>OX457002.1:13737718-14937718 GCA_949752705.1 Callimorpha dominula | reverse complement strand
CGAACTTGTTTTTATGTAACTGCAAAATGCTGATTATAATATTTTATCAATTAAAATATTAAACCTCCCATTTCAAATGTTAATATTAATTTAATAATATTAATCTAATTGCCATTAATATAACCGGTATTAACATATATAACCTTATATTCTTAAAGAACACTTGACATATCAGTTGAGAGGTACAATATAAAATAATCGGACCTAAAACGATAGACATAAGTGTTATGTGTATGTTTTAAATGTCGTGGTGGAGAACTGGCAATCGTAGCGTCAGGCGTAAAATAGAGATGGGCGATATTATCACATTCGTGGGCAAAGGGCAAATCGTTTGAGAGCCATGCTTGCCGGCTTGACCGGTGTAATACCACGGCCTCACAGAAAACCGGCAGTGAAGCAAGTTTTTCTTTACGCCGAGTGAGTGAGGTTACCGAAGGCCCTAACCCTCCCCTTCCCCCCCTCTTCCACCATTTTCCTACCCCCACCTTAAAGGCCGGCAACGCACTTGTGACTCTTGAGTTGCATGTGCCCATGGGCGGCGGTAGTCATTTACCATCAGGTGACTCGTCTGTTCGTTTGCCTCCTAATCCATAAAAAAAAAATAGAAATAGCATGATCAGGGAGAGGCGAAGGCCTGTCTGTCCTGATCCGGCTATCAGGCGTAGACGGGCTGCAAATTATCCCACTAATAAGTAGTGTAAGTGTGTAATAGTATTAATGTAATAGTAGTATAAACGTGAAAGTTTTGATGAATGGATGACTGTTTGTTACTCTTACACGCCAAAAATACTGAACCGATTGCGATGAAACTTGGTATGTACATAGCTGGAGACCTGGATTAACATATAAGCTACTTTTTATCACGATATTCCTCCGGGATCGGGACTTACGCGGGTGAAATCGCGTGGCGCTTCTTATGTCTACTAAATCTTGTTAAACTTGTAATTGCTAAGAGACCTATTTGAAAAATTCAGTAGCAGAACCAATACTTGCAGAGAAAAGTAGATGAAAAAGGTAAAAGTAAGTAGATAAGTAAGGAGTGATCTGCGCAAAACGGCGGGCAAAAACTGGATGAGGAGAGCTGGCGATCAAGCTCAGTGGCGTACATTAGGAGAGGTGGCGTCTGTTTGCGCCGATCTATGATTTTAACTCTAGCATCAATTTAACGTTCATAAATGTCACTTAGTGTCTTAATTGAATAAATGACTTTGAATCTTGAATTTTGAGGCCTATATCTAGCAATGGACGATGAAAGGCTGAGTTCCATGTATTAACAGGAAAATATTTTTAAACTTCTTTATATTTTGGCACATTTACTATTGTGTGGTATCTGAGTCTGTTACATTGGAATACGCTTACTGAAACCAACTAGTGGTACAAGGTTCAATTCGCAGTGTAATTCGCTTATTCGCCGTATGATAAATAATGCAGTACCACACTTACAATTGGTAGCTATAAGATTAAAATCGAATGTAAATTTGTACAATATTCAGACAGTAATGCACCATTTTCGTGATTTAAATACCCTGATATGAAACGAACACATAGATATTATCTCCCTGTTCTCCAAAAACAAACAAGTGGGTACATGCTCCGTCCATAAAGGGGTAGCTAGGAACGATTTAATCAACCGATAAAAATTGTCGGAAAGTCTCGCTAGATGGCGGGTTGAGATAAAAGCTGGCTCCCAGCTAACATTGTGTGTAGGTGTTATCGACTCCGTTCACATACATATAGTTAGCTTATACTATAGTTATCTACTTATAAATAGCATATCTACAAATTGTGTAATGGCGAGTATCGGGCGGAAACTTGTCAGTATTGTATCACGTCTGCAGAAGCGTCATAAGTTGTTACTTATACGAACAACTAATACGTACATCTGTTTGTCTATACCTATTCATATTATAAAACGTAAACTGCCGTTTTACAAAATGGGAACTAACAATTTTAAAATAGTACATTTAAATCATAATGCTGATATAGTTTAACTTATTAATTTCGCTGGTCTGCACTTTTCCTTACAGTTTGTTTAAACGCGCTAGTCTCGAGACTTCCACGCCCCATTTAGTCTAGTCTCCTTCTTCCAGTTCGATTTGTAAAATTATTTTGTAAATTCAAGTCCCTTTTGTAACGCAAATAGTTTGTCCCTACTAACTAATGTTTTACAGATAGATATATAGATTTACTTGGAAAGACTCAAAGGTCTAGGGGTCAGAGAAGAGCAAATTTTCCAAAATCTTATATTTGTGAACCCGCTTGCCCTTCACTGACCCCTTTAGCGAATGATAGGCTAAACTTCTCGCTCTAAATAGGCTGATTTTTCCCTATAGAGCACCAGTTCGGTCTGTCGGTTACGGTTGTTGGTTTTCAGAAAGATCCGTTGATGTCAAAACGATCCCTCTCACTTTACTCAGTTTACTTTTTAAGTTTCAATGCGCAATAAGTCATGTAAGTGTTTAGCTTTAGATATAGATATTATCACTAGTGAAACCATACTATCAATGTTTTACTGAATTCTATGTACCTATCTATCTATAAAAATCCCTTAGTTTTTTTTTTAATTTTTATGGGTCACTACTCTTTTCGATATTTCGTCCTGCGACCCAGTTAGATAATAAGTAATTCGCTGATCGAACTCAAAGATATAATTCGCATGTTAATAGAAGATAAATACCGTCAAATATATTTACAACCTATTGCCCATTTTTTTATGTAGTTGTTACAAAAACTACTATTCAAATACGCAGTGTTTAACAAAAAAATGCGTTTTTATTAAACCATCATCGAATAAGCTACTGGTCATCTAAGATAGGGGTTACATTTAAAAGGTATTCCGTACCTATCTGGTTATAAGAAAGTATGGGGCAGTTACTTTTTATGCTACCCATTAATAGCTTCGTTAAAATAATTCGATGTAGTTTACTGTGCGACATTTGAAATTTAAAACACGTTATTATGGGAAGTTAAAATGGATATATATTGATTAGAGTTTCTCTATGGCCATATTATAATCTGTGTTTAGTAATAATAAAGAATTTATAAGTAAAAAACAATAATATTAATATTCTAAACGGATGGTTTAAGTGATCACCTCGCACCGTCCCGAGTGTTAAAGGTTCAAATCCCACATCGGACAAAAAATTGTGTGATAGATACACAAATAGTTGACCCGAGTCTAAGTATTCTTTGTGGCCGTTGTTTGAATGTTTGTGAAGCCCCCGACACAGGAATATTCCTAAGGCTTTGTCTTTCAAACAAATATAAAATAAATTAAAATTAATTCTAGGATATGTAACACAGTGCTTTGTAGAACAAAACGAAGCATAGCTTGCACTGTGGATTCTAAAGCGCTGGTAGTTTTGCATTAGGTACTTAAATAAATTTAGTTTTTTAAATATTCACCTATTATACAAATAGTAAAGAAACATCCAGACAAAAACAAATAGTTATTCATTCATGCATACAAACATTTATACTAAACGGGAACCGAAAGCGCTTGCCTTGACATTCCAATCGAATGATCGACGGTCCCGTATCAAAACGTCGGTATGGAAAGGAATACAATCAATAATAATAAAGTCATTTGATTTTTTACTTACCTACCTCTATGTAGCCTTTCATAAAGCATTGCAGGTACGAGTTTCCATACATATTGTGAAATAACCACAGTTTTGGAGAGCTCACTAGGGTAGAGCAGCAAATTGGAGCACCCAGACTGTCATGCATTTCCATCCGAACAAGACCACGGATACCTACATGGCTAGCACATTATTTCTGCGGTAGTCAGTCCCTGAAGGGGAGCGAGAAGGGTTAGGATTAAGATTGTCAACGCAAGGATCCGGATGTCTGTTTCCAGATCCCTGATATTTTAGGCGCAGTATGGAAAACCGTGTGGTTTTAGTTGGTTCGAATCCAACACACCACTCCACTAAAAACCCCGTTGGGGTGACAGTCCGAGGGGTAGGTATCCACACGCTCAAAAAGAAGGTTGTCAATGCGTGTTCGGCAAAATGCACGAGTAATCGTCCCAGTGCCCAGTGGGTTAGATTTTACTACTTACATACGATTTTCATCTCTATGGCATTTTAATAAGTTTTACATTTTATTCACATTTTAATAGTGCTCGCGCAATTTACCGCTGTCTTAGTTGACGCTAACATCATACCTATTTCCACGTGGGCCGTGTACCTAATTGTTAGCCAATTTAGTATCACCTATAAAAAATAATTACGCTTACGTAAGGAATCTGTTCAACTTTATGTGGGTAAAGAATGTTTCTCGTACCTACTAGCTAACTTTGTTTAATTATTTTTTTTTAGAAGCCCAGCTTCTGAACGATGTATTCTAGGTGCCTGTGCCTAGGTATAACACTACATTAGTAGGTATAGGTATATCCTCGATTTTTGTATACCTAGTCAAAACTGTGGTAGGTAGTTTCGGTAACTAGCAGTTTCGTACTAAGTTGCATTTGAGAAGAAATCCTTAAGAATAAAATAGGTAAATTAACTTTTATTAAACCTTAAATAGTTTTTTCTAACAGTAATAACATTATAGGGAACGTGCACAACGATGGCTCTGTCACCTGGTGGCGCCAATCCCAATCTTGTACGTAAACAATACTTGACATTGGCACTTCACGTTATTAAAATAAATAATCACATTAAAGCAGTAAAAAATAACATTATAAGTGAAAATGTATTGTTGCATTTCTGCATGCTCGAACGCTGTAAAGAAAAATGAAAATTAGTCAAATGGTATAAAATTCTATTACTTTCCCACGAATAGTACCTACTCACTTTCCATGGTTAAATATGTGATAAACGAAATAAGTGGATATATGCAGTAAACAACATATGTAAGTAGATATTAGTTTTAAAAACATTATGAAATTATTAATAATGTTAATTTTAAAAATAGCTAAGTTTTGTAGTATGTATTACTATTAAAATTTAATACAAACAAAACAGTAAATATTACCTTACATTTACGTTCAGAAAATACTTTACAGTTATTTTGACATCATTAATGTTAGTAATTTTCGTTTGAGCTACCATTTTGTCACTTATGCATTTTCATGATTCCTAACTGTTTCTTCTACTTCTAAGACTTGACCGGATTCGACTAGTTTTTGGCCTTTTGACATATTCTAGCCACGCTGACGATTTAAATATAATTTAAACATTGACGGCACACGAAAATAGTTCTAAAAAGTTTCTTTTCTTTACCACACTGTGGCTCTCGTGTCGATTTGTGCTGCCACCTATAGTTTGTGAATATGCCTTTTTCTAAGAGCACCCAAACTTAATAATTGTTTACTCAAAACAAAATTGTTATGATGCTAGAAGTTTTTATTGCATGTCGGCATTTTGAAGTAAAAAGGTAGATGAGTACTCTGGCAATAAATAATATTGCGTAATAAACCCTTCCGGTCTCAACAATTTACAGTTTCTATAGTCAGAGAAAAATGCAGTTTAGTTTACTCTTAGCCTTGCTAGTGAATGTTAAAGAACAACGTTCACAATGTATTACAAATTTATCAACCAAATATTGTATACGTACTTATTTTGTGAAAAAGATACCTAGTCTCCAAAAGTGAAAACCTATACACACAGTACAACATTTATAAATGTAAGTAAAAGTGTTTTCTAGTAAATCTCGAAGGTAAGACATTTATTAATAACTTTTATTTGCAGTGGCTGGTCACAGGTTGACCTAAGACGTGATCGCGTTAATTTCCGAATACGTATTTGATTACCCATTAAATTAGTAGTTCATTAAAATTTAGCGAAGCTCCATCTTTTGTTTGCAGTCTTATTTACATTGACTAGAAGCTTACAACTTTTGTGCAATTAAACTTTAGCGCCCTGCCATCTATGGGAATGCGCGCGCACTACTTACTCACACGACTTTTTGAATGCACCGGTTGCATCGTAGTCTTTACAAAATACAAAAGAGGCTGTTAGTGTTCAGTTCTACAGTCAAGTTTCTTCTACAAACCGATTCTTTTTTACATTTTATACGCTTGTTACTTTTATAACATGGCGGCCGATTTTACTGTCGCATTTATGCATTTAGTTATTCCGTTTACTGTGATTCTAGCATTTCTTTCGGTTTAGGAGGTAGGAATTATGTGCTAAGGAACTTATTTATAACTGGTACCTACGCTACAACCTACTATAATAGTACTGTTACAAGTAAGTTTCTTTATCTAGCCCTTAGACTTGCTAATAGGCCTATTTATTAGCCGTTGCATACCTATAGGTACTTTATAACATGTGATAACTATGGAAAGAAACAAAGCGGTAGGTATATGTACTTAAGTATATAAATTATTACTTAGATATAGCTAAGTGCGCATATTAGTAATTCTAGTGAGTTTCTAAATAAGTATAAAAATATAAAAAAGGTCCCAATAGATAACAAAATTGATGCTTTGTTTACATTCATGCAATAAAATAGTTACGACGTGTTGAATAATCGTTTCCACTTTGAGTGACTATAAATTTGTGTATTTTAAAGTCACGCAGTTTGGATTCAATAAAAATTTAACGACTACGAGGGTGCAGGAATAAAATTGTTAAGCATGGTTTGGTATAGTTTGTGGTCGTTTTTTGTTCTTGTACGCATAATTACCAGAACCAATAAACTAGAAAATTGGCCTTAAAGAAACTTGTTCCTATATCAGCATTAATTTATAAAATCAGCATAGCGTCGTGCCAAGTCATGTTTGCTACGAAAGAGATCTTTCCTTGCTAATAACTTATTTTTCACGTATTCTAATCTTGTGACCTCATTTGACTGGTTACATAAACAACCCATTACACATTTACTACCCTGGAGTGAGTTATGGTACTTACGCAATTCGGCACGCGCCCATAAATAGACAAACGCCAAGAAGTTATTCCTAACGTTCCTAAAAGTAATCTATCTCGAGGCCTCACCGCAATATCGGTTTCTGAACGATTAACAGAGGGCGTGCGTGCCCTTCGCTTTTACGACATACTTTTACGACGTCGTAAACTCGGCCGTATAATGCCTATAATCTTTTTCCGCGAGGCTCCACCCACCACTGATAGATGGCGCTAAACACAAAACTCCAAATCACTGTCACCGAACCAAATGTTAAAGTTTTATTGTGTGTTTCGCTAATGTGGTGTGAAATTAATAGGTAATAATGCTTTTATGGGTGCTTGTGAGCTTTATAGGGGCATAAAGTCCTGGCAGGTGAATGTAGTACCCGAAGTATTTGTTTTAAGTTGACCGCAGGTGTGTTGTGCTATCGTTTGATGGCATTTATAACTTTGTGGTATTATAAAAACGAACGAGACCTATGTTTAGATAATAGCATACATTTTTATGACGTCTTAAATACGTATTTACGACCACATTCTGCAAGAAGTGTCTTGTTGTTCATAACATATGGAAAAGTAATCGGTTGAATGTGTAGACACCTACTTAACAGTTAGATTTGAATAAACATAGATTATTTTGAATATTATTTTTTATCTTTACAAAGCTTAATTGGTCGTTGGGCCTATTTCGTTCTCTGATACGAACCGAAAAGTTTCTTACTGTAGAATATTAAGGTATGAAGTTTTCTTATAACCATTTTGGAGCAAACAGGCGGAAGGGCTCCCTCGGCAAATGTCGCTGTTTGCAGTTTAAACACTAGTAATTATAACAATTTCACAAATACTTGAAGAGGACGATATGCCGAGTCTCGCCTTTACGCAAATGAACATTAAGCTTTGAGAACTTTTATGGTGAACAACCTCTAGATAAGTGTACATACACATTTACACAATATTGTACCTATCTACCTAGATATTGCGTAGATATACTTATATACGAGTATTATGTAGGTAGGTAAGTAACAATTTAGATAGGTATACCTACAAAAAACTTAGTCCCTTACTAAGAATTTATTCTGGAAAGCTTTCTTGATCGAAGCTATAAAGTGTTGTTTCACTGCGTCATCGGGTATTTAATTTTGAGTACCTGGGAGACCGTGCTTGGCTCGTTAGCTTTTTGTAAAATTGCGTTTTACTACAACTATGCAGTCGAACTTAATATGCAAAACCGTTAGAGCCGTTTCCGAGATACCCGAAATATAAATAAGTAGATACCTACATAAATAAATACATGCATAAAAGAATTGCTTGTTTAAAGTAATAAGATTTGGCAATAAGCTACCCATAGGCAGCTTTTTGTTTGCAAAGTTTGGCGGGTACGAACAAACAAGTGCCTACTTGATTAGTTTTTATTAGCATAAATTGCTCAGAACTGGTACCTTAAGTGGATACATACGCTACTTCGAAAACAGTTCTACACTAATAAATTGGTCTGTTCAGAAAAAACGAAAAAATTGTTAAGTACCTATATCTACTGATTTTTTTTTTCATATTTTTAAATTTTATTTTATTTTTGAATTTCATTGCGGAATTTCGTTAATCACATTATATTAATATAACGATTAATATTTTTTTAGTTGTCAACTATCATAAACTGAATTTATTAGTGTGCAAATCGATACCTCTAGAAAAATGTGGTGGCGATTCGCACACATTGACTTAAATGAAAATATTTAAGAAAATGGTACAGTAGCGCATAAAAGTTGGTAGG
Organism: Callimorpha dominula; assembly: GCA_949752705.1. Classification (NCBI taxonomy): domain Eukaryota; kingdom Metazoa; phylum Arthropoda; class Insecta; order Lepidoptera; family Erebidae; genus Callimorpha; species Callimorpha dominula. Next base: position 14,929,093 of record OX457002.1, on the reverse strand, counting down.
TACCTAATAGGTAGGTAAAAGTTTAATATACAAACGTTCTTAAAATTAGATTAATTACGAGAAACTATTTTACTTAAAACTGTTTTATTGGAGTACAAGTCGTCCTTAACCATTAAGGGGTTAGAGAGATTAGGAAGTAGGGTTAAATTTTATATTACATTGTTATGTTATCATTTAAAATGGGCATAGGTATATTATAAGCGGCCGTTATCTCACCGTAGGCAGGTACATATAGTTCACCCGTTTTATGCAAAGACGATTTCCAGTCATCTCCTATATAATACATTATTATACATATGTAGGTACATAGGATACATGCAACAAGTATTGCATGAAATAATAAAAAATAAATGCTATATAGACAATTTTACCAAGTCAAGTGCACAAGGCACACCTAGGTCTCTATTATTAAAAAAACATATAAATGCCTAGATCATTAAATTAACTCACTCGGTACCAAAGAAACTTCATAGCTTTAGTAAAAATTCGCACTATACGTGTGCAAAAATGCTTAGGTATATTTGGAGGAGCACAAAATTTATAACCGAACCACCTCACATAAAACATGCACACTTATTTAGAACTCCGCCAACAAACAACTCTCTCAACCTAAGTATTTAACTTCGAACAAGTAAATCTTTCGATGAAACGAATTTATATCGTAGTTTAAGTCTGATTTATTTATTTGAAATGAGAAATCTGATGTTTCTATTCCAAATAAAGTTCTGTAAACAACTTCTGTATCTTGAGCAGGTACTAAGAAAAAATAAGTTGCTCTGAAAGTCGTCTTATTAATATATATCGTTTGATGGGAAATTCTTTAAAATTATTTGCATCGAGCAGTTTTATTAGGTTCTAAACTTTTTTGCCAACTCAAAAATATGACTCAAGTTAGAAAAGAAGGTCAAATAGCATGTACCTACGTTGAATTAATAGTAATCTTCTGTATACCGGGGGCTGTCTATAATTAATAAATACTCGTAGTCTAGTCGTAGAAGTCTCTGTAGATAATCGATAAGTACATTGAATGAGTGCAAAGCCCAAGAATGCATGTTTATCAAACAGAAGAATTTTTGGTCCAGCCTAAAAATTTCTTTGCAGCTGAAAATGGAGTTGTCCTTAAAAAATACGAGAATAATTATTGCACATTGAAAGCAAGCAGATGATGATATGAAGTGCAGCGCTTTCAATGTGTGTAATATGTAACTGTAATTATCTTACGAAATGCATCTGCATCAAGTGTTGTAAGTTCTATATCGATACGGGACAATTAGACGTTTGTGTGATTCACTGATAAATATATTTTTTATGTCTAGATGCAAATAGGTATATTATTATGACGATGAGATCAAACTCGCGGTATTATATTTATATTTAGACTTATTAACTTATTACTATGTTGATATCTAAATTGAATATCCAGCTAACTAAAGTACAATTATATTTTCTTCCTATTGCAGTGAAATCATAACCTTATAATGACATCTATAGAACAGTTGACATTTTAACTCCACTCCTTCCAAATTGATTAATGAAAGTCCGTGTCTAGAAAGACAGGTAAATTTTTTTGCAAAAAAAAAGGCTTAGTACGTATCAGATCTCTCACATTAAGAGTTGGGTTGTAGTCGGAAAGAAATTATTGATTTTAATTGAAGGACTTAACTGTGCAGTGGAAAGATGTATTGCCTTACATCAATCTACGTCACGGTCAATGCTTCAAATGCAAATGTGAGATTTAATCACATGTTTTTCGAGATTGCATCTAGCAATAAGGCAGCCCTTTGTACATTATATTATGATTGATATAATTATGTAAATGTATGTTATATGTATATAATATACACTATTTTTACAATATATATATTGTGAAAATAGTGTACAAATAAAGAGTTATTTATCTATCTATCTATGTTTTTCGTGATTACTAGCATTAATATTATCTAAACTTAAAGATGGTTCTTTAACTTAATCATGGTTATGTTTTCAATCTGTAAGCCTATCAGGTATATAACAAATTAAAATAGAGCTGATAATCTTGAACACAGCAAGACAGTAGGTAGAATGCAAAATGCAAAATCCTTGAAAATGATTCTTCCCCGTAAGTGTTATTACAGTACGTACATTCTATCCGAAGTAATGCCTATAATTTTCAACTTAGTACTTACCGTCTAGACTAAAACTATTTCTCTATTACCCTGAATTACCTTTATTCTCGGAGCACTCTTTCTAATACTTAGTAAAAGAGTAGGATGGGTAGTGATAGGGTGGCGCAATGGAACCCGCCGATTTTCTATGCAATTGAATAAAAGACGTTACGGTGTGTTGACGTCACTGTCGGATTTTTATCGACTTCAAATCATGTGTAATCCGAGTTCGATGCTTGACTCAATGTAGGAAATCTAGCGGTGGAAAGTTTTAAATTCCTAGCATATAGGGTTCGAAGTTTGTATTGATTTTAAAGTAGGTACAGCAGTTAATTTCCCGATGCCTTTTGATTAATTTACTTCTAAATAGAGGTGGGTGCAGTGTGTGCATGTGTCAAGTAAACTAACAATTCTACATATATGTTGTAACAATTTGAACAATATTTAAGGTTGATACAAAATATATAAGTAAAGTATGATACTTATACCTACCTACATACAAAAATGATCAATTATATACATGATTGTGTGCGTATGCATCATTCCGACGTGACGACTAATTGTTTAAAAAATTTAGCTTTCAGCACTTCTATAGCTATATTAAATTTCACGTTTCTCCATTTGTTATCTTCACGTATAAATATGCATACCTATAGGTAGATACCTAGACTAGAGATTGCCTGGTGGTTAAATTTCAACAGTTTTGAATGTTTTGTTTTCTATCAACTACCTATAACTTGAACTGTTATTGTAAGACATTCAAAAATTAAAAAATTAAAAGAAGCTACAGGGGCTTCTTGTAACCATTATCACATAAATTTATTAATTTATAACACATATATATACCTGCCTATTAAATAAAGTTTTTAGCTTAAAGCACTTCTTCTACATATAAGTAAACCATAAGTATTCCAAATTGCACATTTCTTAGTGCGCGAAATGCGCTTAAAATGTGCTCTGTTTCTTCCCAAAATTCCACGACACAATGATTAGGTACATATGGTAACCAAAGCAGTATCTACTTAGTGGTGGTACTTTATAAGTCTTAAATGAGGCTCCGAGTAGACCACTTTTGTCACTTCTTGGTAGATAGTCCGTCTAGATACGGATACGTAAGAACCTTTAAATGAAAATGTGTCTTCAAGATTATAGACAATTCCAAAGACCTAACGCCTTGACGGGAGATTTTTAACATTATTTTTACAGTTTCAGTTTACTCTAAAATTTGTATTTGTATGGTGATAATCGACGAACATGATCGTAAGCGTAAACTGTAAACACTCATAGGGGCACTACTCAGTCTAATATTGGTACCAATCCAATTTATAAATGTGAAAGTTTGGATGGATGGATGTTTGTTACTCATTCACGCAAAAATCACTGAACCGATTGCGATGAAACTTGGATAGCTGGAGACCTGGATTAACGCATAGGCTATTGTTATCTACATATTCTCACGGGTTCGGGACTTACGCGAGTGAAACCGCGGGGCGCTGCTAGTACAATATAAATCCTTACTAACTACATATTTAGATAATAAGGAATCTGTGTCCATGGATGCTGTTCTAAATTAAAGATATGGTTACAACCAAGATACAAAGGAAAAGTTCAGATACCGATAAAATACTGATAACAACATGGGACAATGATAGAAGGAATTTTGAGTCTTAGATAAGACAAGTTATGTGTGGGTTTTAGTAGTAAAGTATTAAGTAAAGAAATGATAGCGATTGAATATTATAGTAAAGTTATTACTAAGTCACCATTGCTGTCACACGCCCGGTGGTCTCGTTAGACCCCTGGTCGCGGAGCATTGGCTTTCTCATGTTCATACACATTAGTAATTAGTTATAATTTGCTTTAACTCTGACGAAACCTACATAGTCTTCACCACATAAGAACAACAACTTTACATAGGTACATAAAACTTTCAAGTTTTCCATGCTGTTCTTAAAGATTTATAGCGACTACCAACCCACACTAAACCAGCGGGCAGCTATGGCAACGACTTAACTTTTCTTATAATGTGGCTGAATAATATTAATATATGCAATAATATTAATATATGTAAGCAATGTAAGCATGGATTATACAAAAAAAATTACAAGTGGATCGTGGGAGAGCCATGCTTCTGCACGTAGATATGGACCGCGTCGACCGGAGTGATGCCACGGCCTCACAGAAAACTAGTGTGAAGCAATGCTTTCCCCCTCTTCCCCTACCCAAAGGCCTGCAACGCACTTGTGACTCTTGAGTTGTTGGTGTCCATGGGCGGCGGTAGTCACTTACTATCAGATGACCCGTCTGCTCGTTTGCCTCCTATCCCATAAAAAAGCAATAAAACGGCATTTAGAGCCAAGATTTGGATTTGTGTTTATTTTAACTTGCATGACTTGGGCTGAAATCATAAGATTTATCAGTCATCTACGTGCCGCAGTCGTTAGTCTATTTAACTTATATTGATAGGATATCGTACTGATGCATTACCGTTAATGCATTTTATATGCGTTAATGCGTTACCGTATAGGCATCGTTATTATATAATTTTAAGGTATTAAATATTCAAAACCTTATATAACGTCAATTAAGCTGTTATAGGCAAGATATCGGCCAACACCGGCCAATACGATACTTAAATTTTAGTGATATTACACCATTCTCGTATCGGAGTCGCCACAGAATCGTACCAATACTGAATAAAAAGTTATAGTTTGTTAGACGACACTTTTAAATTTGTTATATCTATCACAAAGTTTAAATATTTATTTTTTGTTTTGTGTGGAAATCTCCGGGTGTAACTACACGAGGGAACTAGTGAGATTATGACTATCAGCAGTTCCTGGCTACTAATTTCAGCGACTTAAACCCAACCATTTGGAGAAGAGCGCTACTGCGGTCTAAAAGAGAGCGAAGAACGATAGGTTATCGGTGCTTTTGTCTGTTACCGGTCAGGGTTACAAGCCCCACACAATCTTAAGATAAGATAAGCCAGAACAACAACCGAAAGTGCCAACACGGAAGACGTCAAGAAAAAGAAAAAAGAGACGTTGTCACATTCGCTACCGAAGAAATTTTCTAGCTATGCTCCTGTAACTAAACGAAATTAAATGGAATAATTAAAACAAAAACTAAGTTGATGAACAAGCACAGGTTTCTGATGTTAAGCGGGTATGTGACTATGTCATAGTGTTCAAAGATAGCTAAATCGAATCATTCGGGTACTCTTAAATTACTTTGCAATAGTGCTGACCTTGGTATACCTATTAACTTATGGCGACCTACTAAGTCCAACCCCAATCAATAATATCGTATTGCAAAACTTTGGTTGTGTAGCTAAAACCACTAGTTACCATTAAAAACGGCTTAAAGAGCGATTTGCCAAGAAACCGTTTCTTTACCCAACGACAAAACTTTATACGGATATCGCTTTTTTAACATTCATGCAGCAAACGGTAAAAAAATATATACATCTATAACATCCGACTCTAACATCAAGTAGTTGAAAAATAGGTAAATATCACACACGACAATGTTGATATAATTAAGTTATGAAAGATTCAGCCCAGAAATACCCATACAATTTCACTTTAAAAATACTCGTACAAGTTAAGTAAGTATCTAATTGAAATGAATACAGCGCACATGCATTTGTAAATGGACATATCAGTCTTAGTAAGGAATTCAGAAACCTTTCTGTATCATTGTGCCTGCTACAGATCTGCTCGTACATTCGCCATCCTTCTAGGCCATGAGTGAGTTTTGTCTCTGATGCTTGCAGTAATATTTGAGGTGAATATGTGTATGCATATAGTTATCAAATATATAATATTTGATATTTTTATTATAATTGCTCTTAATTTGGTTTTAAGTGTAGGTTTGTTTAGTATAGAATCTGGTTTCTACCTGTTTCCCTAATTTAATATCCTTAAATTTTTTGCGACATTGTTTTCGTGCAGAAATTCATTGTTAATGATTGTACTAAATTACTAAATTCTTTAAATCAATGACCTTACATAATGACAAGACTTTAAATATTTCCAGTGTAATTTACGACGTGAGGTTTTAGGAGTAAAAAGAACGAAGAATCGTCCACCTATGTTCGTTATGCCTCGTTCCTGATGGACAAAATGTTGAGTGGTCCAATCAGAGAACTTTCAACTAGAATAATGTCTGTACTGTAGAATACCTAATACTATCTGGTTATTATGTGGACGTACACAAGATTAAAAATCCTATCAGAATCTTATTGTTCCTATTAGGGCTTGTACGACGCTGTGCACATTTACGGGACGGCCCCGAAAACCCTGTCAAATCCAAAGTTTGTAGATGCTTAATGGTTTATGGTAAACAAAATTCCTGGCAGTAAATCGGTTTTTAATGTTAGGCTATAATTAAAGAGTTTTCTTGTTAACTCATCAACTAAGCCTATTGCCTATATTAAGAGTAAATTTGCGTCGGTAGTGTACTAGATTAGATTCCCTTGCTCGCAAGTCGGATGCCTAAGCTAAGAGGGTATTAAGGAATCCTACCAGCGCATCTTACTACTTTTTATCCCAGAAAAATGTATGGTTGGTAGTCTTTAATATAGTAATGAAGAATCTTTAAATAGATCCGACACACGGCAAATGGACTACTTATGCACATTGCACTACCACCGACGTTATGTAACATGCTCTTATGTATATGTAAATGAACCAACCAGTAGATTATGCATTTTATTAATAATAATAACTTCACACATCTCACACACGGCCGCCTGATCCCAAACTAGGCAGAGCCTGTACTATGGTAACCAGACTGCTGATAAACATACTTATATATTTCTAAATACATACATATTATAGATAAATTACACCCAGACACAGAACAAATTATCGTGGTCATCACACAATTATTTGTCCTGGGTGGGAATCGAACCCACGACCTCTGGCTTAGCAGGGTCACTAACCACTAGACCAACAGGTCATATTTACTAGTGTTTATTGAATGTTTATAATTTTTAAAATTTCATAGGTCTATAATGTTTTAGTTACTAAAAATATACATCGCAGTTGTTGCTACGGTACCTTCCTGTAGGTATGATATAGGTTTGCAAATTTTGGGGACTCAAATTATTATAATTAAAATTACAATTCTTAGTTAGTAGTATGAAAGGGCTACCTAGCAAACATACTCACGGTGCAGTCTTTGCAACGGAAGCATCAACACCTCTTTTCTTTTTATAAGGGGAACGATTGCTGCCGACGGATTGTTTTTGCCGAAATGGGAGTATCCTGCATGTGTTCTTCTCGTTCTCCATATGTGTTTTTGATCAGTCCACAGTTCAGGATAGAAACGGCGAATAGAAAGTTTAACAGAGACCTTTCTTTGGTCCAATCTGTATCTAAACTATGTCTCTAACCTAAGAATAAGAGCCGGAAGCAGAAAATCTTCTAATTATAACTTAATAGCGGTCCATTGTTTAAGGTGAAAATAATTTGACTTTTATGTTAGTAGTCAGTCGTATACAATATATCTAATACTATCCAGGTAGGTATGCACTTATGTGCTTTACGTTATTTTAATAGTATCGTGCCCTGTTAATATAACAGGGCACGATACTATAAGGTTAGTTTTCAAATCTGTAATAATTTCGATTAGTAAAATAGCCAAGTTAAATTCCCAGGCAAGCTTACCCTAGTAGTAATGGTATATCTAAGTACCAAAGTTTATTCTGTTTATTCATTCATTCATAGTATTTTATACGCGAATTAATACGTTTAAGTTAATATTTGAGAATTCTATCCAAGCATAAGAAATTACAAAGCTACGAGTATGTTTAGTAATCTTGCGTACAAATGGTTGGTATCATTAAGTAGTAGGTAATATACACAGAGGACAGTTATACACAACCAGCTGAAGAACTTCATAACCATTCAATTTTACAACATAGTCCTTTATAATTAACGCACACACTCCCAAGTGGTTAAATTTCAAACGTTGGATGTTTTCGCACCAACGTATCGTAAAATTTTATTAAAATTAATACAAAAAGGAGTAGATACCGAGTATGTACTCTGTAGTAAAGCTCACGAGTGGGGAGACGGGACGTGGCGAAATTTTCAGTAATGGCGGACATTATGCGCCCCGACGCCCGTTCTCCAACAGTATTTGCATTATCGCGGCATTAATACGATGGTGTAGGTATAAAAAGCCAAAGACTTTGTTGTGGTTATTGATATGGGAGTAAGGAAATGAGCTATCGGAAAGCTTACGGTTATTAAGAGACGCTAAAGTATAAATATCGATTGCTAATCAATTTATGCATTTTGTAAAGAAATTCCGATAAAAGAGGTATATACCGAGAGAATAAGTTACTAGGGTTAATTGCAAAAACTGTGTTTTTAAATAAGGGTTCGACAAAAAACAAAGGGAACAGAGAGAGAGAGTGAGTGATTTATTAGATAGATATTAGATAGAGGGATTGAGTAATTTCGTTGATGTCAGTTACAGTTTCTGAGATGACAGATTATTGTTCAGAAGCACATTAAGTTATGCTTGTACCTCTGTGTACTTTTCTTCTTTGGGACTGCTTACCATCAGGTGAGACGTGTATCGCTTGCTTCGTCGCACTTTTACAATGTACTTGCAGCGTCTCAGCTCATACCTGCATAGGCTGAAATATTCTGTTTTCTTTTACCTTTCATACAATCTCGAGAGGCCTTGTAACTCATTAAGTAGATATGTTAAATTAAATTTCTCTTTTGGAGTTTTTACACTTTTAACGCTATTAAAACAATGTAGTTAGAGGATTCGATCCCGGTCGATTTTTCTAATCGAAAATAACACTTGTTGTTTTTCATCTATATTTACTCAGACACATTAATACATTGTTGCTTTTTAATAATTACATTGATTATCACCAATTAACAAAAAAAACATCAATACTTACACGACGTTAAGAGGCCGTATACGAAATTTTGCCAATTTCGCTGATTTACGTGGTTTTACAGACGTGATTTTACAGTTAAAATACTATATTTCTATAAGTTTTTATAAACAACATAAAAGATCATTTCAATTTAGATCTAATGTATGAGCCACTTTTTTACTTTTATTATTCAATTTTGATTAATCGACCTCAAACCGGTGACTGTTTTGTAAATTTTGCCGTAAGAGGTTTAGAATATCACATATTTACGAACTGTTTTGAAGTACCAACGGTATGAAAAAATTACAATGTATTGCTGTAAAAGTCGTCTATACAATGTATGAAACACTTTTTACCATTTTAATATAAAAAATTTTAGTAAAAAAATGTTTTACTTAGTCAAATTTTACAGAAAATGGACAAAGTTTTGCTTTTGATTTCGGCTGCGTGGAACTTTCATTCATAAAATTACAACAACAGAAATAAACTTCAGTTCAAAGTTAACCCATTTTCTGAAAAAAAAATGCAAAGAAATTTAAAAAATATGGTAATAAAAAATGTTTTAAACCAACCTAAATCTCGCATTATTATTTGTAAAAAAGTGGTTCACTCATTAGATCTAAATTAAAGTGATCTTTTATGTTGTTCATAAAAACTTATAGAAATATAGTATTTTAACTGTAAAATCACGTCTGTTTAACCACGTAAATCAGCGAAATTGGCAAAATTTCGTATACGGCCTCTTAAGCGGGAATTTTACACACTTTCACGCATAAGCCGGTACCGGTCGTTAGCAAAAGCAAATGAAATCAGCTGTGTAAACAAGATGGCTGTCAAAATGTCCAATCAAGGTAAATGCGTTTCTTTTCACGCACACTTTTATTGACTTATTCAAAAAATTTATCAATCCCGAAAATCCCGGGTTTCATTAAATTTGATCCCGAAATTTTAGTGCTATAATCACGGCATAACTTTTTGACCTACTGCCAATAACTGTAATATGTAATATAAGCTGGAAGCACAATGTCTGCTTTTGCCATTATAGGTAGATTATATAGTTTGAAAATTTAAATAATACAATATGTTAGTGCAGTACTAGACACAAAGTAAATTACTTTGTTTTTTGTGTTATTTTAAAGTAGGTAATTTAAAAATCATATGCCAATTTAATCGTAGCCATCTTCCACTTACTTCCTTTGTTAAATCTTCAATATATACAATCTTTTGAAAAATTATTCGTAAAATATAGCTTTACCTATAGTGTATTCCGGAGCTTATCCATTCAGCCGATTTAAGGCGATCAGCCAACAATGAGGCTCGCAGAAAGTTAGCCTTGGAATTTCAAGCAATTTAATTCGACGGCAAAACCCTTACTGATATTTTCATTCCAATTAGAGACATCCGAAAAGAGATTTGAATCGAATTAAGTGTTGATAAAAAACATTTTATTTTCACGTTTCGAGTTCTACCTACATATCTATATATTCAAACGTGACGAGAATACTTCGCACGATTTTTTAAGAAACTTTCGCGAACGTAGGAACCTGAAATTTGGAATACTGAAAGTTTTTGTATAGAAGAAGTGCAGGAAGCTAAATTTTTTAAACAAATTTAAAAATTACGTGAAAATGGCTACATCAAGCTACACGCATCCAGTATACTTATATGTTGATCTATCATGATACGTGGGTCTATACACTTACAGTTCAAGTTATAATGGCCAAAAAAATAAACCAAAATTAAATAGTCGAAATTCGGCCACCAAGCTATCTCTAGTATAGATTTATAGATACTACTACCATACGAGTTTTCTCATTCTCATTCGGAGTTACAGTTTTTTTTACTTTATTATTAAATATTAGCAGCGCCTCGCGGTTTCACACGCGTAAATCCTGCCGATCGAAATCCAGGTCTCCAGCCATCTACATACCAAGGTTCATCGCAATCAGTTCAGCAGTTTTTGCGTGGAAGAGTAACAAACATCCGTACATCGTCACAAACTTTCACGTTTATAATATTAATAGGATTTAAGAGAGTGCAAAAGACCAAAAAAAAGCCAAGTGCGAGTTGAACTCGCATGGAAAGGGTTCCGTACGATGAATATGTATCTACATCTACCATGTTTTTTTTCAAAACAAACTTACAATTTTATTATAGTTGAAGAGCATGCTCTAATATCAACATTCCAACTGCAAATATAAGTTTGTCCAATATTAAGAGATTTCCATGTGTCATGTTACTTTAAGACAGTTTGTAATCTATAGGTACCTAGTGTTTTGTTTCAGTATTTCAGGTTTTGGAGATCAAAACGTTCATCTATAAAAATATTTGCAATTCTTACTTAATTTTCTAATTTGGCCCCAAAAAAATTACCCTAATATTAAAAATCACTTATTTAATTGCACATTGTGTTTGGGCAACAGGAATTGATAGATGTACCAAATTTCAACTTAATCGTTCCAGTAGATTCAGAGCAAATTGGCTGTGACAGACGGACAGACAGACGCAAGAGGGATCCAATAAGGGTTCCGTTTTCTCTTTCATATGTACGGAACCCTAAAATAGCACAACCGTATTCGTCTAAGTATTAGAACGTGTTTATATACAAAAGTATGACATGATAAAACTTGCGATTGTTTTGGTATCTAAGAATTTACGGTTTATACGATTGATATAAAAGCTTTAGTATCAGCTAGCCACAATGTCCCAAATTTCATTACCTATAAAACATTGACGTAAAAGCAATGTAGGTACGTACGTAACGAAATTGTAAAACGAAGTAGGACTCTTTTATTTAACTTTTTTTATTTCGATTGAAGCTAAGTTTATAAGTGTATACTATTTATTTATGCATACCAAACAACAGAAAGGAGGTATCTTGTACAATTAATTTCCCTAAATTTCATTAGCAACTCTTCCAATTTGCATTCAAAATGTGCGATCACGTACCTAGGCGCCTACACAAATACCTTCTACAGTAGACTAAAGAACCGTCCGAACGCGCCGTTATTTTAATACCCTTATCAAAAAACAAGGCACATTACAAAATGGCCGCCATTTTCATGAGTTTGCGCGGGAAAACGTTCTAGAGCCAGCCTGGAAAATTATAACAAAAGGCATCTACCGCTATCTTTCTAATTATAGTAAATCACCTTGCTACGGGCGAGATAAGACTGTACACATTCTATTTTGAAATGTCGTATGAGTGCGGGGAGAGTCGTAAGTTACTACCTTCCGCTTTTGAGTCAGGACATCTTCTGTAATAATAGAACAAGAACGGTGTAAGTGACAGAACACTAAAAGCGAGTTGAGACATTTGCGTGTGAAGAGGAATGGGGTATTTTAGGAGGGTGAAATCGCGTTCGTTTGCCGTATGTAGGATTGTTATACGACGTTTTGTTGTTGAGTGGAGAGCTCGTTCGATGAACGGACCCTCTCGTCTAGTACAATCGTATCGAGAAGTATCACATATTGTATTCCGCAGCGATAACTTTCGAGTTGGAGAAATCGGGACACAAAACAAAATACACTGCAGGTGACTTTTAAATGTGGATCACTTAGTTTCATGATATTTCTTGCGTTTACATTGAATCAGTTAATGACGTCTTTTATTGGTACCCAATAGTAAACCTTTATAGTATTGTATATTTTATAGTTATTACTATAAATTATGAACTAATCTCATTAAATTCATGGTATGGATCATACACTCTTCTGCCTATGATTTAATTCACAAAACACATCGTTATTATTATACAAATAAAATAGTTCAATGTGTTTCACACATTTGAAAGATGGGTTGTATTGGTCAACGCGTTTGTGAAGCATTTAGAAGTAACATGAAAGAAAGAAGCTCGAAGGAAAGTTATGGAACAATATTTTGAAATATTCAAGAATAAATAATATATTGTTTCTTTCGAAGTTTAGAACGTTTTATAACTTTAGAAAATTAAAACAATTTTAACACAAAATCCTGCTTTAAGTTTGTAAGTAGTTGTTTTGGTTGATTTTACATAATGCGATACACAGAGCACTTTCAAAATAGCTTTCCTATGAACAATCGTATTGTTCTCACACAAATGCAAACCGATGCACCACACCCCACAAACAAATTCCCACCTGTTATGCTATTGCACCCCACGCACACACACATACACAACTCATAACCAGTACATCAAGAGTCACCCCATCCTTTTCTATATACAGAAACACAGACGAAATGGGGTAACTGAGGTCTTGCACCGTAGTTCACATGAGATTGGACAGCTAGAAGGTAGTTTGTAAAGGTGCCTTTATTGATTCAAGCTACTTGCCAAGGATAGCATGTTGTTAGGTAAGGCTGTCAGTTTTTACGTATCTAATAACTTAAAAATAAATTTATGTTTTTGTATAGTTACAAAGTAATTTTTGGTCTACTTAGCCATAATAATAAAGTTATTTATTAAAATACGCAGAGCACTCTATAAGGTTAGTCGTATGCAAACCAGATATCATCATACATATTGTGATTTGAAGGCATATCCATAAACTCTAAGTAATTTAAAAAAAGAAAACAAATTTAGAGGCAAGAAATTTTAAAATAAATTTTCTAAATGAAAATGGTGGGCTTCTCTAGTCATGACATTTGTGTAACTTTAAGCGTGTCTTAACTAAACCAAAATGTTTCGAGGAAATGAGTAGTGAACTGAGGAAAACTTGTCTATCTCTAAGGGCTGTAGAACGGTGGTATATTCAATTCAATTGCGGCAATTAACTTCAAGGATGATGCAAGGTCCGGCTGGAAGACCGACGTGTGACATATCGACAGATCGAGGAAACCCTCAAGTTAAGTGCACCAACTGTTTACTGCCCGACAATTTGACAACTTGGTTCACTCTGGGTACTTCATTTGATGACTGATGCGCTGAGGGAGCAGCGTGTGTCCTGGTCTCCTGATAGGTTAATTTTTTTTTTGAAAACAGTCGATCTAACTACATGAACTCTATTGTTTAATGATGTGGTGAAACCTGGCTGTATTATTTCGACGTTAATACTAAATAACAGGGTAAAGTGTGGGTGTTTGAATGAACCTCCGCCTTTAAAAATGTTCCTATCCGTGTATTTACCTTTTTGCTGCCAAATAATTGTGTGATTAGCATGACCATTTGTTCTGTAGCTGAGTGTAATTTATCATAAGTATACATAATATGTACGTATTTAGAAATATATAAGTATGTTTATCAGCAGTCTGGTTACCATAGTACAGGATCTGCCTAGTTTTGGATCAGACATCTGTGTGTGAGATGTGTCAAGTTATTATTATTATATTGGCTACGGTTGTGCTTGATAAAGAGAAGACAGTTTCTGATGCATGGTATACAGATGAATGTTTACCCCAAGTATTAGAAGTCTTCAAAAATTATCGAAATTTAAGACTTACACAAAGTTATAGACGATACTTTGAGCTTATAGGAGCTCTTGAGGAGATATGCAGCTGGCAGTCTGAGTTAAGATAATACCTACAGGCTTAGTTTGGGATGAAACGACCATGTGTGAGATTTGTCAATAAATTGTTATAAAGAAGAAAATTACAAAATTTAAAGTTCCATTTCTAATAGTCTGAGGTTTGCATTCCATCATCAATATAAATAAATAAAATTTAAGTGTCTGTTTGTAATGTTAAAATAATAGTTTTTTTTTAAGATCATATACTTGCACAAAACCTATCCTTAAAAAAAGTTTTTAAATTTTTTGTCTGTCCGTCTATCTGTCTGTTAGTTCCGGCTAATCTCCGGAACGGGCAAACCGATTTCCACAGGACTTTCATTGGTAGATACCTGGTATTATAAGGAGTAACTTAGGCTACTTTTGTTTCGGAAAAAAAAATAGGGTAAATATGTACCTACATACGAGCGAAGCCACGCGGGAACTGCTAGTTAGTCACGAGAGTAAAAAATATTAATGTATTTCCAATATTTTTATTAATTTATGTATATTATGTAAAACTTTATTTAACTTTTATGCTAAATATATCTAAAATTCAAACATATTTTTTCTTATTGGTAATTAAAACGTTTGCAATAAAGTCAAAATATAAGTTAAAGTCAATATAAGAGTTATTAAATATCATATAAAATAGTATATTCTATAAATTGATGTAGTCAATAAGAAAACTGTACCTTAAACTTGATGACCTTATAATAATATATAGACTCAAACTGTATATTTATATTATATTATAATAAAAAAAAACCGGTACTCCTATCACATTTTTCTATTACTTTAGAAGCGGCTGAAATTAACAATCAACCTATCCAAGAGCTTTGGATATCATGTAGGTGCGTTATAAATAATAATTATTGATTTCATCAATTGATCTGACAGTAAGCGGTTACCAGTGCCTAAGGCCAGTAGCAACACTAGCCTAGGACGTCTACTAGATGTTGCCGATGTTCTCTGTGAAGACCTTTCAGAGTCCAATCAGTCATTCTGTATAATAAATGCCCTGCAGAACTTAAAAGTATTTACAGTACAAACTTATTTAAAAACAAATTCATTTAAAAAAAAAGTCATATTTATTGATTGATAAATGACAAACAGCGGACATAATAATGAATATCTAATCTGTATTTAAGTTAATGACTGATGATGTAATTTAATTAATTTTTTTTTATGTATTTTATCGTATAATGTCATATTTTTTTTATGTAATGTATAATATATTGTAATACAATGATTAAAAAATTCAATTCGTGTACCAATTTTCAACACAATGTATATTGTTATGAAATGAATTACTTACTTACTTACTTTGCGAAATCTAAAATAAATGCTTATAGATTTTATTTGTTTTATTAAATCTTTTCATATAACTCACCACAAATATGCACCTAGCGCTTTGAGTTGATTTGTTATTTTAGGGCAAAATAACTATGGTTTAGTAACACTAAAAAACGTGGTTCAAAGGCAAACTGAATAAAAATTTCAATCAGAGTTGCACTCTCCATCTCCTGACTTCATCAGACCATCGTTACCAAGCCCAATCCGTTGGACTTGTCAAAACAAATCATATGAGCCTAAACTCGACGGGTTTACTAGTAGCCAGTGAAGAGTTCATGTGCCAACCTCATTTAAATTCGGTGAAAATTCACATTAAAAGGGCCTTCGTCTACAAAAGATATTAGAAGTCTATCATACAATTCTTTTGGTTTTAGGCCACATTAAAAATCATAAAATGTCATCATGCGAAAATGTTCTCAAGATACATTCATGTTTCAGTGAGACACGATAATTATGATGAATGTGGATTGAAATCTAAAGTTGCAACTTTTGTATTTTTTATCGTAAATAATATCAAAATTTTAAAATAAAGTACAATCTGCTAGTAAATTACCATTCTCAGTTCACTGTGACATGTTGAAACTATTCCTTTATTATAAGGTGTAGATTGCCTTTAAGCTCACTTTAAAGGATTTATAAGCTATGAGTCACAGCAAGCAGCTTTGGTGCAATTAAATTCATGAATAACAACTAGTTCAAAGATGGAATAAATTGACTCGGATTGTATTATTTCCTCACTGGTTCCATAATATGTCAGCTAGTTACATAATAAATCAACGCTCGTCATTTAAGCAAAGTTAGACTGATCAACAGTGTAAAATTCTTATTTGAATGTACTATAGTTCAAATTTACTCTCAAATGATGTATATAAATGAAGTTCCTAATTCGAAAATAACAGTGTTTTCTAATCTTATCAAGATCCTATCACTAGCGTCTAGTGAGATGCCAGTGAACTAGAACGCGCCACATGATGTCGGACCCACACAAAGCGAGTGGCACAACAAAAACGAGCTAGTTGCTCGTAACTCTCGCCAGATAGTTAAGTGTACGAATAACGTCCTATATTGCGCCCGCGGCTCCAAACTACACCATCCACCGCGTAATACGATCCAATTAAATAGCCACGAATTTATGTGTGTCCACTACGTACCTTATGTCTCCTTAATTCAGTTTGTTTTAATAAACGACCGAGTAATAGTTTGAACGTTTTGAAATCGATACATTGTTTGATACTCCATCGGATTCGGGTGGAATTGTGGTACGAATGATTTACATGAACTGTGAAAGAAGTGTTTATTTTAAGATCTAATCACTTTAAAATATATTTGATTCTATTTCAATATGAATTGAATAAAAGGTCAATGTCTAAATGGATTTTATTTCCGTAACTTATTTTCAAAGTGTTCTTACGTTTATATCCTCTCATATTTTCTCTTTATATCAATGAACTGAACTCTAGCCGACAGTGCATAAAATTGCTAGGAGTCCTCAAATTATTACAACCATCTCAATAGGAAAAGGACAATTCGACCGTTTCTTTCAATATTCCTGTATTTTCCCTCGGAAAACGTAATCGACCGAGGACAGTAATGTTACATTTTGTTATATAATAACGATTTTCTTTCGCAATGGCAATTCGTCGTTATTGGACGTAAAGTAAGAACGAACGGTGGCTTCAATCGAAACGAACATAGGTAATAATAATATAGTTATTGTTATACCTTCCTTTAACCTAAGTCTCGTATCAAAAGCATTGATTCCGTGCAGTCACATCAACTGTTTCGAGTTTTACGACTTACATTGCGTGCGTACAAGGAGTCTTCGCGATTAAACTGCGTACTACGAGTTCGATAGATGACAATTGCAGCTATGCGGTGAATGGGCGCTCAATTCCAGGAACTAGAGGTAGGATTGTACGCTCCGACCTGGCTTCTATCTGCAAAATCAATGTGACTATTAGCAAGTTTTCGCGCAGTCGCAAAACGTTCACGAAACGCTACCGGTCAGAAGTTACAGCCGTTCAAACCAACTTTTCTATGCAGATGCGACTGTTTAAAATGATATTCGATGACACGTATTTTAGTGTATTATTGCTTATTCTGATGTATTTAAATTTATTAAAATGATATACTTTTATAGAAATGAATTATTTTATTTGTATAACTGTGTCACCTACTAAATTTAGCATACGATGATAATACAAATAATAATAACGTACCTACTACGCATGATATAGCGTGTTCGCCGATAAAAATGCTAATACTCGTGTCTACGACATTGTACAGAATCTTCTCGTTTTGTTTCCAAAGATATGTGCAAAGTTTTTATTTGTATTTCTTTGTATACTTAGAAAGGAAATTTTAAACTTTGTACTCTACATTTTATTAATTGTCAAATAATTCACGCCATTGTTCTTGTACGCATTATTAATTACTATCGGTTTGACATTCTCATACGGATTGATAATTATAGATTAACATAAATCAATCAAAGTATTATCGGAGATTTATTTGTTGTATGTTCATAATTATATCATTTAGGTTTTTGTAATATGGCATAAATTTTAAAGAAAATTTAGTGAATTTTAATTTAGCGAGTGAAGTAACAGAATTGGGGCCATTGATTACTATAATAGCCTCTAAAATAGAGGTTTTATGTGCTTGACGATGGTTTTGATTGTTTTATTTAGAAAATCTTGTTTGATATAGATTTTATTGACCATAGAACTTTTCTAAAACTAAAACAAAAAGTTGTTGTATTTTGAACTAAACACGTTTCAATTCAACGTGTATACTGTATGACTTGATACAAGTTACCTTTAACTAATTCTCTCACCCTCTCACCATTACCTATCGGTAACTTGTATCGATATTATAAATAAAAAATAATATATATTGTTCATAGTATGGTGAAAAACGCGTCATCTTGAACGTATAATTCGATTTCCATCTGTTTACGATACTTTTTGTTTGGCACTGACAACAGAAATTCACATTTAATTTTTGTTTTATAGCAGTACAAAATCTGAATATGATACTTACAATTGTTTGATATATATACATTTACAGTTCTTATAGGCAAAATATGGCAATTGATTGTAAGAGACTATTTTGGCATTCTCGCCTGGGACAATAAATTGGTAAGATCTGTTGAGCATTAACTTACTAGAAAAATATTCATACATAACGCAAGTGTAATATTAATATAAAAAAAAAATCATATTTCAAGATTAGCTTTATAATTTAAAATACAAATATTCATACATAACGCAAGTGTAATATTAATATAAAAAAAAAAAACATATTTCAAGATTAGCTTCATAATTTAAAATACAAATATTCATACATAACGCAAGTGTAATATTAATATAAAAAAAAACATATTTCAAGATTAGCTTCATAATTTAAAATACGGTCATGATCCTGAGCATTTCAAAGAAAACTTGTCCAACTATGTAACCTCATAGAACAATTTAAAATTAAAGCGAAAGTAGTCTTAGTAGTAGTCTTAGTAGTCTATTCTCATTAAATTTACTAATTCATCTGATTTCCTATGTAATATGTACGTACGTATATATATGAAGAATATTAATTTAATTTAAGTTTACGTGAGTATGTAGCCCAAACATAAGTATTTACACTGACATATTTAATAAAGTTGCCTCGATTTTGTCCGAGTGCTGACAATGTAAGAGAACCTGCAAATTGTTCTTAAAAAAATTCATCAATCAACCATGAAAAAAGTATATGTACTTAATAATAATAAATATAATTATTTCAAATCAAATCAAATCAACGTTGTAGTCAATAACTGATAATATCTACTAACATGTTAACTTCCACTTTCTTCCATTCATATGTATGTTCGTGCGTACTTTAAATATCTTAGAAAAGTGTTGGAGGTACGTTTAGAGGGAGTGTTCAAAGGTCTCTGTTGGCGCGGCTCGAGGAGGGATGTGAACCGATAAACGATGCTTAAATCGATACTGCACGCCCGTTGTTTGGCGCTCAACTTGCCAGTTTGTGTGCTACTTTATATTTGGCTGTTTTTGAGCTTTTTAATGGATTTTATCGCTGTTAAAGTATTTTGTGAATCGTGTTTAAGGCGCATGACAAACAGTCGTTGTAAATTTACAGAAACACATTAGTCATAGTCAATAGAAAAAGTGCTTTATGTTAGAATTATAAAAGTGGGTGTTTGTTTTAGGTGATTTTTATGGAGTTTATGGTTTGTTTAAAAGCTTTTTTAAAGATCGAAAAGATAAGAAATTAGGTGCTTCAATGAGGTGACTCAAGAGTAGAAAAATGTAATAATCTCAAAAGTATAAGTATCGCAATATAAATGGTTGCCGGATTTGCCGGTGCCCATAAGCACTCACAATATCAATGGTGATACCAGCATTATCTCTCTCCGTAGTATATATAGAGTTTTGGAAACCTAACTTACTATCAGAAAGTGACAACACTATGTTATAACCGCTATATTTTTTAATAGAAAAAAAAAACTTACAATTAAAATAAATCTCAAAAGTATTTGAAACAGTTTGAGATGTAGGCATTTTTCGCCATCGTTTTTAAACAATCTTTTGGTATCCATACAAAATCGTCTCTCTCATGTGGAAACAAACATAAACAAGAACTTCTAACAATATCCCTCCTACCTACGAGTAATGCTTGTTTTACTCAAGTGGCTAATATTTTCTCTGCTAAATGGCATGGTGGCAAAAAAATAACCAAACGCTGTATAAGTGGAGTGTTGAAAGTTGTACGGAGTCGACGACTTGACATTTTGGCGACATCGAATGTACACTACAGATTTGTCCTCAGTGTTTAAGTTACGTATTTAGTAGCACTTATCTTTATTGGCTGAGTTAATAATAATAATTGATCTGCTGATATATATGTACAGAACACTCTTTGTAAGAAAAGCAGTCTAGTCAAAGTTCACAGTAACAATTTAAATTCAATAATGAAAAATAGTATTCCGAGTTTGATCCTCGGCGTCGCACCTCTGACTTTCCAAAGTTATTATCAAGTCTATGGCTAGACATAGGCCTAGACTAAACTGTAGTTTTTATGGGTATTAGAGAGATAATTATGACTTCTTTAAACGGTGAAGGTAAACTCAGAGTTCTTAGTATTTTGGTGGTCACCTAAACAAAGAGCAAGCAATGAGAGGTTTTATTGTCAACAGGACTGATATTACTTTCTTAAATAAAAATTGTATAATTTATCATATTTAAAAAATTACTCAACATACTTTTTAAAGTACAAAATTGGTATTACCTGCTTGATATTAAGCGATAGCGTAAGGGCGCATAGATATGGATACAAAATGTTACTCAGGCTGGCGACTTGAAAAAAGTATAGGTACCACCACCGGCACCAATCCCAACGACGGCGTTTTTTATTTTCCGTCAAATTATGCGGTATCGGTATCTAGTACAAAGCTTTCTGACGCCTAAATGTTCACGTAAGACTTTTTGTATTTGACTCATATCAATGCCTAAAGTTGCCCGAATCGGTTGATATGTCACCCCTTTTTTTTATGGTATAGGGGCAAACAAGCAAACGGGCCACCTGATAGTAAATTACTACCGCCGGCCATGGCCACTTGCAACTCAAGAGTCACAAGTGCGCTGCCGCCTTTTAAAGTGGAAGGGAGATGAGTGGAGGGAAGGGTGGAAGAAGGGGAGGGGGAGGGTAGGTTGGAAGAGGGGGAGGGAGAGGGAAGAGCGAAAGAGGGGGGGGGAGAGGGTTAGGGTCTTCGGTAATCTCACTCACTCGGCGAAAAGCAAAGTAATCATTGCTTCACTGCCGATTTTCTGGGAGGCCGTGGTATCACTCCGGTCGAGCCGGCCCATACGTGCCAAAGCATGGCTCTCCCATAAACATTCCGTTTACAACAACCCTTCCATCAGCTTCTATCAGCACTCACGTTATCTTCAGTAGTTGCCGTAGAAGGACGTCCTCCTCGAGAACCATCAGTAAAGTTTGCTTCGTTTAAACTCATTGAACTAGTTTTAAACATTGGCACGAGATGAGGCTTCGTGTTTTGTTACTTGTTTAGCTTTGTAGAGCGTTTACCTAAAACATAGACTATAGAGTTAAATGAAAACGCCATTCAGATATTTTATTTATCATGCTAAAGCCGTACCACACGATTACTGTGACATGCAGAAGTATAAAAAAAAAACATTATTTTAGCACTTGGCTAATTAACTGTGGCGCATATTTGGAGAGGCCTATGTCCAGCAGTGGACTATGATAGGCTGATTGATTGATTGATAATGAACCCTAAAAAATAGCCGGACTGTTATAAATGTCAATGTTCTTAAAAACAAACGTCTGTAGGTTTCAGATATAGAAACAACCTCAAATAAGCTTTAAGATGATATAAGAAGACAATTGGCAAGAATAAGAGAAGAATATTTAAGTATTCCCATTTATTAGCTACGTATGTTCTGACTAGAAAATATGAGCTGAATGTAAGGTAACGTCCTTGTGTACTTATATCATCTGTTTTTTGTTGAAAACATCTAAGTACATTATCGTAAAACTTTTCCCTTTCATGATAAAACTAATCTTGATACTCGATGTTCGCGAAAAACACATGTATTATTATTCTCACATTTACATTTCACAAGTATATTCAGTAAGTATTTCACTATGTTGTGAAGGTTATCGAACTGGATTTACCTTTCAAGACTTTACGTCTACTTAACTTTACAGTAAGGTTTTAAGCACAAAAACTTCTAGAATGGGAGCCACCTTATTGAGGAAATATCTAAACCCCGAATAAATCTCCGTTAAATACCGTATTAAGCGTCATGCTGTTTTTTTTCTACGGATGACAACCGGCCAGGATAGGGTTAACTCCCTACGGACGTTTATAAACCCTGGTACCTGCTTTCTTCGTCGTGAGCTTGTTGGTTAGGTTAATGGTTACAAATACCTACTGATTTCATTTAGAATTGAAATAGAGGATTTTGGCTTTATTTTCCATCACCCATTTATCTACTTGATCACAGGAACGTTACCTACTTTACAATAGGCGCTTCCAGGTGTTCTAACACGTATGTCACAAATGAATCATAAATTATGGAAATCAATAGTATAGTCAGATTAGTCAGGCGAATAAACGGTTGTTCGATTGTTTCTGTTAATTATTTATAGGTAATTAAAAGTACATTATTCGCCGTGTTTAGTATGTTAATTGAACGATGTGAAGTATTCCATTAACCTCGTTGGAGGAGACATGTCTGATACTAAACACGCATGTCTAGTCTGGGTTTTAACTTTGCCTTTTAGATTCTGTAGTTAAAACGGTGTGGTGCAATCATAGAAATATTTTACCAATAGCCCTGTATATTCTTATAAGAGTTCTTTCTTTAACAGTATACTTATATTAGGGTATGTATTGAAGCAATGGAATTTTTTCCAATTGGAATAGATTTTATTGCATTCCTTATTAAGTATACTTACTTCTTTCTGCACACAATAATTAACTAATATAAATATGCTTGACGATGAATCAGAGAAACTTGTCTTAGGTACCATTTACACTACAAAACAAAACATTAATACATATTAGTTTATGAATTGAATGCCATTTTAACACGACATCCTAAGTCCATCTCAAGTCCAATATGTAATTTAAAATAATAACTTACTTGTTAAGTTTCTTTTATACCTCTTCGTCTTGGGAGTAAATTTTCAGTATAAACTGTATCGACGGCATTATGTTTAAAGATTCATATGTACCATTTCGCGATTTGTTTACATAAATATTAGAATTAAAGGTATCGTTTCTTCAAAGCGTACTTGTAAAGTAACAGACGTAGTACGAAGTACCAACTATTCTTTCCACTTTGAGTTTATATTCTGCTGGGCGGATAGACCACACGATACCACGTTTATTCCTCTAACTGTCAGAGTTGAAAGTGAAGGAATAACAAGGCTACGGGCGAGTTCGCCAGATCTGGATTCCTTTTGAGCGGTGTACATTATCTAGCACAAAGCTCGATCCATCTTTATTCATATCCCTGACTGACAAAAACATACAGGAAAGAAAACATCTAGGTATTAGGAATAGGTGCCTATATAATTACATCAAATACTCAATGAAATGCGTCAAAACAACTTGTATTGCATTTTAATAGGTTTTAAGCATTTTCCGATAAGTGCAGTTTTCCAATTTAGAAAAGCAACCAAATAAATTAAACTGAGTAGGTATAGTGAGTACTGTATGAAAAGCAGTTTGTCTAAGCTAACTAAATCGATGAAATCCAAACTCCGACAGCGGCAATCATCTTGGCCGCCGCGCCGTTTGTAAAATGGCAGTCACTTCCAATAATAAAGCTAAGTAGATACAAAGAGATTAACAAAAGAAAGGAGGAAATTTTCTCATTAACTAAATTGGTGCGGTTAACGTTATTAACGGGAAATATAATAAAAATAATAGTCAGCGTTGCGGGCAGAATGTGTATTATCTAATAAGCAACATAGAGATAGCGTAGTTTTTGTCCAAGTGAATAAAAGGAGAAAATACGTGTCTTAATCATAGCGGTTTTTGATTGTGGATTGTTAGTGGCGAACTGCTGATGTAAAGACTTGAATTTTTTAACATTTGTTTATAACAAGTTTCCCGTAACATTCTCACGAATGCATTCTATGAGAGCGCTTCCGAGTTGGAAGTTGATGCTTTATCTTATTTTGGACTTTGAAGTTTTCTAATTTCGGCTTAACAAAGTGTAGTATGCTAAATTTATTATATATTAATGCAATACGTGCATTATTTATTTATTTCTTACTTACTACTAGTTGCTTAAGTACTTACTAGTTACGATTTGAAAGTACTTAGATGAAAATTACATCAGAACTTTACTACTTTTACAATTATTATGCAAATTAGCTGTACAGATTAATAGGAGGAAGAAAAAACGGTTGTTTTGTTATTAAAATTCCCACTTTCAGTAGTAACCAAGACACCTCACCGTCGTCTGATCCCAAGCTAGGGCCTGTACTATGGTAACCAGACTGTAAAAATATTGTAGATTGTGCTCATCACACAAATACTTGTCTTGGATGGGAATCAAACCTACGACCAAATACCAACAATCCCAGTTGACACACTATCATTCGATGAGCAATTCCAATAATATTTCTGTCCTCTGATATCACATCAAGATTCAAGTGTTTCTTGTACAGCGCTGCAGTTAATTTACCACCTAGCTTGGGTCCAATGCTAAACCGTGGACTTAGAATTTCATAAGTTTCGATCATCGAGTAATGAAATAATTAAATTGTTGCACGACTTATGTAACTTACGAATAAGAAACATGAAAAAAGCTTCGAAATTATTTCATAAATCTTTTATGTTAACAGTCACCAAGATGATTTGGTGAATTACGGAAGCACGATTTACGAATTCCTTGAATCTAGAAGAATGTTTGCAAACGAGTCCTGTTGAAGAAATGAGTAGAGTGGTAATAAAGTTGTCTTTGCAACGCACTCATACGCAAAATTGCAGTAACAAGAAAAACGAGAGAGATAGAGATGAGATGATACTGACAGGCGTTTACATTATTCTGTTCCACTAATGTCAGAAATAGCACAATATCTGGTAAATGTAATTGGTAGATGCAAATGCCTACTAAACGCATGTGTAATATGCCTGCGTCTATAAATACAACAGTTATTAAAAATACTGAAATAAGCTTGTTCTAATTAGAAATAAGAAGAAGGACTCGGATAATAATTTAAAAACAATCTACTTTTACGAGAAATTCACTATTCACTTTGGGTGGAATAAAATAATTTAAATGGCTTAGCGGTAAAATAAATAAATTATTGATCAGAACTAGTTCGAAAAATGTACCTAATGGTAAAAACAAATGACTTACCTATTTATTCACCTATGCTCCTAAATTATTTTCGCCTTGACGCACCAATTAAGGATTCGTTTCGTTACCGTTTACGCTTCATGGTAATTTCCAGTCACTTTTTACACAAAAAGATAAAAAAAAATACATTCACAACCTTGCGATGTGCGCACAAAAAACCGAATGACAAGTCCGCTGATTGCACGTATGCAGGTGACATAGTGGGGCTGAGTAAGTGAAGCACCACGTTATTAAATTCCATTTCTTTTAATCTCTTTAAAACTTTGTTACATCTAAACCAATATTGCGATGCCTAGTAGGTACTTTTTGAAGTGAAACATAAAGTGAATAACAATAGATAAAGATACGCAGGTAGAAATTGTAAAGAATTCTAAAGTTTAATGTTTCATCAATAATTGTATTAGGTACATTGTAGGTTTGTAATCGGAAAAGGGTAATTGTAAGTAATTCTTGTTTTTTTACTCTTACTGTTTCATTAATTCCACTGATTAATATGAAATTTCAAAATATTCTTAACATGTTGATAATCTCTGTGATTTTTAGGGTTCCGTTTCTCAGAAGGAAAAAAGAAAGCCTTATAGGATCACTTCCTTGTCCGTCTATCTGTGTTTGAAGACCCTTTTTCTCAGGAACCCGTGTACGCATCAAGTTGTAATTAACATCAAATACTTATGACAGCGGTCCCTTGAAGCTGTATAAAACACTATTTAAGTCAACTCAATCAAAAGATACGGCCATTAAGCCTTACGGTCATTAAGACTTAGATTTTAACAAATTTGAACATTTCGCAGGTAAATCAAAACCTATAGGTTACTTCCCATTGACCTAGAATCGTAAAATTTGGTAAGAAGCAAGGTCTGACAGCACAAGTAAAGGAAAATATCCGAAGGAAACTTTGTTGTTATATCCTATGAAAATAGTTTTTGTGAGAACAAACTTATACTTTGCGGTTAGTAAGTTAACTTTGTCGTAAATCTATGCATGGAAGAGTATTTTTAGAACTGCAAAGTTAAGTTTGTCTTTCGGATAAAACGGGCAAAAAGTCTTCGAGAATTGATTCCCGAGATGTTTGTTTGCTTACGGAACCGTCCGTCCGTCCGTCGCTGCGAAAGTCAGACTCGCACTTGTCCAGTTTTTTTGTTTTTAAAATGGTTTTTATTATTTTCTATCTCTCAAAAATTGTAGGTAGTATAATATTATCTAAAGTATTACTTCGTTACAATCATAGAAAACTGCCAACACGTTAATAATCAAATTGATTTTACCTATATTATTTTAATTACAAATTAATATTAATTAATTAATTCTTCATTTTTTACTCTTATTGACGGAGACGCTTTAAACTGAATTAGATATATATATGTGCCCATCGATCTTGTTCTTAGGAATGAAATAGAGTTGTTGTATAAATAGGTAATTTTCAAATTAATAGAGATTCAAATTCTAATTAAAAAAAAAAAACATTTTCATCTAGTGTATAAGTCATCATAATCGATAACACAAATCATAAATCAAATTAAAAATAGAACAGGTGAACAACTATTTTAAATAAAATGAAATAGAAAAAGAAAATAAAAAATCAATGGTGCTTTCTATCGATTCCGGAATAGTTTTGCAAGCGTAGGTATAGCAGTTTCCAATGTTCAATTCAATGCATCTATTACGTATAAAGTTCGCAAGTAACATTTTTTACATCAAACTTCTAGCCAATTTCATTTTATGATACACTATTCTACACGGTATTTAAAAAAGCAATTGGTTCATAATGTATGTTTTTTGTTTTGGCTTAATTAATTTTGGTATGTTGGTAGGAAACTAGTACTTACAGCGGGAACTCTGTTTTGATTAAGACACAAAATTAAAGACATTTGATGAATGCTAGGAGAAGCATTAATTTAATCACGTTTTTATCACCATACAAGTCTTTTCCGGTTATTTGACAATTTCAATAGTTTCATAGCAATAGCAATAAAAACACGATACAGTAGTCAGGTAGTGATTGCGATGCACGGTGGGAGCGTTAGACCATGAAATTGGCACAGTCTATGCGATCGGAGCAACGCATCGGCATTTAATATCCGACCAACCGATAGGAATTCAACGGTTTCCATAAACAACCTTATTTAATCTGTGTAGGTAGGTATGTATATGTTAATACGTGAAAAAACCTAGTAGGTACTTTTAAGCACTCTAAGAGTACGAAGGAAAGCGTAATTTGACCTAGTTTAAATTTACGTGGCAAAAGAGTGCTCTTAAAATAGGAAGCCGAAATGGTTAGGTACCTAATATGTGTTACAAATACATAAAATGAAATAACACAAAAAAACATATCTTATAATAGTGATGTGTTTATTTTTAAATATATATCCGTATTGTTTATATGTGTATTATTTTGGAGTAGAAAGATGGAACTAATGACTTTTAATTCTGTTCTTATAAACAAACAACATGTAAAATAGTAACATAGAAATGTCATAGGTAATAATTATTGTATCGCAATTTGGTGTTTTGTAAATTGTTTTAATCGTTTTGTAAATGTTTTAGTAAATTTGACTAAAATAAAAATGATTATTTATATTTATAACTCAGAAATTCATTTAATAAGCAATAGTAAAGCAGACAGTAAATACAGCTTGCTTAATAAACACCGGTTGCAAAAAGAAAGTAGTAGCAATTTGAAATAATTATAGAGGATAACAAAAGAACCTTAATAACGTTCGAACTTAAAAATTCTCACCGCGCGACTTTTATTCACGCAGTTTATATTTCGTTCTTGGCCCAATCTCGCTTGAGATGCACGTATTAAAACGATATCATACGATTTTTTAACCGACTTCAAAAAAGGAGGATTTTCGACTGTAATTTTTTTTATTTATGTTCACCGATTACTCAAAGACGCCTAGACCGATTTGAGAAATTCTTCTTTTGTTTGAAAGAGTATACTTCCCTGGTGATCCCATTATCACCAGGTTGGATCTGATGATGGGATCCTGGAGAAATCGAGGGAACTCTTAAAATTTTATAAGCACTTCAAGCGATTTGGGTATTTTGAGGCGCATTAAAGTCCATTAAACACTTTTTAAAAGATAATTATTAGTTAAAATCTATTACTATTCCAAAATATACCCAGACCAAGATTTTTGGTGGAGGTGGTAGGAGGTGTTGGCCACCATTTCCGGTGTCTTCGTCTCCTTGTACAAAAGTCTCACAGTTGTCTTTTTATGTTTTGTCTTCTTCCAATCTGCTTTAGACAGTGTCCACTCTCTGAATCATTCCAAAGTCCAGAAACAGCGAACCCAATAATTTAGGTAATTCATTTTAAAGCCATCGTTCTTGTCATTTACTGCTTATAATTTAAAGAGATCTATTAATTTTTTGGACTATACCTTTACCTACCACTGTCATTGATGATGCGGTAGACGTACAGCGTGACATTTTCCTACAAATAATGGTGTATGATCGAGTGCTACTCGATCCCACCCACGCCAATAGCAGTGCGCAATGCGGTGGGTACATTACACAGCGGCATGACACCAAATCGCATCAAATTTGCATTCAACATAGATATTATCAATTATAGATTTATTTCCATACAAGTGTTACGGAATTGCAAAAGAAATATCGGGCAGCTTACTGTTGCTGTGTGGACTATCCTTTACGATCAAATTTCGACACCTGGTTAAACATTAGTACTTATTTATTGGAAAATAAAAGCAATTTTGGGTGAAAGTTAGTTCTTAATGAAACAATCGATATAATAAGAACGCTTTGAAAGCCATAATTTCAAAGCTGACTTGGACGTGCGATGTACCTATCAGATTATCTAAGATAGACAATGTTGATAATGCGTTACTAAGGTTCCATAAACAGTCTTAAGCTAAGGTAGTTTTATTGTCATTGGTCTTAAGAGAATATTGTTATGAATTGGCGCTTACGCTAATTGATTAAGATTTATGTTTTTTATTGTTTGAAAGCCACTCTGTCTATCAGAAAAGATATCTATTAATCTACGTTTTATCCTAAATTAGCTACCCGGCAATGCGTTGCTGTGACCAAGTAATTTGTAGTAAAAGATATTGAGACTCTAAATTGAGATAAGAACTATCCTATCTCTCAAGTTGAACTAAACTGCACACAGTGTGCAAAATTTCATTAAAATTGGTTCATTAGTTGAGGAGTTCATCACTGACAAATAACATGGACATATTATTTAGAGGAACGCAAAAAAAGGTGTTACTTACAGACCATGTGACTGGCCTGTTTGTCTGGTGGTTAGTGATACTGACTACGAAGCCAGAAGCCGTGGGTTCGATTCCGACCCAGGACAAGCAATTGTGTGATGAGCACGATAATTTGTTCTGTGTCTGGGTGTAATTTACCTATAATATGTATGTATTTCGAAATATATAAGTATGTTTATCAGCAGTCTGGTTACCATTGTACAGGCTTTGCCTAATTTGGTATCAGACGGCCGTGTGTGAGATGTGTGGAGTTATTATTATTTTATTGTTATTTAAAAGATTTAAGTGATAATGCCGGATCTCAGCGTAGCTCAAGTGTCTAAAGCTGTAACTTTAATCGAACACGGTTACACTTACAATCAAGTGGCTCAAATGTTGCGAGTTTCCAAGTTTGTTATTTTTCACAATGTGAATGGTGCCGACAGACAGGATAGTATACGAGACGCAGAGTGAAAGGTAGAAAAAAGTAACCACAGCTAGGGACGACAGACTTGGTACCTGCCAGAGGGCCTCTTCATACCACAGGCCATTGCAAGTATAGCTCGGTATAACTTCGCTCGCTCTCACCGTAATTGGAACGACAATGAATGGGGAAGAGTATTGTTAACTGACGAGTCCAGGTTTTTCCTCAAGCCAGATGATGGAATCGTCAAAGTGTGGAGACGACCTGGGGAAAGATACGCTCAGTGTAACATTGTAGGAAGAGAACCTTACAGTGGTGGGTCAGTGATGGCATGGGGCGGCATTTGCTTAGGAGCACGTATGGAATTACACACCGTGGAAAAGGGGTCTCTGACAGCGGCATGGTGTGTTAGGACATTAAAGGAAACCGTTGTGAACCCCGACGGTTTCCTTTAATGCATGATAATGCTCGGCCTCACACTGCTGCCATGGTTGTGGGATACCTTCAAGAGGTCGACATCGATGTTTTGGAATAGCCAGCCCGCTCAACAAATCTAAACTCGATAAAGCATATATGGGATAAACTGGGAAGACAAATTAAACAAAAAATGACAGCAGTAACTAACTTAAAACAACTAAAAAGGACGTTGGTAGAAGATTGGGACCAAGTGCCACAAAGTTTTATTGACCATTTAATAAAAAGTATGCCCAGAAGGATGAAGGTTTGATAAAGTTTTGATATTCAATATCATAAGTTGAAATTTTTCCGTTTCCTCACATTACGTCAATACATAAACTTAATATACTAATGCGTCAATAAGAGATAACTGTCAGTAATTTTTTTCAGAAGCTTTTAATTTCTTTATTTAAAAAAATGTTAATTTAATTAAGTCTTTTTTAATAAAGGCATAGTAAATATAAACAAAGCTTTTTTTTTTGTAATCTAACCTTTTTTGTGCGTTCCTCTAAATATGTAAATGTGTGTAGGTAGGTATTTCTACTTAAAACAACAGAGTAGAGGAGGTCAAGTTTTTTTTAACTTTATTATCTTGAACATTTTTTTTAAATGTTGTGTCTACATGATACAAAATCACTCCAAAACCTGGCATTGTGACATTTAATTTTGGAGTATAATCTATAATATTTCCTAAAATTGGTAGCACTTTACTTTATTCACGGGGTCAGATATACTACCCTAAAATATGACCACACCTTTCTGTGGCAACCTGTACCTATATAAGAATCATGTTGCAATTAGTCATTAATAAATAAAAAAACCGTACCACTTGCAATAGACAAAATAGGCCTGTTGTTTATGTCTCTTTTGAAAACGCAATAGTTAATTTCATCCCAAGGCAGTAAACAACCAAAAAAATTAAGTGGTATTAAAGTACACGAGGTGATGACATAATGTCATTGCATGGCTTGCGTTTCGTATAGGTATATACTTGTAAAACGGATGAAATAACTGAAAA
Source organism: Callimorpha dominula (assembly GCA_949752705.1). NCBI lineage: Eukaryota > Metazoa > Arthropoda > Insecta > Lepidoptera > Erebidae > Callimorpha > Callimorpha dominula. Next base: position 14,897,197 of record OX457002.1, on the reverse strand, counting down.
CTTTGAAATTAATTATAAAATGTAATTTGTAAGTTATGGACTGAAACTAAAATTGCATCAGTTAAATACTCTACCTACATAAGCATTATTGAAAATCATTATCATTTAAAAAATTAGGAAGTCACTTTGATGATTTGTGTATGGTTAAATGCTTCATTAATGATTGAGGACAAAAAAAGGTATTCACTCTCTCTTCTCTCACACTCCTCCTTAAAAGACTAAGAATTAAAAAAGCATTCATTAACGCTGTTCCTACGAAGTTTCCTTCTCACGAAGGTAGTCAACAATTACCTATCATTATAAAATTCCCCTAGAACATTGTAAATAGGCATTATTTCATCATTATAAATATTTAGGGACACGACTAGATCAAGAAAGGTTACCTACAGTAAAATAAAATGCAAAAAACTGTCAGTCTTATGACTGCACGTTAGAAGTGAAAACATAACACATACACACACACACATCTATATATGTACCTTAGCGTGACGGTCACGCGAGTTCAGTGCTTTTTCCTCATTCCAAACGTGCCCAACGTTCCTAAAGAAGTTTTAACTTCAAAAAGTAATCACGACAAATGTGGCACCTCCTTTTGTTTTAATTCGTTCGGCAATTTGACAGCTTAAATTGTAGGTCAGCCCGTTCGGGATTCTAAATTCAATTTTGAATTATGTTTTGGTAGAGGTAACCTATAAGAAGTTCGGCAATCAGTCGTAATAACTGCACGGATGTCGCAATGGTTTAAGTGGTCACCTCGTTGTGGGTTGTCAAATCCCACACAGGACAAAAATTTGTGTGATCCACAAATATTTGTCCCGAGTCTGGGTGTTCTTTGTGTCCGTTGTTTGAATGTTTGGGAAGCCCCCCGCGACACAGGAATATTCCTAATGCGGGAGTTGTCTTTAAAAAAAAAAAAACCATACAAACACCTTTTTTTTTAACAACTTAAACCTGTTTCTTAAAAATAAAAAATAACAAACTCGGCTCCGTCGTATGAGTTTTCACATCAGTGTCTGACATCAGGGTCACGTGTCCTGACGCTAGTTTAACATTTTTTACCCATCTGAAAGTGCATAACGCCGCTAAAGAAGTTTTCACTTCAAAAATAAAAATAACTAGCTAAAGTGACAGTCAAAGATAAAGAAAACTCATAAGACTGACATTTAGACTATAAATTTCTGTAATATAAATAGACAAATATGGTGTCAATTGCGTATTTATGTAGAATTTGTAGAAAAACTTGAGAAAATTAATAGCACACTTTCTGAAGGATTAGGAAACCTTTGTTTTCATAAATACCGTTTCTCAAACAGACAGATTTTAAAAAGGATTCTAAGAATTATGAAATTCTTAGAATGATAAGGCTTTGCCTATCAATCATTATCATTACCAATGTTGTTATTAAATTTTTGAGACTATTTACTATTTATTGTTCATGGTACTTACTTTCATCCTATAATAAAAACATTTCGTACCGTTCAATGCCATTATTATTACTTACTTTGTTCCCTATTAATATGACAGGTTTTTAACTTGGCCTATGATGTGATAGACTGTATAACAATATTATCTACTATTACATCTGTTGACGATTTTCTTAATATTTAACAGTCGATTTACTGCTTCTAAAGCTGATTCTTTAACTCCATAAAGTTATTCTAATAGCAACTGAATTTGTTTTGGTAGGAAGTTGCTATTTTAGCGAGTTTTAATAGCCATTACAATTTGCTACGACACTCCATCTGATATTAGGCGCCATTAAACTAATGTCATAGATAGCACTATAAAAAACTATCAACAAAAACTGTAGAGGCAAAGTATGAGATGAAAGGTCGGTATAAAAAATGCTTAGTATTTTGAGTTGAAAATCGCTTGAATGTTAAAGGATAATCCTACTAGAGTTTGTATTAAGGGGATGGTGGTCTGCTGAGCGATTCTCGTTTCAACGTGGATCGCTCCCACCTATTGTGAATTCCGTAGCACTGAAATTTATTTGACAGCCCCAGTGTCTGTGGAGAATGGGAAATGGCGGAATGGCAGAATACATTATGGACATAACTCATGGTTTGTTTTTGGCGGGGATCCGACAAACGTTATTGGTATTTAGGGCCATTTGACTATTACGGGGTAATTTTTTTCTTCCTTATTGATATATGAGACAATGAATATCGCATGGAGAAGCCGACAGTGGTCTCGTTAGTTACGGTGGGAATTAATATTGTTTTAAGTATCAGATATTCTCACAAATAGTGGTAGACAAACTTGAGTCGTCATAACGTCTTGTCGCCACATTATTTATACCTACTTGTATCACCACTTATAATACGTATAAGAGTATTAAGCGCTTTCAGATACATTTTTTTTTCATTTTCTTTTTAATCTACTTGGACATGAACTGAAAGATAAGAAGAGGAATAAAAGAAACACGATAGGTACTGTCACATTTTCATGTTCTGGGCGACCTTGCTCTTCTAAAGTGGAGTACTGACTCGATTAAATGACGAGATATTATTGTAAGTACCAAAAGCGGTATCAAGTTGCAATTTTTTATAGTAGAAGTACTTTTCGCATTTTATATATTACACGGCATCCCAAACTTTAAACTCTACTTCAAAATCGATTTTCTATACCTTTAACAAAATTCCTTAAACCAACCTTGACTTTATGATTTAATCATTATTATTGAAATTTTCGATAATTACGTAGGGCATTTGTTCTGCAGTTTGTCAATTTACAACTTATTCAAAACTATTACTCTGTAAATCGTCTATGAAATAACATATAATTTTTTTGATTTACAACTGGACAGACGGTATTAAGATTAATTGTTAAAAACTGCATTGTAATTATTGTTTATTTTGATAAGCAGATAATTAGATAGATGTAGTTACTTACAGAAAACAGTTTTAGTTTTAGGGGATATAAAATCTATTGGGTATTTTTCGCATCTGTATGACATAAATGTCTTTTTAAAAGAACGTGAATCGTTTGTGCTTACATACCTGATCTGCAGATATTTTAACTCTTGCAATATAAATAGGTAGATAGATAGAATATTTTTTATTGTACACCACTAATAACATAAAGTTGAAACAAATCTTATGTTACAAATTAGAGTACAATGGACGGTTTTATAGCTAATAGCGATCTCTAACAGACCACAACAAAAGATATCATTGTTGATGAAATTAAAATTTAAGCGCACAAAACTGTGGTGTAAAATCCTATGAATGCTTACTCATATTACATAGAAGCCATAATTCATGTGATGTAACTGTTGTAATTGAATATTATTGACTGGCCTGTTGGTCTAGTATTTAGTGATCCTGACTGCTAAGCCAGAGGTTGTGGGTTCGATTCCCACCCAGGACAAATAATTGTGTGATGAGCATGATCATTTGTTCTGTGTCTTGGTTTATTTTATCTATATTTAGAAATACATAAGTAGGTATGTTTATCAGCAGTCTGGTTAATATAGTACAGGCTCTGCCTGGTTTGGGATCAGACGGCCGTGTGTGAGGTGTGTAAAGCTATTATTATTATTTATAATATTGTAATGATTATTAGCAATAGTATGTACATAATATACTTATGTACATAATACACATTTTGTTGTAAAGATCAATTAGACAAAGTAATGAAGGTCCCGCCTTAGATGAGTTGTTGCTGGTACCCATATAAAAATATTCACAACACACATGATATCATTTGTAAAAATATATCCCTCAAAATGAGCTCTTCTGTAATAAGGGGACTCCAAATTTTAGGAAAAATCTGTTATGCTCTACCTCTTCCTCAACCCTACACCTAATGGAATTAACAGAAATATTAACAATCACCAATAGAAAGCTTAAAAGGAAGAAAGCAAACAAAGCAAATATTCCTTGTTTTAGATTTTAGGAATCATAGATTAATTTCAGCATCCTAAATAGGACATTTGAAATTTTGCAAACATAGCTTTTTTCAACGAGATTAAACCTTCGCACCTTACTAGAGGTACAGAGAAACGTAGCTAGGCAGTAAATGATGAATAAGCTATGCGGATACCTATATATCGAACACTTGATTAAACATTAAGAGGGTTTGAGACGTAATTGGAATGTATAGCCTGATATATAGGGAGCCTTGGACGAATATCGATTGGATTACATATAGGTATACCTATTTTTGAAGTAAGTATTTAGATAATGAATATTTTAAGAAAGTGATGAGTGATCAGTAGAATTAAAGATCCCATCAATAACATAAATGTGAATAACCATTGTGAATGTGAATATGCATGGTTGTCGACTTCCCCGACAAAAGAATTGATATCTAAATGGGTGCCAAGTTCTGTAGATAATTCTGAAATTTAATATACAACATTCTAAAATAAATTTAAAATAAACATAAATTACTTCTTATATTTGAACAGCAGCTTTTTTTACACAAATCAGATAATTTCTGAAAAATTCATTAAGATTTGACTTAGCTAGTTTTTACATATAAGTAACTACCGAAACTACCGAACTACTACAGAAAACAACAAGAATTGGTATTTTAATATTTATTTTAGAATATTGTACGTTCTTATAAATAAATTTCAGGATTATCTTTAAAAAAAAATTGCTATTATAATTTTGAAAGGTGTTAATAAAAATCGATTGCTTGGAAAATTATTAAAAAAGTTACCTAGCTGGTCGCCAAATTGCAACTTTCTAGGTCATCTGGAAGTGGTTTAGGTTTTTGATCTATATGTCAGTCAGTGATAAAAATGACGATTTTCAGACGTTAATATCTCAATGACTATTTGACCTGCATTTATGAAATTTTAGATTCTAGAATCATTACTTAAAACCCCTTAGATTAATCTAAGGGGTTTTAAGTAATGAACCAAATTTCATGTGTTTATGTTAAATAGATTGTGAGTTATTAAGGCGTCAAAAGTGGCTCCAAATGCTTCGTGTAATATAACACATGGCTGCTGTGTTGCCAGTTCTTTTTCTTGAACTTGGCTTGACAAGCTGCCGCGTGTCTAGATAATATTACGGTTACTTCCGTAAATAGAAGACGAATTAAGTTACCAGAAAATAGAATATAGGAACTCGCGTGAACGTCAAGATGGCGGGACCCCGCCAGATTTTGTAAATTTCATGCGATAAGGATTTAATACACTTTTCCTACTATTTCATACTTTCATAGTAAAATTCTACACCCATAAAATTACTAAATATCCTACAAAGAAAGTGGTCCCGCTATTTTGATGTCATAATGGCGGGACCACTTCGCCGGATATTATAATCAATGAATTCATTTTCAAATATTTCTAATAGATTTCTATAATTATTTAATTTGTTTTTTCATACTTCGAGAACAGCTACTAAATTTCCTAAGTTATTTAATATTCATTTTGCTAATAAATAACTATCGAGAAACCTAATAAAATAAAACATTAACTAGATTGTATAATAGCATTATGTCAATGTTTTTAAATAAAGTTTCGTAAAGTAATTAGTTATGAATATTCATAGCTGCTGGGTGCATTTCCTTTCGTCTATGCTAAATGCAAGCATATACTCTCCTCTCCAATCCGACCATTGAGCCACTCATCACTATACTCGTTCATATTTACATAAGTAGAGGTGCATGTTCCTAGATGCTATTTCATGTACTTCTGTAGAAAGTAGTATGCGTGTATATAGTACACTAAGACTAGGAGTTTCCACCGGAATTACTACCCACTAAGGAAAAAGGTGGCAAGGCGCAACAGCTGATGTACAACTCGTCCTTCTGACGGTTAATGTTAGATCCCCAAAGCTCCATGAGCAGGTTGAGAATGCGTGAATGACACTGCGGATGCTGTGACTATTTATAAGCAAAAATAACCGCTTACTCTCAGATGGGTCGATAAACAAGCGCACAGTTTAGTTTACCAGCTTGCTTTTATTTAAAAAATTAATACAGGTTAATAATAATAAACTCCCCATTCTAGTCTGCTATGAAAACGTGGATCGCACTCTAATAATTAAGTAAGAGAGGAGGGGAGATGGAGAGATAGGGGGGCAGATAGAGAGAGGGAAGGGTTAGGGCCACCGGTAACCTCAGTCGCATGGCGAAGTACAACGAAGCATTGCTGAAGCATGCTTCGTTGTACTTCGCCAAGGTGAACCCCTTTCGAGCCGGCCCATACGTGCCGAAGCATGTCTCTCCCACTGTTAAACTTTAAATATGTCAGTTAAGTTAATGAAGTACTTTGATTTAAGAAAATGAATGGTTGGTGTTTTGTTATTTTTATAGGCCGTCAATAGACCACAACGCTCCATTCTTCTTTCAGTCATAGACCCCGTCCCCAAGAATAAATCCAATCCACATGACAAGAAGAAATTCTATTTTACCTACATGACGATAAAATATTTTTTTAAACGTTGTGAAGATTAACGAAAAGTTAAAGTTAAAGGGACAGGTGTATAAAACAATCATCAGACCTGCCGTCCTGTACGGTTCTGAAAGTTGGCCTACAAAGAGAACGGACGAGAGACGCCTGCACGTAGCCGAAATGCGAATGTTGAGATGGATGTGTGGTGTGACTAGGATGGACAAGGTGAGAAATGAATATATTAGAGGAAGCCTGAAAGTAGCACCAGTGGATGAAAAGCTGAGGAGCAATAGGTTATCGTGGTATGGACATGTGATGCGGAGGGATGAGCAAAATGTAGTGAAAAGAGTTTTATGTTTGGATGTTGACGGGTACAAGAGAAGAGGACGACCAAAGAAAAGATGGATGGACTGTGTGAGAGAAGATATAGCTAGAAATGGAGTAAGCAGTGAAATGACGAACGATAGACTAGAATGGAAGAATGAAACATATTGCACCGACCCCAAATAAAATTGGGACAAGGGTAGGCAGATGATGTTGTGAAGATTAACGAAAATAGGAAATTTTTAATGCTGACTGTGTAAGAAGCACAATAAGATAAAATAAGAGGCGTAGGAACATTTATTCAAATATGATTAATAATTTCAGTCAGAGGCATACAGTTGGCAGGAGTTGCCGCAAGTACGACATAAAACTGACGCAGGAGCTTTCCGGACACAGTTGCTTTGGCAAGTACCTGTGTCAGATCGGCAGGGAGCCGAAGTCACGGTGCCACCATTGTGGTAATTGCCCCGATTTCTCTTGCCGGAAAGCCCAGCCTGGGCTAACCAGCACCGTGATCTCGTCGTGGCAGTCGGTTCAGCGGGTAGTCTCTCGCTCCCAACTGTGGTTTCTGGCCATGGTTCGGAACGAGAGCGCATGGAACGCTGTCGCCGCAAAGGAGGCGGTGGAACGGGAGAGAGAGCGGAGTACGACTCTCTCTGCCCGCAGCACCAGGTGCCGGAGGGCGTTTAATGACCTCCGGCCACCTTAGGAAGGTGGCGAACTTTTGAGGAAGTCGTCGTCCGAACAGATACTGGCTCGCGAGGCAGCGCGCAGTGTTCCACGCGCGCTCTCATAGAAGTACAGCCGACGGGTGATGGTCGCACCGGGTGACAGGACCCGTCTAGGATGAGACGCGTCAATGCCCGTCGGGAATTGCGGAAGAATGAAATAGTGATTCTCACTCCCCCGATCATAGGCAAGTTGCGGAACACCGAAGTGGTTTTCTGTCTTTAAGTGTCCGACAGACCCCTTCGCCTCTCCAAGGGCGGAGGACATCCATGTAGGATCTTCCACATCGTTAATAAAAAAAAGACGTCAAACTGATGACTGTATAGTTTTTATTCCTTTCCAGGTTGTAGGTATAGTCCTTAAAATAAATTGGGGCTGAAAAAAGATTTTGAAAGATCTATTTAGGGACGTGCCACTCAAGGCAAAGCAATTATTTTATTGTTTCTACCGCCATTGCATAAAAACGACGGCAACTCATTTCCATTTCTTATATAAGACTTTTTTATCCAAGACTGTGTTTCTCGGCCACTTTTCCAATTGAAACATTTTGCCTCCTCCTTTGTTTTGGTCTCGCCTTTTGTAACCCAGTCAAATAAACTAATTAACAATTAGCCTTCGTCAGCACGCCCACATTTGAAAGTCTCGTAACGTTCACTCGCGTTTATGTCAACCGAAGAATTTAACTTTATAAATTCTTGACCTTTCCAAAAATGATATATTATACACACTGTTACATTGTTCCCAGTTGTTACAAATTTATCTTGGAAACACCCCAGATTGTAGTTTAAGCATCACATTTTACTTAAAGGAATGAACAAGAAAAATCCAAAAGCAATAATTTTATTAACTCTTTATTCTCTTGAATTTTTGAAATTAATATTACAATATTGAATGCGGGCTTCATATACAATCACCCAACTATTTGCTTATATAACACGACACAGTCACGTTGAATCGTACCTTCGGATTTTACTTGACCACGTTAAAAAGGATCACCAGTGTACTCAAATACAGCTCAAGGTATATAGGACAGTTAATAATTACTACCACGTCCATAGTACCTGGACCTTTCCGTAGAAGCTGCGTACGACTCACAACCAATGTCGAAAAGACCACATACACTTGAACCCAGCACGAATTCATGCTAATTATATATCAGGGCTCCTATTAACGTGGTCAAATTGTACAAGCATACGAAACATCTCAATACATAAATATATAACGTAAAACAAAAAAAAAATAAAAACAAAAATAATGCGCCACATAAAACTTTCACGACTATTTACAATTACTTAACTTTTAAGACGATTTTAATCACTATCTTCAAAAATATAGATATAGGTACATAGATACATAACTACATTTATATTAAAGATAAAAATTGATCGTTTTTTTAGGATATAAAACTAAGAGAACAGAAGTCTTGTTGTCAATAATAAAAAGAACGTTGAAAATAAAATTACCTGGACAAGTCAACAAATACGAAACTTAATAAAACAGAATGTCCAAACAATTTGTCAAATCAGAATATTGGAATAATTGGGAAAGAACACGATAAATGAACGTGCGTATTAGTTTAATTAATGTTAATATTGATATATTTTATGTTCGGTTAGGTATATTATTACCTATATACAGTCTACAAAATACTAGCAATATGGCAAGACAGCATTACGGATGGAGGACATATATAATCTATTTAGCAAATTGCTCATTGTTTCACTGTAAATTACAGTTATTTACGAGGCAGAAACAATAAAGGTGTACCTGACATAAATCATCGGACGTACATACCTACACAAGTATCTTTACTATGTTACAAGATTTACCTATTGTTACACGCGAAACTTAATAGATAGTTAAGAGGAAGCTGCTCACACATCGAAATATCGAAACCTGTAGCCTATTTTGTAACTTTGCACAGTCCCAAACAATACTAATAAACCGATAAAACAATTATCTAAGTTTTCAAATGCAGAAATAACAATTTAAGTCGTATACACACAGTGTGTAACATTCAATTTCAACAGCATATGCGGGCCCTTATGTGCGATAACAAAAATTATGATCCGATATCGTGATATCACTTCGCGATCTTACGATATCCTTATCATTTCACTTACGTACCGTGATGCGCTTGTGAAATGAAGTGCGCACGTCACATGTCTTAAACACAGCCTTTCAAATAGGAAATGCTTTTACATGATATTACTTCATACTTATTAAAACGAGACGAAATAAGCGATGTTAAAAGATAAATAGATTTTTTGAGATTTTTCTTTTTATCTTTTAGTCCTCTCTCTTTAATTTGTCAGAAACTTTGAGGAGCTCAGCAATCTGCACACCTGTATGGAGGCTGTGGCTTTTGTGTTACCTAACACATGTATAGTTACTGTCATTGGACATAAGGGCCCTGTTAGAAGTGTGTACGCCCCAGGTTCAAATAGCTTCTTTCATTCACCTTTCAAAGACCGTCTACGAACAATACTAAATAATGTATAAGCGTTTTTAAATTCAATTACTAACCATCGGATTTACGCTTAATTTTTAATTACAAGTGTCTACGATATTTTTAATTACTATGCGTTTTATAATTTATAAAGCCTACTTAACTCGAAGTTACTTAAGTACATTTTGTTCGATTTTTTATTCTCGATTTTAATATAATATATTTAAAAATAAGATGGGATAAAGTTACATTACTAACGACAACCTTAATATGTACGTAATCTTAAGGGGGACTACGAGTTTAATGAAATAATGTGGATTGAAGTTATTGCACATGTACTAGGGTAATTTTAATAAAACAATATCAAGTTTCATAATCTAATTAACATATCCTCTTCTTAACGATTGTGATGTTTAATTAAATAGGTAAGTTTTAAATAATCATAGAATACAAGTCGTCGAGGTGGAACATATAAGAAATTACACCTTTTAGAACACCACTGACGTTGGTAAGCAAGGTTATTACAACCAATACTGGTACTATAGTACTACTTATTTCAGGTTTACGACTATTTTTTTAACGTTTATAAATTTTTTCATTGGAATCTAATGGATTTATCAAACAAGTAAAATATTAAATACATATTATCTACATATTTTTTGAATATGTATTTTTATCACTGTTGCATATTTAAGTTGCATATTCGACGTTTTCGTCATATTTTATATGAATATTTTTTTTTATTTTGCTTTGGTAAACGTGAAAACACTTCATGATTTAGATGTTTTTAATCTACCGACGACTCAAAACTCTTCTAATGATATCACGACATTAATTTTTTACGTCTCCAAATAACTCAGTGGACAGATATTGAGAGAGTGATTTTTATAAAAATTAAGCGAAGACTCCAATTTTAATACAGTTATCTATCAATTTATCTCTTTAATTCTACCCTGACATTAATTTACGTATAATGGTGACTATCAATACTAAATTTTAAAATTCTAATTTTTGCTCAGTTATTACGTATAGAGTTGAAAATAAAAATATAGAAGTTTTGTATGCGGCACGGTAGCAATTTACTTGTTAATAAACTATTTTAATTATTTTGGCACAACGTGGAATTGAAAGCGAATATGGTATGGGGAATAATTCAAAAGCAGCCAACGTTTAAGAAGCTCACATTTACGCGAAAAAACGCGTTTATTTTTCCAGTTTCATCCAAGCTCCATTTTGTGATACCGTTTGTAAAATAAATATAATATTAAATTGTGTAAAAAAATTTAATTGTTTATATGGCTACTTAAAATTTGCAAAAAAAAAAAATTCTGCCGCCGTCTCGTACCCGCAATCGGCGTCTTTTAACTTTCGTTGGAAATAAGGAACTTAACTTCATCGACTTTCGGTCATGATATAGAGTGACCATTGGATATTCCGCCGTACATTGGTTTATGTTGTACCTAGCCTTAGCAATACTTCATACAAAGTTGAACCTATTTACCTATTTATAATACACTTAGACTACTCAACTTTTAATATTACGTGTAAAATTTATATTTAGTCACATTATTGTAATTTATTATATGTATCATCGTTACGTATATAATTTTGAACATCAGATGACTCGGGATTCATGGACAACACGCCGTATGCAGTACCGATCCATAATCTTTGTTCGTTTGTTCATTTGCTATTTCATGGACATGGTATTTTAACTAGAGTTATCAAAAAATACCGTTTATATTTATATATTCGTTATTCCTGAAGACGAAAAGTATAAAACAACGTTCGTCATGACGAAGACCTATTTGCAATTGTACTTCCATACGTATTTTGTTATAAATATACACAATTTAAGTTCTTATGGAATTAGCTACGCTGGTATTTTAATGCATACCTGACGATAACATTACACTATCGAAATCAATGGCTCAATATTAAAACAACAATTTATGGACTTAACTACAGATGTGAATCACAATCTTGTCAATCAAAAGAAAATAAAGTATTAACTCTTTCCAAATCAATTGATAAAATACAACAAATTTTACAATCATAAAAAAAATGTGACCATCAAAACATAACCAGTCCACTAATAGCGGACAAATAATAAAATATACATCAAAATGTACATAATATAATATCTATTAATAAAAAAATATAACATAATGGATTAAGAGTAAGTGGTAGCAATAAATACTATGAGATTCACAGATTTTAAATCTTAACTAACAATACCGAAATTCACTCGGGCTTCTATGTTAACCTTAGAGCGATTCTAACGCATTTTGTATATTTTAGTAAAATATTATTGCAATACAAGGTGTGGTTATGGCAACAAAATAAATGCTTAAAGCACATCACCAGCCTGTCCACCCAGCGAACGACACCGAGGCAAGTCCTTCGCACTAAAGGAACATTATTACATAAACGAAATGAGTCGGACTCCTCCACAACGAGGAACCCGCACCCTGACGCGAAAACATAAAACTAGTGGATACGAATCGACTAACGCCCGCAGGTCCGTATGGACGTAACACTTGCTCTCACACTATATGATACAGAATCAGTCAAGATTTCCTATGCCGCGTCGCGGACACCTTACGTAGGGACCTTGTTCACTTTGAGGAGGTCGTTGGAGCCCTTGTCAATAGGCATCTTCATTGGGTCGTGATGGTGGGTCACGTGGTGTCCATGATGCTGGTTCTCCAGCTTGGCCTGCTTTTCTTGTTGTTGCTGTTTCATTCTTTCTTGTTCCTCTCTGTCTCGGCGAGCCTGCTCATTGATTTCTTTCACGGCTCGCAGTTCTTTCTTTAACTTCATGCGTCGATTCTGGAACCAGATTTTGATCTGTCTCTCTGTGAGGCACAAAGCATGTGCGATCTCTATCCTGCGACGGCGAGTCAGGTAGTGATTGAAGTGGAATTCCTTTTCTAGTTCTAGTGTTTGGAACCTTGTGTAAGTCTGTCGACCTCGCCTTCGTGGACATCCGTTTGGACCTGGAAACAAAAAGACCAAAGTTATTAGCTATTCCGTTTTAAATATAAAATTAATTATCGGCATGATAAAAAATAACGTTAATCTGATATAAATTATAAGTAACAGTTGAATAAAAGTTTTTAAAATCAATTTATAGCGTCATATATCACGTTCCAACAGCTACGATTCGCAAAGGCTTCGGGGAGAAACCATTAAATTTCACTTTTATACCATTTTAGATTTTAATGGCTCATTAATATTTTATAGCGCAGTAAAGTTAATTTTAGAGTTATCCGCTACTGAGGCCGACATCGATGAGAATTAATCACTGGAGCCGAAGTGGGCTTCCCTTAGGGATATCGGTCCAAACGATTTCTACTTTCTTCGCGTAAGATTGTGATTACAATAAAAATAAGTAAAAACAATATCGCCAAAGCAAAAAAGTAACGGAAAGGGTTAGGAGCAAACGGTCCGCGAACAATAGTGTCCTCTCTTAAAAGAAATCGCTACAAAAAAGTCAGGGATGCGTAAAGAAGGGTTGCGCAACTTTCTAATGCTTTGTAAGGTGTCCCTTTATTTTGTTCCTGTAGAAAACGTCTTCTCAGAATTTGTGAAAGTTTAACCCTTTAAGCTCGTAAAAATTTTGTACGTAACACTTTTTAGTTTTAACGGTTCATTTAACTTTGATAATTATAATACCTAAGAATTTACGAAAAGCAAATGCACCTATACATTCAATATGTTTGTATTGTAAAGGGTATACGCATATAGCCGAGTAAATGCCGAGTTCCACAAAGCGATCGGGTTTTGAAACTGGTTTTGGAGTCAGCCAATAAATAAGGTAAGATAAATGGCCTTCCCACCGTGTATAAAATTGATAGCGGACCAACTGAGTGTCGGAATGCCCGGTCGTGTAGGCTGGGCCTTACCTGACCACGTTAAATAATATAGATACGATACCGCTAATGGGTTCTTTTAATTTTAATTGGTGTATTCAATAAAGAAGTATTTTCATGAAAAAGTAAATTAAGTAATCTTTCGAAAACTATTGCAATATAATATGAAACCAGGAAAAAAAACTTTGAGTAATTATATTACATACATAGCATTGCCTGTAACTAATCGGTGTCGCAATCCTATGTCTGTATAATACCTGGATCTCTTACTTACAAAAAGGAAGTTAACCATGGTAAAGGGAGACATATCAATAAAGTCTGTTATCTGTTTGTTTTTGCCTGAAGCTCTCTGTTTTTGCTTGTACAATTTCAGACCTTTGTGGTGTGTACTTCTTACGTAGATTTCTATAAAACACTCAACTTCCGTTTTCGATATACCTAGGTACTATTTTGTATAAATTAAACATTTATTTGCCACAAGTATTATATGACATTGTGATCCATTCTCCTTTCTCTTTGATACATGCACTTATCACGAAGTTTAAAGATTTTTGTATTTTTATTAATAAAGAATAACAGTTTAACAATCGTAAAGAAAAATGGCAAATCAAACATTTTTTAATTTTTTGGCATCAAATTTACCCATTACAATAACTTTTTAACCATGATCATTATTCGAGTGAGCGAGTGAGTGGTAGACAAACGCCTATTCCATTTCATAATACTTAATAAAAAAAAATGATCATTAACGTATTTCAATGCATTTCAGCGATGAAAATATGAGTATTTTTCTAATCAAATACGAGTACTTAGTTAAAATAAAATGTAAATTTTGAATTGATTGGTGCTAAACTTAATATAAATTATCGTTATTTTAATATTTTAGCTACATGAAAGCGTGGAGCCCCCGAATATTTTATGCAAGAATATAAAATAATGTATGTTAATAAAAATATTAAAATATCATATACACTTTTCTTCTTGCGTATTACAAAGTAAAAATATGCAGCAACGATATAAATCATGTGACTCGCTCGAAGCACTGATACCACATTTACATGAGCTATAAATTACCGAAACTGCAGTTTTACTGCCGCAATAACATTTATGGTTCGTTCTTATTTCAACAAAAACTTAAAAACTGTTTAAAATGTCATAAACAGACAATGGAATAATTATAGAAGTGTGGTTTGATGGGCGCGATTAGATAACTACTATATGAAAGAGCGAGATATCAATAGACATTCTAATTTTAAAGAGCAAAGATGGAACCCAAAACACAATACATGTATCCCACTAATGCGATTAAAGTGAATAGTCGTAAGTGATGTCTTATGACGCATTAAAGGATCCTTCGGTTTAATGGGGTAGAGTCCAAAATCTGATATCAAAGGGTGAGTGAGACCGTTTTTAGCCCCAGCCGGTGATATGTTAGGCAGGTTCACCCTTCGTACGGTCGCCATGACAACGGACGTTAAGGCACCTCCCGTCAGCTGGCTTCCATTATTCTTTGCAGTATTGTTGTTGGGAAGTGGTTTGACTCTCGTCGTATTATACCTGTAAGAGCTCATCCTTTTTAATGGGAACCACCGCATGTTTCCCATACATATTAGATAACAATCGCACTGACTACTGCTAAGGATATTGTACATCAACCTCATTTGCATTGTTTTTCGGAAATTAACATCTGATGTGATGATAACATCATTTTTGGATAAAGGGATATTTTTAATCTTCTGTGGATCGGGATAATAAATTGTTCGTACCTAATCTCAAGATTAGAAAAAAACTCTTACGAGTTGAAAAGGCACAGGACACTATATATCTCAGAGAGACATATAGCATTAATTAGAGGAGTACATTGTGGGCCGACACCGGTGCGGACCATAAACATACTGCGACATGACCCGGCTCTTACTCTGCCTTGCTTTTTTCTTCGAAATAAATCTCACGGAATGCCGCTTATTTATTATTTTATTTCACATGCCCGCTTTTATACAAACCCGTTCCATGTATTTGATTAATAACCACCCGTCGGATTGGGATAATAAAGGTCTGATTGTGAATTATAACAGAATTGTTGACCAGTAAGAGGATTATTTATAAAACGGGTAAGCTCTGGTCACTCATATCTCAGATTTGTGGAGACATGGCTTGAGCTGAAGCTGTAAGCATTATTTTTGAGAGACATGTTATCTGTCTGAAGCTCTCGATATATTATATTGAGAACAAAAGATGTCAATGTACCTTTAGAAAGATGCATGGAAGTTAATGAAGGTAAAATAGGATCAAATAATTAACTGTTGCCAATAAAGCCACCCGTAAAAGAAATCGATAGCATTATTAAGTACAGCTTATATCAATTATATAGACATTAAGATCTCTAAGGGCTGTAGCGGCGTGTCGGCGACACCGCACTTTATTGGCTCATAATTCGCGAATCGTCGTAAACTCTCGTGCGAGTTCGGGACGCCATCTTAAAATAGTTCGTGTTCAAAATTCAAATGCAGACTCTCTCCTATTGTTACGGATCGATGTTTGACGTTCTGTGATGTGCCATTTCCTGCGCTTTTAAGTTCGCTAGAGCTATTGCGTGCAAATGTTTTGAATACAATTAAATTGCGGAATCATCCCAAAGTTTATTTGTGGCGTAAGATTGAGTCATTGCGTTATATTTAAGTAAATTCTCCTTATATGACCAAAAAAATCTTCCGTACGTACGTATTTATGCTCATATTGCTCATTGCTTCGAATTGATGCGGGACAAAATTCAATTTGTTACATGACTATGGATCTTACTCGAATGCCTTAATTACTTACAACCAAATCTGCGAAGTTTTATTATTGGTATTTTTTATTATAAAAAATGTAAAACGTTGACGACGATGCGATCTTGAACCAAAAGTATGATGGAGCACGCAGTCATTTTTAAAATACAATTTCTGTGATGCTTATTAAAATTGTTCTGCCGCAGCATAACTCCATTGTGAAAGGTTATGGAGTCCCGTTGCTTTAATGTCACTACCCAATGGACAATTAAATGGCGTCTATAATGACATCACTATCATTTTCATTAGTTATAGCAGGCGTAGGTCTGATTTTGTCATAAGTAGTCGTGCGTATTAGGGCGATATATGTATATTTTCATTTTTTATTTAAAGAAATGAAGCAAGGTTATAAGTAATGTTGGTAATTTACACATGAATGTGTTAGTGCACCTACAACATATCATACGAAGTCATGTTGGAAAGAACTATTTTTGCTCATTGTGAGCCTGTTAAATCATCACAATGTTGTTGAGTGTGCTCCGTAGGACATTGCCTTGAGCGTAGGGCTGTACAAACGCTCCCTTATAGTCTAACCAAAAAACGGTTGCTGAAATCCGTGACAGGAATTATAATGGTGGCTATTTGAGATATTATTTGTTTTCTAACTTTGTTTGTAACACATACGACGTGTAGTTTTGTTATGCTTGGCATGTGACACGACTGCGGGTTATCTAGCTAAGTACCTAATAGCTAGAACATATTTGCAATTTTGGCTCCGATGCCGCTTTAATCACCCGTATAACATGCCTAGCAAGAGTTACATATTTAATAAAAGAACTGTGAGATGATAAAACCTGATGAACATAAAATGATACTTAAATATTTATATACATTATTATTATATGATATTTCGTTTGAGGCAAGTAAGTTTACGTACGACGCTCATATTTTCTCCATTCTAGAAAAGTTTATGGGTGTGTTTGACATTCACGTTTACCTTGATGGTGTCTTAGAATTGACAACTCTAAATACTAACCTTAACAATGGATAATATTATCCTATATACGTTGAGGTAGAAACAAAATCTTCGTTACGCTCTAAAGTAGTTGAATATGATATTAAATGATACCAAATACCAAATATGATAATTAACAGAGATCATATCGAGAAAAATGGAGGATAACACATGGAAAGAACATTATGTCGTATTTATTAAAGTAAGCGACTAAAAAACATGAAATGAAGGGCAGCTGAAGGACATCTGATATCGTATCTCGCATACACTTCATATCGATTTTTACTGTTACATTATCGTATCGAAATTAATTGTGTATTAAAATACTGTAAAAGAGGAAATCATTATAAAACCACACCTTGTTTTTTTCAATTTCCTTTCCACGTATTCACATTGGAAGTTTAGCGACATCCCTACAACAGTTGCGCGCATGCACAGTGGTGTGTTGAAGCGAAACGATCTTTGATCCAGGGGCGGCGCGCCTTACTGACGTCACGATTTATTCATCCCGAGTAACTGCCTGTTAACTAAGTACTAAAACGTCCATAATGTTTGTCCAAGTACATGGAGGGGAGATTATATCATAAAGCAAACAATGAGTCGAACACAAACCATAGGTATAAAATTGTCACTGTGTTGTTTGTATTTTCAGAATCAAATTGAAATATCTGATCTTGACTAATTCATAATACCAGACTGGTTCTTTTTTATTTACAGAAGAAAATCCTAATTTGGCAAAAATAAAGTAGTTAGCCCATATCATCGATTGTTTGACGGCTAAAAATAGTCGTAGCATTTTATGAAGACAAAAAGAATGTTTCGATAGCGAACTAAAACTAAGAAGAAACTTCTTTAGAAATATTGTGCATTACCACAAGACATCGTGCCAATATTTGAGCCACAACTGTAATAACTATTGTAACTAGTAACCGCAGTCAGGTGGGGTCCAAACGATCAATTCTAATGTTTTATTTTCCTTTCAGTCATGCTTTATTTTATTCAATACTTGCAACATTTTAACTTTAGATCTTTTGATATGAATAGTGAATGATAAATTTGTTTACTGTGGTCATAACTTTTAGTGTGTTCGTGATAAAGTTGAGTTTAAATACGTGTGAGAGCCACACTTCGACACGTATGGGCCGGCTCGACTGGATTGATGCCACTGTCTCATAGAAAACCGGCAGTGAAGCTATTATTTATTTATATATATATTGCATTGCTTTTCGCCAAGTGAATGAGGTAACCGGAGGCCTTAACCCTTCCCTCTGCCTCTTCGCCCCACCTTAAAGGCCGGCAACGCCCTTGTAACTTTTGAGTTGCAGGTGTTCATGGGCGGTGGTAGTCATTTACCATCAGGTGACCCGTCTGCTCGTTTGCCCCCTATACCATAAAAAAAAACAATGATTAGCGCACTTATTCACAGATGCTTAAAATTTTTAAAAGCTGATATGTGCAGCTTTTAAAAGACAGATAACTCTAACTCTCAACTCTAACAACATGAAATCAGAACTAAAATTAGCTGCAAGTAGGTAAAATAAAATGAATACCTTGTTGTACATCTGTTATGTGATATATTGGTATTTTGCAACCAATCGCGTACTCGTTAGAGTGGTAGGCACGTATTTGCATAATTATAAATGTTAAATTACATAGATAATGTATTCATTTGCAACAATGTTAATTTAACACTCAGCTACCAAAGTGGGACGCAGTATTTGGTTTTTCCTTCCGTTTATTTTAACATCTTTGATCTTGTGAAATATGGAAACTGTGAATCAATATTTCGAGAGCTTATATTAGGGAAATCGCTTGTTATTAGTGGCGATGAAAAGCACAATTTTGCTTATGTAATACTACAAAAATGCTTTTCCATGAATAATGGGAACAAGTCTGACATCACTCATTAATCACATACATGTTTTGGTATCTTTTAAAATTAGGTAAATTCTGATCTAACTGTAAAAGTTTTTCCCTATTGATCATGGAAGTTCGAAAGTAGTTCTTCCAATACTATATTCTATGCCTTTCACATCCAATCTGTCCCAGCAACCATTTCAAGACGTCGGTACATCTAGCAGTATGTCTTACTTATTATCCGATTAACGGTCGACTACTAAGGGGCTTATTTATTGATGTGCCCATCTATTTGGCAGATATAGAAAGTCCATTGCTTATTAAATTTTACTTAGTCTACTATATTTTGATCTGTCTCTCTTTCTGTCTTTCTCTCTATTGGGATTGGTTTTCGCTGAGATGACGTCTGTATGACTTATATATCTTCTTTATTTAATCTCAATCTCAATTAATGAATTTTTATTAAACTCCTATTTATAATAGGCATTTTTGAGATATATTCGGGATTAATGCTTTGTAGTAGGTCTTCTTATTTTAAAGTTATATGAATAAATGTTACCATAATGATCAACATCATACGGTTGCTAAACGTTTCAACTAATCTAACCTGTACCTACTGGTATAATAGTTATCTAAGCTAGTCATCACGAGGAGATCAATTATCTGTCTTGAAAATGTAATTAGATAATACTAGTTATATACATTATAATTAACTTCTCAATGCGTTTTACGTTAACGTAATGCAATTACAGTACCTAAATTAAACTTTACACAGGTTTATATGAGCCGACAATATGTTATGCGTAAGCGGCCAAATGAATGTGTAATTAATGTCTACCTAGCAAACATTACGTACATGAAACAAATGTACATCATTTCTTGCTTCATTAACTTTATATGATTTATGATTTAAAAAATAATAAAAATTATACACACTTTAGTAATAAACTTTAATTATATACATCCGCAGTGTGATCATTGCTTATGTACTGATAGTAGTGATAGCATCCAGCAGTGAAAGTCTAGAGGTCTATTAACCGGTGATTTCAGTACAATCCTCGGTCGCCTCTAGCTTTTAAATCGTTCTACTTTTCGATTAAGTTCTTGAAGGTTTGTGAAGTCCTTCAATCGCAATAGGCTTTTACCGTAGTATGCTGCATACCCCAGATGCTCTATAATGTTCCCGAAATTTAGTGCAGTTTGCCCTGCATCGAGTCATCAGTATGGCAAACTGAGCCATTTTCACTTGATACAAAGTGGAGGCCTCAGCCCAAGCTTACAAAACAAACAAACCTGTGGCAGGTATAAACATGACCAGCCATGGAAATGTTCGATGCCTTTGCCAACAAATATACTTTAAATTTATTTACATACTAGCTTTTGCACCAGGCTCCCTCGCGTAAAAGTAATTTTTTCCATCCCTCGGGAACAGTTTTTGTTCCTGGAAGGAATTTATCTATGTCCTTTTCTGTATTCCTGGCAACGAGTATGCAATATCATGATGATTGGATGAACAGTACGGCAGCACATAAAACACAAAAAAACAATGATTTTTACACATTTCATATAAACTTGACCTGTGTAGGTATTTGTATATCTATATAAAGGAATCTTTTAACGTAGTTTTCACCAACTTCAAGGGTTCCGATTATGTAACTTAAAAATTTACACACGTAGGTAGGTACGTGTGCAAATTTTCAAGTTAGTCTTGTATTGTCATAGGTTTTTAATAGATCTCAAGAACCTATGACGATACAAGACTGAAATATTTATTATAATTTAACAAACACGCTAGCAAACCGTATCTACTAAAAAGTAGAAAATAATTTTTGATAGTAAAAAAGCGTGGGGTGCTTTACATCCAATGTTACAAATAGTTCATTGCTAGATATTTATATAAAAGTAGAAGTATTATAAAAATATCTTATATCAAGATTGAAGCAAAATATAGTGAAAAGTACCCCACGCATTTTCACAATCAAAAAATATTTTCTATTTTATGGTTTGATTTGTCATTAATGCGTGTTTATTTTTTAACTATACCTAAGTTACTATAATATAATGCCACGTTCCAATAAACAAAAACGATTCGTTTTGCTTACGGACGGTAAAATTGTCGTTGAAAATTCAAAGAAATTATCCCTCCGTATGCAAAACGAATCGTTTTTTGTTTATTGGAAAGCGGCTTATGAGATATTTTTCCTTCGTTAACGGATCCTTTTGTTAGAAAAACATGACGTAAGGATTTAATGTTTAACTATATGTGAATCTGTGGCAACTGTTTTCCTCTTTTATCTTTATAAAAGAGAAATTAATAAATTTATTTATTCAGACGTTCAGCAAACAAGCACTTGATTTTTTTTAATCTTATAAATTGGTGCAGCTTTAGTAGAAGTTTGTTTACACATACAACAATTTTATATAAGACTTGATCTGGAATCAACCCCAACGTGAGAAAAATTAAGTTGACCGATTTTGTACTTACGTATCTTCTTTCACTCGGTACTAAATGATTGGATCAGAAATATTTACAACATATGAGACTTATCGTAATCCCGATTCACACATGACCGGTTTCTTATGTATTGACTCGTCCCTTGTGAGACATCACGAAATACAAGCAAGGGTTCGAAATTGCGGAGCGTAATTTTATACATAGGTTACTATGGAAACAATTTTTGGCCCAAGTATACAGCGTCATACTCTCTACTGCGTATGAGTACATATACAATTCGGAGTGGTATGTTCGCAGGTGAAGTAATTGACAATATTGTTTTAAATCACCTAAGAGATAACACTTTATGACTGAGGCAATATTTTTTAAGGTATTTTTTTTTATATGGAAGAGCATGTTTTGAAAAAAATCTTTTAAAAGTATGAATACTTAGAAAGTAGTTATTATACCGAGATAGCCAAAATTTAAAGGAAAAATGTTTTATAAAAACGGTAAATTATTGCTACTTCTAAACATTTACTGTGGTACTTAATTTTATTAACGAACTCATTGAATTCCTTTTCAAATGTTTGTGAAGAATTTGTCACGATGTTTTTGCCCGACAACCGGCCAAGATGGCCGGTGCGTACCATATTACAGGCATACTTATGAGAGTTAAGTGCAGCTGCGTCTTGCAGACACGCGCACAAACGAACTAACAACCGCAGACAACCTGATTTAAGGCAGGCAGGTCGATGCCCCTGCTCTCACCACTTAAGACCTCAGTGCGATCAGCTATGTTTGTCAAATGTTTAAACACGAACGTCTTGTCAAATTGTTGAGAGGAGTTATGGGACTCGATTTATTTTCGGATAACTACGTACGGCTCTGTTCAAAGGTATCTTACGATAGTAAAAAATGTCGTGTCATGGCACATTTAATGAAACAAATTATGGATTAAAGAAAATATTCAACATGTTTTAATTATATTACTTTTAGAAGTCAAGGAATATGTTTATAGTGAACATATAATATTTCATATCAGTGATAATGATGATTCCAAAAACCTATATTTAGTATATTATACGAACCATAATTTTTATTTTATCCTATTTGATCTATTTTTTTTTGTAAAACAACATTTTATTCTTAAGACAATATTGGCCATGCGTCGTTATAGCATCTTTTTGATCTCTGAAAATTTTCGCATGGAAAATTCTTTATCTTTATATATATATTTCTTCTGTGCGTGTGTATGTTCCTGAACTAAAAATTAAAATTAGGTCTTAAAGTTATAGAGAAAATTTAAAGTGTACCGGTAGTGTGAGAAGAAGAGTATGAGGAGGTATCTAGAACATTCTAGGTGACGCAATAGGTACTGTTGTAGGTTTACTATTTCTGTTTCTTATATTACCAATATATTAATTACAGGTACTTAATAATTACAAGGCTTCTGCAGAATTCCCAAACCACCAGTAAAACGTTTTGTAAAATTAAACGATTAACGTTTTGACACACGTGTTTCACCATATGTTTTATTATAAAATGCAGAGGCAGTGGAGTACCAACCTCAGACATGCATTTAGATATAGTTATTTTCAATAAGTGAGGTAAACATGAAAAGAAAATCATTCTGTTCAGTGCACAAATACGCAACGTCTCTTGTCACTAGGATAGCGCGGCCTCCTTCGTAGGTGGTATAATTTGTAAATTTATATAGTGACTTGCATCATGTATATACCTGGTATATAAAATAATAATGAACAAGTCTCAAACATCAAACCTTTTTATTACTCTCGGAAGTAACGTACTAAAAATGTTTGTTAGTTCAAGAGAGAAATATACATTTTGTTTATCTGTACTTTAATATTTGTACATAACTTCTTTTCAGGCCTTCAAATAAATCAATTACAGCAATCTATTTATATTATAACAGACGTAAGCCATAGTCATACGACGACATTAAATTTAAAAAGTGAATCAGTTTCTATTTCTCTAATCGTGAGCATACAAAATTACACACTTCGTGTAATAAATATGTTCCATCATTCGCTAGGCCCGCGTTTGCTTTTGCGATATGCGGCTATAAATTTAATAAGTAGAGTATATAAACAACGATATAGCTATGGGTTTTCGTTAATTAGACATTTAGTTAAATAATGGTTATTATGGGTTTGTTCTTTTGTATCTCAGAAGTATGAGTACCTTGTTTAGGTTATATATTTCTGTCGATATGTTTCAGAAACCCGGTAATATATTTCAAATACAATTCACTTGTATTTGTATATAAAGCTATTTCAACAGATATATTGAAGTCTCTAAACTTCGCTTTGTTATTATCAGTGATAATTGCCTTTGAACACTGCGATAATTTAAGCGATTAATTGTTTACCACTTTATGTCGGCAATATTAGCATCCAATTTAAATCCGTGGTCATAGGTGCCCCACTTTAAATATTTGAAGTTCATGTGCTTATTAGAAATTAATTATAATTTATTTTAAGTATTTAAGTTCTCCATCATGCTCTGGAAGTTTGCGAAACCCTTGTACCTATAGATGTGCCATGCTTCTAAAGGATGTCTTTCCTTTTTATATAGTTTTGTAATTATGAAAAAAATGCAGAACCAAATTACATATTAGTTCTCTTATTCTACTAAAGTAGCAAAACCAACATAAGGATGGTTTGATTGATACGAGTGGAATCACTCATATGATTTCAATCAATGCATTCAATCGTACAAAAATACCGTAACTTGTTATAAAACTCGCAGCTTTGGGGAAGTATAAATATTGACTGCATGAATCAATCAGCCTATCGCATTTCCCTGCTGGTCATAGGCCTCTCCCAATGTTCGCCAGTACGCTCTTAAATTAAGCCGTTACCATATAGTATAAATATATAGTCAAACTATAAAAAAATACTGGCAGAAAGAACTTTTGATGATAAAGAGTAAAACAATTTGTATGATGCGCTTTTTAACGTTAAGACGGTAGAATAGTAACATGCAAGGTGAGGTAATGTATAAGACGCGTAAAACTAAAATTACTTACCTTGAATCGGTTCTTAGTTTTATTAGCGCATCATATATGTAGGTATACGAGTTATCATAGCATAGGTAACTCAGTAATTAAATAGCAATAAAACAACGAAGTAAATAAACAATAAAAACTTCACATCATCATCTTCAATGACTCAATTATCGGTACATAAACGAACTCACAGTTCTACAGATTGCAAGTATATAATCGTTATAAAACGCGTACATTACAAACGGCCATACATTGTGGACATTATGACGGGTATTATTGAAATGGATGAGTTTATTCAAGATAAATAGGTCAGGTGGTATCTCGCCGATGACATATAATGCTCGATTTAATTAGTTAGAATGTTTCCGTTATGGAGTTACCTATATTTGTGTTACCTACTGCTTTAAATAAATAGGTATTGGAGCCTTATGTAAATATTCATAAGAACTTTAACTTTTTGTATCTTATGTATTCCTCTTAATCAGAAAGAAAGATTTCTTACAGCATTTAGGGACGATTTAAGTTACATCGAGTCTGGGCCCGGCACTGCTCCAAACCACTAATGGACGAACGTTTCATCGGGCAAAGTCTAAGACGTCGGACTGTTACAAAAAACAACCGATATTTGATATTCGGTCCCAGTCCGGCGCGCGTGCTGTTACACCAGTGTAGGACCGGACCTTACCCCGCCTGTGTCACGGCACGGTTTCGGCCCGATGTAGCATGGCACATCCCTTAGTTCACACATATTTAAGGCATAAATATTTTTCCTAACCACAACCGGATCACGGCCTATTTTAACATGAAACATCTCTAATTAAACTAAAACCTGATTTGAAAAAAAAGTTTATGATGCGGTACTTATGTAACGCATCATAAACTTTCATTATAGTAATTAAAAGAAAGTACATCAATATATGCACTTATTATTTATAAGTTAGTTTTCTGAGATATTGGCTTTCATTTATATGTTTTACTTAGCCGTTGTACGGCATCTAAAAATCGTTGCAACATCGAATGTGACGCAAGAAATAACAATAATGATTACGATTATACTGCGTCTGTGATAATAATGAATAAACGTGTTTATAAATCTTTATCTATTTTTATTGATAAAGTACCTACTAATATAAATAACTAACTAGCTTGTAAAGCACAGATTTAATTTCCAAATTGTACCTATGTAGCAAAGATGACAGTTATTATTTAGTTCATTAATAATAATAAAAACAGAAAATATATTCATACATGTTAATTGTTTCTACAGCACCTGTTTATTATTTATCATGAAAATACTTTTATTTTTATGACTAGAATTTAATTTTAATAACAATTATGTCCTCGAAATGCCAGAATAATATATTTGTACATATATTTCTTATTAACGATAATCTTAATGTTTTCTAATCTTCAGCTCGCGATGTAATCGCCTCGTTAGATATAACAAACAGAGACGATTATACTATTATATAGTATTATACTTAAGTTGATATTGTGGGTTTTAGGTTACCCATTAATTTCAATGAAAAAAAAAATACAGGGAATGGAGCTAAAACTTAAAATGAATATATTTTTTGCATTCCATCAGTACCAAACTAAGTATAAAAATTTGGTTATAGTAGAATGCAAAAAATATCACCATTTTATGTATGTGTTAATATACTTGTAAGCTTAAGTTATTACTTATAAGTGTATTAGAATTAATTTATTCTTCCTCATGGAATAAAACTTCTAAGGCCAATCGGCACGGTCTGGAGTTGAACTGATAGGTTACAGACTTACAGTATAATAATTAAATGCTCTTAAAGTTATTTAGTTATGAAGTCATGTAATAAATACACTAGTATATAATTAGGTATTATAACGTAATAGGTACAGAGATTATTCTAATATACTACTACTTAATTATAAGAAGTAAACCATCAAATTAAATTAGATTAAATGGTTATATATATAATATAATATAAACAGCGGAGTAGCTGCTTTTGCTAAGATTTATTTGAATGTCAGGAGAAAAGAAAATATAATTATATGAAGTTTTAACCCTTTGCTTGATATACAGGTATATCTATGGGATTAAACCTGAATGAACGATTGAAACTGAACGACTTTTGTAGAAATATTCCATTGGACCGGTTTTAGTTTTCGTGATATCTAAATAGGTAAGTCTAATAACAGTAATACAGTCAAAACATACGTCATAATTATAAATTTTACTCCGTTTTTTTGTGTAGCGTAAATTATTTGTATCTATGTGTTTTATCATTATCAATAATTTGCATTTTCTTTCAAGGATTTTTAATATGATTTGTATTTCCAGATATGACACGTGATAAATCGAATCAATCAATCAGCCTATCACAGTCCACTGCTGGACATAGGCCTTTCCCAATGTGCGCTACAGCACCCGGTCCTCCGCCTTCCGCATCCAGTCCATCTCTGCTACCTTCCTCAGGTAAATAAATCGAATACCAAAATAAAATTATAAGAATTAGGTAGGTACAGTTAGTAAAAATGCTTTGGTAGATATTATAGTGTTCTATTTTACAAAATTTGTAAAATCAAAATATAAAAACACATGATGGAAAAAAGAAAAAATATAAGTAAGAATTTAGTTCAAATATAAAATATCACAGGCAATGAAATATTAGTATAAACAGTATTACAACACACAAGTATTTTCTGTTGACAGTAGATACCCAGTTAATTTATTAAGTTAAAAAAGTGGTTACCGTTTGGAATACAAAATAAATATGACTGCAAAGAAATACCGATGGTATAAAAATGTGATATGCGAATGGAATAGATCTTTATCACGGATATAGATTTGTACAAACTCTTAGTTGAATGCATTCAAGTTACTGGTCAGTTAAAAAACATACAACTGTCAAGTTATAAATTAGTATTAAATAGATTATCCTTGAAAAATTAAATAAATTTGTATTACTACTACTAAATCTAAAATTATAGTAAACTTGCATTGAAATATTAGATGTGTAACTAGGGACTTAATCGCGATAATATTTCTTAGGTACAATACTTTTTTTGGTTACCCGACGTCTAAAATGTATCAGAGCTTCGAAAGTTTAAAAAAAATTATTACATTCAAATTTCTGGTGCAATGTGCTTGTAATTAATTATCGAGAGTTATAAAGTTTTAGCACAATAGGTACGTAATACCTACTACAGAATTGACACTTCACTCAACCAACCTTTTTAGTGAAAACAAGGATTTAAGGCTTCCATCACAATGCGAGCAGAAATAAAGAGGTGGCTTTTACTTTTAACAGAAAGGTATCTCTAAAGGTATAGATCATTGTCGAGGTAGTGGCTATAAAGACTTCTCGGTAGCGTCCAAACGAGTTTGTATGTAAGGAGCTGCTCTCGTAACGTGTCCGGAATGGCTTATGAAGAATAATTCTGAGGAACACGCGTGGACAATTAAACGTACAGTCGGCTACCAAAATCTGTATGCTATCTACAGAAAGTTCTTACTGGAAAATAAATCAATAATGAAGCATGACCATAGCCATGTACCAATTTGTACTTTCCTATGGTCAAAACTACTTTTTCTCCTAGGTTAGTTAAAATACCTGAAAAGTTAAAACTTGTCATCCGCTTTTATTTTAAGTTTTTTTTTTATAGTCGTCAAACCGAATTTTAAAAGTGAATGATTAGACAAGCCTGATAGCCGGTCATACCTTGTTTTGTTATACAAAATTGTACCAAATTTTCGTTTTGACGTTTAGAAAAAAAAATATAGACGTGACGTATTTGCTGACTGTACATACTGTTTGAGAATTTGAATAAGAGTAGTTTAAAATTAGTAGCATATTTGAGATGATTATCATTAAAGAATTTTCGTTTTTAAATGTTTTATATATATGTTCACTTTTCGTAAAATATCTAGTTATCATACCTGTATTTTTTGTTTGCAATTACAGGATTGCTATCTGAAAGTAATATTGGAATATACGAACTACTACTAATAATCACCACCTCTACTGCCGTAATCCTTCCTACCTTAGGACTAGCAACGTACGACTTCTTAGTAAAAAATGGACTTATTTAATATATCTGTACAAAAAAAGTTGAAGATTATTTTGCTTTTCACGTATAAATTAATGAACGTATAAAGTCTAATCTATTATAATTAAATTGATTAATTATTCTTTGAATAGGATGTGGATGTTTTTTTAAAGATTTTAATAAGTTTTTACACATGAATGGTCGTTGGTCTATCCTAAAATACATATAAATAAAATAATGTAATTGTCAGGCTTTTATTTATTTTACATTATTTTTATTATATTTCGCACTATGTAATAAGAAAGTCGTTATTTATTCTTTTTTTCTCTGTTGAATTATATAATGTCTTTAAACATTTTGTTATATTAAATACAATGCTAAGAAGTTTTACCCGAACGACTTAAAGATAGTAAGTATCCCCATAGGTTTATATATATTAGTCGCGCATACTATTACAAGCTACAATCACACAAGCTTTACTTGGCTTTAATTGGTTTACCTAATTGTCATTCTCATTAGGTGGAAAATTCTAAATGCACTAACGATCTGTCTGGCTTTAGAGGAAAAAAGCTGAAAGAAAAAAGTTGTTGCATGTGTATGCAAGTTATAATTACATTGCCTCTGAACGCAAAATCCCACGGAACGTAATTATACATAGTCTGCACAGGACGCGAACTCATCTGACAAAAGTTACAACATTCTTCCGTTCACTGTTTATTTTAAACTCTATTCTGAAAAAGGTAGGGTTCACTTTTCGCGTGTGATCGCCAATAGAGTTTTCAGCAAGGATTTCCCCCTTTAAGCTACGTCTGAAATATACGTTAGCGACACAAATAAAATAGCTGCAGTCTGCCGCCCACCGCAACGTAGGGATTAATTCGCTTTGCCTGTGATGTTTTAATTAAGTCCTTTATTGCATTCTCTCACTACTGACTCATCCAGACAGATCAGTAGTTTTATACCTATCGGTATTAAATAAGTTCAAAGAATTATTCAACTTGATGTTAAGCCAATTGTTTGAACTATAAGCCCCGGAAATAATTGACTTACACTGCTTTAATTTTTTCGTCGTCATTATTTATATTAGTAGCCCATGTGTTAACAATATAACAGGATGTTTAAAACACCAAATTGCTTCGCTAAGTACATACTTCATTTCCTATTAGATATTATTTGTGAGTATTCGTGTTTGTAGATAAGCCGTGGTCGTGAACACTCATGGCTCAGAAAGCGTTATTTTGATAATATATTAAAGAGAAGTGTTCGTATATTCTCATCGCAAGAGAAGAGGGCCGTTTTATTTTTGAAAATGACTCCATCACTCACAGATAACGTTACTGGGCGTCACAAAAAACTGTAATGCTTCGTATTATATATCACGTACAATTTTGTAGTAACTAAATATTGTTCCGATGAGTTTACTGGGTTCTGTGATATTTTAGATAGTTATGTGAGTGGGGGAGTCTTATGAAATTTATTAATGCGAAACAAAAATATCTTCTTGTAACGGAATGAATACCATAAGATTAGGCGAAATAAAATACTCAATGTATTTCATTAGACGCCAACTTATATGACGTCAGTTTTGACTAGCTATTTGTTGCAGTCATAAAATATGCTATATTATGTTGGTGAAGAACATTAATAATAAATAATAGAAAACTTGATTTAAACCAGTTTTAAGCTCGTTGCATACTCCTAAAACAAATATATACTATTTAAATTCACATTATACTATATCAGTTAGTTGCCACTACGACAAATGCCTGCTTTTAACAACTAACATAGGTAAAAAGAAAAAAATACTACATTAAGTAATTTTGAATAATAAAAGTAGCATCAATTTCGAGATTAGAAACGTACATTATCAAAATTGTAGGGCTGATGAATAAAACAGAAAATAGTAGGAATATGTTTCAATTCCAATTAAATGGGCGAAACATAAGGCAACAACCTATTTTATTGAGCAGATACACAACAAAAAAAAATCTTATAACCAATTAAATTTTATATAACAGTGGTTTATTGTAATTAAACATATTAATGTCGCATATATTAAAATATATTAGCACGTAAATGTCGTTAGTGCTGTAAAAAATCCCAACGGAGTTATGAATCATTGTGAGGCATGATGTAGGTAGCATCCAGACTGTAACAAGTGACAGTTTTCTGAGCGCACATCGTTTTTATCGATTCTATTATTAAGTAAAGTATGCAAGGGCAGGGAGAGTCCGAGCATGCTGTATTGTATTGGTACGTTGGTATATCGGTCGCACAATAAAAGAGCTTTTAAAAACATCGTGTGGTATCTCAGCAGCTATACATACGCTCGTGTTACGCGTTGTTTTGAAAGCGCATAGACCGATTACGATTACGTTTCCAGCGAAGTGTCGACTTCAGGTTACGTTTTATACCGTCATTTGAATCTCTCGCTCGGATGTTTGGTCCGAAACGCTCGTTCATTAGCATTTTATGACTGATACGACCGATAAAAGTGTAATAAGACGCAATTCAGCGGGTCATATGATGTGATAGACGTCCCGGCCCGGCACGCTGGCACACTAGAGGAAGGAATTCGGTTATTGGTTCATCGTCATTCATTTCGATGCATTCGCATTCGTTCAATGTTCACTATTGTGCATTACAGGTGTTTTATAGCTACTTATGTTTGCTTTGTGAGTTTAGTAGTATTTGAGTCCAATTTCATGTCAACTTTAACAATAAATATGTGTCACGAGTTGCTGTACGTTCTTTTATGAAAAAGGTAACTAATATTAAAGGCATATTGTCAAAGAAATAAAATAAATCAAGAATACAAATAAACATGAAATTTAAATTGCAATAAAATCATTCGCAACTTCACAGCGCGCATGTTGCATCGTAATTGCTTCATCGTCGCGTTTGAGAAACATACATAAATGTACTATTTATATGGTCTGAATATCATCTGATATCCGTTCCTTCATTTACTAAATTCTTTAAGCGGCTTAGAACTAACGGAAGTCTCGTTCAAATGTTTTGAGTGTTAATATTAATGTCTATGCCAAAATTTCAAAGGAGACTAGAGGCACACGATCCAATCGCTGACCCTTGGAACCGATTAACAGATCCACCAAAGGTTATATTGTCAAAGTCAAGGTTCGTGCCGGGACAGGTGTGAGATTTCCGAGAGCCATCTGCGTTGAGATCAATTGTCCACGCTTCGATCTATTCTGAATAGCCTCACACCCCCAGCTAGACATTAAGTCAAACAGACATGGGGCGCGGAAGATCGTAAACTTTTTTAGAACGTCTCTCGACAAAACGCGAATCGTAAAAGTAATTGGAGCCCATTCATATTAATAGACATTTACGAGGTCCACACCATAAAACAGAGATTGTCATCGCTACTTGCGCAAATCAGTGGGAATAGGCGATCATGTTGTATTAATTCGTTTTTGTTTGCAGAATAGTTTTATTGATCGTAAATCATGTACACCGGATATGTTTCCATGAATATTTAGTAGCCCGTTCTTTTGAAATTGGCACAACTTCTATAAGACAAGTCCTCTAAGATTGTCATTCAGGAGGGGCGTCGGTTAGGTTATTAATCGCCTTTATTTTATGTCGACACATCTGTCGTATCTGAAACAAGCGCGGGTCGTATTGAGAATGTCATATATTTTACTGTTATGATGTAGTATATATATATATAAAGTGTTTCCCCGATCACAGATAAATAGAAAGGACATTAGGCTCGCAGCTGTCGCTCCGTCTCCTTGGGGACTCTTGCAA
The DNA here is from genome assembly GCA_949752705.1 of Callimorpha dominula. Taxonomy (NCBI): domain Eukaryota; kingdom Metazoa; phylum Arthropoda; class Insecta; order Lepidoptera; family Erebidae; genus Callimorpha; species Callimorpha dominula. Next base: position 14,864,557 of record OX457002.1, on the reverse strand, counting down.
TTTTCCTACCCTTAGTTTAATTCGAATCCCAAAAGGTTTTCCTTCTAATATTTATTATTATATCTTTATTAACGTTCGCGTGTCGTTTCGTCTTATTTATAACGAATAAGATTTGTGTTTCGGACTCGTTTGGTAAGCGTCAGACTAAATAGTTTTTGTGTGTTATTTTATGTTCAAGACTAATAAAATATGCACTTGTGTAATAAATATCAGTGCAGGCGTGTTGTGATAACAGGGCTTCACTCTCGCAGTTATAAATTATGTCGGTGGGTAGATAACTGTATATTTTCTTGTAAGGGATATGCTTATGTCGGTTTTAACGAAAAAAATTTTACGCCATGTAGATTCCTAATGTCATGTGTTTCTGGAAATCCCTGAATTACGGTAAATCTTAAGATTAACCAGTAAAACTTATGATTTTCGAACTCCTAATGGTAAAGGCCTGAAATGGTTGGTGATCTTTGGGCATTTCGAACTTTTGCCAACATCCACTCGGTAAATCGGTTGTAATGAAGTTAATACAATATTCCAGAGTATTTCGGTTTTGTTTATTTATTTACTAAGGACAACCAGTTGCTGTTACATTGAATCGTATGCATATGAAATAAATTTACTAAACTAGCTTAAAGGCACAGCATTTTAAGGTGTCACAACAAGCATCCATAGTAACACGAGTGAAAATAAAAAAAAAAATTATTATAAAATGAAATAAATAGGTAATTAATGAAGGAAGTAATAAAATAAAGGAATAAAATTAGGTATATGGATATTATTAAAGGCTAAGGTTTGAACAGTCTCAAAACAGCTTTATTTTGTAAGTGGGGAGTTTGTCAGCAAACACATCCACTTCTCCGCAAATGGTTTTGTAAGTTTTGTAAGAAAATTGCTTCAGATTGGTTCTGACAAAAGGCTGATGCAGCAACCCAGCATTTACGAGTGCTCCCCTGGGTACTCGACGTGGAACAGGCAGCCTAAATGAATTTAAAAGTGATGGACAATCGTTTAAGAAACCTAACCTAACTTATAGAATTAAAAAATTAACATGTCCATTTATCAACATTAACGTGTCTCTGTGGTAAAACCTCACATTTACAGAGTGGATGGTGATAAACATTTAAAATTAATGATGATCACAAAACATTTCGTGCTTTTACCAATAAATATTGGTAGCTCATAGGTTTTACTGGTTAATCTTAAGATATACTGTAGTTCGGGCTTTTACAGTAACATTTATGTCTGAGATTTGTTTAGATTGAAATCTAAACCAAGTTAAATATGTATGTTTAAATAACATTACTCAGTTCATAAAATGCTTTTATCTAACGGCATCATTAATTGTATTGCGTAAGTCAGTAGCTCGGTACTTAATCAGCCAACGATAACAATTTCTTTAATATGAATAATTAAAATACATTATGAAAATGTTAATTGACTAACTATTATTACTAAGTACGTTGTAATGTGTTTTAAGCTTAACATACTTAAGTATATAAATATTTACGTTCAATAAGTTAATTTTTTTTAAAGAGTGCCGTTCTCGTACTATTCGAATGCCAGAATAGACATTACATATTCTGGCATAAATTGCAATACACGAGTGCGTATCTAATAGGTAATCTAATTACGCGAACCTGAGTGCCTTCTAATATTTTATTCGAACCCTCTCCTTGTTGTTTATATGAGCTATATTTTAAGTCGCAATGTAATATCGTAACGTAATTTAAAACGAATTAGTTTACCCCTGCCGAGCTCCCAAATTTGAATACCGCACGGATGCTCGCGCCCCATCCGATAGGTACGATACCTCTAAAAAACAAAGGGAGAAATGCTGTTATATTTTATAATTTGAACCCCGCCCCACCCGTAGCGAGAAGCGCAAATGTTTTTTAGAATAGACCCCCTAATGTACTAAATGTCTAGGTAGAGAGCTTTGTACAAAAACGACAGCTTTTATCTCTGGAAAATTGTTGTTTCGCCTGATAGTATAGTGGAATACGGCTATATAATAGCTGCTCTCTTTGAGTGAATGAGGTAATATTTTTCTACTCATTTATATCTCTTACTTCGCAATGATCGATAGTAGGGACGCCCATTGCCCATTTGTCTTCGGCACATTAAATATTTTTGTTACTATTAAGAGTAATATTATCTACGATCTCACTACGATCATTTATGTGTCCGTGTTTAACATATAACGCTAGTTGTAGAGTGTCTGCAGTATTAGAATCTACAATAACTTTAATCGGAAGCAAGTTTGAGATGTTGGAAATACAAAAACCTTAATGTCGTACGCGGCTTAACATACCTCCGCCAATTCCCATATTCATATGTTATTTTCAACAATTAGGGCGCAATTAAGTAACAAAAAAAGCCCGGAAATGAAAGTTGATACCACGGTTACAAAACTACAGAAAAACACCTTCACGTTATTCACATTTATAATATTAACAAGATTTATAGTCAGATAAGTAGTTTTAAAAAACCGGCCAATTTCGAGTTGGACTTGCGAACGAAGGGTTCCGTACCATTATCTATAAAAACCACAAAAAAAATCATGTCTATTGTATGGGAGCCCCCTTATACATTTATTTTCTTCTGTTATTTAGAATTAGTTGATAACAACAGCTATAAAGCGGCAACAGAAATACATCATCTGTGAAAATTTCAACTAAATTAACTAAAATTTCACTGTCTAACTATCACGGTTCATGAGATACAGCCTGGCGACAGACGGACTGACAGCGGAGTCTTAGTAATAGGGTCCCGTTTTACCCTTTGGGTACGGAACCCTAAAATTGACGTGTATGTAAAATGTGTGCTTTGTTTCATGTATTACGAATAGGTAGTAATAGGTAGGTAATTACTTATAGAGTACAAGTGTGAAACATTTCCAATTAGAGAACTAAATCCTAAAACAAATTGCTTGCAAACCGCATTATCCCCCAGTGGTTTGCCCCACGGTCAGTCTGGCCAAAAATGGCGGCTGTTGCTAATAACTCCCTCACTGACAAGGCGGGGCGAAGGGGTGTTATGGGGTTGCAAACATGCAAATTTAATTTGCTCGTATGCAACGCAGGCGGTCGACGCCAACGGAGCTCGTTAGTTCCTCTATTGTACACTTATTAATTCAACTGTATAATTTATGGCGATACAATTTTCTATATCAACTCACAGTGCACGCTGGGTGCATAAATTGTTTTAATTGAAAGTTAATGCGGGCAATATATGTGGACAGAGATATGTAATGGACGATATGCGCTATTTTTAATTAAGGGATACCATTCTTTAATATTTATATTTTAGCTGGAATAAGAGATTCTAAAAGCAATTCTTCCCAGAGGATAGTTTTAATGATAATTACGGACTAAGCGTTTTGAAGGAATAAGTATCATTTCAGCTGCAGGCGATCCCACATAGGAAATAGGATAACGGTTTACATTCAACGTTGTCTATTAACACTTAGGTAGTATAGTTAGGTTTGGTTAATTAATACCATTGAGCGTAGTAATAGCTAGCGTAACAGCATTGTTATTGTGCTACTTATTTACAAAATCCTTTGAATCTTATTAAGAATTATATGAATCAGTAAACGGAATATCTGTAACCATTAAGTACCTTTCATTATTTTTACTGCAGGCCTTTGTTCGCGCCGCCTTGAAATGAAACTGTCCTGAAATTTCATTGCAATTATTTCAGCATCTCCAAGTCGTTCAAAACCTCATGGAGGCTACCGTGTTATTTTCAAAGGTACTTCGTAATTGTCAGTTTAAAGCGTTTTAATTACGGAGGTGCTATTCCAAGGGTGTAATGCGCCCTTAAGCGCCCAACGACAGAGGCCTCGCTTATGTGCTTGTAAACTATGATAGGGTAACGTTCCACGCATGTTGTCGAGTTAAAAGGGCCAGTTTCGTGTTTGTGTTACTGTGTTAAATAGTCAGTGTGTAAACGCAGTGGCGTTTACACACTTAATTATAATAGGCAATAATTTAGTCCTTTATAGGTACTTAGTTCGTCATATAAAACAATTCACTGCAGCATAGTGTAGGTCTTTAAAAGTAGAAGTAACGATGTGGCGTAATGGTGAAAACATTTGTGTTATGTTTGGAATAGGAATAACGTGTGAACAATAAGATATTTTATATCAGTGACATTTTAATGTGAATAATGAAGAAACTTATTTTTGCGCGAAATGTAGATCAAACTAAATTTGATAAATAAATGTTACAAACAGATACGAAAATATTATTTGTAATATCTAAATCGTGGTATCCTTCTATTGTAGAGTAAACTGCCTACCGTGTGTACTGTGTACCGTCTTTAAAGGCTAGAAAATAGAATTCTTCTAAGCAGAAGAGAACTACCTTGAAATGTAATCCTAAACGAATAAACAAACACTAGTCAGCAATGTAACATTTTTCTTATATTTCATAATCGAGATGGAAAGCTTCGATTACACAAAAGGTTTCTCGACGTTGATATTAATCACCCTATAATATACCTCATTCCCGTCACGCTACTTATCTCGTTCGTTTAAGTATCTCTGTATAAATCTTAAGTATTTAATGAACCAGAAAATATCTAAGCGCAATTAAGGGGCTTTAATAACTGAAGAACGCGCTTTATATTTGCCCCCTCTGCCCCACCCCTCGTTATAAGACGAGTGATTAAATCGAGCCTCTCACGTATTCTAGCGACTCCAGCCCGCCATTTGCAATCCCGCAATTATAATTAAAAATTAATCCAGATTCGTGAAGTTTCATCAAAATTCTTCTTTGAGAATATTTTTGAATACAAAACTAACGCATTAATATGAATAGAAATGTCTTTAAACATGTTTCATTATGAAAATATATTTGTGAATGTGTTGAGAAAGGTACATAAATTTACTGAAATTTAAAAATACCTCGAGTTTTTCTACTGTTATTTATTATATATACCTATCTACCGAAAAATATGCAAAAATGATAGAGAAATTCAAATTTCCTTAGCTAGTTAAGGCACACCTTTACTTACATTACACCGTCGTGATATAAGACCCTTAAAGGAGAGTTTCGAGTACATATACGCGCTGGGGTAAGCTGTTACGTTCATAAAGCTACACGTGGAATTACCAAACATACAGTTATGTTAATGTTGAACCTCCCTCACCGGGCCAAAAAAGATAGGATTGCAAATTTGCGGCGGACAATTTATGATAGCCGTACAGCTCCCCTTGGGCGTGGGGGTAAAATAGACCTATTGGCATTTGGTTGAGCTAGCCACGCTCGTTGTCGGCCAAAATGACCCTAAACATTTTATTTGGTAGCATCGCTATTCACGTAACGTGTTGGAATGGCACCGACTAATCTTGAGCTACCATTTAAGGGGTGTTTCGCGCTTCGTATAAATATGGTTGCAGATTACACGCATTCGCATGGGGTTTTAACAATATATAGGTGCGTTACGCACTCATTTGTTTTATTTTACAGTACGTTTTATTTACAATACGTACATAAAGTACAGGTTCATGGAGGGTTTTCTAACTTATGAAGGTCGTTCGTTCTTCTGTTGTTAGCAACCGTGGAAAATTGTAATGTGGAAATAATCAAATAAATTGGAGATAAATATATGGAAAATAGATGATACAAAAAATTCTTCAAGACATTTTTGAAATTAATGTAGAAATAATTTTAAAAATTTCAAAAATAATGTAGAACAGGAAAAGTGTTAAATTAAAATTAGGAGAAAGTGATAGATCTGGTATAAAAACCTCTTGACTAACAAGAGCATATGGCACTTTATTTAAAGAAGAGTTAAATACATATTTCTAAGCGTTTTGCAATTGTTTACAACTAGCTGCGCCCCGCGGTTTCACCCACGTAAGTCCCGACCCCGTGGAAATATCGGGATAAAAAGTAACCTATATATTAATCCAGGTCTCCAACTATCTTTATACCAAGTTTCATCGTAATCGGTTTAGTAGTTTTGGCGTGAAAGAGTAACAAATATCCATCCATCCATATAAACTTTCACATTTATAATATTAGTGGGATTCCCACTTAAAAAACAAAAAAATGTTAATGGGTTTCAAAATATTTCTAAATTATATCCAAGTATCATAGAGTTTCTAAGTACCACTGTCAACTGATAACGTACCCAGAAGACTGCCAGCCTACATTAAATGGAATTTAACGTAAGGATACGCTAACGTTCTTTGCAGCTAGGGGACACAATCTATAGATTTCCTTGCATTTACACCCTAAGGCTTACGCCATATTACGCAGCCGCAGGGTGCAAGAAATTATGCGTTCGGAGGTCGTATCCCAATTTATTGGCAATCGATTAGCACCAGCGAGAGGGCTTTCTTTAATTGGAGTGCTACCGTGATTAGATTAACAAGCTCAATGTAGCCAAGCCCCTATTACTTCCGTAAGTAATAAATGAAAAAGGTAAAAGTGTAGCGACGAGCGTCTCGCTTGGTAAAATTTCAACCGGTGCGCATCTAATGTGCTCTTATTATGCCCGAATCTTACTTACCCTTTTTGTATTGGGAGATTTATATTACTCCAACAAATCTTTACATAGGGAAGAATAGGAGACCAGTAACATATTGGGACAACTTCGTTCAGTACAAATAAGCACTTATCTGTATTCCCATGTCGATATCTTCCCGAATGTAAATATGACACCCCATAAACTGAATGTTTTATCGGCTGCCACTACCATTCCAATTTATTCTGGTCATTTTTGTCTACTTCGAGGGTGACCAATTTTCAGGGAAGAATTTATGAGTTTTATTATGACTTTTTTGGGACTAATACCACCTCGGAACTAGATTCGTGTACTGTGCTTTACGGGTGATAAAATAATATTTACCAAAACCTGATCTCCTTATTGTTAACAGTTACAACTTATTGAATTGACCAAATATTTCAACTTTAACGGCTACTTACTTCTCGGATTCAAACATTTAACTTTATTTATATTGTGACGAAGTCATTCGAAAACCTGTACATAAACTTTTAATGTGTGTATGTAGTTGTAAAACAAAATTAAGTGGGTAACATGTACAGGTTTGAACAAGTGCCTTCGTGTGAAACAAAAACAATTATTATGCTTACAGCTCGTTTAAATGTAAGTACTCATACGTAAATGTTTCACACCAAGTGTCAAGTAACACGTAAAACCCATAAATTTGTATCAACTTTACAATTTATCAAGTAGATAGAGATCGCTATCGTTCAGATAGTCGCCTTCCCGCATTGTAATCCGTTGTTTAGGATACTATACGGAGCGTACTAACAAAATATTCCGATCTCGTACTGTAGTAACGCCCTCCGCTGCGGCCCCCGCTATTTATACCTCTCTTATTGGCACTTCTTCAATGTCAGACGCACCCTGCGCTGTCCCCTGATCCTCTAAACCCCACAGATGCCCCTTCGTATCCCTCCGACATACATTACACAACACCACTCGAATGCTAACGGCTGTATAAAATTATATCAATTGCATGGATTTTATTGTCAAATTACAATTTCAGATTCAACACCTCGTTCGTCACGAGCAGTGGAAGGGTTATTCTAATTTCCCCCTGGACCGCTCTCCCCAACTACTATAGAGTAGTGTTTATCTACCGACCCATTGAAATCCTGTTGTCCATAGCGGAGATACTTATCGTAATGTAAACATGGAGTTTATCGCGATTCAGTATCCGGTCGGTGAATACTAAGAAACATGCTAAACAACCGGTACGATTAAAAGAAAACATATATACAGTCTTAATTACGACAAAGGGCTGGCAACTCATACGATAGCATATCCCATTGATGTATTAAATTGTTTACATTATCGATTATCAAACAGAACGTATTTTAAGATTACATATGTAGGCTTTACTATTTATATCGAGTGATTGAGCTGCAACACGCGTTTCACGTTTGACTGCTTTTGATTAAAATAGCTATGTTGTATGTTTGTGTAACTATGCCTACACATACACACTCATCTTATACACTTTTTACATTTCTATGTTGACGTGAAGTGGTAGTGCATACACAAACATATAAAATATTCGGCATTGAGGCCGCCTCAATTAAAGTGTTTAACTTTTTGTGTACCTAAATCACTAAAAGTATTTCTCTTTACATATAAAGAAAGTACAAAATTCTTCAAAGAAAACAAATGCCAAGGGAAAAACAACATAAACTTATGTCCCAAAGTACCAAAGTTAAGTAAACCTGAAATTTATGTTAACTACTAACATAACTTCAAGTATACTACTCATTGACATAGGTAAACAAATATGTGTATAAATATTCACGTGTGTGATAAGAATAGAATGCTTTAGTTTCCTTTCAAAATTCTTATCGTGACGGACAGCAGCAACTGCCTGATTTATTTTACATCACCGACTACCAGACTACCAAGCCTCGCTGACGAATTTTGCCAAATCCATCCAAGAACAAAATCAATGCCAATATAAAGTCGTTTATGGACTGTGATGAGAATAACGATTATAATAATTTGATATTTTACAATACATATTTTAAGTAAGTGGAAATTGTATCTGATTTAGCAGCCTATAAGTATTTTGAATATTCAGAATCGCAATTTCCTCAATCAAATGGTTGGTTAGTTGATTCTTAGGACATAATCCTAGTAGCGTTTGTTAGACAGCACTTTTGTTACTTTGTAATGTCTATATTATAAATCAGCAAATATGAATTTGTTAGGGTTAACGGTAAGTCATATTTAAGTACCTAAATACTAAGTTTCTTATTAGGAAACAGTTTGAATCAAGCTTAATGAGAAATGTTTAAATCTCGTCGTCGCAGTCTGGATCGCGATTGAAGTTAATAAAAAAATTAAAGATTAAAAAAATTATTTGATATACACAGAGTACACTGCTTATGTATAAATGATATCAAGTATATAAAAATAAAAACTCGTGGGTGGCAAGGCAACCGCTTGCAATTAACAATTCTTGATTACCGTTTTCCGAAGCTCATTTCCATAAACCGTAAGCTATACGAGCAAGGCCTAGATTAAATCAATAATTCATGTATGATATTCGAAAATGACATCGCAGCTGACATATACCTAGATAAAGTTATTAAATTGTTTTAATTATTAATTCACATAACGCCTCTAAAGGATTGACCGAAGTCGGTTGACCTCAAAAGGCAGGCGCGTCAAAAATCCCTGCGTCATACAAATTAAGATTCTCTACAGTAATATTACATTTTAATTTCTTATTGGCAGCGATTAAATTACTTTAAATGTGGACGTAATTGGATGGAGCGAGGCAAAATTGCCTACTCTTCTAAAGGACGAATGCGAAGTGAGTTTTCTTGACAAAAGAAAAAACGAACCCTCGATTCCATAGTTCTGGGGTTTTTACGGGCATTTAACATTGAGATCACATGAAATATTTCAAATATGACCTAACGTGACGTCATTTGTGTATGCAAGTGGACTATTTGAAAGTGTGAAAACACCATAAACAGCCTCAAATATGTTGTATATAGTTTCATAACACTCAAACATGCATATCAACGCATCTATTTGAATTTACAAAACTTTTCACATAACTCTTGACAAAATGTTCGCATTAATTTTTATTGGGCTTTCTAGGAGGACGTAACATGAAACAAAAAGAAAAAAGAATCGTTTATTTATAGACTAGGAGTGGAGTAAAATAGTGTGTGAGACAGCTACAGTGTGCTTCATACGTGAATGAATCCAATGGCATATTCAATATTGACTACCGAGCTTTACGAGATTTATAGCTCGCTTGAGCAATAATAATAAGAAAGTGTTTTTAGATTCCGAGTTTGTATTACACATAATATATCACAGCAGGGCATAACGCCCACAAGTTTAAAAAGGGAACTCGCGATGAAAGACGTTAATCGAACATTTCTTTTACGGTGTAACACTAAATGTAGTTACAGATTTATTGTTCTTAATGGACATTTAAAACGCAAGATAAGCGCTGCCTAATGTTTTTTACATTAGTTAACATAATATTTCTTTGTTTATCTTATCAAGTACTCCACCCAATTTTAAAAATTAAAAATCCATTATACTCCATCGTTTTATTCGTTGAGGTCATAAAGAAGTAAAACAAGGTACCTTCCTAATACTAAACGAGCCGAACAATGCCGAGCCCGTATCGAGGTGTCGCCCCATTCCGCAAAAGGCCTTACAAAGGTGAATCGTACCCCACTCTCCCCCACTATATATCAAGATCCGTATCAAAGATTTACGGAGCTCGCAGTGACCGCGATTGTATCTCTCAGATTAATGCGCAAGAGTGTCGCACTGCCCTTACTGCTTGTAGGTAACATTACCTCCAGTTCCATTCTACACCGTATTTAATGATTTCTGTGTTGATACGGAATTTATGATAACATGCGGTGTTTAATTAGGCACAACAGTTACTAACTAACACTAATCTTTAAAGGGGAAATTCATTATTATCTATGTATGTAAACTATAACTTGTAAATTACTTTTTAAAGAGGTCATTATACACTTGAAATTGTATAAATACTTAAGCACTAAGCTTTTTTGGTGTACTAGCCTATATAACATAATAGAAATAACATAAACTAATTCTATTTCGTTTATAAAAACAAAATGATATAATCGTAGTTTACATCTATTTTCCATAAACCTACAAGCTTAGTGGCATGAAATGTCAGTAAATCACCTCTAGGCATGTCGCCCGGCTTCCTCGTACGTGTGTAATGCGCAACTCTGGTCAGCGAGCCAATTTGTTTTTATTGAGACTACCCCCGAGTTATGCAAACTGGTCGGAAACGCTGAACCCGCTGTAAACAAACTTAAACGTGACCATTACGTGCTGAACTCTCGGTCAGTACAACTTACTACATTTCGGCGGCGCAAACCGGGTCTGTATTAGTCGCAGTTGGGGCCCAGGTCTACCTTTAATCTCGAAGCAAATGTTTTCACAAGCGTCTGCGTTTGGCCTCCGAGGCCGCGGTCAGACGTGTGTAAACAATACTCAACGTTAATAGAGATATAAATTGTACGCATTCCGTTTAATCCCTTTGAGAGCAATCGACGCCCATAGCGTTACGAAACGGTGCGTTATCGGTCGAACCAGACGCGTTACGTCAATACTTTGTCGCTCCATATGGTCTTTGGCGCAGTCCCTTTATGTGTTATACTAAACGTCAGATCAAGCTCTCCGGGTTTATAATAACGGGTCCTAAAACAACATCTTTGGTTCGTAGCAAACGTAAATCGATCGAGGTATTTACTCTCTGTACAAACGTTCTAACTAATGACAACGTCAATTTTGTGTTAAACAAATTGTCTAGAACTCAACATTAGCTTTAGTCGGTACCTAAATATCGAGTTGTAGCAGACGAATAAAATATATTATAGTAGTGATCTGCCAGACGACATCGTATCAATATTAGCATAACGTAGTTGGTATAAACGGAGCAAACTAAAGCTTTCAGAAAGTTCGACGGACTGTTGAACAATGCCTCCGCTCACATTCTTGTAGCTATTGAGTCACGTCTTTGAACACTATGTACTAATAACATGCTGTATATAACACTTCATCTAACTGTGTCTTACATTGTAAGTTCATGTTGCGAAATAAAAATTAGCTCTTTCAAATTATATAAACATGAAATCCTGAGTTAATCAGTAATCGCTGCGTAAAGACTATTAATTCTTATGAGTAATATATTTTCAAGGAAACTCCACGGCTTGAATATTTAAACGCATTTATACCTAATAGCTTGAAGTTTTTAACCCTTTCCAAGTAACTTGCAGACTATTCCATAATCAAGTTAGCTGACTTTAGAGAATTTCAATTGTCAATTAAATTATAATTTTTCTTTAGTAACTTTATTGAAGTGATTCAGATCACGTCAAGTTATTAATTTTGCTAACGATTCCCACATCAACGTAATCTTGGCAATGTATTATACGAGGAATATAGGAGTGTTGATATTCATTATTCATTATCTACAATCAATGCATGTTAATTGAATACAATTTCCAATTAATCGATTGGTAGGAAATATGAATAAATAAAATGGGTTAATTTACATGACAATACCTAAGTGGATTCACTGCGTAGCGATTGTATGACAAATAGATTATCCTTGTGATTTTTTTTATGCGGATTTCTGCTCAAATTAGTTATAACTAAAGCCTACAGAAGATCTTTGTGAACCATTACAATGTGATACCTAGTTTTGCGAATATTTTTAGATAGCAGACCACTTAAAATCAGATGTGCCTATTTGGCAACTTAGTTATATACATATATGTAGTTATATATTTAAATATAAATAGTTCTATCTAATTTATTTGAAAACAAAGTCAAAGCTTAATCAATGAAAGTACAGAATCGAAATAGTTTATGATTCAATTACTTAAAGCAGGTTATAAATATAAATAAGAAGACGAAGTGGAAAGACATTTTAACCTTTAGCCGTCAAACATTTGGTCAAAGGTTTGCATATTGAACCAATGTTATTCGATTAATATCCAAGGTGGTGTACCTACATGATACATTGCATATATGAATGCTGAGCAGATTAACAAAGCCAATATAATTATGCAATCTCGTGGCTCAGATGTGGGGGGCCAATAGGTAATCAACAAATCAACAACGTCGTGGTTTGTGCCTCACGATTGGAATACATCAATAGTTGCGAGAAATAGTTTTAAGTAGGTATTTATTTGTAAGTAAACGTGTTCTTCCTGTTCACAGGAACAAAAGATCTTTGTAGTTGAAATTTATTTTATTCTCGATTGTGAAACGTAACATATTTAAGATAAGTTTGTAAGTAATTATATAAATTAAAATCTTAAAACTTTTTAAGAACCGATTAATTGGAATCTAAATTTTTCAAATTTGTTATCTTGCATATGTACCTACATAATATATATTCCACATATATGTAGGTATACATATGTATTTTTATTCTGGTAGTGTAAAATCTAGGTGACTTAATGCTGTGCTTGAATTTAACAAAACTCCTTTGTCTTTATATAATTCCGAGAATAATAAATAGTATTTAAACAGCATGCGAAGATGGATAGGTGGTAATAAAATTGAAATTTTATGTAAACAGGAAAAAGATTAAAATCGCAAAATGACGACAGTTTACTTCTTTAATAAATATTCACTTCATCGGATATACGTTTATAAGTTTATTCTTTGTTCGTCACGATACTTAGGTAGGTATGTATATGGAGTTTTCAGGAATATGTTTTACAATTTTACAAATGATGGCAACAAGGCAACTAAAATGTAATTAAACATTTCTTAGAGTAGTCACCTTAATACAAAAATAGTTTTTTATATGTTTCCGGCCTTCCTATTTTAATTCACTTGAAGTTGACCTATTTTGTGACACAGCGTATGTGTATTTATTATAAACATAATTCCTGAAAATAAAGTAAAAAACAGAGTTTCACATTTTTATTTAAAATTTCCAAGAAACTGGAAGCATCTGACAACCTGTGACAGTATAAGTTGTAAGCTTGCAGTTAATAAAATCATTAATTTTGTTTCCAAGAAGCCGTTGAAAATGATAACCACAGCAAACTACCTACATTCGGTACGCCAATGTTTATGTTATATTTAGTAAAACGAGTTTCATTCATAAAATGTAATAAAAAATCTACGCTATGTTTGTTTCTATTGCTGGTAAGGAATAAAACAAAAAACTTACAACAAACGCTTAAGTTTTCTAAGGTATTAGGATTATAGACACGGTTTTTTACGGTTCAAAAACATCGTAGATTTTAAATCCAAACATATGTCGAAGAAACGGTCGAAGACAATTAGGTATATATTAAAAATTTAATATCAAGCCCACCATCCATATTTCTAGACTTTTACTTGAGGAAGGGAGTTTACTAGATCGTACAGAACGAGAAGACGAACGAGTAGTCACCTAAATCATAATTTACGCTTTCATTATTATAAAGGATTTAGGGAAAACCTACCAAAAACAATTGGTTAGGTAACTATGGTAAAAATAATACAAAAGATCAAAACGCTAAATTTACGTTTGTATAATATAAAAATATTGATGATTCTATATCGTCACATTCTGACGTCGAGCATCATGAGGGTATCATTCGATTTGAGATTAGTTCCTTTCATTGTCTAATATTTTGTTGTTTACAATATGACATTTACCAGTCTATGCTTTAGAACTATCCCTATAGACTTATATATATATTTACAGTGTACCTAGTTTTCGATTTTCATAATCATTCATCATAATCATTGAAATTGTTCATAATCATGTGACAACTGCCACCCTATTCATCTGTAGAGGGCAGTCAACTCACACCACAGTCATCATTGAACAACAAGAATACCCTCTCTTTATTAATTTTTCTAGTTTGAAGCTCATGTCGCAAGATGATGGTCAAACAATAAAGGCATCTGCATGTTAATAATATGAGCTTCCTAGTTGCCGATACGCTTTCGAGAGCTTTGCTTCAAGGAAACTAAATATACCACATCCAAGTGCTTATTTTAAATTTAAACACCTCTTTTAAAGTGATAACTTCTTATGGGAGGGTAAACCGCTTCGCTACGTAACGCGTTACGGCACCAGTCTGTCCGGCTTCTCTTTCTCAATGGTTCAACTTCGATTAGTTTAAGTTATCACTTCATGTCAATTACAATAAAAAGAGTGCAATTATAAATTTTAGAACTGCAACTGGGTATAAATATCTCAATGTCGTACGTACATACGTAAGTATATATACTAAAGCAGCCGAATTCTATTAATAAAAAAAGGGCGTAAAAAAATCGACTGCAGCGATTATAACTAAGGTTTTCAGAATTTTATAATAATGTAAATATAAAAGTCGAGAGTTACCTTCTCAGCACAAACAAATCAACAATAAACACTGATGATTTTCTTACATGTGACTCAGATACAGTGTCCGGACCATATGCACGGTTTGTTTTGCACTATCATTACTCATTACTATTACCTACAATATGTATGCTTTAATTATTGCTTCTATGATAAATACATACCTGTACCCCTCTAATACATATATATAAATATACTTTTAGAGTAACCTTTATTCAGAGCTTTTAACCCTTTCTGAACGTTAATCTGTGTTTATATAAAGCATTGATAAAATCGCACGAAGGATTCCGTATCATCGTACAAGATTTATGAATTTTATTTAATTTTTATTAGTTATTCTTATAGAGGCAACATAAGTACATAGGTATTCTGTATTAATTACAACTGTCTACCTACTACGATTTATGAGATTCACATGGCCGAACAGCGGAAGCTTAGTAATAGGGTCCCGTTAACGCCCTTGGGGTACAGCACCTTAAAATAAGGCAAAAAGGGGGTAGGTGAAAATATATTATAAAAAAATTATGCATAATAAGTCATTACACAGTTTACAGATAGCTAACGTGAAACTACTGTTAATTTTACATTACTAATCCAAAGTTTTTATTACTTTATAGGTAAGAACGAATGTAGTTAAAGTTCCTCTCACGTTCCACAGCAAGAGAGAGTAACAATACCAACATACGTAGCACCTAATCATGTACTTAGAAACATGTATATCATAGAAATATTACTAATAAAAGGTTTTATATTCTATATTGGTACGAAACTAGTCATACGTTTTATTGAATCATCAATGCAGTTCTTTGTGGCGTCTAGATAAGTTGACATGTACCTACACAAAATATACACCATCATTGTATATAACATTTCAGACCAGAGATATACCTTTTTGCATACAGTTTTGATACATATACAGTTTTACTCTAATGGGTTACATATATTAACTCCCAAAGCAGCGAGATTTTTTTAGAAATTTCTGTAAAGATGTTATATTTCAATGCCTAAATTGAAATATAAATGTTTATATTATTTCAACTTGTGTCGTGTTGTAAAACGTGTTTTTATGTGATTTAAAACAGTATAGTTATTAGGTTATTAATACAATTTTTATAATCGTTGAAATGTTCTATAATAAACCTATAAATTTAACCCATAACCGTATGTCAATCACGTTTTTAATAACCGCTATTTAATAATGAACGTGTGAATATTCATACTTATATTTAAGGTATTAAATTACTTACTAGAAATTAATAGTTTCAAAATCACGGGGCGTTTGTTTACATAAATTTAAATTTTAGTATAAAAATTATTTTTAGATGGATATTTTCTCGCTTACTCAACTAAATATCTTATGGCAGTCTAGTTAATTTCACAGCGGGTGAGTAATAGCGACATGGAATTTATCAATTTACGACTTTGAAGTTTAGTATAGAAGTTAGGCTGCCAATAAGTTTATTATAAGATTTTTTTAGAAGATACGGTATAAATGACTAGCGTCCCGCCCCGGCTTCGCACGGGTGCAATGTAGATACCTACTGATGCGGTGAACAATTGTCGTCATATTTCAACAAATTAACACAAAATAGTATAAACCTTCCTCTCGAATCACTCTAGCTAACTTTATTGATGAAAACTGCATTAAAATCCGGTGCGTAGTTTAAAAGATCTAAGCGTGCCTACGGGGGGCTGGAAGCGACTTTGTTTTATACTATTTGGAGATGTTATTGCCTTACCATTAATGCAGTAACTTCGGATTAATCATTTGAATAAAATTTTCTGTTTAGATAAAGTTTTCCTTCCATAATATGGATAGTCTATCTTGATTTATCTTGAACTTCATTATCTGTATCGATCTATATCAGAAGGTGATCATATATTATATTAATATCATAATCTACTAAATATTATTTGAGATCTAGGAAGCAGAATCTCAAGATACAACTATTAAAAGAATTTATCTGTGATGAAGGCGAGTAGTAAATTTTAGCTCACAGATATAAATAGGATGAGTGAGATATAAGAACTAAATATTACTAATCTGTAAACAGACGAAAGTTACGCATTTTCTTCATAAAACTTTAAATTCAGTACCTATTCGAAAGTTCATTACCTGTTTTTCCACACATAGACTGGCCTGTTGGTCTAGTGGTTAGTGACCCTGACTGCTGAGCCGGAGGTCGTGGGTTCGATTTCCACCCAGGACAAATAATTGTGTGATGAGCATGATCATTTATTCTGTGTCTAGGTGTAATATATATATAATATGTATGTGCATATTTAGAAACATATAGGTATATATTTTATCAGCAGTCTGGTTGCCATAGTACAGGCTCTGCCTAGTTTGGGATCAGACGGCCGTGTGTGAGATGTGTCAAATTATTACTATATTATATTATACACATAAAATAACCACTAAAAATATGTGAGTAGCCTTTTCTTATGGTAGGTATAGGTGGGAAAACGAGCAGATGGGTCACATGATGGTTAATGATTACCGCCGCCCATGGGCACCTGCAACTCAAGAATCACAAGTGCGTTACTGGCTTTTAAAAGAAGGGAAAGAGGGGGAGAGGGAAGGGTTACTGCCTCCGGCAACCTCACTCACTCAAGAGAAGGTTCTCAATTTGGCTATTTTTCTTAAATTATTCGTAGGAGAGCCATACTTCGGCTCGTATGGGTCACGAGCCGAAGTATGGCTCTCCTACGAATAATTTAAGAAAAATAGCCAAATTGAGAACCTTCTCTTGTTTGAAGAATTTAAACTCTTACACAGGCAACTGTAAAATACCTGGTACCTGTGGCAATTTATAGAAAAGAGTATCAATGCTAAAAGCTCTTATATTAACAGAGAGCTCAGTATACACTTAAACAGATGTAGTCAGTTGGCCATAATGTTTATTTACTTAGAGTTTTTTAAAAACAAACAGATATCTTGAACCACGCTAAAAAGCAAGTACCTAAGTCTTAATGAAACCTGCGTATACTGAGTATTAAATTTAGGTCGGTTCCTTGTCTAACTGGTTCCGTGTAAACTTTTACTAGGAATAAATGCCATGGGACTTCTACAACCGAAACACATGATAATATTTTATGGTTAGACTAGTCATTGAGAAAACGGTGTGTTCGTGTGTTGAGCGGCTTTGACCTGCTGTGGATTGAAGGGACTTTCGCTCCAGTAAATTTCATTTGCCGTCGATAGATCTGATGTGAGAACACCGAGTAGTTTTATATAAAATGTTAGAGGGCATTCTTTTCCAGACATAGGTTTTTTTGCTGGGCTCAGCCCTACTATAGACTTGATTATTACATTCCAATAATCAAAACACCTGAAAGCAGGTAAATTTCCTAAGCACATTACTAGCGGTCCACATATCTATGTAATTGTATATATGTAGATCACTATCACCCCATGAGCAAATTATATATGTGAATAAAGTTCCTAAAAAAAGAGGTCAACAAACTCTGGTTTCATTACCAAAATAGTCGGTTACGCAATGTAGAACATCAACAAATACAGCCTTGGAGACACAATGTACGTACGAGCATGCACACACAATTGTCTTGTGCGTTTAATGAATAGGCATTTGATAGCGTAAGTAACCGGCGACAATATTGTACATGTCTCGCATTGATTTTGTTCGTTGTATAAACTTGAAAATAAATTTTAAATAAGTATCTGATTTTTATATCGGTATAATCTGTCTCGTATCATATGGAGCTTTTCAAACTTGGATAGATTTGTTTACCTTGTTCAGTCCATATTGATTGTCTTACTACATGTATTAACATTCCTTTTGAGGGGCTTCATCTCAAAAATCTTGTTCACACTATCATTAAGTATATGGCAAATCTAAAACGTTTTGTATATTTCCACAGTCAAACATGGTAAAAATTTTAGCTTAGATATAATTGAATCTACCTAAAAGGAAATGCTTTAACTGTGCTATAAACTGCCTTGGTAGTTTATACCCAATGTCTCTGCCTTGGGCTTCCTAGGATGTTTTCATTAGTTCAAACTTGACATAAGCACGTATCGTGACAATATTCGGAAAAAATGGGTAAATTTAACTAAGACACGTCGATGACAATACGTAAAAGTTAATTTAACTATAATCCGGGAGGTATAGGAGATCTCTACAATTAATGAAGAACTTTTTTATTAGTTAAAAGTAATCAAAACAACAACAACGAAAGCCGCGCAGTTAAGAATTTAATAAAAGCTAAATAATGCATATCGTACTACTAATGTAGGTATATCTCGGACGGCTTAATATTTCGCCGCTCTCTACCTTTTTTTAAACCACAAACTACAAAATAAGACATCTTAACATTAAAAGACATACGTAAAAGTATCAGCACACCGAAGTACATCCAAAGATAAGCAGTATAAGGCCGTAATATCTGCAATATGCATTTACAGAGTGAACTTATTTGGCGACGCACGCCGTCGACGTGCATCTACGCATTCGCAATTCTCAACACGACAACGCAACTCGGTGGTCAAAAACCATTATGGAAATTAATTTCCGTCTTAAATGCTTGGGCGCCTGCAGCCCATAAACGTACGCTGCTCTTGTACATAATATACATCTATAATGCTCACATTGAATTACCTAACTCAAAAATATATTTAAACGTTATTAAAGTGTAGATTTAAAACATCGAATACGCCACTATCGTTGATTCTAAGTCAAATGGTATAAACAAAACAATAAATCTTCTATTGATTTTACCAAACAGGTTTTTGTTTGCGTGAAGAAGATATAAAATTGCTTTCATAAATCAATCATTTGTTTCCCTAACTCTTTTAGATTTTTAATGAGTTATAAACGCTGTTCGGTCATCTTGGTTGAAGCGGCACACAGATGTCAGACCAGCTGTTTCTATGACAGTCACGTTCTGAATCTGACAATGTGTTTGTACTATACTACGCCACGGGCTTGGCTCGTTAAATTTTTATTGCCGCAAGGTCGCCACTTTATGGTCAATTCTCAACAGTTATTGTTCGCGGACAAACTTTTTTTACACCACTAGCGTCAATCACTTTGTAACGGTGAAGTTACGATTGACAGTGATTAAGCCTTAATTGTTATGACGCTATAAAATTCTTTTATATACCCGAAAGTGTTATGATTATCCATTTTTTAACGTTGATATACTGTTTGTGTTCGGACCGATGATAAAAATGTTCAAGACGCAATTTCAGAGTCGAATAAACGTATGAAGTGAATTTCCTAAGTGATAGGTTTATAAATAAAATGCTTGTGATTTTTTCATCCATGCAAGATACAAGTAATCGCGTTCAAACGTCGTATGGTTAAGTTTATTGTGGCAAGCACAAAGTCGGCCCTTGCAGTTCGGTTGTGAACACCGTATGATAACAAACAATGTTTTGACTACGATTTTGGCGATATCGACTTTCGCACAACAGCCGCAAAGCGTCCGTAATAAAGCGATTTGCGGGCGTGCCAACAAAACAATGGACCCCTTTCTAAGCTTGTTTTAAAAGCTTTCGACGCCGTGATTTAAAACCCTTTGACTTATACCTTATTTGTAAACATCTTGTAAGCACAAAGGATCTCTGTTTACAATCAAAACGAGAATTTGCACAATCCTATTGCCGTGAACCCTTTGTTTAAGTTTTTTCTGTTAAATTTACACAAATTGGTGAAAGTAGCCTGTCTCTCGGTGTAAGACTTATGGTTCAGTAAGTCATTGATCTAAACCTTCCACCATCTTTCATAAAATAACAAATAAATAAACCATTGCAGCTACTGCAGTTGTATTACTGCGTAAGCAAAAATGCAAATCTTTGGCAAGTACCTACACACGCTTTACAATACGAGAGCAACATTCCGTGAACTATAAATTTATGAATATTGTAGTCAATGACAGTGGATTATAAAAGATATACTATAAAAGACGTTGACGCGGAATGAAGAATTGTTAAATAGCTTATCCGCAGTAATCCGCACTTATACGGAACGCTTACTCATAATGTTCAGACTTTCTTAACCATTCGTACACCTTAATGGTCGACTTCATATTATTGACCCACTATTTAGCCTTTTGTTCTTTTGCGAAAGTTTGTTTATTGCGACTCTTTTAAACCCTTTTTGTCACTTCTTTGCTATAGGTAGAACAATATATTCGCAATAGTTACGATTTAATGGTAAAAAATAAC
This sequence comes from Callimorpha dominula, assembly GCA_949752705.1. Lineage (NCBI taxonomy): Eukaryota > Metazoa > Arthropoda > Insecta > Lepidoptera > Erebidae > Callimorpha > Callimorpha dominula. The sequence continues at coordinate 14,843,492 of OX457002.1, read as the reverse complement.
AATGCATAAGAGAAATTTTAGTAGAACAGTTAAATACTGACGTGATACATGACACTAAAGGCAGGTAGCATTTGTACCTATTGGACTTATAGCTATTTAAACTTTCTTAAAAAATAAACTTAAAATGTAGATATACAGTAATTCAGCAACAAATAAAAAGGTACGTCTATCTTGTTTTTTCATCGAAAAGGTTGGTTTATTGCAATAATTCCACAAAGCGATTTTAAATGAATAATTGCAAAATAAGTCTACGATAGCCATTTTCAATCTACAGCTACACACATATGCGACCACAACGCTTCAATGCCTATCAATCGATTTTTTCTACTTATAAGAGAAATATTCCGTGTAGTAGTAATGTCAAACATTTGATATTACATACTTTTTTCTTTTACAAAGACAGTAACATTTTTAGGGATCATGACCGTATTCGCCCGTGGGTACGAGTACATATAGGTATGTAGACACGGATCAAATTAGAGGTACACATAATTTAAAAAAAAAATAGGATCCCAGACACACTTTGCCACGGCTTGCCATGTAATAAAAAGTCTTAGTTAAAATTGACTTATATTGAAAAGAAAAACAAAACATACATTTTACTTTACTGAATGAACTGAAACTACCATTTCGTAGTAGGAAAGGAACTTTTAAAAAACTTTATGTAATGGCCAATTCCCAAGACGTTTATTTATTACCTTCTGTATTAACGGTTTGTTATTGAAATGCGCTTTCAAAAGTTATAAATATTTTACTTTTAAAATTAAACATTCCAGGCTATCAAGTGTGTTGCGTTGTTTAATCGCGTGTGTGTAAAGATTCCTAAACTAAATATACTTAAAACTAAAAGAAAATAAATTTGAAACGATAAATACCATTGAACTCACCGCAGACCACCCGATCGAAGGGGCTCATCCAATCTGGAAATGGAAAATCTATTATCAATCGTATTGAAAGTTCTTTGTTTCGGCCAAGTAGCATGCACAACATGTAAAGCCTACAAATACATACAAAAAAAAACCTCGAGATAAGTAAATGCAATGTGCCTTGAATATTAAAAGTAAAAAAAATATTATATTTTGTACTTGAAAAATACCTGTGAAACAGGTTTTAAAGCAAAATATTTAAAAATTCTGCTAACGTGCAATTTTAAATACAGGATTTCATTGCGAATTTTAAATCACTTACAAATTAAAATTCTCTGGAATAAAAACCGATATTTGATAAAATACCTAGAATCTTTTTATAGTATAGTCTCGTACTAACATACCTTTGGGAAGTGAGGAAGAAAAAGTAAAGTTTTAAGTCATAAAAGTTCTTCATTTTAGTTTTTTTGCAGACAGCATTTATTTCAAAATAAAATGTAAAAATTTAAGTATTATGAAGATACAATACTTTTTATTAATACTTAAATACTTATGATTAACTAAACACCAACTGTCACTACACCACTAGAACTTGAAAAATGTAAATCAAGTACATTTTATAAGTTCTAGTAGTATCACAATAGTTCTTAAAATCTTTCAGTCTTTTGGTTTAAAGTAAAATCGAGAAAAAAATTAAATTCATACTATACATATCTATGGGTAGTTACTCAAAGAAATAGAAAAGGTATAAATGTAGGATTGGTACATTTTAAACCTAGTAGGTATTGTCCCTACACTACCTAGATATTATGTTTTAAAATGTATTAATGTTGCTTGTGTGCACACAAACATGCATACTTTTTTATTCTTTACCACTTCAAACTAACAGATTATTAGGCCTAATGCTGAAATAAATATTAATAATTTCACACAAAATAAATAATAAAACTTTCAAAAGTAACCTGATATGATTTAGATATTTAGGTCATTTTAGGTGTAAAATTATAGTAATACACCATGTGAAGGGCCAATATTAGACATGAGACAACAGTAACTAAAATGATTTTTCAAACATAACTTACTGAGTAAGAAATATGTGTCATTTGTATAGATAGCTCAAATATATAAATCGTATTGTTTATTTTTTAAATACTGTTAACATCTTGTACGGCAAATTTTAAAGCTCTAATGGTACAAATGAGTCATTAAATCCGGGCAAATTACCCACGGATCTGAACAAGAGAATACATATAACGGGTAGTTTATCAAGAAGTGACTTTTTTACATTTACAGTTATTTATAATTACTGTAAATAATACGATTGACGAGAGTCGTAAAATGTTTAGAGTTAGTTATTAAGTAGATTCACAAGCGCACATGTGAATCTAACGAGGAGGAAACAATCAAACAATTACACTTTATCTGCAATCTAAACTACCAATAAAACCTTTTTAATAACCTTTTATCAATTAAAGTTTTACTTTGTAATGTCGTTGATTACATTGACAATGATCTAAAATTGTTTTTTCTATTGCAAAACAATGGCTGGACATACCTACAAGAATTATGAGGTGCAACATTTATGTAGGCCTTTTTTGAATGAATTAGAAAAAGTTATAATAGTGGTAATGCCAATATATACTTTCCGTATATATCAGCTTTAGGGGTTGATTTGTTGTACAATTTTAATTCGTATATCTACTCTTACGATTCAAACAACATGAACCTAGAATAGGTTGTAATGAATTTTATTTATTCAATAAAAACATCAAAATCAATTAACTTTACTGAGCAGAGAGGCAGTGTGGAATGTAAAATGTAGCCTGATTGTGAATCACATACTTTTGAAGTTAGTTAAAATACTTCCTACCAAAAAATAAAATAGTCTTACATTTTCTAACTTCAAAAGATAAAAAAATTAACTCGCATCATTTAAAGAAAAAAAAAAATTTACAATTGAAAATGTCAATTATATCTGAATTACAACTTAAATAAAATCTACGTTATGACCGAATAAAATGTGTTAATGTAAGAAAAAATAATTTTAAACGTAAAAACGGAAACTCTCCTAGAATTAAATATAAACTGTGACATTTATTCAGCGCAGATAATGTTTATTAGATTTTTTAGTTTTTTGTCAAGAATTTATTGTATTTCTTTTTGGTTGTTTTAACCGTGTAATAACCCATTTGGCGAATAAAGACAGAATGTTATACCTACATTTAGGTATATTTAGCTTTTAGCGGACTAAGCCTTTTTATAATAATAATCTAATAGAGAGGTTGGTGAATAACCGCAATGCTTTATTAGATGCTCTTTTTTATTTTTGCTTTTTTATTACTAAGTAATTACATTTTACTGTTTATTGTAATGTTTGTGAAGCAATAGATTTTCTAATAAAAATAAATTTTCTATTCAAAATTCACTTAATAAATTTCAAGGTAACTAGGTACATACCTATATTCTATCTTTCACATAAATGTGATTTATACATGAACGGTAACTTACCTATTATGAATAGCTAATAGTTTAAATAACTGTGAAAAGTATTTTATATTATCCGCAACAGGATTAAATATGTACCCACTGCTGTTCTATTAAAAAATTTTGGCATTTAATCAAAATAATAATGGAGCTTAACGCCACTTAAAAATATTGTTTTAATATTTGCTCATAGCTCTTAACATCACAAGATTTTATTATATCTAATGATGCGCAAATAAATTTATATGCAATTAAGAACGCATATGGAGCTACTCCGGTTCTTTAGCAACATTTAAATTTAACGAGTTTTACCGATAGGAAACATTTAAATTGTTTCGATTGAGTGCAATCGTTAATTACACGCGGAGTGCATACGAAAATATATTGATCCTCGAAAATTCACAACTCGTTTGGACAGATAACAACAGGCTTTCGGTCGGCGATATGGAATTTAAAAAAAAATCGCCTGAGAAACATTCGAAAGGCAATGTAAATTTAAAACCAAAAAGGTTAATAGTTTTGTATCAGTCCCATATTTCATTCAGAAAAGATAATTATGTTATTTTGCAACTTGCCCTTTTTTCTTTTTTTGCAGGAACAACAATGTAGTTAAGATCGTACCTACCCTAAAACTGCACAAGTGAATCAGAACATTTTAAATATTAAAATTAAACATATAAATAACACTGTTATAAAACTGAATATCCTGTATGTACATATTGTACGAATGCAGTTTTAACAATTTAATTAATAACGTGTTACAAATAGCAATCAATAGTATAAAGGGCTTTTGATGGCATGTGGGTTCCGATTGCACACAGCGTGCTGCGATTGGCTGCGGTGGCCGGCCATATTTGTTCGGCGCATGCGCTGTGTGAGCCGCACACATGTGACTAGCGCTCTTCTTTTCCGCGGTATACAATGTTTACTGTCAAGTAGGGTTTGAAAGTTTGGAATGGCTGGTGTTATGGATTAATGTTGATACTGGTATCCATTTCTTTTAACTATAAAAACTATTATTAGATTTATACGTATGTTGATTTTTTCACTCTTTCAAGTATCTAATAGGTACATATTATATATGTCGTTTAATAAATTAATATTTCATTAAAAACAAACACAGGGCCTAATCTGATACACATTTTTTCCTGCCTAGGTAAAGGTAGAATAAGTCTAGAGAATACAACAATAAGGATCACAATAGTCTTAAAATATTGAGTAGTTTGTAAAATTATAATTCTTTAGCTAATATTCTTTTAAACTACTTATTACCTCCACTTCTATAATAAAATGACTGATTGTTGTTTTCCAAACCATTACAAAATTTCAAATATCTACTAATAGGTATATCGTTGTGCCATTGTGTGATAGTTCTTAAATGGGACCTATTTTAAACTGTAGGTGTACTTTGATTAAACTAAATCCTCTCAAATTTTAAAAGCGGCAGCACCTCCTCCTAATACTAGTAATTCAAAAACATTGATGCGCACTAAAGTTAATTCAAACGAACGTTCAAACACTACTCGAGTATTTGAAAGATGTTATACTGTCAAATTGTTGTAGAAGATAGAACGTTACGACGAATAACTGTCGGCTGGTGACAAATCCGCCATTTTAATTTTGAGTGCGCGCGCGTCCGAACACCTACCGCTTTATTTTCGTCTTCGCGAGACGAATTTTCACCTACATCAGCCTAGACATTTTTATGTGCCAACATTGCCGACAAATCACGAAAATAGTCCATTCCTAAACAAAACAAGATGATTATAGACCATTTATATAATTTTCGGTGATGTATGGCACTGTTATGACTATACAGTGGCTTTGATAAAAAAATGTAGCATGACAACTATGTTTTTGCGTCAGTATTATGTACGGCAATATTGATTCCGTTCTTTTTTTAATTATTAGGTACTATTTTTAATATGTTCTTTATAATTTTTAATTATTATATTAAACCACGAGTAATATTTTCTGATAATCCATTTATTTATTGTTTTCATAAACCTAGATCTACTTTATTTGTAAAAAAGTTGATAAAGAGGATTTTTATTCAAGTTTATGTTTATAACTAACAATAATATTTAAGATGTACCTATTTCGGTATGTACTCGTTTGTATGTAGCAATTAAAAATACTGATATCGTTACAACCCTGCTACCTAGTCTGTACAAATAAATAAAATTGAAGTGTCTGTTTGTAATGTCATAATAACAGCATTTTACTAAATGTATCCGAATGTTTACATGGTACATACATAGGGTATCCGGGTTTTACCACTGGATAGGTGCCTCGTTCCCGAGAATCTGACTTCCTAAAGTTGCAACATGGAATTAATAGTTTATAATACAAAAAACATTTTTTTAAATGTTTTTCTGTCTGTTTGCTCCGGCTAATCACTGTAGCGGGTGGCAAGTAGCTAGTGTCATAAGGAGTAACTTAGGCTACTTTTATTTTTTTGAAAGAATTAGTGTTCCGAGCAAAGTTTATAAATTTGTACACGCGAGCGAAACCGCGCAGGGTACAGCTAATTTTATATATATTTATATACTTGTATTTATAAACCATTAGACTTTTACTTTAAAGAATCGTAACTTATTTTAAAATATTAATTCTCACGTCTCCATTCACCTATCTATCTATCTAAATAAATATAATATAAAAATTATACAAAAGCAAATAAATATGAGAGTTATGTACTAGATTAAAAAGGCTGTTATGTTTTCTTCTACCATAAAATTGGTAATAAATAAATATTTATTAGCTCATAGATTAACTATTGGCATCTTAAGAAGAGAAGACGGGATAGGTACATAGTGGGTAGGTATATCCTATCTACCTAGTTTGGTACTTGTTGTAAAAATAAACTACGAAATGATTTTTCAATGTGACATTCATTAGGAAACTTAATTAATAATTATTTAAATAAAATGTCAACTAAAATAATTCTATCGCTTCCCACATTTTATACACCTAACCGAACATTTTTCATTATTTATTGTTCTCCTTGCTACCTACCTTAATTAGGTAATTTAAAACTCAATTTAATTTTATCTTTTTTTCTTTTCGGTTGTCAAAACATTAAGTAAAAAGATCGAAAATTACCTTCAAAACTTACTAGCTGTTTTTTTTTATAAAATGTAAAGTTATTTATAATTTACGTCTTAATGGACATAAAGATATAAATAACTAATAACTTGAGCCTCGATTTAAAATTATATTTTAGAATTTTAATAAATGTTATAATTTCAATACCTAGGTGGGCACCTAATGGGCATAAAATGGTTACCTTTAAAAATGCAGCACCGTTTAAGATTAACTATCTATCGGCAACATTTTATTTAGGTACTGTTAAGTGTATGCTAATATGGATAAATATTAATGTTTTAATCTTTGGTCAATATAACTGCCATGTTAATTTGATTTATTTAAAGATACTTTATAAAAACCCTAAGTCCATCAAGAGTAACTCAGAAACGATCTATCAGAAAATACCTAAAACAAATCCCGCACTTGACCGACATTGCTATAATACATTTTTTTATTAGATCCGACTCTAATTATGTGCTAATTATGTGCTAAATAGGTGTAATGCTGCACAAACCGTGTTTAATAATACCCCTGTCGCTACAGTCTCGTTTTTCCTTTATAATTACTTGGTTTCTGTACTGAAGCTAACGTTTGTTTTTTATTGTTTAATTATACCTACTTATAGTACCTATTTAATAATATAATTGCAATAATATTTCATGTTTTTGTTTAATATGTAAAAATGATTTTTAAGTCTAGTAGTTTTATAAAATTTTATCACATTCTCCAGTGCCTAATATTAAACCTATGTGCCATTAATAAAATATACACATACCTAATTGACATAGATATACCTATCTAATAATAATAATAATAATAAGAATATCCATCCAGAATACCATCTAGGTATATTATAGTATTGTTTTTGGTCTGCTTTACCACGTTGTAAATGGTACCTATATTATACCTAGTTATAAAGTCGAATAGGTATAGTACCTACGGGTTGATTTGATAGCGTGTTAATTTAATAAGTACTTACTCTTAAAATACGGAAGAGGTTTTACTAGACAATAAAACTGCGAATAAGAATAATCGCGCCATTGTATTCAAAACGTACAGGCACTTAAATTCTGTAATGGCTTGCCTTTTTGAGTACTAAGTGGACCTCACAGGTATGTTTATATTTGTACTGAATTCGTTCTGACCTAGATTTAATAACTGGCTAATTTTATTAGTGTTTGTATAGTCGTGTCGAGTATGTCAAATCGAAATTTGATTAGGTATAGACATCTAGGTATGTTAAATATAATATTAATAGTTTTTAAAAGACACATTACATGTAAAAGAGTTCTTTCTCTATTATGTTTTTGAAGAATTTAACTACATTTTCTTAATTTTTTGCTAAATAATAAATTTATTTATTAGGAGATATTTTAATTGGCAAAAATATAGCAGATTGTGGTTCTGAGTAGGTATTTCATAATTATAGGTATTTTTAAATCATTAAAGTTAATATTTAATTTCAAAAATTATAATACTTTCAAATTTATGACAGTTGGTCAAGTGTTATTTTTACTTGCTAATATAATTGATTTTTAACCACGTCATTAAATTACTTTTCATTTAATTATATTTTAAACGTTGAATTAAGTAATTAATTAAACAATTAATAACATAAAAATAGTCTTGAAGGTAATAAAATAATCAGTATCAGTAGACAATAATTACTATGAATGTATTGCATTGCGATGAATGTCGTCCCGCCCATGCGCCGACGGCACATGGGCGGGCCGAGCGACGGCCGACCGTGGCCCGAACTAACCCGACGCATTCGCGCCACATTTACGACCTCTACTCTTTGTTTTATTGCCTGTTTATAACAAAACACCCTTATACTTTCTTTAATTACCTTATTTATATTCAATGTCCACGTGTAATTTTTGCACATAAAACCATTAAAAGTATCCATTTGCTGAATTTCGACGAAATTGCTCTTGTACCTATATTAATAGCGATTTATTGACTATAAAAATATCTAATAACGACCCACTTTATTACATTAATATTATATTGTTTTATTATTAAATTATTGATAGAATCATATTGGATAGACTATATTAACCGTTACCTACATACCTATAAATGCGTTAGTTCTTATTGGAATATTCAATATTTTGGTTGGGTGTTTTTGTTTTTATTTCATTCTTATCTGTTTAACGCTAAATAGGCGTACTTGAAGAATTTTATAAGTAGTCTTCAGCGATTAATCCTTCATATCTACATACCTAGGTAAAGAAAAACTAATACATAAACTGAAAACAAAGGATGACATAAGAACAAGCGCGTATTATTCCATAAACTTAGTAAAGGTACCTACTAGCGCACCTACTAAGTTTATGTATTATTAAGATAATACATTTTTTGCAATATGTAACATGTATAATCATGCTCTTTGTGTTTTAAAAGCAGAACAGAAATTAAGTACATAAATCTATTTCAGATAAATAATAGCTTCAACATCATAAACTCAAACCATGCAGTGAAGGAGTAAAACATTTACCAGTGATCGACATCCAGGGGTACCGCGGTATGTCTGGAAGAGGCTGAGCTGAAGGCTGCGAGCAAGCCGCTCCCATGGCGTCCACAGTGGCAGCAGACGCAGCTGACGCAGCAGAAGCCGCTGCTTGATGGTAAAACTGGGCCGCAGCCGCCATGCTGGCTGATGCAGCGGAGACCGCTGCACCTCCGTTGTGCTGACCAAGCGCGTAATTCACCATTGGATCACCGCCTACCGCCGTTGGGTATCGGCAACTTTTGTCATCGGCTGCTGAGAGACCACCGCCAGCAGAGAACGGCACAGAACCCGCAAACTGCTGGTGATGCGACACGTAAGGATACATCCTCGCCGGCGCACCCGGTGACGCCGAGGACGAGGATGATGAGCGCTGCGGGCTGCCGGCGCCCGGCGAGCCTGCCCCCAGCGCTGCCGCTCCCAGCCCGCCTGACAGCGAACTCGACAGCGACGTCGACAGAGACGACGACAAGGAAGATGACAGCGACGCCTCTATAGGCGACGCCCCAGCACCCGCGAACAAATTCTGATGGTGGAACTGCTGGTGGTACTTTGGGAGCATGCTATCGATGATGAACTTGGAACTCATCGCTCGGCGGCGACGCGGCGCGCGACGATCGCCTCGCGGGAGATGCGTTTATCGCCGGCGATTCGGATCGATTCTCGCGCGTGCACCTCTACTATGGCCGCGGATCGTTTATGACCCGCGTATGAGGCTCTACGACTCCGAATTCCCCGTCGTGGCGAGCGTTACCGCTGCCGCGCGCCGCGCTCGAGACGGCGAAACGTGCCACGTGCGTGCGAGTGAGACGCGACTATAAACGGAGGCGACCTATCGGAACCCTCTCCGTCTCATTAATTCCTACCTGCGTGGCTTATATTAGAAAGAGATAAAAGCTATTCGCTAACGACCATTCCGACGGCCATTGTTCGTAACGACGCTGAACCCCGCGCACCCCCGCACCTACGTCGTCTACACCAATAGTGATCCGGTGCAGAACATTCACCGCCAATCACAAACCATTCCGGTACTTCTAGCTGTCAAATTGAATGGTTTTAAACAGAATTGCAACATTACTTTTAATATTTAAAATTATTTTTTTGTAATTATTTTGTACTTAATAAAATTTTACTGTCTATTTTGTAATCATTAAAATTTTATTGGTAATACTTGTTTCAGTTAGGTACAATTCAAAGATAAAGTACCTGTCTCATGGCTTTTTTTTTTGTTTTACATTGATTTCTTTAGCAAAGTAATGTTATTTAATAAAATGGTAATTTGATTAAAATACACAGGAAATAAGTAATAAACATTATAGTAAATGAAAAATTATAATTACAAAGAACACAACTTTATCTTATAATGAATTAAATTAAGAATTGATCTTATTAATAAAACAATTGTGTAAACAACACCAACCTACCTAATAGAATTAAAATTTCTTATACAATCAAAAACTATTTACAACAACATTGTTACTTCGTTGGGAATTGCTTTGATTTTAATAATTAGGCTTGTAGTAGTGATAGTACATAATATTTAAAATCACATTTTACTAATTGCAATTACTATTGTAAGGAGAACAAAGGAAGCATACATTAGTAGGTATTACGTACGATATAAATATTATATTATTATAATTTGTGTAATATAATTTTTCAAAGAATATCACATTTCACATTTTACTGAAATATAAAACTATAATTGTATTTTTAAATTAACAATAATGTTAATTTGAATATTAAAAAAATCCACCTTATCCATCGCAAAAGATAAGCCCAAATAAAATATTTATTATGAATTGCTCTAAATTGTGTTACACCGACCACGTGGACGGACGGGTGCCGTTCGTCTCGTTTCTTTGAATGTTCCTCTCTCTGTCGCACGATTCATTCATAAGCTTTGGTCGTAACCGCGCTGAGCACATGTGCAATAACAAACTTTACGACTATTAAAATAAAACCGTTTATTGCCTGAGAAGTTTATTTATTTGTTACACTTTGGCGTGTTATGCGTGTTTAGTGCATGGTTTTTATAGGCTTAAGTTGCCTTTTCAGCTTTATCAGGTCGGTGGTACGACTGTGAGGCAGTAGAACATTGCATAAGTATAGGTTTTATGTTGTTATTGTGATGTTTTCGCCGTAAACGTATGGAATGCATGATATGGCCAGTTAAAGCCGTTTATTTCGCGATGCAGGGAATATTTTTATTGATTTTTAATAAGGTTAATGACAGTTTAATGTATCGCTTTGTTGGAGGAAATTCTATGGACCATTGAATTTGGGATTTTACGTAAATACAAGATTATAACAAAAAATAAATATAGCTTGTTAAGTGCGTTCTGTTAATAATAAAAAAATCTAGTTAGTTGTTTTGTAAATTACATATTAACATTAAAACCATATATTTTGATAGAACGCATGTCTAGTACCTACCTACTAGGGATGTACCGATCCGATTCGATCTTTTTTAAGATCGGATCGTGAGCATACGATTGTCCATGACATTTCTGTTGCCTTTTTTTTACTCTGGTTAGGATTTTTGTTTGAAATAAATGTAGGTAATATGTACTTATATCAAGTTATCAATATTCAAATGGTTTATTTTCATGTAATTTTTCGGATCAATATATTGAAAATCGAATCAAATGAATGCTATCCGATCCGCAGATCGGATCGAGACGTTATGATCCATTACGATTTTAATATTCTCAAAATTGTATAGAGCTAAAAATAGCACACCCCTACCTTGTGCCTTATACCTATTATAGGTGTAGGTACACGGGTAAGTATGGGTAATATACCTATAATTGTAAAAAAAACTAGGAGGAAAAATGATTTACGATACATAGGTATATTTTAAAAAAGCAACGAGTTTTGTTTTCTTTACAAATTTTCCTAAAAATTGATTAAGTACTTACCTACTTCTTTTTAATTTATAAAAATTAATTTAATAATTATTATAAAAACAAAATTACTGGATATTTCTATAGTAAGGACTACGTTTAGGCAAAATTCCTAGGTACAATGTAGCAAGCCGGGAAGTTGATATAGATCTCTTCTTCACAAGTGTTCTCAAACTAAAGAAAGTCTTGTGCGACCATTACTTCCGGGAATAACTAAATGCTCATATCAAGCTCACGCATAAAAGTTTCAATATAGGTAGATATATCTCTTTTTTTTGTCGTAATATTACACGGGAAAACTTTTAATTGGCTTTCACCTTGGTATTAATATATTATTTATTCTACCAATTTCAGCTGTAAGTTTTCCAAATAATGAAAAATAAAATAAAATAATAGGTTACAGACAATGCAGCAGTAGTGGGTAGGTATAAAAGTGTTGATTGTATGGATCAGGTCTATAGTTACCTATGGGTTCAACTCCAATTAGGACTATTATAATAAGTGTCCTATCCGTCCAGTGGGGTGAAACTTTGTTATATTTAATAAGTATAGTGTTTGTAAAGTCTTCGACCACACATGGATATTTTTGAAAACTGAGAATAATGGTCTAACAAACTACAAATGAGCTATTAAAAACTAGATGCGTAAGATAGAATACACCGTCATTAGTGATGTGCCAGTTTGTTAAAAATGTACGGATAGTAGTAGCGGATACGGATAGATATAGGTAAATGCGGATTCTATGATACGCGTGATCTTGAAACGACAGTTGAGGTTGAGTACTAATTATTTAAAATAACACGACATACATATTTCAATGGATTGATTTCATTATAGAGATAGTCAAATAATACCTAATAACTATTAATAATATTCATATAGCAAAATAATATCAAAATCCGTTTAAGATCCGCCAAAAAGTAACGGGTAGGTACGGATAAATGATTTTTTTCTCATTCGGATAACCTCGGGTGCAGATATCCGGCACATTACTAACGGTCATGGAAAATATTACAGACAAACAACAATAAAGTGACCAGCTCATATAAATAATAATTCATTTATTTTATAACTCATTTACAACCTACCTACCTACGTGGTTTCAATGAGTATGTGCTACATTTTACTTAAATAAGGTACCTATACAATGGTATCTATGGCCTTGTGCGATGGCTACAAAAGTACCTATTCGTATAATAAAAAAAAATGAGGCTTGTAGGAAGGTATAATCCTTTTAAGCATTTTCTCGAGTGCTAGGTACCTATAGTAGTTAACTTAAAAATAACATAGCAATTTTTGCAGTAACAGATGGGAACTCTTAACATTTCTTTTTTTTTCAGTACCAGTTTTTAAGTTGAATTAGTTTTTAAGTTATAATTGAATTATCCTTGCCCTGTGTTACTTAGCAGTTCTCAAAAAATTTTCACCCGTTCATACAAAAGCTTTTGTATGGTCTTCATGAGTCCACCAGGCGATAGTCATAACACAGAAATTGCAAGTGACTGTGGGCTACTTACTGTGACCGCTTCGGATAAGCTTGTTTACCTCCTTATTGACGTAACACATATTTTTTGGAAAGAAGTTCCTTATCGCACGTTACACTTCAGACGCTCGGCGGATAATGCGCTAGACGGAAAAAAAATTATAAATATATAAAATGCTGACCGCGAGTTGATTTATTTTGTTTACGCCATCTGTGCATTCGGCGCGATATTGCTGTAATATGATACTGGTTGTATACTAATTATCCATCCAATATATTATAGTTCGGGCAACTTTCACAGATGTCGCAATTTTAATTTAGATTTTTTACAATATTTACTATAGTTTGATACAATCTATTAAATATATACTTATATAGTGAAAGGAACTTCGTTCCAACCGGATGTCTCAAAGACACCTCACGCTTTTTCTTTATTTGACTTTACTCCATTACCTACATTTTATTTCTAACCAAAGTTGAATGAAAATGTAACTCATGCATTTGCTTCCACTCAGACACACACTCACAATGCAAGTGATGCAACTAACACATTTTAATGATTCGTCATCTTCTCGCCCTTCTCTTACCCTTCCACTCCAGTACTTTCATCAATGAGTGGATATGCTTGTGCTTTCCATCAGGCGGGGCAGAGTCGTTTTGGCAGCTCAAATATAAAAAAAAAAAATATGACTTAATAATTTACATTTAAATTTTAACAATTTTCATGTCAATTATAATATAATGACTTAGAAATGGTTTCGTTAAATTTTCATGTTCATATAGGTAGCTATTAGTTTCAAAATATTGTTACTAGTTTGATAAACACGAATTTTTCAAAAACAAAACAGCTATAGGTTGCATAGCGGTATGTAGGCATTTTCCCTAATAGGAACATAAGTATTTATCTCATAAGATGCATATAAGTTTTATGATAGCAGACGATGGCACCATAGAAGCGGACATCGCGCATAGAGTAACCATAGCCTGGAGCAAATGGTGCTTACTTAGTTCTGTATGATGCCAAAATACCGGAAAGAACATAAGGAAAGGTATATAAAAAAAAATATATGGCAGCGAAACATGGGCAGCAAAAAGAACCCACAAGCAAAAACATCATTTTGCCAAAATGCGAATGTTGCAATGGTTTGTGGGAGTTACAATAGAAGGCCAAGTCAGAAATGAACAAATATTAGGGGAAGCCTGAAGATTGTGCCCACTAAGAAGATTCCATTGTTTCTTAAATTTACAAATCATGCTATGTTTTGCAAAGAAATCTCGTCGTGATTGTGGACCTGGATACCGACTAGGGCCCTTGGTATCGGACACACGACGAAGTCAAAATCACAAAGGGTAAAGAAGCTTTAAGTCTCAAAAGAGATTTAACCCTTCTGTGAGCTCTACGATTATATTTTAGGTTAGGTATGCTTATGACGTCCTGTATAACCAGAGTATTTAAACTATTTGCTCACTCTGTCAAGGCCTTATTAGAGACCACAGAAAGAATTCTTAGAGAGAGAAAAGTTTATCGAAGATCAGAATTGCGCAACTCACAATCTTATAAGCTGGTCGGATACTTGTTTATCAACTTAATGGTATAAAAAAACATACGTTATTAATTGTTAAATTCTTGTCACACTGATATAATTCTAATAAAAGTGTTGCTAAGAAAATTGTTTCTTAGACAAAATTGTGACTGCATTGTTCCAAGTAGATCACTTTTGTACTGAAAATGGCCTAGATATATAAGAAGCTGTAAGAATTCGCACTTGTATGGAACATGTACCAATAAGACAAGTTCCCTAAAAGGAACGCACGAGCGTGGAGCAATCACCCCTCATTTTATAGTAGTATCGATGTACGAGAACCACTATCTTGCAAGCCGCAAAGTCGCCGGTGGGCGGAGCAGCCGTCCATCGTAAAAGTGTTCCGAGTCTTTGGAAAATTTACAACTATCGCTGTGAGATTTAACGACCAGTTTATAGATCCAACGCTTTTAAATTCGATATAAACTTGCTTTGTCTCAATGAAATTCCCATCAATGTGACAAATGCCCCACTTAGGTTGTTACGTGTAATTGTTGGTCATGTTTTATGCTAAGCGGCTATCTGTTTTTTACGGTACTCCAATTGGACATTATATCATTTTGACCACAGTTTCATTAGTTTCTTTCTGCAGATCATTTGTTTATGACACTTTACGAGTTACATTATAGTGCGAATTTCATGTGTTCAATATTTTATTTGCATGTTTTCAGTCGCAATTTGCCAGTTGTCAAAACTATCAACATTATTCTGTGTTTATATCAGCTGAAGTATATCATTGAACATGGATTTTATCTCATGATAAATATATCTTTTACGTAAACCAACAAAAACTTTTTTGTATATAGAATGTATAGATACATAATATAATAGACTTATGATTAATATAAATAATGAAGCAAGACGTCCCTTCCTACATAATAAATGTACCGGAATGATGTTGAAATTGGTATAAAAATGTCTAGCCCACGTCTGACGTCTTAGAGTCCTAAAGAATTTGTATATTTAGATGCTTGTTAATATATACCTACATATGTAGATATTATTACAAACTACATATGTAAATGGTCCACTCACCCAAGATGCTGTCATTGTCACCTGAAACAACAAACAATAAATTAATATTCAATTTACCTATTGTGCTTTGTAGATGTATGCATCTTGAAAAGAGAGTAATTTAGTTGGTTTACTAGGGTTGCGACAAATAAATATATGTCTTTATATCTATCCTTGATTGAAAGTTTTTATTCTTGAAGCCTGCTAGCCCCAACTGTACAACTCTACCAAGTGCTGGTGCAAAAACTATTGGATTTACTTTTCTCAATATCTAACTGTCCCAAAACAGTGTGACAATAACGAACTACTACGGCAGAACTGAATTTCGCCACCTCTGCTCCTTGTGTACATTAGAGCTGAATAAGGATGAATAATTTTACTATGGTCAGCCCACAAAAAAAATCAAGAGCCACACGCACCACTAGGAATTTTTAATAATAGACTTAATATGTTTTCTAAAATAATTTAACTGTGATTTCTTTAAATGTATCAGAAATACAATTTAAAACAATAAATACTGTCATATTTCATGTTATGAACTTTACGTTAGTGATTAAGTACCTATACTCGTACACTAATTTTAAAATAACTATTTTATTAAACCATTACTTACCCTCGTGCGTTTCATAATACATATAAATAAATTAGCAACCTATCTATATAAGCATATATTATGTAAGTACCTATTTCATAAATCTCATAAATAAGTTTTGGAAGCGTGTGTGGCGACTTCCACATATAGACATCAAAAACATACTTCAATATCATCTAGCGACGACGAGCTGCACTACGTAGTAACTACTAATCCTGCATCGTGCTATGAAAGTTCTTGCACCGATTTCATCACCTCACCTGGTACCATAACACACGTTCCTCCACACGTGTGATTTTTGAGTGATAATTTGAGCAACATTGAGGGACTCGTGGCTAAGTGGTAACGAGTAGTGCCGAGTAGGTTATCACATTATAAGGTTAAGTATTACTAGCCAGGTCAGTCTTAGGATGGGTGACCATTCATAACACATTGAGACCCCTCCGTGCCTCGGAAATCACGTCAAGCCGTCAGTCTCGGTTGCCATACGAACGTCATTCTGTGGCATTCGTTACGGGTAGTTGGAGCCCTTAAATGTCCAACAACCTGGTCTAACTACAGAACTTCGATTTCGCCTAGTACTTGGGTTGTAGAGGTTTGATGGCAGTCACTTCACGTAAAATATCTAAGTTCGGCCGTATCGTAGTTACACTGAAAGGTAACCCCAAAACTTAGTTGAGAAAAGGCGCGAAGGATGATTAATTTGAGCAACACAATAGTATAATCTAATAAGTTCGTTTGGTTTAGATGGTTCGATATTATTTTTTCCCAATACATTTATAATAGAAATAAGTCTTATCACCTGCTTAAACCATTTATCAACACATGCACTTCAAAAATTCTACTCACCACATATAATGTAGTGTGACGTATTGTAATACGTGTCATATTTACTTCTATACTTTTTGTTAAAGTCCGGGATTTATGTCGTTCTGGTGATGACAGGATAATGAGGTGTCGGTTTTTAAAAGTAGACTTGAAATACTTCTTCGTTTTATAAAAAAGCACCTGACTAAAGAACGATAGCTTTACCACGTTTTCATAAAAATCTATTGTCGATTGGTTAAACAGAGTAAATAAGTAGCCTGTATGATTTTAATACTTGTTTTACTTATATTTTAGTAAATTTATAAGGAGAAACTCATGACGTTGGCATTTTCTGTCAGTCAAACTTTGTCCTGACGTAAAAAAAAAAAATTGTAAGAGTTTAAACTCGTAGGTACATCATTACGATAATCAGATAAGATAGGTAGATGGGCGAAGCTTGTGCATTTTTACTGCCTTGTTTGTAAAAAAATAGTAACTAACTATTATTATTAGATATAAACAAAACATAGATACGTAGTTATACTTATAAAATAAAGACAAGAGATTTTGCCAGAATTTTTCTATGAATCTGGTGCACTTTAGTTTCAAAAATATAAAAGTTAGTAAGCATCTGATTTGTTCAAATAGAATGCCTATGACAATATTTAAAAATGTGTAATTCTTATAAAATATAGAAAAGAAGACAGCAAGTAGCAAGTGGAAAAAGGCGAGAACCGCAGCAGAAAGCAGTCAATACCTAAAAGTTCTGATGATTAAAAGATCTGAAAGACATCAGATGATTAAAAGTTGTTAATTTGACAATAAATCATTGGTAAACACTGGTATGAGGGGTCAAAAAATATACCTATTACCTACATTAAAATTAGAAGGTAGCAATGTAACCTTTTCAAAGTATATAAAAAACTTAACGATTTGGCTAGCAGGTACATAAATATGATAAATGAAAAATGCTGAAAACTCTTAAACATCTTAAAGGTGCTGGATTAGCTCTTTCGAAATTCACACAAATCACATGCGCAGATTAATTATATATTACAGTAATTAAAAGTCAAATTGACTATGGCCGTCTCAATTCCGATTGCAGCGCGAAGACACGTAGACATTGGTAAATAAGATACATTACAAAATCAGGCTGTAAGATTAATACCTAGGCATTTTCAATAAAAGATCACCTATCTATATAATGGCAAGTCAGCTAAATATAATGCCGTTGTCATTAAAAAGGCGAGCTTAAAAGTTATTTCTTGAACCAATATGTACCTACTGCCATGATTGCGGATCTAAGTGCTCTCTGTAATTTAAGATAGGTACCTATTAGCAAAATAAAAGAAAACCTTTGCTTGTCGAAACCTTTAATTATGCGAGTTAATGTTAACTTATATAAAAAATGTATCATCTTGTTACAATACACACGCTCAGCAGTAATCCTGAAAGTAGTGTTACTTAAATAAGCCATAACAATGTAATATGATATGATGGAGTTGACAAATCAGTCGCTATCGGATAAAACCCCTCCAAAAAAGAAAGATTTAAAAAAAGACAATAAGCCATAGAGAAACTATTGAACGTAGAACGAAGTAGTTTCCTTTTTTAAACCACCAAAGAGGCAAACAAGAATTGCAGAGTATGCATGTAAAATCAGAAGGTACCTGTGCCAATCATATCTTGATGTTTTTTATTCCTCCGTAATGCTCTGATAATCCCGACGAATACATACAGAAAGTTAAACACTATTGTAGTTTAACGTAATGTGTATCGCTGTTTAAATACGATATTTTGTAGGGTGAAAGTGCTTCCACAGACGAACCGCTCCAGCACACAAATTATTTTTTAATTAGGAATGTCTTGAACGAAAAACTATTTTTAAAATTTAACGTTTTAATGATCACAGCTACTCACAATATAACTACTAACGCTTTCAGGTCATTTGCAGAATGGTAACCCACTGTAACGGAGATCTCGAGTATCTAAGTTCGAATCAAATAAGTACTAATGTTCATAAGAAGATAAGGCAGTCGGTATACTAAAGGGTCTTAAGTAGCAATATTTATTTAGCTATTCGGCTCGTATCGTATACAAAAGGGGGGTAAGTAGGAAATTTTAATTTCACGTCTGGAGTTGGGCGGGGAGCGGAAATTTGTGTGGCATAATAAGTGAGATTGTTGCGAAATTTGCTACAAGAAAAAGAACGAGGGCTCCCATCGCAGTATTGTTGGATTTGTATAGATATGTTTTGCGAGTTTTAATGTTTTAGTAGTGAATCGGTACAAGTAAAAAAAGTTGTATTAGTTTCATGAACAAAGTAAAGTCGCTACAATGACTTATTGGTGATGAGTATTTTTTAAACTGAAGAATGCAGGGAATATGACAAGTTCTAAAAATAAAAATACATATGATATTTATTACATTTTGCTATGGTTTCATGCTATGGCATTATGCTTTCCTAAGTGGCAATTTTTAAAAGTGTAGCGAGGTAAACTGTTTTATTGTTGTGTTGTAAGTCTCATTTTTATTTGACTTTATTTGAACTATTAACTTTTTCATATTACACTACAGACTAGAGCTATTCTAGTCTATTCTTCTATAAATACTCGAATCGGTTGAGTCCAAGCCGAAGTATTTTAAGGTATAATCATCTTAGTGGTATTTCATAAGTCATTATTATTAATTAATGTTTTTTTTTCTATTGTAACACTAATTACATTTACTGTTTTAATTGTTCATATAATTGAAAAGATTCCAACAAATACCATACTTTCTAGTTTAGTAAAATCAAAATCTAATCTAAAGAGTTTGAAAAGTTCATATCCACAAAACTCTAGCGGCGGTCGGTGGGCGCACGTGTAAGTGGCAGCTTCAATATTTATGTGCAATTTTTCCAGCGGCTCTCCTGCCCCCGCGAGGAGTACCGCTCACCCCCGCGCCGTGATAAAGGATGCAACGCGCGCCCCGCATCCCCACTGAAACACGCTGAATTGCGTAACAATGAACACCGTTTATAATAATTTTATTAATAGGAATTATTTTCTACAAGAACAGAATACGAAACAGGCTGTTTTCTAACAAGTAACATCTGAATTTTCACGCGAAGGCTTAGGGGTTAAAAGTGGGTAAGTTATCGTAATACCTAAGGCTTGTGATGTTGAAATATTTTTTTGCTCGGATATTTTTTGAGTAAAAACATGCTTATTCACTAATTAAGTGGGCTTTGAACTCATTTCGTCAAGGAATAAAAGAAGTGGTATCCCAGTTTTGTTTCTGTACAAATCTGGAAGTGAAATGAGGGCCCCATCCACTTATCTTCCTACTGAATGCAGTATGAGACAATTTACAGAAATGAGTTACACAATTTGTATTCTTAAGACTTTCATCTTATATTTTGCTATTAAACTAATTTTGCTGTTTTGCAATTTCTACTTGAAATTTATGAAGTGTAGGTGTTTTCCTACATTTATCTAGTCCTGGTATTGTTTCTAGGGCACCAGGGTCACTGTGTTACCCTCACCCCGTATTATATGTAAATCTTAACACAATATTAACTTACATATAGTTCTCCAGTAGACTATTATAAAAACTGAAAATAAACTCTGTATAATATTTATCGACATATTATATTATCTTGCTTGTATTACAAGCGCCCTATTCCTTGGTAACGAATAAAATGATTGACAAAAAAAGTGATTTGATAGAATTAAGATTTAAAATGATCGGATTGTTAGAAACCTATGAACACACAAAGTATAGCCACGGCTTAAGATTAAGATCAGTATCGTTTTCAACGAGAACATAAAGTTGATATCGTTATAAAATAATATAATAACATAACTGGCCGTTTCTGGATACTACAGCGACTGCACAGTAATATTATTCAAATAAAAACAATTTCAATTTGTTCCCAAATTGAAACAGAGAGCTGGTGGCGTGTTATTACATTCGGGCGGAGGTTAGCTGCGGTAGAGCGTGTAAAGTGCCTATAGAGCCTCCCTCCCGGGCCTCTCATAGCCTATAACACCAGCATCGGGGCTTTCCTCAAAAAGCCTCAGAGAACGCCTCAAATTTAGCGACTTTTCGCTCTCAATACTTTTACGGGACATTTAGAGGCTTACGTTGAGTATGTACGTCATTTTTTCTTTTGTGTTGGGGAGGTGAAAAATATAGTTTTTGATAGACGCGCGTTCCAAATGTTCGCCACTGTCATAGAGGGGTGTAAAAGGGAACTCGATGACAGAGGTATTTCTTATTTAGCGAAATATGCCATAAGGTGTTCATGTTATATGCTGTTATAAAAGTCTGGTAGCGATGGAGCGATGCTTTGATGAAGCATTTCGTATCGCTGAACAATTTGTTATGAGACATTCTTTCTATGGATGAATGAAATACTAAAATTTTCTGACTTGCTGGTTCAATAACTTTAAAGTCACATTGTGGGTCAAGAAGTACAAGATTCCATTTTTAAAACGTTACCCACTTTTCATTGTGTTATTTCGTGTTTTATTATCGCCTTCCAAATTATTTCAGGGGCGTTTTTCCTAAACAATACCTATTCGGAGACTACGTAAGTGTTCGTTCAGTGATTAACTAAATATAGGTATAGTATTGCTTTAGGTATATGACAAATGTATATGTTATGGACCAAGTGATTAAACATTGCACTATTTATAATGCCCGGGCAATATAAGTAAAATCGTTCTATGTAATTAATACTTATATAAGCTTCGTTAATAATCAAATTGTCTGACCATTTGCCGACCCTTATGAATATTGGTACATAACTGTTGGGCAAGTTCATAATTAACCCAATTAAGGTACTTAAGGCAGGGTGCTAGGACCAAGAACATACATGGAAAGACCATGATCTAGCAAACACAGAGCAGAGCACAGTAGTTTTCTATTTAGTCTAGAATTAGAAGCTAATAAAGGTCTGCCTTTATTAGCTTTTAATTCTAGACTGAAAACTGTCCGAGTTTCTATCTCGAATTGAAAACCAATATGAAACTTCGGTAAAGTGAGAAATAATAAGTAAATAAGTACTACCTTTAAAAAAAGTTGATATGTATTTAAAAGAACATTATAAAAGTGTGTTAGAATGGCGTCAAGAATACAGTTCTAGAATATAGTTGATGTGATTGTAAAAGTGGTGTAGTTATTGCAATGAAAAAAAAAAAACACTATACAACCCAAAGTACCATCAAAGTGATAAGGACGTGTTATCACTTCTTCGGAGTTAATGATAAGGATGTTGACATTGAACCACACGATACAATGCTCCGTCGCAGATGTTCAAGTTTTTTGTTGTTAAACAGAAATCGGACAGAATCGTGTTTGATTCTTACTTGATTTATAAAAATAAAAATTATAAAATATTGTTTTTGCTAAAATATGATCACAACTGTACGTGATAAATTGTAGGTATTTCCATATACCGCGAGATGCAAATTTCAGCAAAAAGTGATGCAAGGCGTGTCACATTTCGTTCCATCTAACAGCATCGCGTTTTACAAATTAGCGACTGAGATTTCAAAAATATCAACATTTTAATGATTAAATTTCAGAGATAAAATACGATCAAGTACATACAAAATAAATGTACCTTTAGGTATATTTATATAACAATGAAGACTAGAAATAACAATATTTAGGCTATTTTAGAGTCACAGACACATAATTATTTTATTAATAGGTAGGGCACATTATTCATATAGACCGGTCAATTTGATTATTCCAATCGCTATTATTATTTAATTAAGGTTCACCAACAGTTGTAACAGATATTTTTAGATAGGAACATAGTCACAATCAGAGTGGACATCAACCAGGTTGTTGTTTTCCTTTATAAGTTTGCACTTGCGGGGTATAGGCGAATTAACACCAAACACCATGATTATTCTTGATTGCCTATTCAAATTGGGCATTTTTAAACGATCTGGACATTATGAATAATGCTATATTAATCACTTAGCCCATAACACATGGATACACAAACATGGTAATTCTTGACGAATGTGAAAGTTTTACTATTGAGTATGAGTTTTTTGCACAGTTATTTACATTGATGATAACTTGGACAAAAATCTTGAACTTCATCGTTTTGTAAATATTTTTTTTTTTTGTTTCAGGGGGCAAACGGCAAACTAGCGTGACTAGTTTTAGACTTTGAAATCTTTTTCATTGCCCAAAACGCACTGCGCCCAGGGCACAGCAGTGTCTGTGTTAATTCGAAACTAGACAGTCTCTCCGGCTTCAGACCTATTGAGAGAGACAAACCTGATTAGTTTAGCATTTTCGTATATTACTATCGAACCCGTCAATTTGAAGCTCTTCCCCTCTCGAGACTCATTGTGGCATTTTTTTTTTAAACTTGTAATTTGAAGGGCTGTTAAGAAATCTAAACTACGTGATAGGTTACATATATCGTATATGGAATATAAGGCATTAAAATAGGTTTGTCAGTAGGTTGAATAGGAGGGTAACCTATTTCAACGTACACATAAAGTAAAACTGATCTTTAACCCAACACTTAACTGGCATAAGTGGCTTTAAAATGATACCGACACATTTGGCTTTAGATATGGATGACTTAAATTTGACGATTTTAAAATAATCTTTTATTTATTTATTTGGTTCATGAACAACTTAAAATTAATCTTAAAACACAAAAAGTTTTAAAATTCACTTAGATCTAAATGTTAAGTTTCTTATAGGTAAACACAATATTCATGAGTTTAATGAGCTATCCGTTACATATATATTTAATTAGTTATGTGCTACGTAATTAGGACCTTAAACTGCTATTGATATTTTTCCGAAACGATCTTAATGAATCGTAGTGGATATCAGCCTTGTCACTACATTCATTATATAGTTTAATCAATCGGCAAGGAGGTGAGTTCGAGCCAAGTAATGTTCTACGCAGTGGAAAAGAGTGTAATCGGAACTCCAAAGTGTATCTTTTGTAACAACTCAGGGAACATGAGTTATACCCCTCCGCTTAGACAGTTCCATTACCTTGAAATAGTCCAACCTAGATTTGTATCCTACATTTCTCCCCCCCCTCCCCCATTCCCACCGAGTGTGACAAGTGCCGAACAAATGTTTTGAATGCGCTCTATTCTGAGAGAGTGAGTTGACGCCACACAACAGCAGCGTACTCCAGAATACTTCTGACAATGCAATTATATAAAATTCTATATAGCTTCTATAGCTTGAGACTGTAACTTCGTCGCGATTTGACAGGTTTTGTTGTTGCCATCGCCTGGTTGTGAGTGCAAGTCCCGGTCGGGAACTTGCACTCGGTCGGCCCCCCTCCTCCACCCTTCCCCTACTCCCACATTTAAGGCCAGCAACGTACTTGTGACTCTTGTGTTGAGGTGGCCATGGGCGGCGGTAGTCATTTATCATCAGGTGACCCGTCAGCTCGTTTGCCCCCTGTACCATAAAAATAAAAGAAAAAAAATCTGGTAATATGCCAGGTAGGTGACTTTTCCCCTTTACCGGTTTCTGGTTACTAGTGATCAACAATATGGCGAGGTGTTAATGTAAGTCATAATATATCACTGCTTTTCCTTACGGGGCTTCTAACTCGAAGGTGTTACCAAGAATACTATTCATGTGAGAATCACGTTACTAATAGTTTACACACATTTCTGTAATAAATTGTTTCTATATAATATTTATCGACTTATCCTTCCTATACCTACTTTTGAAACTTAACTAAGCTTGGAGAGATCACTTAAAACTGTAAGGCCGTCCCTAGTGCGGTTAAGCTTTCTTTAAACATTTTCTCTGCTAAACTTAATTGTTTGTGTTCTAATTCTGGTGTAAAACAAAGAATCGTATAAAGGTACTTCAAGAAAAGAGCGTACTCCCCTCAAAGGCCGGTAACGCATTTGTGACTCTTGAGTTTCACTAGTTCAGTTTACTAAACTGATTTTAATGAAGTTTTGCTTACAGGTTGTCAGGGTTTTAAAAAAGACATTGGGTACTTTCCTTTAGAAAAAGTTCTGTTCCCGAGAGATAGAAAAATAACTTTAATTCAGAATAGCTAAAACACTCTACAATGCCTTAATCTTATGATATTTCTCGTTCAAATTTAGTGGTATTGCAAAAAATATATATAGGCACCGGTGAGCTCTAACCATCAGATGGTCTGTGTGCTGTATTGTTGGAAAAAAACAAGACAATTCCCCCGAGGGGAATTGTCTTGTTTTTTTTACAAGTTTTTGAAAAAAGCAATCTCTACTTTCTCGTGAGCATGCTGGAGACACATTTTATTCAATTGAAGCGCAAATGATTACCGTATTGCCTGATCTGACTATAGTCAGTATGCCGCTCTTCAGTATCCAACACCGGTGCTGAGTGCAGTGTGTTTTGTCTGCTTGATGTTTTTATTTCCACAGAAAGTCCTCAGTTTTCAGTTAACTTTATTAAACGTCTTAAATTATTTTTATATTATCATAAATGTTCAATATAATTTTATATCCTTTGTATATTACCTACATAGACAGTTAGTTATGTTTATCACATAAGCACCTTGTACGAATTTGCATTAATTAAGATATTAATTAATATCCAACAGTTAATCTCAAATTATATAAGATTTAAAATTTAATTATAACTAACCTAAATTTATTTTTAATTTATTTTAATATGGCACAAGTTTGTGACCGTACATTTTGCAAGCAAAACGCCATCTATGATTTCGCATGCAAACTATTTAGCCGACAACAGACGATCATGGAACTTAAGATGATGATTTATTATTCTTTTCTCTTTATTTAGTTAATATAGTATGCATCACATATAGTTTATAAATATAAAATAAATTTCATACTGAAACGAAAACCTATCGTCATTAGTGTTTAAAACGTAGCGCCATCTCTTGGAGGGTGAAAGAACTATTATCTTAAGGGGTTGAGATTGCACTTGGAAAAGTGCATGATGCGCCCTCATTGAAATGTATGTTCTTTTTTGAAACTCTTCACTTATTGTAAGGTGGCTGCATAAGTAAGAAATGAGGCTAGTTTTCTTACAAGACCGAAAATATTCTTATACAGTAAATAATTTTTAGTAATATTATTTACATTAATTACAAAACTTATTTTTATTTATAATAATTTTATTTATTGTAAATTTGTCCTCAATGCTACCTTTACTACTAAAGAAGTAGAGAGGCTATAAGAAGACGTGACGATTAAAAGATAACACAAAAATGTAAGATTCCGTAACCACTATTTTAGTCAATCGCTCAATCAGAATCTAATACGTATTTACATAACCAAACAAGTATTATATACGCAAAACTCTTCGAGATTCGTATCTGTCAAGAATCGACCTACCAACGGGCCGTAGAATCGAAACTAGGTAGCTGGGAACAGGGTTGTGCTACCTTATCTTTGGAGTGTTGACAAGTTAAAGGTTCTAGATATCTCGAAGATGGTTTTAAAAAATAAATATTGATTCTTTTTAAGAGGTTGACCTTTGAAGTACAATGTTTACATTATATAACCTGACATCTTTAGACTCCATTACATTTACATATTGTACAGAAACTAAGACAGTTTAAGTATAAGCAGTAAATACATGTACTTTATGCTCTTGCTCGCTTCCGCCCAGGCAAAGTTTGCTAAAATCTGTACGCAAAAGCAGTCACGACAACCCTAAATACGGTATACATAGCGCTCATCTACGTAAACGCCCAACCACGTATCGTATATTGTCTAAATAATGAATCCATTCTCACGTTCTCCACTGATTTACGGTCCCGCACAAAACCGCTATAAGACTACATAATGACACCTACCGCAGCCACTTTATTTTTGGACCTTATACAATTTTTTTCACACGCGACTTTTTAGAATTTTTATCACGTAAATTTTCCGCTTGAAAGGGAAATCCTTATTGTCATTCTGTACGCACCACCCGTTTCCTCACAAACACGTGTTTGGATACATTTATATAGCGTTTGTATATAGGGAAAGTATTTATTTCTGTCACGCAATATCTTCTTCGTTTGAGTTTTGAATTTTCATAGTTCGGTGTTCTTTGTTCTGTGGGAATCGATGGTTAGTCAGTTATGTAGAATTTATTAGTCAATGGCACGTTAAAGGAGCCGTTTGGTACATTGATTTACTTTTTAAATGGTTCAGTGAGTAGGAACGTATGGCACGACGTCTATTAAGGGCCATTTCTGCATTAATAGCTTCAACTTATATTTTAGTATGGGGATAAAGTCACTGTTTTATGTAATAAGAAGCTAAAGTAAGCAGCTGAACAGTTTTAATGAACTTCTATATTTTTAAGACAGAATAAATCACATCTGCCTAACCTGCCTGACTGTCGTCAAAGACTTTGTTATATTTACTGGCGGTATTAATAATAGTGGCAGGCAATCCAGATTATGATAAATAAAACTTAGGTATTGGTAGGAACGCAAGATATTTGCAAAGTATTTACGTTCATTAAAAACACAAAGCGAATCTATTTGGACCATCTTTCAGTCGGGGATTCTAATAGAATAAATATTATTGTCTACCATCCCAGATATGATGTCAAACACAACTCGAATAGAAAAATTACAGCAAAGACCTTCATCCTGCTCGTAGTGCACCGTTACGAAACAGATAGGTAGTCCTAATGGGTATAAACAATTCCACGCCGCTGAATAAAACTCCGTTTTGTAGACTTAGTATATGAAACAAAATATGGTGCTTAATTGTAAAATGCTCAGTCGTATCGATCCAGCAAATGTTTTGATATGAATACAATGGCATAAGCTATCTAATGACTTTAACTACAGCAAAAACCCTTATCGTTCATAGTTCTGTTATTTAAAATAAAAATAGCAACGTAAAGTAAAATATATAATACATAAAATCATTTACCTAATTAATTTGGTGGTTTAAACGCGAAATCTTAGAATACACAGGAACAATTAAAGAATTTTTTTTGCTATTATTAGATAGACCGTTTATTATGGAATATATTGAAGCGGTATCCATAAACATCAACGTGTCTGGTTAATTGCATGTACAGCAAAATGTAGTAAACAAAATGGTATTTTGCTAAATAACACGTTTCTACAGTACCTACCTGTAGTATATGCTGTAATAAATTTTACAAAATTAAGTTTTCCAACAAGATATTTGCTTAGATTTATTACGCGTTTCTAGTGTGTTATTTAGTAGGTAGGAATTGAACATTTATGAAACTACATATATTATTCACTGTAAAGGACAAAGTACCTATTTTTAGTTTTTTCATATTATATGTTTAAAAATTTACCTTCTGATTATATTAACTCTTGCTAACTATAGAATATGTTTGGACTGAAAGGATGTGTTAAGAAATTTCCAATTTAAGATACCTATCTACGTGATTTATCTAAATAACGCTGTGAAGTGTAACAATAAAGGCGTAATGATACTAATTTGTAACCACGTTATATTTTCCTGTGATATAATAGGTATGTATAATAAAAGCGTGGTTTAAGTGTTCTCAACTGCGTCTTTATAATTTAAGTTGTCACCCTGAAGTCCTTTAAAATAATTTATATTAACTACATAAACTTCTTTCTAACCTTTGATGAATGCAAATGTATGCGTTAATTACGTATATTTTTACTTTTCCCTATAATTATAATAGTTCGGTTACACCGTAACCTTGACCGGCAGCGGACTTTCACACGAATGAAGCCTTTGTTGAAAAAAATAATGCAGTGGCCGTAGGTTTTGCGATCTTTGAGTTCCTTTGGAGGAAGTGCAGCAGGAAGCCAGACTACAAAGCCTGATATTTAGGTCTGCGAGGAAGAAAACTTCTACAGAACATTATTCCAAAGAAGCGCGTTTGCGCAGTCTGTGCATGAGAAGGCTTTAAAAAAGGTAGTAAACAACTGCAATGTTGACTGTTCCAGCGAAATATTTGTTACAGATGATGTTTGGTTTAAACATTTCGACTCTGACATGATTACCTACTCCATCATGCAAGATAAAATAAGGATATGTTAAATCCTAATTTATTAATTTTACAAATGCGGAAGTGAGTTTGTTTGTCACGCTTTCACGCCTTATTTACTGAACCGATCGTCGTGAAATTTTGATAGGTACCTGAATTTATTGACAAAATTTACATTTACGTCGGCAAAGCTATGGCTAAACGCTCGTTGATAGTAATTAAAAGCACGACACGTATTAAAGTTACGTCGTGAGTGATCGAGAGTGACACTGAATTATTCAGGAGATAATTCTATAATATACTGCAAATTGGTTATTACTGAACACAAGATATGTGGTTGTTGAATAAATAAGTTCTTAAAGTTTTAATTGCGATTTTCTTTTGTTATTGGAACGTGAAAATTTGTTGTTTATTACCTAAATGAAATAATTTTAACCTTTAAAGCTACCACTTGTAAAATATCGTCAAAGAACATTTTGTGATTGATTTATGACTTAACTTAGAAGACAATAAAAACCTCGTTTATATCCATGTATTCCTTTAATGTTGTAGCAGGTAAGAATTATTTTTTGGTACATGTACCTAAACGGGTACGGAAGTAGAATTGTCGGTTTTGGAGACTCACTTTATCACTAATGGTAAGTTGTATCATTAAATAAATTTGTTAATTTAAACAGTTAAATTTGTACCTACTAATTATAATATAGTTTTTTTTGTTTGATTGTTTGTTTGTTTAAACCCGCTAGTCTTTGAAACTATTAGTCAAATTTAAATAATTATTTTTTATATTAATTCAGGAAGGTACTAACTAAGGTAAGTGAAATTGCGGGAATCGGCTGGTGTAAGTTACCTACGTAATTCGGTATCAGATCACATCTTCTAGTTACTCAGTGACTACAAATTTGCAACCGAGAGGGCTCGTAAATGGCTTGTTTTACAAGGTTTTAAAGACACCCACATTTACATACCCAATACTCGCATATGATTGTGTGCTTTTATGCACAAGTGTCTCGTAAAGCGCCTTAAGACTTTTACAACTAGGCAAGTTAAAAAACCTAAAAGTTTCATCGTTAAGTATGATGGAAAATATTTTCGTGTAAAGATTGTTTTAATGCAAGTTACGCGATAATTTTGTATCACGTGGTCCGACTTTTTTTATTTTCTTGTTAAGAACAGAGCATTCCGCAGTCCCATACAATAAGCAACTGAAATACATACCTATATGTATATATTTTAGTGCCATAATTAAGGTATATTAAAGTTGGTCGTACTTATTTCCAAAGATATTATTCATTTTCATGTTTTCATAAGAGTTTTTAGTTACAAATTTATTATAAGTACGTACTAGGTAAAAAAGCAGAAAAACTTTACATATTGTACCCAAATGTTAAATAGTTATTAATTTATTATTTCATTATAACTTATCTACACAAAAGCAATAGTTAATATACACAGATAACACAGCTATTAATTGCAGATTAATTTATTGTTTCAGATAAAATCACAAACTGCTTCATAAACATGAAGCTCAGGGCCAAAGTTTGCTACAAATTTTCTATGATCACAGTTTCTATATAAAATGAAAATTTATCGGCAACGAGAACCTTCCAACAGTCTTCTGGGTAAAGTTATCAGCATGTCATATACAACGTTCACTACGACCCAGAATGGAACATAAGACAAAACCACTGGAGCGTAACATAGATGAAAACTGTCTCAGTAAATATGGAAACAATTCATTTCCGCATCATGGCAGAAAGTTGTATTCGTTGGGATAAGCCTGAAGCTTTATTGATACCGACGCTTTCCTATCATAAAAATTCGGATATTTATATGCAGTTCAGAAAAATAGTTATGTGTATATCGTAAATAAAAATACAATACGAGGCCATTAGTTACTAAGTGATATCTATAGACAGGGTTGTGTAGCGATGGGGACCGCGCCGCTTTACGTAATGCAACACATACATACCTATATTTGTCACCCCTAACTGCAGACGGGCTGCAGGGGGTGGCGCATTATTGCAAACACCGTCTGTCCCCAAAGATGGTGCTACTGTATTTTGCACTAGACAAGCTAGTTCGTCTTTTTAAACACAGATGGTGCTTTCCGCAATCTTTTCCAAAAACAATTAACCGTCTAGGGTTGTCAACGAAATTTCAGGTAATACAGGAATTACAAATTTATTCATTTAGGTCATATTATGTACATATTGAACACGATCGATTTGCTTGGTCGTTATCAAATAACATATTATTAATAATATAATTTAAAATAACGATTATTTGTTAAGAAATAATTGTTATTCATTTAAATTTTTTCATTTATTGTATACAAATAAGTTGCAAATATTAAATACAAGGAAATGCTATGTACAAAGGTGAGTTTCAACGCAATATAGATATTGATATGAAATGTTGATGAATATGGATGAGTATGGTAAGGTGAGTTTTCTTACAACAAACCGTGAGAGTGAATAGAGGATAGTAGAGAAATATTGGAAGCAAAGGAATGTGTACGTTAAAAAAATTAGAAATACAAACAGACATAGGTATCAAGTAAAACACCTAAATTAAACTAATTATATGAAGTATTTCAACATGTATATTGATTATGAAATATAAATTAAATATTTCAGAGATCTAAATAGTTTTAATGATTGTTTTTACAACTAGGTACAGTTAGTAAATAACGAATAAGTAATATCATCGCTTTTCTGCATACATATGCTTCTCTGCCCAGAGTCATATAAATAGATCACAAAACTATAATCCTAAAATGTGACTAGGATGTCTGTGGACTACCGCGGAATCGGTGCAACTTGCTTACGTTAAAAGGATTGGAAGTGAAACAGATGTGATCTTACTATGTTACTAATATTACGAAGGCGAAAGTTTGTGAGGATCTATGGATGTTTGTTATCCTTTCACGCAAAAACAGCTGAACGATTCTACATGAAATTTGGCACAGAGATAGATTATAGTCTGGAATAGCACATAGACTGCTTTTGATCCCGGAAAAATGTACTGTTCCCCTGGAATAGATTTGAACAAAATTTCCACGAGAACGAAGTCGCGGACAACAGCTAGTATAAAATATATCAATGGATTGAAATATACTAGGTAATTAGTTGACTATTATGGTTTTGTTTTCAAAATTCGAAGACATATTTGCAATGCAAAAGGAGAACAGCTTCAACTTACTACACAGTTTTTACTTTTACAGTTTTGATATCTAGCACAATGTTATATTTCTGAGAGTGAGCATTCTCGCCAAAGCTCCATGGAGACGTGAAAGGATTGGCAAGCAACAGCAGCTTTTCTTACATAAATTGCTAGCACACAGCTGACTTGATGATAAGCGGTTACTTAAAAGCAAGCAAGCAACATGTTTACAGGTAACTGTGACAGCAACAGTGTAATATTGGTGATTGACCGCGATCTTCAATATTGATGTGGTGATCAAACAGTTGAGCGGTTGCTATTCCAGCAGAAGTTTCCTATGCTCCACCTGCGTCTGCAAAATTCATAGTATGTATGTCTATTTACAAAAAAAACTCGTGTCACGTTGTTTATTCGCGATGAACTTATAAACTAATGAACCGATTTTAATGAATTTTGCACATTGTGTTCAGTTTGGTCCAACTTGAGAGATTTTTTAATTTTTTTTTATTGCAAATTACTTAGCCACAGCAATGCGTGGGTGAATAGCTAGTATTATATATAATCAAGGTTTACAATGCAGTAGAAACAAGCATATAATGAACCAGGCAATAAATATTATTATTATTAACTATATGTGTTTACTAATTAAAGAAGATACTGCGATCAATATACAACATTAGGTATTCAACATAGATATTCTAATAAATAAAGCTATGCTAATGCCGAGGTAAACACTATTTATTACTTCCGTGTGTGACATAAATAGCGCGTACATTGCATTCACACGGAAGTGTCACCGAAAGATGGTCAATTGACTTTGCTTTGACATCGTTTAACAGGGCAGCACGAAAAGAACAAGAGCGAATCGTTTAACCTTCGCGTTTATATATGCAGATAATAATAATAATAACAACTTGACACATCGCACACACGGTAGTCTGATCACAAACTAGGCAAAGCCTGTTCTATGGTAACTACACTGTTGATAAACATACTGATATAATATTTCTCAATACATACCTCCATATTATAGATAAATTACACCCGGACACAGAAAAAATGATCATGCTACAACTATTTGTCCTGGGTGGGAATCAAACCCACAACCTCTGGCTCAGCAGTCACGATCACTAACTACTAGACCAACAGGCCAGTCTAACATATAAGTAAAAAAAATAACTAGATGAAAGGGAAATTATCAAAAAACTTCTGAAAATCCTTTTCCTCGGGTGCTGTCTTAACGATTTTATTGTCAATTTCAACAATTTAATTTTTTTTAAAGAGACTCCGCGCTGGAACTTAATATTTAGTTATAAAATCAATATTTTATGTATTTGACATCTGCGTTGTTATTATTATATTATTATGGTTTAGTGGTGTGTATAGCCAAAGGTGCCCGGTCACCTACCTTGTATTAATTATCCCCAAGCAACGAGAAGCGTTAGAAAGCTTGAATGTTTTACACTAAGTTTGTGCTTTGTTTTGAATGTATTCATACAAATGTTATGTTTTATAACTATTTGTTTTTTTTTCATTTTAAAAATGATACACCTGCCTATTAATTTGAGCCTATGAGTATTGACTTGGAAAATTGATAAAGTATTATGACATATCTACTTCTGTTCAATCTCATTTAATGGAAAACTATGATCCCGTTGATTACAACTTCGAAAAAGATAACATATTTCTTTTCATCTAACTTCTAAACTTCCGCGTTCCTTGATCCTGTTAATAACTGATAATAATGATGTGTTCGGGAATTTAGAATTATCTACAGCGTGGAATCCAGTGATAAAATATGCCACCTCTCTTTATGTGTAGTCGGATAAAAACCAGAAATGTGTCCCTGACATTGGTTTGCTTACAGAATAGAGACACATCATCAGAGGTTTGCTTATAGAATAGGGACACTGTAAGTACTTAGTATCCCTATTCTATATACCTACAGGGTCGAAAGGTCAGGCAATTCAAAGGTATGTGTAGGTAATATCCTAATATTATAATCTATCCTAGTAAAATAATCCAAATAATTCCCAAAATATTGTTATGTCAGGGTGTACCTATACGTATATTTATTATATCAGCAGTCTGGTTACCATAGTACAGGCTCTGCCTAGTTTGCGATTAGACGGCCGTGTGTGAGGTGGTTAAGTTATTACTATTATAACATAATTAACATAATTTTTTCATTATATTGAAGTTAACATTTCCTAGGTAATAAACAACAAGAGTGTTAATAGAATGTCGTGATTTCTCATAAAATCATCAGTTTAAAAATACCAAAATCATTGAAACTGACAAATGAAATTGTTTGCTTGGATGGCGCAATGGTTTAAGTGGTCACCTCGCCACTACGCCGCGCCAAGTGTTGAGTTCAAATCTCGTGACAAAATTTTTTGTGATCGACAAATAATTGTCCCGAGTCTGGGTGTTCTTTGTGTGCGTTGTTTGAATGTTTGCGACACAGGAATATTTGTTGTATTGTATTGAGTTGTCTTTTAGAAAAAAAAGAAAATACTACGTTTTGAAATGTGCGTTTGGCGAAAACAAAGTTTTGAAAATCATATGTTGAGAGTCTAATTCCTAGTATTCTGCCTGAACAATTTATTGGCTAGGTATGTATCTACAACTGATAAATTTTTGAATATTCATCTCTACATATCTTCAAATAGTCTTTTTTCCTTCTTGTTACACGTTCTATACAACAATATCATAACCGTTTTGTGTGCATAAGAGCTGGAATGTTTTCATTTAATTTCTCCCCATAACAGTAGATAGTTGTAAAGAAAATAAATCACCAGTTTTGAACACCAATCTGTACACTCTCAGCCTTGATATACACCGTTGGAGTGCAACAGGTAAATACCGCAACATCCAAACTTAAATCACAGTTCGACAAACAATAGCTCAAGGATGCCGTTTGTTTGGGATTTATTGGCTAGGTGCTATAACTGTGCCTCAACGAAGAAAGGGTTGCGATATTCACAATGGACGTTGTCGGTCTGTCTTGCTAGCATGTTTATTGATGGTCCGGTGGTTAATTGCTGGTTAAAACAAATATATACTGCGATTGAAGAGACTCGGCACTTTAATGTTTTCCCCTAGATAAAGAGTTTTTATTATACCAAAAAACTGAAGTTGTAATTAAATAAATCAAATAATAGACCCCATTTACATTTTTGATTCAAATGAGAAAGCTTGAAAGCTGGAAATTTAAATTAATTACGCTTTAGCTTAATTAAGTTAATACATTTTTTGGTTAATTTCTCAGCTTTCAAAAGTACTTAATAAAATCAACGATTATACAATTTTTGAATACATATTTTTAACTATTGCTTCTTAGTGTATACTAAGTTATAAATAAATATGATGATGTCAGATAACACTCAACGATATACAAGAATAAATACAATTTTGAGAGAATAGAAGAGGGTACCCTACATATAGAATATCAATTATTATATGCTTTTGTTTTAGTACATATAAATGTCAGCTAAATGAAGCTGTCAAATGATGTCATTATTACGAAGTATCTATTTTATTGTAATTTATAGATAGTATTAATTGTTTTTATTCTTTTATGTCAGCTTTTATAGTTGTAATAATAATACTGTGTGTGTAAGCAAATTAGGTAATAGAAATTTGTATTGAGTTTTTATTATTTCTTCATGATAAGTACGAACCATTACGTGGGCAAAAGCACAAATAACTTTTTTTTTCAACAAGTGATACAAGTAGTAGTGTTTGATTCCAATTAACAAATAAATAGATGGTACGCAAGCAAAATGCCAGAATGTTCCATCTAAGACAACTATTTAACAATTCAGCTATTAGGTGGACCAGCATACACACGGACAGGTTTCGTTGAAATATTTTATAACTTTTTTCTCAATTAAACTTTGTCTGAATTAGATACTCTTACGTTGACTATGGTGAAATTGTCAAGGTTGCAAATACTTACAAGTATCAATATTATCTACCTAACTACATTTATTACAATACATTAGTCGATACACAATACAGGAAAATTGCACAAAATGTACAACGCAGGACCATAAAACCATCACGCTATTACCCAACCCTTTGAGGTGTAATAAATATTCTGTCAATGCCTTTCTTTTATACAAACATGGAATTTTCATCCCTGTTCAATTAATGTAAGGTTTATTTTATATTTTCTGTAAAAGTTTCAGTTTTAAGCATTGTACGAATGTAACTGTGAAGGTAATTAAATGACAAAAGCGTCGAGTAAAAGTAATAATCATGGCGTTAGAAGTTTAAAAATGGTGATCGTAACAGTGTAAATTTGATTTCAAATAGTTCAGTCATAGCACTTGTGGTTAAAAATGTTCGGTTGTGATGTTTTTATCAAATATACGGGTGGATGTGTAAACAAAGTGTAAATCGTTCTAAGCATGTGATAGGCGATTTGTGCTGGGTGAAAATACATTAGTATCTAATAAATTGTGTTCGTAACGGCTACAGGTAGGTTAAATATTAGTAAAACTACTTATCACTGCCAAATAAAATGTTGAAGTATTCAACAAAATTTGTTTAAACATAATTTTCTTGCTTTCTGAAATTATTTTACATTGCCGAATACAAACGCGTAATCGTGAATACTTATATCTTCATAAAAATATAAATAGGTCAAATGCCTACTGCACGGCTTTTCTCTATAATACACATGTAAAAGAACGTCATTAAAAGGTGGACAGTGCGTGTCTTGAACGCGGTTTCTCCGATCTCGTTCCATTCGTTCCGACTTTAGAAAGTAATAGCAATCAAGTTGATAGCCATTGCTAGAGCCTCCTCCTGACTACGTATCTAACCTCGGCCGATATCAATTTTGTATGGCGCTTAGATACCAATAAAAGCATTTTCTGAGGTTGCATCGCACTAAACTGTCCCATAAACCGTTTTATTGCCCATACATACACACATTAAACTGATATGTATAAGAATAAATCATCATTAATATACGTTATAAACAAACGCGGCAAGGTTTTGGTCTAGTAAATAATTTTATGACATTTTACGACCTTGAAATTGTCTCACGCGAATTTTATTGCGACGATGAATCAAAGTTACATGGTAAGTGATTTAGGTTTCCTTTATTGTTTAAATCATCTTTTGCATTGTTGCTTATCAAATCAGGCAATAAATCGTTCATCAGCGAATGATTTGTGTTACAGCATGCAGTCTAAAATGATAATTTTAAATGAGGCAACTGCGATCATTCACGATAACATGTAAATAGGTATATACGCATACCCTTAAATTCAACGAAAAAATATTATGGGTTAGATGACATAGATAACATTCCGGTGTTGTGTTATTCAAATTGAAAATTGATATTAAGCAAATAATTAATACAAATCGTTTGACACTGTTATGTCAAACGATATAAGTTTTAATAACATTCGATGTGTAAATGCTATTCGAGTAAAAACAGGATGCGCTAAAATTATTGCCAACAACGTGCCATCGTGACGTAATCGGAGCGAAAAATAACTTTAAAGTAATCTATTTTGAGATCCCGACGGATGACCTATAAGATTTTTCAATAATCCAAACAAAAATTCTCATATAGTGTTTGAAAGATCACTTAGTCCCGAAATATAAATTTTAAATGATCTTG
This sequence comes from Callimorpha dominula, assembly GCA_949752705.1. Taxonomy (NCBI): domain Eukaryota; kingdom Metazoa; phylum Arthropoda; class Insecta; order Lepidoptera; family Erebidae; genus Callimorpha; species Callimorpha dominula. The sequence continues at coordinate 14,805,379 of OX457002.1, read as the reverse complement.
TACTATGTTTAAAAAAAAGTAAAGTTATTTATTATGATTTTACATTTCATCGCCGTTCATTTTGATTATCAGGTCGTAATTTGCGAGCTCGAAACATAATTTAACATTACGGGCATGTAAATTATAATTCACCCGATAATGAGGAGTCTAGTGAGCAACCAACCAAGAAATTAGACACAGGAAGATGCATATAACATTTTGATTGATTTGTTGTCATAACGAATGATACTTTAACGCAATTTCTTGGCTATCAACAAGTCAGAGGTCGGTGGCGTTTCGAGTTCAACTCTTACTTAACAAATAAATAAATAAAATAAATAGCTATAGGTACGTTAACAAAATTTTCTTGTTACTAGTTTTCCCATTCTAAACGTATAGGGTAGGTGATGGTGGAAACCAATTTAAACTTGGCGAGCGACTGGTTAAAAAGTAAAAGTTCCTTTTGAACTTTATCCGTAGTGCCGCCGGCGAGCTCTTTATTTTTACTTATTTTACAACTCGGGCCCTTTACGAGCGTCCGCCACCATGCGAAACGTTCTGTACAGTTCACAATCATATTTGCTTAGGTTAGACGTTTTTTGTTGAGTTTACCATTACGTGAAATGGTTTTTAAACGCAAAATTTGTTGCGTTACAAATATTTTTTTCTTTGCGTTCACAGATTTTAATTAACCTTAATTTAATATAAAATACTTGTTTAACATGTGAAACGGTTTTAACTGTTATCGTTATTATTTTAAACCGCGTTCGTAAAAGGTTTGGTAAACGTTACTGAGTCGTTGTTTTCAAGAATAAAGCGGCAACGAGAAATATTATGGCTCTATAATTACATTAAATTGCGTGTACGCTAATATTAATTAAGTATGTATGATTATTAATTACTAGGCTGGAAGGCAGCGACCTCATAAAGTAAATTTAAATAGTTTTTACTGTATTGTACAGCTGACTATATTTTAACTTTGTAAAATTCCGATGCTAGATAATTTGTTCTCACAAGTCAAAAAGTTGTTGTGCGATATGCACGGCATCCATACTCGGCAGTGCTCTTTTTTGGACCATATCCCATGCGTGGTCAATTGGGTTGAGGATGAGAGGCGATTGAGCAAGCCACGGCAAAACGTTGATGCGAGCATCGGCAAGAGTGCGTGTTACGACATGTGCAATGTCGTGCATTAGTCAAAGCGAATCATCCAACCGGCTTTGCAAAGGGATTATCACATTATTGTTCCCCCTCCATATGAATGAACTTTCTGACAAAATTTTAAACGTTCTTGACGTCCAGGGGTCCTCCAAACTTGAGTACGTCTTGTATCCGGCCTCATACCGAAACGAGATTCATCGGACAAGCAAACACAACACCAGTCTTCTTCCTTCCAATTTATGTCCTAAGACCAAGACCTAAGTTAGGCTAGTTCCTACATCTACGTAAACTGATCAGCTTCCAAATATTTAAGCCCGGCAACCTACTCGAGGCCGAGAAATGGTTCATTAGTTCAGTACAATCTATATGATTATTGAGGATATTATGCAGAAATTAAACATCATACAGTTTTGGTTTTACAATGTGCAGACTTTTTTTTTTCGTGTGGAAACTCCCACGGGTCATCACCTCACCATGGCTATCGGTGAAGTGGTATGTCGGAATCGAACCGACTAAAACCACACGGTGTTCCGTCAAGTGAGTCTATAGCAAGGGACTCGGGTATACCCTAGGAAGGAAGTCCCCGAGAATACAATGTGCAGACTAGCATTATACGGATTTAGTGGTCTGTTTAAAGTGTCATAAGTAAGATGGCTAATCCTTTGAGTCCTTTCCAGGTGATTTATGTGGAATTCATAATGTGGAGACCAAACTTGGGAGCAATATTCCAAAATACTGCAAACTAACGAATTAAATAAAAGAATATTTGTTTTTTGATGTCTACATTGCTTAGTGTTTCTTTCTATAAAGAAACACATTTAAGATATAAGTATGATTGTATCTTAGTATGCATTAAATGTTAGTTTACTATCCATGAAGACTCCCAAATCGCATATGCATTCAACTTGCTTAAGTGCCTGATTATTTATAATATATGATACCTTTACCTTTATTTTAATTTTAGTGAAGGATATACAATTACATTTGTCAACATTTAAAAACATCTTACTATGTTCACATCACTTAACGAGACGGTTAATGTCGTCCTGAACTAAGTTACAATCATCCGCGTTTTTTATAGACCTAAAGATTTTACGGTGGTTGGGTAATAAGTAGGCAGTTGTGTGGTGGAAACCTTCGGAAATAGTCGTACGATTGAAACCAGCTCAGAATTGATCCTTCAACGCTAATGCCAGGAGCAAGCATGGTCAGCAGCAGAATGGTCAGCAGCAGCATTCAACAGGATGGTCCACCTTGTTAAAGGCCTTGTGCCACCTGAGTACCTTATCTAGATGACAAGATACGGTGTCTGTAAATGACACAAGATTGGTTGTAGTAGATCTTTTTTTAGTAAAAACACGTCGTTTTACTAAAATATGAATATGTTTTAATAAAATGCGATTTAGCTAATTTCTTAAGGAAGGGGTAAATTAGTGATTCAAATATTTTTGGCAAAATAGATATGGGTATAGACCTATCTCTATTTTGTAAAAAAAGCTATAGAGCGTTTAACAATATTTTGGACTCATCTTCTTCAACAGTACCTATTATTTTAGCTATTCTCCAATAGTTAGGGAATAGTCCTGTTTGAAGCAAATATAGGTGTTAGTGGAAAGAGTAAATGCTTGGCAGAGCTATTCAAAAATATAGCTGGCAGACCATCTAGACCAGGGCTTCTCTATGAATCTATTTTTTTCTGTTAATAAGAATATCTGATTCACGTAAAAAAAACTACAGTGTTAAAAGGGAGTGAGGAACTATGAGAAGGTCTGAGCGTAAATGGATAAAAAGTGCTATGCAAATACATTACGAATATTTCTCTCATCAGTTGCTTTATGATCACCTAAATGTATATCAGATGGTATATTACTTTTACAATTGCGTTTATGCTTAATAAATGTCCAAAAATCCTATTGGATTAAGTACTCTTTTCGAGACTGTCGCAATAGTTATTGAATCATTGTTGCATCAACTGCTCCGTTCTAGTTATTAATAAATCAAGGGCAATTTTGTCCATAGAGTTCCTATAGTTCTTAATCTCTTTTCGGTGTATTTCTTTAAGACTTCTAACTAAACCTCTCAAATACCAAACCGGGTATTCGTTGCTTTCAGGTTTAGTCATTGGTTCCGATTTATTTATTAGAGTTCTCGTATATCGCTTCCTTGTAGGCACCCACTACATGTACATACTTTTAGGTTTCTACTGAGTCCAACAGGCATCTCTACATACCTCATGTAATCTATGAATCTCGGTGATCAGCTCTTGATATGGAAGAGACCTAACCGATATTGTAATCGTTATCTTTTCTTAGATAACATTTTTTAAAAGGCTTGTACTAGTTGGTATTTCTCATTAGCTTGAATTATATTAAGTCTGACATGACTGTAAACCAGGGAACAGCATAATCCATTCTAGATGAGTGTCGTCTCTAGAGGGTGTATAGACCACAGACAAGATCTCTTCATCAAGCATAAAAATAAAAAAAAACGTCGTGTCAAGCTCTTTTTAAACCATTATCTTACATCACCACTTCCAAAAAACGTCTTTCTCTACGCACTTTGTTGTCGGTGTCATTAGTATCGGAGACGATATCAATCGCGGTGCACTGATATCGTTATCGGGAACGAGTCGGTGTCGTTATCGTTCTTGTCAAAACCACAGTGTGGTTGAAACGTAGACGTCGCAGTAAGATGGTTATAGGTGTGATATACCTACATATATAGTTATATCCCTAGGGATATATGAAAGCGGTTCATATATATCTTACTATAATTATAACTATGATACGAGAACGATCTAGTAATACTTTTACTAATAATTACTTTTTCTTTGACTTATGATTATGACATTGTAATATTTTTTTTTACTCAATAGTCACGACAAAAATAAACAGTGTTATATGTAGTCATTCAAATAATGAATGATACAATTATTTTTATTGAATACCTACTAACAATGGTAGGTACCTAGGTAAATGTTTAATTAAATATTATACTTAAAATATTCTCAACAGGTACTTATGATTCAATTTTTACACGGCAGTATGAGGTAGAACATAGAGCATGTGATTTTGCAGTTAAACTAAAATCAAACAGCGCCATGTACAAACAAATGAAACTAAATGGTGTAATTATCATGTAGGCGTCGCCAGCTTAGCATGAAATAACGATAATGCATAAACAACGTTCTAATTGTTTTCAATTGCTTCAATATAAAGAGGGGGGTTTTTATAACTAGTTATGAACGTCATATTGATCAACTTTTAATAAATTGCAACCCGATTGCCAAATGTTACAGTTGCCAATAACTGTTGCCAAACACGCATTTACTGGTACCTACAGTCAGCCACACAATACTGATGCACACATGTTCAAACATACACATGATAAAAAACCAGGGTGTGCGCGAACAGAGTACCTACCTATACCAAAAGAACAATACGTCTCTAAAATTGTGACTACTAATTGAGAAAGGCAATGTAAGAAATACGAGATAGATATTTTCAAATTTCTAATATTAATTGAGATTTTGTTTTTAACTTTAACAAACAAAAAATGTCCTAATACAAATATCGTATCGTGCCTTTTGATTTAAAATTTAGGTTGTTAATAAATTGACGCCGTCAGTAATTAGCTAAGTGTTCAAGCTGGTATAATTTGAAACAAACTTAATATTCCACTAAAGTATTTAAGCAATGCATACTAAAGACAATAAATATATAGAATAACGACTTAATTAAAGAAAATTAGGAAACTTTATAATTAGGTTACACCATGGGACTCTATGACCGTTATGTACGAGTACAGTCAAATAAAGTTAATTAGCAACTTTAGACGCTGGTCGCCTTCGCAAGAACAATTATGAATATACCGACCCCAAAATTACCGAAACCTTCAACACATTTTGCTCTAATTAAAACGAATTTCGTACAGTTAAGGTATTTAGAATAGAACAGAACTGTGAGAGAGAAGTTTGGAACTCCATATTGGTAGTCGTAACATGTGCGGACTTTCCTTGTTCCTTATTAGACAAACTTTTAAGGTTTCTATTCCAATTTCATGTAAATGTATCTGGATCAAATAGTGAAGTTCCGTATTAGAACTGCTGTTTGAAATCTATGCCAAGTGTAACATTTTGAATTTCGAAGTATCTATATAGCTCTAGGGGGTTGCCCTGCAATGTTTGTGTCTTATCTTAGAGCGCTTCAATCTTAAATTAAAAGTAAAGGCAACGTGTCTCATCGGCTAGTCTACATCGTGACTGTAATCGATACTTCTCAAGGTAAATAAATACTTTCTATTTTAGGATTACTTACTTCAAGTGTACACTACTGATACATGTTGTCTTTAATTTTAATAAGAGTACAATGCTAACTTTTAAACTTTCGCGTTCCATGATATAATATTATTTACGTATTTACGGGAATTAACGCGATCACGAAAAGGTATTACATACCTCTGAATTGCCGTGGTCACAGGCTGACTGAGTTAGCCTGTGACCACGACCAGCGCAACCTGGTCGAAACGTCAGACAATTCAGAGGTATGTAATACCTTTTCGTGATCGCGTTATTTATCGGAAATACGTAAATAAGAGTACAATGCTTAAAATATTTTTTCAAAACCGTTTCAGTTTCGAGTTTCGAGTTCAATACAATTTAAATATCTAATTTGAATTTTCTTAGCAAATTAGGGTCACTGGAACTTTTATCAACAGTAGGTTACATTTACAATCATAACTATTAATATTTAAAAGTATAAATTGAATTGAATAGAACCCCATCAAAACCCTACTCAAATATTCTTCACATATAGTTTCACTTAGCATTTCAGACAACTACTCCTAAGTCTTCACCGTCATATTTTTACAAAGTTACTCTATTCTAACACAATAAATATCTACCAGAATTAACCCTATTAGGTATATAATTTACGCCTTTGTTTTCTTCGACCGAAAAAGTTTGAAGGTATAGATACAAATCATCGATACATGTCTAACATTTAATAATCCGACTGCGAGACACCCTCGCCCTCGTCTGTAGGTAGGTACAACAACGATATAAGTTAGACACGATAAGCTTCCAACTTTCAATTACTGAATGTAATTAAGTGTCGGCGATAGACGCCGACTGGGTTCAACACTATTAAATTGCCAAACTTTGCCAGTTTACGGGATCGAAGGCATTTTTGTAAGGTCTCTGTACGAACGCGAACGACCTAAGGATTCCGTGGAATCTCCGCTTTAGATTGGAATTTTAATTACGGATTGTGTAAAGTGAGACATTGTTTGGGGCTCCGTTTTTTCTATGGGCCCATTATAAATTTGTTTTTTTTTTAAAGTTTGCTATTAGGCAAGGTTAAAAATAAATGATTTGATATCGAGATTATTTTGTGGGGAGAATGCCCGAAATTTGAAATCTCTATTTAAATAATAACACAAATACCCTGTAGTTAGATAAAATTAGTTAAGAAAATATGTAACATTACAAATGTAGGTATGTTGTATAAAATTCATTGAATAAAGGCAGATAAGCTCATTGACCTTAATGTAAGAACAAGATGCGAAACCTTTTTATAATGCTTAACATATATGAAATATTATTGAAATAATTCAAAATTACTTGCACTAGTTCTCTAAACACCAATATTCCCAATTTCTTAGAAATATTGTTTCAATTTCGCATAGAAATTAAAATGATCTGCATCAAATGATTTACGATGCGCTCGCCAATTAATTCTACACATCCGTTTCTTCAAGTAATCTGTCTAAACATCAATACTCATAACATTATATTTAGCACATAAAACTTTTATGGACCTATAAAGTGTATCAAAGTCAATAAACTCATCGATTACGAATCTTCGTTAGAATTAATCGAACTGGTTCCTGATTTAGACGAAATGTACTTAATCGAGACGCACTATTCTTTTGTTAAAAGTTATAAAGTCACTGAATATTATTTTGTTATAGATAAAATTAAATGATATACTTTTCATTCGCAATTAATTATTTGTACTCAAAATACCTAACCGTTTACAATCGGAGAGGAAATGATCACAATCGACTTCAAACTGGTATTGAAATCGGAATTTTCTCAGAAATGTTAACCATCAAGTACGTGAATAAACTATCACAAAACTACTGAATAAGATGTCTTTAGAAAAGTGATGTAACAACGCGTGCTTAAGATTACCATATCAGTTACCTACATTATACAATTTTATACTTAGAAAAAATACTTAATAACTCATACTTAAAAGTAGGGAAATAAAAGTGGCGAACGGCAAAGTACGTCACACCTGTGTGCCAGCGAGCAACCACAATTTATGAAAAAAATGTGTTAGTACTTTTTTGCAATTTATTGCTTAATTACGTGTGTAATCTACATCAAACGTGACATCTATAGGCCCGAAACACGTATACAAGCCTGGGGGCTTAATTAAAACTGGCTATCAATAGCTATGAGTTTATGTTACGTGAATATGTGAGGTTTATTTGGGTATTCAAGGCGAAACCAAGGTATTTGATTCGGTATTAGGGTACGCTGTGTTTATATCCATAGTTTAGATATAGCAGTTAGGAAGGTAAAAAAGTAAGCATGTATCGTCAAAATTCTTTTTTGCAAGACTCAGTGCACAATACAAATAATCTTTATGTATCTACATATGCTTCTAATATAGAAACTACCTACTAAGATATATTTGTACACCTTACACACTACAAAGTATGAAGTTATTATCAATTGGTATCTATTACGGGCCATTGTCGATTTGTTGAGCCTATTCTCGTATCAATAACAATGGGTACTGACCTACACAACTTGCGCTGCGTGTTTTTAAACGACTTCCAGAGAAATTTTGTCCTATGTTTGTGAGTAGACGTTTTATAAAAAAATACAGAACCGATTTTAATTATTCTTTCATTTGGGCAACTATAGACCTTTATGTGGGAAGAAAGTTACACAAGCGAATGTGAGTTTGTTTGTTTGTTATGCTATCACACCTTAACTACTTAACTGGTCATCATGTCATCATGAAACGGTCATTAACAAAAAAAAGGCGTTATGTTATAATGTTATTCATTTTACGATGATGTTTATAAATTTGATTAAAATTGGTTGTTTACACGTTTGGCTCCCTGGGATTAGATGCGTTCTTGATTTTTTTAACCATATTGGGCGTATAAAGGGGGGCAAAGCCCTCCGCACGCAAGGGTCTGGCTGTGGCCTTCTGTTTTTAGAGTTTGGCCAATGTCTACTAGGGCAGGGCTACATCACTCGCTCGAGGTCGCGTTTTATATACCTACCAATTTAGCTATCCGTCCACGGTAAAAGTGTCAGTAGGGGCGACAACGCGTAGCTGAGAGCACGCACGCACGGCAGAACGGTATTCTCAGTAAAATAAAAACAAAATGTCAAATCGAACTTATTATGAAGTGGAGATGTTTAGTTATTGCTAAATGTATTTATTATGTTAAATTGCGTTATTGCTAGATGTTAGTGATCTGTAAAATCGTTTAAAAATAACTTGCAAAAATGATTTTAGCTATTACTTTTTTGTTAATATAATATAAAAATACTTTAGGTGTTTATTCTTTACTCGCCATTGCCGCGTGGCTGTACTAATAATAAATAATAGTTATCTTCTCAACAAAAAATAAATGTTACTTATATATATTCTATAAAATGTTGCACTAAATAAGGTTTTGAGTGATTAGCCCAAGTGCAGTTGTAATAAATGTAGTCTATTAAACCGACAATAATAAACCCATAATTTCTACGAAAGGTGACGAACTTAGTAGGTGTGGACTGCCAGCGTATTCATTTGTTGTAACTTGTAGGCAAGGCGAACAGACGGCTGCTTCTCTCATACAATATGTAATATAATTAGAAATATAGTGAAAATAATAATAAGAGCTACTGAAATGTAAAACATATTGAGAGCGCCACGGATTGAGGTTTTTATTTGAGTAGGTAGTTATGTGTTATTTAATACTTTTGTGTAATATAATATGTAATACAAAAGTATTAAATTATAAGAGTATCTTTCTCTAGTCTACGCAACAGCCATTACTAGCAACCCGCCCTAGCTTCGCACGGGTAGCAGAGACATCTTCAACAATCATAATCATATTTCAACCAATTTACACAAAACCTTAACAAATTACATACCTAAACCTTCCTCATAAATAGCTCTATCTATTGATGAAAACCGCATGAAAATCCGTTGAGTAGTTTTTGAGTTTATCGTGAACAGATAGACAGACAAACGCGGCGGTGTAAAATAATAAAATAAATGTAAAAAAAAGTGATGTAGTGATAGTGATGTATATGTATACAGCATCAACATTTTATGTTACTATCGAAGGTTTAAGGATATTTTAATTACCTATAAAAATTAAAGATATAAATTTCATAGGGGAAATATTTTTATTTATTATTATATAAAACTCAACACCCATAAATTTTATTATCAAGTGTGTGTTCCGATATACACTGCGAGCACTATAAGAACTGACGTCAATTTAGTATACTGCGAAGCCGTTCTTTTACATCTATGTTTTTTGGCGCTGTTTTGACGTGAAAATAATTATCATATATATGTACAAGTTATTTGCTCAACAAGAAAAAAAATTGTTTGAATGTAGTTATATTTAAAAATTTAATATTCAAGTCAATTGTCAATTGACAATCACTCGCATAATAAAAGTAAGTTTACTTTTTATTAAAAGAAAATATTGTTTTTTAAGTAACCGAATGCATAATAACTTTATAAACGAATTATTTAAATGGGGCTATGTACGGTAAAAGTGATGAACATATTTCGAAAAATAATTGTTTATTATCTAACTGGAAAAAAATTGTAGTTGATCACATGATCAAAGCACTGAGATCACCTTTCCTCGAAAACGCCATTGCTCACAGTACAAAAATGGCGACGATTTATGACATCATTTACTTCACTAGGATACTGCGGCAGTGAGACTGTCAGTCCATAATGGAACGAAGTTATCCCCAGTAAGAGCACTGAACAGTGCTCGCAGTGTATATCGGGACAATAATACTATAATATATATATATATAATATATATATAATAATAATACCAAATAACTAATTTATTTCATTATTTGTGTACTTTGTACAACCCTAGAGTGTCCGGCAGTTCGGCTACATGCACAGACGAAGGCCGCGCGGTGGGCAAGGCGTTCTCAACTTTCGATAAGCGTAAATAAGATATATTTCTGGTCGCAGCTAACGCCAGGTATTATTATTTCAATTTTGTAGGCTATTATAACGTAGTTATTTTGAGTTTTGTATGGGAGTGATGTATCTGTTACGAAGTAACTATTATCTTATCTGTGACTAGGGTCCCGGGGACTTCCTTTCAAGGGAATATCCGAGTCCCTTGCAATATACTCATTCGTGACGGATCACCGTGTGGTTTTACTCGGTTCGAGTCTGACATACCACTTCACCAGTAGCCTCGGTGACGTGACGACCCGTGACCCGTTTCCAACCGAAAAATAATGGTGTATAATTCGAGACTCAATCGCGAATTTGAAACTGTTGCGATAAAGACATCTAATATGTAGGTATACAATTCCAAAAATTTAAGTATCTAGACGCAAACAATTAATCTTATTCTCTTATTCTTTTTATAATTGACATGAACTGGCTATTGAAGTTTGATTAGTCAGCCTTTACCTAATTAATCAAACCAAAAGTTGGCTTAATCAATGGATCTTAGGCAATAAGGCAGTTCACGGTTACAAACCGGATTTAATCTCATTATCTGTCTATATGTTCAAGTCGCCGATTAGTTTTGGATAGTTTATTAATAATAATGTAAAGCATGTATACTAATTAAAATTGTTACATTTGAGAGCTTAAAAAAGTTCAGGAAACATTATCCCCAAACGAATAGCTAATATCACAAGTAATTACTATAAAACTCAGTACTAACAAGTACGGTGAACCTACGTACGCCTTAGTTATTATGGAAACAGTTAAATTATAGCTTCACAATAGTTTGTGAACAGCGAACACAAGGCGACTCACCCCTCATTTAAGCTCTACTAACTTTGGAATAGTACTAGAGCGACATATTGGTCTGACAGGATTTAAAATGTGCTCATGACAACCAGTAGTGCGGGGAACTACTAAAATTAATATCAAATTAAAATATCTAGTATTTATACCATTAATTTTGTAAATAAATCAAACAAATCGCCCATTTTGGCTATAAATAATAATTAAGTCGTGGTGATGTTATATGAAAACTTTGAATAAATTAACCATGTGTCAAATAAATAAATATGTAGATTTACATTCGAATTTGTTATTCAATACTTTAAAAGCACATCGAAAACGGTTAACTCATAGTATTAGCGTTATTTTAATTATGTTCAATGCTAAATGTTTTTAATAAAGTATGCAAGTTGCCTTTAGGCTAATAAGTTATTGACAGATTAAAGATACCAGTACTATTGATGAAACAGCAAGTCGATGTGATGAAATGAATACTTGAGAAAGTAGTAGGTACCTACATATCCTAAACCATTATAATTTAAGAAACAAATGAATTTCAGTGTTCGAAATTTAAATGATCTTGGTGCGACTTAACCGCATTCTTCCATAAAATAGATGATATTATTATCAGTATCGAGACAAATACGGCAGTAATAAAATACATTGATTTGAATACTACATGTTTATTCAATTGCCCTTAACTCTAAGTCTTTATCTTACAAACAATATTGTAAGCCAAAAGCAATAAGTTTTTCTAAAATGTTTTGTAGTAGGTACTTTACAAATACGCCTTACTGTTAGGTATGCAGAAATTGAAGTTTAATGATGACAAAATAAATAATAGGTCATCTCATCATATTTAGCATTATTTAGGTATAAATACGGATCACAAATTATTGACTTACAATATATTTATTTTTACATGAAAATAAAGAATTTTTGTTTCAGATTTAGCTATGACTACTTATGTCAAAGGGCGGTTACTAAAATTATGGACGTTAGTTTAGAGCCAAGCGTGTTTCTTGGAAGATAGAAGAGAGGGCCAATCAGATAGTTACCGAGCTATAAGCATATCTTCTAACGATATGTCATGTAATTTTAAACAAAATTTACAGTGAGCGGCTACTGTTGAACATAGGCCTCTCAAAAACAACAAACAAATTAAATAATATTTCTAACCTAAATGTATTTTGTTTAATTAATATAAGGTATTATATAAAATAATTACATCTACACATAGGTACATAAGAAAACTTAAGCCTTGATTAATGTCTTAAGTTGAAACCTGACTACAAAATATTGAGATAGATGAAACGTGAAATAAAGGATCTTAACCCAAAAGCCATAACAAAAGTATTGTATAAACATAGCCCAGTATATTCCATACAATTTGAATACGCTTTATTTTCTAAATAAATATTTATTACGTCCATTTGTTACGAGACCCTTCACGTAGGTAGGTATAACGGGCGAATATGAAAATTAATTACCGAGGGTAATTAAACAAGATAATTAAATGTTACGACTGTACAATACTTACGTAAATCTAATACAACTGTTAATTACGAAAACGGTATTGTGCTTACAAGTTAAGCGCGGATTATTTACATCCTTATTTACCTACCTACTTATGGCCTTTATGTTAAACCAACACATAATGTCAAGGTTTATTCTCAGGGCGAAAGCGACAGGGAACTTTTCTTTTTATTAAAAAGAAACACAGTAGGCCTTTCAACAGTAAACAAAAAAAAGTCATTAGTAAAGACGAAGATATTATAGTCTTTATCTATTCCTATCTACTCTTGCAACACGAAACTTGCCGATATTGAATAAATTTTTTACCTCCTGTTTGTAAAACCTCGTAGTCTGTCTCGGCTAAAGTCTTTCAAAAATTACTTTTATAAAATTGTATTAGGTGTACTATCACACCAAGTAAGTACCAATTGATATACCAATTGAAAATCATGCAGTTAAAAGCTCATCTCATGGAAGTACATACTGATCAAACATGTTTTATTAGAATATGTGTTGTATATGAAGGTTAAATGTTGGCAATATTTTTGGCAGCTTTGATAATTTGGGAAAAATCTATGAGACAATCTATGAGACCCTTTATTTTTATTCGTACTGTCGGTACTTCGACACACTACACTTACGACCTCCCCTGAATGATGTTGAGGGTGTTAAGATGTTGATTCCAAGATGTTGATAAGCGGTACCCATGTTCTTGGTTAGTAGAAATAGTGAAGACGAAGTGCGGGTAGTTACCGAAACTCGCACTTCACGGAGGCGTCGCTGAGCTCTCATTCGTCCACTCGTAACCAAGAGGTATTGTACCTTTTAAATATTACCGCGATTAAGTCCTGAATTACACATCTACTTTGTATAAAAGTCGCGAAAGTTTAAAAACAGTTATTTCCGTTTTTGCATCTGATTAAATAGCAACTAATATCTCTTACATTTATAAATATCAAACACTCTCGTGGAAGTTTGAATATACGTTTTTCTTCTTTACCTTCATACATTTTTTGCTGACTGGTCGGTAAAGAAGAAAACTAATAAGGTAATATAAACCAACCGCTCACTTACTTGGTAATGACCTCCTTTAATCGTTTCCTTAAATGAACGTTTAAAACTATTTTCACTGTGTCATGAACACTTTTCCAAAAAGAGTATCTTTCAGATTCTTGAAAACTGTAGTGGGTAGGTATTAGTGACAGCTTCTGAGAATGACTTTAGCCATGGCTATATAAAGACGATTTACTTCATAACCTAAAATATTATTTTCAACACGTCCACACAACAGTGGTTGTTTAAAGACTGGTAACGTATATTTTTCAATAAAAAACGTGTTATTGTCTCATAAGATTTGTATGACGCCTGTTAAATTTACGACGCAATAAGGAAGTGTCAATTCGACTTATATTTTGACGAAAGGGTTGAATAGCACATTGTACATTTTTGTTGCTTTTTTACTTTTGTTCCACTATTTTAACGTCCGTGTCTTATTGTTTTCTGTCTATTGTCTCTTTTAGACATTTTATTGTTTGTTTTTATATTTTTGAAGTACTTTTTGTGTCTGACAAAATATGTTTTAGGACGGTTTTATAGGCTTCGTATTTCAGTTTGACATGTCCGTTTTAAATATTTTTGAATACCGATTTAATTAAGGAATGGCATGATGTCTCCGTTAGTCACTTAAGTCCCGCACATGTAGTTTTAACTAACGTAAATTGGATATTTAATGGAATTCGTAGATTAACGGTTTTACTGTAAGTTTTGTAAACGACCTCTTTGTTTAATTTAGCTTTCTACAGAGCTGATAGTTAAAATTCTATATATAACAATATAAGAACAACAATGTTTGTATAGATCAAGGCAGGCTATAGAGATCAAGAAGATATATAATTTAGCTAAACTTCGTCCAATTGTGGACCCCACGGTCAGGTATTATTATCTATTCTATTTATATCTATTTATTCTTAACACTAGAACCTTTGATTATTAACTCTCGAGAGTAAATAATCAAAGACTAGAAGTTATTGGCAACACAGTGCCATTAAACATAATGTCTGATATTGCTGACCTGGCAATTAGATATATCATCCTGGGGCTACCTACAATTATAACCTGTGTCTTGGAGGGATTCACTCCTAACCCATATTGCCTACTCCATTCGCATACTCGCGCTTAATCCTACTTACTTATAGGGAAAGGTTTTCAAATTATGCAATGGTTTTTGCGTGTAGATTTAAAGATCATCTGCATAAAAGTAATGATTTAGAGAAGGAATTTATTTACCTCAGAGGTAAAGAGTAATGAGTGCAATAAGTATATTATTATTATTATATGTATTAGAAGGCAAGCACATGATGTAGGGACTCATACAGATTTTTGGTTGTGTAAATAGGGTTTACCTCTTACCTTAGGGGATTTACGCCTGCTCTTTAGTATGTGTAAGAACAGGAAAAATCAAAACTCGGTAAAAAATTTGGTTGACTAAGGTTGTATTACCCCGCCCTTCTTATTGTAAAATTGGTCTATAAATGCTCGCAATACCAGTTGTGTCCCTCTTGCGTTGCGTTGAGCTGTGGACACTGCGCTAGGAATGCTGAATTATGGTTATCTGTAGGGTTGATGTCCGTCCCCAGTTTTATTCACACGTTGACACCCTCCCCGTCTCGCCACCGAGCTGTAATGACCCTACTCACAAGCAGGAAAAATATGCTAAAATACTGGTTTTCTTTATTAATGGTTCTCTTTAAAGTGGAAGTACGTACCTACTTGAACGTTGAGGCGAATAATTACCCTCGATCTCATTACAATTCGATCGAATCGGTCACGATTAAGAGTAGGCGTATTTTGACTCGATATGTCAATCGTAGGTACGTACATACATTCCTTAGGCCCGTGGGCCCGTCTGGTATCGTGATGTACGTAGGTACGTACATCACGATACCAGACGGGCCCACATTCATTTGCAAGAGACATCAGTGCATCCGTATTGTGCATCCAAGTCTGATAGCTAATATACCGCATTCATGCCATACATCAGTCCATTACGACTGATTGAGCACGCTGCTTGCATTGATTAAGGAAGGCCGCCTTACAATGTTGTCGATAAACTGAACTAAGTTTAGACCACTGCCGCGCCGGTTTGACTTCAATTTTGAATTTTGTGATAAATTATGTAGTGTTTAAATCGTTTAAAGTTCGTGTAGATATTTGTTACTCAATGATGCTTTAAATAGATTTAGTTAAAATTTTGAACACAAATATAATAATATATATTGAATAACAAATAAGCAAAAGGTTTATTATAGGTATTTATATTATATTATTGAAGTTCTTTTCGCCTGAATGACTATTTGTTAATTCAATCTATGTGTAATGTAAGTTTCACCCAAATCCATTTAACCATTTCAGTGTAAAAGAGCTATAAACACAGACTCACACGCTAATAAAACATACCAATCTCCAGACTATTATTAAGAAATGGTTCAGGCCATTTCGTTAACATGTTGGATACAAATTATAACAAGGAAATGTGTGCTTAACAGACACATAGTTCTTTACCAAGAAAAAAGATGTTCATACTATTATTGTATGCGACAATGTGGGAATAAATACATACATAAATTTAATTAATATAATGTGTAATTGTTGTTTTCCATATTAAGGACCTCTCTTTAATACTTTCAGTACAAACCTATAAAGGCAGGGTAGAAATTTTCTAGCCTACTGTCCGTTATCATGGTTGTTAAATGTTAAGGATTACAGAAGAATGAGAAAACCTTAGTTTGCGCAGAATACAAAATGCCAACAATCACGTATATTCCGTGTTCTTCGATTTTTGTTACCCACTAACCACTAATTGACTAACTAATAAATTTATAATTTACTTACTCTTATACATAAATTAATTTTCAATTTGACAGATTACTTAAAACCATTGGACCGGAAATATAATCAATGATTTCAGAAGCAAAACAAGGCAATTATAAAAACAGCCTGCCTTTTTAAATCAGCGGCATTTCATTATTCTATTTAAATTAGTCAATTACATTAGTTAGTTGGACTTTGACGTGTTATGTACCTACTATGTAGCATTAATATGACTACGGGCAGGCCCGATTCACATAGCAGTATAGTACAAAAGTATATCTACGCCGAATGACCGCCGAATTCGGCTCACTCAATAGGGTCAACCACTCACTCAGTATGAGTGTGCCGCTTGATTACTGACAGCCATATAGAGTCTGATCTCAGAGCGATCAGACATAACTTATTTTCACATAGAAGAAACCTTAGGTTCTCAGTAGCGTCTCATGTGCTTTGAATACCTGCGTGCTTCGTGGGGCTCACCTTGTGACACCTGGGCAGGTACCAGGTAAGAAAGGTAGCTAAAAATAAGAGCTACTTAACTTAAATTTGTATAGCTGATTTTTATATATGTTTTGTAGAATATTATTCTAAAGCAGTATCAT
Organism: Callimorpha dominula; assembly: GCA_949752705.1. Lineage (NCBI taxonomy): Eukaryota > Metazoa > Arthropoda > Insecta > Lepidoptera > Erebidae > Callimorpha > Callimorpha dominula. The sequence continues at coordinate 14,788,224 of OX457002.1, read as the reverse complement.
AAGTATCAGACACTTTCCATGGACCAGAACTTTTGTCAGACGCTTTAAAGCTCAACAAAAAATAATGGAACTTTACTTATTTTTACATGTCTGATTTTTAAATATGTTATTAAAGTAACTATTACAAAGTTATATTTCATTAGTCAGACAAATCGTAGTGACCAAACATCCCCTAAACACAAAATTATTTAGCCGAGAGTATGAGTATGAGTATGTTGTTATGAGATATTCTGATACTGATATTGCGATAATTATGTTAGGACATATGCTTAATTTGAAAAATGATGATTTGAATGTATGGTTATACACAGGTAACGGAAATAACCAAAGATACATTAATTTAACAAAAGTTTACGAGCACTTGGGACCATCTTTGTGTAGAAGTTTGCCAGGATTTCATGCACTAACTGGATGTGATTTTAATCCCGCCTTTTTTAAAAAAGATAAACAAAGACCATTTAATATATTAATGAAAAAACATGAATATCAGCAAGCTTTTATGCAAACTGGAGATCCAGAGACGTTTACCGATGAGCATATATAAGAAGATATTTTCAATAAAATACAATAAATTATCGGCGAAATTTATAGTGTTCCTGGCATACTCAACGTTGATGCTGCCCGGCTTCAGCTGTTTTTAAATAATGGTTACAGCGTATCTAATATTAACGAAGAATTAAATCCAAAAAATTTAAAAAAAAATGTTGCTAGCAGTTTACCACCATGCAAATCTTAGTTATTTCAACAATTCTTGCAATTCTCTTACATTGCTAGCATATGAAACAATGTAAATCAAAAGCAACCTATCATGTTAACTCCTGAAAACAATGGGTGGACTTTAGAAGAAAACCAGTATCATTTTCATTGGTTTGATGGTGACCAACCAGTACGTTAGTGAATCCCTTCAAGAATCAGGTACTGTACTTTGACTTCAAGTTAAAAAAAAAACATATTTGCAGTTTTATGTTTTTTTTTTTTTATCTATTTTTTAAAGAAGAAGCTGCTAGCAACGACAACGTAGCTGATGATGATGAGGATGATGACTCGAATGGGCAATATCATGATTGGGCTAATGTTGAAAATTCTAATGATTGTGACGACGATTACAATGATTAAAAGATAAACAAATACTTTCAAAATAATTAACGATGATTAAGTATAATAATAGTTAATTTTTTTTTTTATAAAATGATTTTTGTTTTGATTGTTCCAACTGGTACCTTTTTTCTAATAAAATGAAAATAATTTTTCATTAAACAAAATTGCACCCAATAAATTTATATTCCCGAATATAATTATGCAATAAATTAATTTCCTTAAATATTAATTAATGATTACTTTAATGTTGAAGTTGGTCTTATTTAAATAGAGATGCAAAAATACTGAATCGAAAGCAGTAAGTACTTTAAAAATATTTTACTCTGAGACGCATGCGCATTGTGTTCTCGCTTCTCGCGCTCATACTCTCGGCTAAATAATTTTTGTGTTTAGGGAATGTTTGGTCACTACAATTTGTCTGACTAATGAAATATAACTTTGTAATAGTTACTTTAATAACATATTTAAAAATCAGACATGTAAAAATAAGTAAAGTTCCATTATTTTTTGTTGAGCTTTAAAGCGTCTGACAAAAGTTCTGGCCCATGGAAAGTGTCTGATACTTATGATACTACTTTAGAATAATATTCTTCAAAACATAAATAAAAATCAGCTATACAAATTTAAGTTAAGTAGCTCTTATTTTCAGCTACCTTTCTTACCTGGTACCTGCCCAGGTGCCACAAGGTGAGCCCCACAAAGCACGCAGGTATTCAAAGCACATGAGACGCTACTGAGAACCTAAGGTTTCATCTATGTGAAAATAAGTTATGTCTGATCGCTCTGGGAGCTTAGACTAATAGGACTTCTCGGGAATTACAGATACATAGAATCACTAAATCCATGCTCTTGCGAATATACATTTCGTATCACGCGATGCCTATGTCCAGTAGAGCAATGATAGGCTGATTGAATTTACATTTTATTTCATTACATTTTCTAAATCAATGAAATGTACGATTAACAATATTAAATATATGAGTTCTTTTTTAAAGATTATGTAGGTACATATTATGTACTTATATAATCTTTAAAAATAAACTCTTATAATCTGACACTAGCGTATTCAATTACACGTATATATTAGTACAATTAAGATTGTCTTATCAACGTCAAAAGGTCTAAGAGTATAATAAGAAAGTATATATACTAATAAAAGTAAAGTTCCGATATTAACATCTTATATTAGGGTTATATTAAGCAAGAATTGTATTTCCGAATACAAATATACGTTCGTATACGTTTTGTCATTCTGTGATTAAATCTTTTTTAGAAAAATACTACCTTACTTACCTTCATGTAAGCAACAAACTCGTGTAACTAATATGGATGAAATGTAAATGAAGTACATTAAATATCAACGCTCTACAGTGATACATCAGGAGATGTCTACGCTAAGAACACCTGGACAATTACATACTTATGTACATGTAAAAGCAGGTTCCAATGGTTTATTCGATTACACGAAGTCAATAATTATTATTGTTCAGTCCATTGTGTAAAAGTAGGGCCTCCATATACTTTGATTTTCTTGGACCATTCTGGATCAAATAGATCGAAAATTCTGTGTCCCGTATTTTGACTAAGGAAGAAATTCTCTGTTTACTCTAGTGATTAAATGTAATTTATTTTTAAAGCATGAGGTGTTTACCTCTTTGAATTGAAATTTATTTGTGAGCCTGTGCTATTAGACACTGGATTTATAAACTTCTAAATTTTGTCTCCCAAAGTAGTGTTACCGTGGCATAGCTCATAAGCAAACTCTATCCAGTTCAATGGAAATTTACAAAATGTCATTTATTCGTAATACTTTACATTAAAAAATATGCATTGCAGCGAATTTTATGAAAAATATGTAAGTATATCTACTGACTAAATAAGTTTCTTTGCAAATTGAGTAAATATTTGTAATATTTTTTTACAATTTCTTTAGTTCGATTTTAGGCCAAACTTATACAAAACACGAGTCAAATAGCCAATCTTAAAGCTACACAAGCCATAAAGTGTACGTTAGCCAATGTTGTAGCGCCACAGCAATAAACTGTTCGAGTTTAAAGATCGTAATGGTGCATTAGAAATTTGTTACAGAGTATCTATCGCCCACGAATACAGCACCGTAGCGATTCGCTTCCATCAATCGAGTTTTTCAAGCGGTATCAAATTAATCGGGTAGTTACGCTTGATTTTATGTTTTTATTAATATATAAAAACGTATTTTTGTAGGTATTCTCTTTGAATATCAAATATTTCTTTAAATGCCATTTGAGAACGTCGATCTTGTCGGTAGGGTAATACCTACTGTTTCTTCTCGTACTTGCTTTGCATTTCTGGTGAATGATACGTGGTCTCACAATACCTAATGAAGTGGTTAGACTTCATAAATATGCATCATAAATATGCATCAACCTTAGTTTTTAATGAATTAAAATTGATTTCAGGCGTTACGCGCCAAGTGAAGTAAGACCTTGCCACCCTACTCAATCTAAGCTGTAGTCAATTCGGAGCACGTTGCATTGCACTTTACTGCAACATATTGGTATTTGTCTCGCATTCAATGCGTTGGCGCCTTTGGGAAGCATCTAGTTTGACGTAATTGGGTACGCGATATATTTTATTAATGTACTGGATAAAGTTCTCACAGAATGTTTGCGGTCTGCTTTATTGGAGCAAGTAATGCTATTGTCTTAAATTATGATTTATGTTTCTGGGTTGCAATTTCAATCTATGAGTGACGAAGTGCGAAGTGTGTGAACTTTAGTTATGAGATACCATTCTTAGACTTTATTTGATAAATATCAGTAACAATGAGTTAACAGCAATACAGCAATGTTGTCTGGGTAAAACGCAGTTTTAACATTAACCAGGACATTCTGAAACTTTTAGTATGGTGTTAGTTTTTCGAAAGAGTTTATATGAATGTAATAGTGGGACATTATACTTTATGTGATATCGTAATTTACAATGGTATCTACTGATCACCGCGGCCACTGCTATTACATCGGGTAATAGCCCTAAGTTGTTTTTTTTTCAGTTTGGTTCTGGTTGTTCTCTGTTGATAAATGTATATTTTTAATTTGTCGGTATCCTTATGCAGGTAGAGTAAGAAGAAAGGTATCTGAATTTTTTTAAATGTTTATTCCAAGTTAATTGAAATTAAGTTAATATTTTTAGACATGTTCCCCGCTGATAAAATAAGCGTAAATGAAAGCAATCCATTTCATACCATTTTAGTAGTTGATTTAGTTTAAAGCTTTAAATGAAGATATTCTGAATCACGAAGTAGATAAATATTGTAATAACTGTGTGATAAGATTTAACACCGATGACAAACACTTGTCTGTCTGTTGAAAACCTTTTCCCAGATGTAACAATAATGCTACCCAGTTTAGTTCAAACAAATCCCATTTTTCAGACTGTAATACCCAGTTATAATAAACTGAATAAGCTATGGACTGCCGAATTCATTGATTGGAAGGTTGTCTAGACAAAGAAAATGAAACAATTGGCAAAGAGCTCTTTGTGAAAATATTAAAAATACGCAATATTATTTAACTATTGAACTGTAACTTATTTCACGTGAATTGTATGAATAATTGAAAGTTGTTCTTTGTTTTGCGTTTTATAATTAACCAGCTTTTAGCTTCGCTTGCTTGCCTTAATATGAATTTTTATGTTTACTTGTTTTTTTTTTTTAAAAAGACAACTCCCGCATTAGGAATAATCCTGTGTCGCAGGTGGCTTCACAAACATTCAAACAACGGACACAAAGAACACCCAGACTCGGGACAACTATTTGTGGATCACATAAACTTTTGTCCCGTGCAGGATTCGAACCCACAACACTCGGCGCGGCGTAGCGGCGAGGTGACCACTAAAACCATTGCGCCATCCGTGCAGTCACGGTGTTTGTAACTTAATTCCAAATTTGAAATTAATAAAAACCCCCTTTTTAGGATTTAACTTCTAGATAGAATCTACCAGTGAATTTCTAGTTTTTACCTACGTACTTACTAAAGTTTGGGATCTTGATTTTGTTTTACTTTTACTTCATTTTTTTTTTTCAAATATTTCAGCTATTTAAGTCTAATATTATTGTACCCACGCATTTCAATTCAATTATAATAGCGTCGTGAGGAAGATGAGATTAGGTTCTAGTCAGGAGTAGTAGCTTTGAAAATGAAGTCAAATATATGGTTATAGTTGTGATATAGTTGTACGTATGCCTAGGGATATAATTATCTATATATTTTTTATTTTTTATTTAATACTTCCTGCATTGTACATTGCACGGGGCAGACTTAATGCCACATGGCATTATCTACCAGTCAATCTTTGGATGATTCAGTGAGGGACATGGCAGGTGCTTAGGGAGAAAAGAAAAAAAATCATAGTTGACAATAAACTGATAATACACTCTGTTATATACACAAGACAATTTACAATGCTACATAATAATAGATAGCCGAATACAAAAAAATACATATACATCCTTGCAGATAAATATAAACACATATAAATAAATACATACACACATATATACATACATACATACATACAAAATAAAGTTATGGTTGTGAGGTCATGAGGATATATAATTATACACCGTAAGATAATAATATATAAGCAGTGCATAACTATCTTGCTAGCGCTATAGTCAAGTTGATACGAGAATGATCTAACGGTCTAGTAATATAATTATCTTAGTAGGTATAAACATATAGTTATTTAAAAAAACACAATAAAGAACTGTCTTATCAAGTAGTACAATACTTTTATCTTCCCTTAATGTTTAGCTTTTGTTACGAAAATATCAGAACCAAAACAAAAATGTTAAAAATAGTGAAGCCTTAAAATAACAATAAATTTTCAATAACAATTTATTTTACAAACCTTTCACTAGATTGGTCAAGTGAGATATGTAATTATATTACTAGATCGTTTTTGTATCATACCATACTTATATTATCATATCATATTTCGTATCATATTATATCATAGTTACAAATAAATAATTTTACTAAGAACAATTAATATTCAAGCACTCAGCGAACCACTAGACGAACTTACACACTTTTATACATACAAAATACGAGCTTATCCATCGGGCGGAAACCCCCTCCCGCCAACACGAGATCCGACTCTCATTGTAATGCAAATGCGTCCGCTGTCTGCCTCCAAATTACCCCTACGGTCAAGCCAGAGTCGACCGATGACCAGACATTAGAACCCTCCCTTTAAAACAAAATCGTCCCCACACTTGTAGTGTTACACCGCATAACGTACAATAATCATCCTTAATAAAGGTATATAAGGGATAAAATTGCTTAAATAAGTGCCGGTGGACAGTCACAAGCATATTTCATAGGAGATATAGTGTTATGAGAGTTGCTAATGTGGTACTACGCCTCGTAGAAATGGCGTAGCAATTGTGTGGACAATAATTAAGGGTAATGCGTAGCTTAAGTATCGCAATAATACGGGTATAATGTCTTGCGATTTTGGCAATGACTGTACATTGATAGTACGTTTGATATGCTATGTCTATTTATGCAGATGATTTACATAAAACGGTCGATATTTTAAGATAATCTAAATGCGATGATTAATTTTGTAATAAACTAAATAAAATTGTAATTAAAACGCCATTATGAAGACTTATGACGGGTGTTAAATGATTAATTTGATAAAATCTTATGCATTCACTTTATTTTAAATTGCAAAATATAATGTTGAATAACATTTTTAAAACATTTAAATGCCGTTTAATATGTAGATTACAAAAAATATAGCATTTAAATATGTTGAAAAAGTCGAAAAGGGTTGTAATTTTTGATTAAATAAAAGTACGCTCACGATGTTTTCTTTCAAAAAAAACTACTTTAGTCCGTTTGAAAAAAGAATGTCAGCCATAGGACTGCACATTCCACGTCAGAAGTGAAAACACAATTTTTAAAGATTAATTAATAAGGAGCTGACAAAACTTAAGATTTTTGGTAGTGCTTTAGATTGATAGCAAAAATTTTCAAACGTGCCTAAAGAAGTTTTCACTTCAATAAATCATTTTTAATTTTTTTTTTAAATAAGTCAAATCGTACCTAGAAACTTTTCTACAATATATACTTATCCATTTCAATTTCAATTTGAGTACCAAAAATAGAATTTCAAGTATATTTTATATTGTGTTAAGCTAACTATAGGTTTACCAATAGATATATAATTTTAACTAGCTTCACGACCGACTTATGCTTACTGACTCCTACTTCTGACAATTAAAAAATACCTACAACTTGAAATAAATAATTTTGATTTTGATTTTGAAACGTCTTATTCCTCCAACAAAATTGTGATCAAAGAGAGTGCTAGTCATCCCAATTTTTCCACTTAATACGCAACAACAGCGGTCAGAAACCTTTAACTTGCGGACACCTGAAAATGTTCCTTTGTGCACAAACTGGTTACTTCATCTCATTTCTTAGTGAAAATTAGATGCGCCTGAATACAAAGATAAGTCATACAATAAAATATATTAATATAAATGTAAGCATTAGTACGCGATGCGCACCAGACATTCCTTGTTTTCTATTGAAACTACTGGTTCTTGGAAAGTTGAGGAATTTAATTATGGTTTGTATGTAAGTTGTGGGTAAAATATATGGGGTGGATATCCTATAGTATTAATGCGAGATTTAATATTCTTGACATAATAATGTGAGCAGTATTTGTAATTTATAATTAGGACCTTTGTACCTTTAATCTTTAACTACCTATATTCACAGTGACTAATTTCGCTAGGTATATCGCTTTTCATGTACCATGTTAGTTTTTTTTATGGTATAGAGGACAAACGAGCAAACAGGTCACCTGATGGTAAATGACTACTGCCGCCTTTAAGGTGGGAGTAGGAGAAGAGGGGGGAAGAGGGAAAGGTTAGGGCCTCCGGTAATCTCACTCACGCGGCAAAAAGCAATGCAAACATTGCTTCACTGCCGGTTTTCTGTGAGGCCCCACGGCCTGTTGAGTCACTCTGGTTGACCCGGCCCATACGTGCCAAAATATCTCCCACGACCAAAAGTAAGTACCTTAGTTCTGAATTATAGAAGCTATGAGCTCTCTTTATATATCCTTTTATTTGCAATTTTTCTTGAATAACAAAGTCGTGTGAGCGTAAAAATATTACTTTAAAATAAACTCTCAGAAAATACATAGACTTGATCAAAAGTACAGTGCCTAGGTACTACAACAAAGATAAAACAAGAACGACGTGTTTAGTCCAGGCTCTTTCCCTAGGGCATGCCGGGAATACTCCCAGCTTCTTCGCAATTTCACAAAATGCGATACTCACCTATATCCTATACATACTACTATCTGTACAACACCGACCGATTTAAAATGAAACGCCACCCTTGAAAATAAATGTTGGAACCGTAGGGGATTAAAGGAGAACCGAAAGACCACATTTAATTGGTCAAGTTACGGTAGACGGAAATAACCAGACAGACAAAACTAAATTAGGATATTCTCTAGGGCTTTTAGCTTCCGCTAATGCGTCTACCAGTTACAACAAAACTTTTGAAGTACGCTAACTTTATTTCCTATTAATATATACTGATGGTGTTCAAATATATTGAAAATGTCTTTTTAAATTCCGGCTACAGAGAATTTATAACCATAGTTTACTTTAGTAAAAGTAAGTAGTAATACTAAGTAAACATTTAGGTATCTAATGCGTTAGTAAATATTGTGTTTTTTATTCTATTAATGTTCAGATTTTTTTTAAATAATATTAGGTATAAGACATGTGACCTGTATGTGGTTGTGACCAATATACCAGTTTCAACAAGGAATAATATGTATACATTATTATGTATTCTGTATTTTAGAACTTTTTCTCAATATTGATCACTGCATTATTGATTTTCTTTAAACGATTGAATCATAAAGTATAGTTTTTTTTGATAAAGTTTCAAAAACCTAAGTATTATTTACCACCCGTGATAGTTTACTTTTTCTTATTCTTTTAACGGTAATATTAGGTATTAAAATTCAAACAATAATTATTTTTAACGATCACAATAACTAAAAAACATTAATATTATCAAAAAACCCTCCGATCAAAAATTTATTTCCACCTGGCTTGATTTGTGTATCAAATGTAATTAAAATGGTCATAATATAAATATCAATCGAGTTTCTAATCGGTACACAAAAAACTAATTTACTTAATGATGTGACTAACACGTTCATGTATAATGTATGTACAAATTGTACAATAAGTAAATTACATATATGTAGCTACGGCGCACTTAGATTCCACATTGTAACAGGCATTCATATATCAACAGATTAAAATATCTACTCAAAATTGTCTTGTAAAGCTCATCTGTTTACTTCTCATTGACCCCTCGAACCTCACCAAATACAAAAATGCCTTCAATTCGGAGAGATCAACTTTAAATGGTTATTAGGATTCGTTCTACAGACTAACTGCGGGCGGTATTATATAAGCAGACTATATCGATTTATTTTATCCGAAACAGCCGCAATTATGACATTAATTCAGTTCATAAGAGCCATCAATGTTCATAGAGAACGTTAGAATCAAATAACTTTATCCACAGAGCTGCGTGAACGAGAGCGTATTTGGACGATTTATATTTTTTTAGTTTTGTTGATATTGGAAACAGGTAAAGGTGTGGGAAGATCACCGAATAAGGCGTTCATGCATACTCGAGCGAACACAGATAAATTGATGCAGATCTGTTGTGTGCCTACTACGGCAACGTTTACGAGAGTAGGTACATAGAGGTAGTGTGAACCTTTTAGAATGCAAGCTGAACCAGTTATGTAGATACTGCCAGTCTCGCAACATTCTATATTGGACTGGTAATTATTTTTGTGGTTTAATTTGCAGTCAGCTCGAAGATAATCATAGACATTTTCAAGATTTCGTTTTTAATATTACTCTGGTAACACTATACGAGAATCGGTAGGCCCGGCGTTTATTTTTTATTTCTCTTTTAAAAGCAATATGAAAAGGAATTGAATGTGTGAGTTCCATGGGACATTCTAAATATCAATTCTTTAAACTTTACAAAATTTCACGTGGCGAAATGAACGATTGTCAGCTGCTACTAAAATCACTAAATGTATTTAAAAGGCCATATTTTTATTCCATTCGAGTGACTCAAGACCGAAGACAAACATTTTTCCAGGAATCAATGAACTTACAACATTAAAACGAATAAAAAAACGAAAGGATTTTTAAAATGCAGTCACGCTAGTCTCATCAGCCCAAGGAGCATTTATTCATAATTTTGTTTCTACACTCAAAAACCAAATTCCCGGTGAGGTAAGACGCTTCAAGTTGAAAGTGCCATTAGCTCGGTAGGTAACGGGAAAGGGCTGAATTTGTGGCGGACACGGGCTCATTAACTGACAATCTCTTTAAATCACTTGTGGATCCTCCCCGTGGACCTCGGTTGGCTTATTACCAAGGGTGGCTCCCAAACGCTCCGAGGTATTAAGAAATTTCATCTTTTGTGATATACATAGATACTTTACGTAATGGTTTGGTGTATAATTTTTTCTTAATTACATTTATATTCAGCGTCGAGTCTCAGCTGTATTCGTATTTTATGGCATCGGTAGTCATTTCTGACTTCGTGTTACTCTGCTAAACGGGAGAGAGAGGAGATGATCAAGAATTTTGTACTTTTATCTAAAAGTATTAACACTAACATGATTTAAAACCCCGCTATATCTATCTGTGTGAATGTGTGAATTTCGGAGTAATTTAAATAACGTTTAAATAAAGTGATAGTGGGTTTTTATCTAGATATAAATTCGTATAATGTGATATTTTATTATTCTACGATAAAATCTAAGTTGAAGTTTATTGAGACAATATTAACCAATAAATCTTTTAATAATTTGAAAATACGTCGTTTTTCAACTTGATTATTCTCATTATCATCAAAATAATGTAGGCTGACTCATTATACCAACTAGTTACTAAAATAATCTATTTGATGATAAAACATTGAGTAGCACACCTATATGAAATGGTCCATTACCTTGAGCCCTAACATATTTATTACGCTTTACAGCGCTCCAAATAAACAAACTACGATCCATGTGTTTATATACGTGGCATCAACCGTGTTGCCTCTTAACCCTCAACTTAAGTCAGTAAATATTACTAACGTACATGTCGACCATAAAAACTAATTTAAGAATATAAACTTTACATTGTCCAATAGATTTGCTTGGACGTGTTCACTTCTCATCAAATTTAATCACTCGTTACAGCCCAGACAAAGCCAGTCTAGAATCTCTTCAACAACTAACTACCATACGAACGCACGTAATGTTACCACGAACAATATACTCTTTCTTGCCTTGCTATATTATTTTACGGCTGCGAAGTTTATCTCGTTGCTTCAACGCTGAAAATAAACACAAAATATTTACGTGCTATTTGCATTTGCTTAAACGTTTTCGTGTTGAATTTTCGACTTTATTATTTAGTGCATAATGAATATGATGTACTGTTCCATGTTTGTACACATATGTTGTAAAGTATTACAGACAAACATAGGGTCTCGCTGTGTAATGTCGTGTGTGAGTACACAGTTTTATGAGGAAACGCCAGTTGCTGCTTTCTTACAGTCCGTGAGCTTTCTTGATTTTTTTAAAGACAAAATTACCTATTACTTTTCTTTTATAAAATCTAAAACTCATTGTTAAGTTACGTAACCGATTCTATTCGACAAGAAAGGATTTTAATGTCATGAGAATCAGAAAATGTATCTCTTTTACATCACATCAACATTTGAAAGGAATACCTTGTACATCGTGTACCGTACCGTTTACCGTATTTATCGGTAACACCTTGTGATCAGTCCAATAATTCACCCAATTTAAAGCGCTTTCTGCGTAACTAACAGAATTTGTTGACCTTCCCCCAACACAAAAGGCTATCTACTTTATTCACTACGCACGTGAATACTAAGTATCTAATTTTGATTTTTTAACAAAGCCAACGAGGATTCGAGTTCCTCTCATCGATCCCAGCCCCCACCGTTCCGGTCGCTGCTAAACTCGCAGAGCGTTTTTAAAATCCCCAACTGTAACCGACCAACATAACCTAAGACCCCTGTATTCGGCGGCCAATATAAAATAAGTATACAAAGCAACGATGGGTAAGTGTCAAAGGAGATCATATTAAGCTGGATACGTTATCTGCAGCAGGTAGCAGAAAGCTAATTGTGTATTCTTTCCTCGCTTCCAGCGTCCTTAATCTGCCCTGTTTGCCCCCACCCTTAGCCAACCCCCGGCCGCCGTGCCCCAACTAAGCGGAAAGTTTTAAAACACTGTATTTATGCAGATTTTAGGCAGGTTTTTATTGTGCGAATTAGTTAGATTGCATGATAACGATGCTGTTCCATTTCGAATCTGTAATTAAAACAGTGTTTTCAAGCACCTATTTAACGTATACAAAAAATTTCCAAACATACACTAGATATAATAAACATGACTGTATAAAATATTATATTAGAAGCTTCAATTGGCTCATCTGTAGGTAGTATCAGTCTTTAGGTTATTAGCGAAACAATGTTGCTTGTAAGGTTTCAATAAAGCAATTGAGAACTTTATATGAAATATGCGATGTAAAATTTTCCACTTTGTTTTAACAAGGTGTAATGGACACAGTTTGAGGAAATGTTTAATAGCCTTCAAAGAGCTACTATAAAAAAACAAATAGCACTAATATCTGCAATGGTGACTCGCTCCCGAGTAAATGCTATAATAATATATTATAACAGGCTATTTAGGGGGGATTACACTCCATTCTTGCGCGCGTGAGATAACAGCAATTCGATGGTGTACCTACCTACAAGTTACAACATTAACAAGTAAATTGAAGTGCTGTAGGTAAGTAGGTATATATAGATAATCTACTTCTGTAGGTATGGTATAACGTAGCATACCCGAACATAATGCGGTAGGACCCAATAACGGAAGCAACGGTAGTGAGAAGGAAATTGCTCGGGGAAAATTTGCATTTTTATTGAAATTTCCACTCTTGGTCGCGGATGAAACTATGTCTCTAAATACGTATCTTAAGTTTTGTATAAGCGTGTTTGTTGCACGGGATAGCGGCGGGCGTGTGTGTGGGAGACATTCGGGGGGATAGAGATGCTCCACACGCCTCGCTACCGTACACCGTCGATATTATTCTTAATTAATCCTTATCACGGCCGCTTTAACAATTACCAGATAATTGGAAAGCAATAAATTTACACTTTATGACTTTTATTACGACTACTTATATATTCACTCGGACTTCATTAATCCCTGATTAGGTATACAGGTACATATGGAATATTTAAATTTACTAATTAAGAATGTATCTAAGACATTATCATATTGAGGTCGATAAAGGTTTTACGTCGATATAAGTTCATCCCTAGCGCGGCCGGCAGACAATTGCTATAGAAGTTTGTACCTATACGTAGTTGACTTTAGGGAAGGGATCATAATAGGAAATTTTCTCTGGCGAGTATGCGCACAGTATTCGATACCCTTTTCACTTGTATTGTTTTTATTTTCCAACCCTAATGAAAGAACTTGCCTCGTCTGTATTGCAATTTCAATATATTGGCTTAGCAGTATTCGTTTTGCCACGTATTCTGTACTTTTTCTTTTCGGTTATAGTTTTAACATAAAATTGTAGGATGTTGGGCAATAGAAACCGATGACTGAACAGTACCTAAGTTGCTGGACATTCTTATTGTCATCAATAATTTTAATCCCACTAATATTATAAATGTGAAAGTTTGGATGGATGGATGGATGGATGGATGGATGGACGTTTGTTACTCTTTCACGCAAAAACCACTAAACCAATTGCGATGAAACTTAGTATGTAGATAGCTGGAGACCTGGATTAACGCATAGGCTCCTTTTTATTTCGATATTCCCATGGGATCGGGACTTACGTGGGTGAAACCGCGGGGCGCTGCTAGTTTTCTATAAAGGAAATTAGTTTTAAGTCGCAAAGAAACATATGGTTTGCCTGTGTGCTTGTTACTAGCAGTACATTGTCAACGTGATACCTCTCCATCTAGCTAGCTCAAGCGATCTCACCAGCCTACCAGCAGAGAAAGTTTATGACCGAAACGTTTAGAAACGTGTTTAATGGTATCGTTTACCTTCTACACCGAGTAAACAAAGTTTACTCTTCTTCTCTATCATAATTCGTCTTGGTCTATTCTTACGAGTTTTGATATTGTCATCGTTGCGATAGAATAGAATAGAATAAAATAATTTATTTGCAGTAAAATGTGGCAAGTACATAGGTTCTTACAAATCAGGGAGTTAGTTAGTTAATGCTATCGTTGAGGATCGAGAGTGAGTCACCACTCACTCTTTGTGAGTATGTGTGAGTGATTGAAAAGGGGAAACTCACCAGTTTCCCCTTTTCAATCACTCAAGGTACACACTTGTACTTAATATTTCTTTTCTAAATCAGTGGTTCATAGACTATAACGAAGTGATGAATATTTAATGAGGTTTATGCATAAACGTTTCAATTCATAAAACCCTTATTTTACTGTTTGCTATCGAAGTCATACTACGAATGTGAAAAGAGAACAGTTGTTCGTTCATTCATTGCAAACAGCAATTTCTTATATCTCTGCAATATATTTACTCTAGTTTAAAACAGTTTCCAATGTGTTTTCAGCTAACCAAATGCTTCTGAAGTTATTTTTATTGTTATGTATGAGAAGTAAAACGTGTTAGGTCATGACATCAATATGTATGACAAGCCAATATCGATACAAGATTTATGCTTCGACAAACAAGCGCATGAAAAATAAACTTTTTGTTCTTCAGCTCTAAATGTCTCCACAAATTGACCATAAATTTCGGCTCTATTAAAATTTATTACCCTCAAATCGTTTATTGTAATATTACGTAACTTGGTAACCCTTCCACGGTCATAAAACAATGCAGGCAACACGGGCCATGCGAAAAAAAAAAACCCAAGTTACATAACACCTGCTATTTAAGGCCATATTCGCATGACAAAGCGGATTCAACTTTATGGCACGGGGGCCAGTGTTTTACGATCTCTTATCGAATCAAAAAATTTCTTCAGAACAAACAAATGTGTAACTTCTATAAAGAGCTAATTTGAATTACAACCGAAAACACGATAGGATCACTCGTTATACCTGTTTGTTTTGTTAACTGAAGGGCCGAATCTATCATATTGTTTTATTATTGTCATAAAAAATATTTTTAAGTAGGTAATTAAATAATTACGTGTTAATTTCGTAAATACGAGCACTGGCTATGGTCACTTATCGCTACACTAAACGCTAGAATAATTTTCATGTTGAATTTTACTTTAAGAACATTTTAAATACCTGCTTTTAGAACTAAAGTTCTTCTTTAGAAAAGATTATTAACTAGGTACTTGATATTTCTCCTAGAGTGCCTATCTTGAAATGATAGCCAATAGAATCACTTGAAAGGAAACCCTTTGACAGTCGACACGTATTTGTCTTTTTATTCAAGATAAAGCAAGCACCGCTCTGAGCAGATAAAGAGAAGAAATCGACCGCAACTATAAAGGTTTGCGTCGATAAAAATACCGTGTTTATTTGCACGTCCTACATCAGTTCCCTTAACCTGGAAAAGTGACTTAAACGCGCGTAGAGCGATATACAAAAATAAATCGCAGAACAAAAGATATACGACTGATTTTCCATCGTACCACTTCATTACATAATGATGTTTTTAAAGTTTCGGCAAGTTAAACTTACATTCCCCAGTATCAGTAAATTCGGATCCCAATCTTGAACATTTTTTTTTCCTAAAAGCGTGATTTAAAAAACGCTGCCAATGTGAATTTTATTAAATCACGTCTCGGGGTGAGTGTTTTCCACTTTCTTATTAGGTGTCCAGGTGGTGCATGTTAAATCAATTAAAAATTAAAAGCATTAAGCTCTTAATACTCGTTCAATATTAATATTTTTCTTTGTTTACAGCCTAAGATAAGAAAGAATGTTTATTATTTAATCGTTTCTCACTTTTAGATTTCTAAACCAAAATTATTTCTGTACTTTGTACGAGTTTTGGTAAACAGTAAGCAAGTTAGAGATTTCAATGTGGATATTTTGAAACTGAAAAGTATAATAGGTATATTTGGTAGATGCTCATATAACATTTAAATAGCTCTGATATTGATATTTGCCCTTTTCGCCCTTCGTAAAAATGTGCAATGTGACTATCGTAAAATGATCAAATTCACTATTACGAATGCGTTTTAAAAGCTAGAAGGGACTGCTTATATTTTGTTCGTTCGGTTCAAATGGTGCCCAAGCACGAGGGACTGAGATGAACCTATTTCTTTAAGGCCAAGTTTCTACACTGTCGTGTATTTTAAACACGCTACGACAACAGTCACGTCGTTTGAAATTTTCTATTAATTGGCGTTTTTAGTGCTTTTTGTCGATGCGATTCTATGCGCAACGCGATTTCGTATCTTTATTGTCATATAAGTACATGTTTATTGACAGTATTATGACAAATTTATATTTGTATACAAACAAAACGTACTTCAAAGTAACGATTTGTTTTTATGTGACTAATCCTGCACAGATGTTAAGAAGTAACGGCATTCAGCGGTTTGTTGCGTCATGGGTTTCATATCTAGGCAGATTATTACAATTTTATTCCCGTCCTCTGTTACTCCCGGGCTGAAGTCAATTATTCTCTGAATAAAGACTCATTCATTTTTATTTAGCAAATAAAACCGATTCAAACTCTAATAAAGGCCCGTGAATTGGAAGCCAAATGTATGCTAATGCCCCCACCGAATTGTATAATTGAAGCAACTTCCTCTAGCTGTATCGTTTTATCATATAAATCCAGGCATAATACCACCGGTTATCAGAACATCTCATATGAAATTCAGATAAAGAACATGATGAAAAATTCAATAAGTCGATAGCCAAAGAACGAAAGTGAAAAAAAAAAAAACGAAAACAATAACGTACATTTAATCAGTATTCAGAACACGCCACTGTGTCCACAGCTGGGATATTTGGCAAGGGGACAAATCCTGTGGTCGGCCACCAAGAAATTTGTGCGACTCGACGCTGAGTCGTCTCGTCACCCCGATCACTGTTGACGGTACGACGGATTTACAACGCGATTAACGACGTACATCACGCAAGGAATCAACGTCAGTGATCTCTCGACCAAAATAACCAACACAAGTATTTTGAGTGAGCACTGATTTATTGCGCTCAGTATTGCTACTGTGTATTACTACGATCGCTCACCCAGTTTTGAAACAATAAAAGCCATGAAATGGTCAAATTAATAAAAACTATGGCACATATAACAGTAATATCTATATAAATAACATTCTCGTTTGTTATGCACTTAAAATTAGCTCGATCAATTGTCGGAGATCACAACTAATCATGTCAATAAAGTGCCGCGTCGGACGCCTCTATTGTCGTAAATAAACTCATTATTCTGAATGGGCGGTGACTCGGTCAAATACCTGTGTTTTAAATCAAATACAATGTACTTGGAGGCGATTCGTTTGCCCCAAATGATTCCTTTGTTGAGTCTAATAAATAATTTAGTGGTTGGATGGACGATCCATGAATTCATGCGCTATTTAACTCCTGTAAATTTTCATTCGCAGTAGCTCCTCAATACACGATGTTGCACTGATATTATTTATTAAACGATTTTAAAGTGGGCAGGACATCAAAATCGCGATTAATGTTTCATATATTACCTACATGGTCATTGTTGAAATAAACATGAAGTGTTATGTTGTTTATAAGTTCCTACTCACTGAGGTGATGATTGGCCCGGAAAAGGGTTACACAGAAGTAAATGACCTACAAAGATTATTATCATCTCGATGTATAATTTATTTACCTTTAAGTAAGTAGTTTAAGAAAACAAAGAGTAACAGTTAAAATTCAATTTAAACGCACATTCAATTAGAGACAAAGAGTATGTTTTAACATATATTTTCGTAAAAGAGCAGACTTCATCCCAGCTTCCACGATTTGCATCGACATGATGCTATCTGCATTGTCGTACAAACCGCTTTTTATTCAAAACACATACGGTGTAAACATGAAAACTAAACTGTCTATTTACTGTATAATTGTTGTAAACTCATAGCATTATGTCGATAACGATCGGATAAACTCGGTGTATAAAACATTATATAGATAGATAGTTTCCAGTAACACATTGTCGAGTTCAGTCATCGTATTCGAAAAAAAAAAATGAATACAAAAGAAACCATATCTATTAGTTTTCTACTCAATGACAAAATGCGTGCTACTACTAAGAGCTACGACGAAAAGTGGCGGATAAGTTTTTTGTAATCGGAATTCTAGGTTAAATGGTACGACGTGTAGATGTTGGCTAGATAGTGTAGCAACCTATATGTACAGTTCAGCGACCCCGCAAGGCCGGAATCCGTCATTCGTGGGTCAAGGTCACGTCGCCTCATGTCACACGTCACGAATATCTGCATCTGTGATCGTCTACATTGATACTCCTACTCAGTATGCATTCTTGTGCGAATGGAAACCTTATTCCACAGCATTAAGACGTAAATATCCGGCTGGTGCATCGACCCCGCGATCCAGTATGGTTTCAAGATGTTACTTTCGTTGGTATTTTAGATGTTGATAAACTTAGGTGCGCGTTTTATAGTTGTTTGTTGTATTTCTTTATACAGTTACGTAATATTTATATTTTTATAAACTTGACTCTGAAGTTAGTTACAGTAAAAGTACCTGCGTGTTTTTTTACGTTATGTTAGATAGAAATCAAAATAACCAGTTTGTGTTTATGTTTTTGTTTTCGTATGTTAATACGTTAACTTCTAAGTTCTACCTACCTACTTATGTTTGTTTTCATACACAATAAATTAATAGCTATTATCGTAGTCTTCAGGCTTGTAGATGGAAACATAATTGTCTATTGAAAGTGAGGATATCCAATCAATAGAGTAGGTACGTGGACACAGGGATAAATAGAGTAGGGCGTTGGTTCACCCACTCGACTTCCCATACGACATCCACACGAATTGACGCCGTTCTCAATGGCGTACCTACCCCTTAATATGTTTTCATAAGAGCATCGCTTCTTCAAACCGACCTATATTATATATATATAGGTACCTATATAAACTTAAAGTCAATATTCTTATTTCATCTAACTATCGAGCCCTGATTTGTTTTAACATTTGGTAGGTACATCAAAATATAATTTAGTACAAGTTACCATGTCCAAATCAGCCACTAGGTATCTATAGGTTTATAAAAAAGAAAAAACATGAAAAAAGGTTGTTGTGTAATTTTTTTCATGGTGTGGTCTCCTGTAATTAAGGAAGCACATTGACTCGTTGTAACTGTAAACCTAATAGAGCATGTAAGGTGTATTCTTTGTTGAAGATGTTGAAGACTTTAGGTAAGTTAATGACTGCACGGATGGCGCAATGGTGGTAATGGCAAAAAAGTAAAAATAGGTATTTATTTATATTTATTGACTTTTTTTCGGGTAAATAGCGATTATTGTATTAAAATCGCTTGCTTATGCACTCAGTGCCTCTTAAAAGCCTGAACATACAGAAACCTAGGTACCTACATGTGACGTGCAACTCACTTTAATAGTAGGTTGGTACATATTAATATAATTTGCTTCATGTTTCTTAAACCAACTAATACTAACAGTTGTTGAACAAGGTAGGTATACCTAGTTGCGAATCCTGTGAAGAAACACAGTCTAGCTTCCGTCGATTATTTGCCGCTTTAGTCACTAGACTAAGCAGATAGGATGGTTACGTTAATTTTTCCGCACGATAAACACTAAAAAGAAGTAAGTAATCTCGATAATTTTACTATTCTTTTTTTTCGTATCGCGGGACTTTCACAAACATTCAAACAACGGACACAAAGAACACCCAGACTCGGGACTATTTGTGGATCACACAAATTTTTGTCCCGTGTAGTGGCCACTAAAACCATTGCGCCATCCGTGCAGTATCCTACCTAAAGTACCTAAATGATTATATATTTTAACCTACCAAATTTTTTACTTTTGTAACAAAATTTTATAGTTTTTAAACGATACAAATACTTTAATTAATATATTTTCAAATTTATTTACCTACCTATAAACTTCAAAACCTACCAGTTTATTACTTACCTACCTGTACTTATAGTTCCCAATCGTATAATATCATTGTCAACTCCTATTCATTTTTGCAACAGATCAAACTAACTGGATTCAAAACCTTCCTACCTACCTACATTATAAAAATAGCATTGTTATTAAAATAAAAAATAAAAAACATGCCTTGTGTATAAATTATATAGGTAGGTAGATGGTAAGAGAACACAGAACACCTATACTATAAATCGATTAAAACTTTTGACAGCCAGTCAGGCAGAACCTGATTATAATCATAAATTGGCGATTTTAAATAAAAATTATACGTACACCGGACCAATCCATGAACTAATCACATAAATAAGGGGAACAACAGATGGTGCGTACCCCACGACTCGGCTCCACCTACATTTTTATTCGAAATTTAATATTTTACAACAATAAATTTTAGAAAAGAGAATAAAAAATGAGAAACTGTTGTCGGCGTCACAAAGACGTGATATAGCTGTTAAGCGGAGTGGTCAGGTGGTCTTTAATTATTAAAGATAAAAATATGATAGTACTTCATTAAAGAAGGCTCTGGCATTTCTTTTTAATAAATATTATCCGGCGACGCTTTATAATGACCTAACAATGAGTTATAGTGACAGAGCTTCGCATAGATTAAGTCCGAAAGACTGTTGACTAGTATTTGTTATATCTATGAATATTATTAAAAGCTAAGCATATTAAGTATATAGATAACAATCTTAATTTATTTATTAATTATTACCTGCATTACTAATTTAAAAAAGTCGTTGCTATATATTTATTCATTCTAGGGATGCGCCGATCTGAACTTTTAAAAAATCGGATCGTGGGCTTTGGATCCAATTGATTTTCGGATCGAATTGAATCCCTGCGACCCAAACTGTGAATCGATTGAACCCCATCAAATATTCGCAGTCCATCTATTGTGGTTTGCAAACAATGTAAGGTATGTTATTACTGGACGGTTCATGTTAGCTTTAGTTTGTTTATGTTTAGCTAAAAGAAAAATATCGACACAGTAAATGACCTATAGAAGTTTAATAGCCAGTTAGTAAGTATCAATACACCAACTATAAGTACACCAGCACAAGAAGCTTGAAAGAAAACTGTAGCTACCTTTCAGTGTCATTTCTTAATCGTAGAAGTGACCCCATTAAGTACCTACCGGTGTGCAACAAAAGTGTCTAACTAGTTTGGACATCCTTAAGTATTAAAGCTTCATGTTTTCTACTAAACTACTTTTTTCACCTCCTAATTTAACACTATTTAAGATAGCTACTTGACTATCGGATTAAAATCCGCAGATTGAATCGAGACATTGCGATCCACAGAATCAGATCGAGCACATCCCTAGTTCATCCTGCTTTTGGTGTTCATTCCTGATATTTCTGAGCTAATTTTATTTTATTTTTAAATTGGAACCTTGTTTTATATTTAATAGCTGTAATAGACGAACGTTTTGCTTTAAAATATGGGTGGGTTTGGTAATAATATAGATATTATTATGAAACCCATTTTTTGTGGAGATTAAGTAACTACCTAGACTATTTGCTTAGGTACCTACTTAAAGGCTATTTGGACAGGCAAAAATTACTGAGTAGATTAGTGTTCTAAGGGGTTTGTAGGTATTCTTTATGCTTTTTATTATTTCTTTAAACGGTATGAACACTCAATTTAAAAACTTCTTTGGCAGGTGGCAATAGGTGCGTTTAGTGAGCATAGTAGTAGATACGCCACTGCCTAGAGAGGTACCTGAAACTACTTTTGTTTAAATTTAATCAAAACAAGAAATATAAGTAGCTACCTATCAGGGATTCCCTATTAGATCACTTTTACTCTACTTTTAGGTATGTAAGTTTGACGATCAGGTTCTTGAAATACATACCAGTACAAATATCAGAAAGCATCACTGTCTAAACCGCATACCTACCAACTACTTGAAATAGGACTCAAGATGTCTTTAAATCAATTATTTTGCACCAACATAGGGTGCGTCACTTTAGCCTCTAGGCCAGGTATTTTCACTTAGGTAAGTATATCTCATACAATATTTTATACCTACGGGCGTCCAGCCTATTGTACATGCTTATTATTGTCTATTCGCAACATGATATATAATCACAAGTTTTATAGGCTCTTAAATTAGGTACAATCTTAAATATTTATCACTGAACATACAACAGAATTATTAGTTACACTTCGCTTAAATTGTTGCCAGCCTCTCATTACATACTATATAATATTACTTATAATTTAGCTCTGCTGGCCGCTTGTAGGACCTTCATAAATTCCTTTAACTGGAAACCCTTTCTATGGCAAATGAAGTCGACCTACAATGTTGTTCAGTCATTACCTACGCTTAGGTAAGCCGTTACATTTTAAAGCCTTTACATAATAAACTTAACTTACATGCATATCTATTTACTTAGCGTAAAATTTCTTGTGAAACAGTCAAGAATTTTAACTATAAAAATCTATTATCTATGTACCTACTGTCGTAGTCGTTTTGATCCAGTTGCATAACTCAGTCCTTTTTCAGGACAGATGCATATATTAGAAATTCCTTTTATGGCTGTAAATTTCACACTTACAAATATATGTTTGCTAGTGAAATTTCGGGTTAAAAGCCCGTTCTCATACCTCAGTATAAATTTTACTTTACTTACTTCCCAACGTCTACTTTAACACTCCAGTCAAACGAAGACGACAAAAATCAGCAGCCAATTAAAATCTTTCAACCTATCAGTGTCGAGTCACTTGAATTTTAAATGTTCCCCCTTGCCCGATTAGGGTGCATCCTAAAAGCTTCTATAGCGATAATTCACGGCGCAAGAATGCGAGCCGACAAGGATAGGCGCGTGTACCACGCTACAAACTTAATAATGCGGTTATCCAATCATTTATGTCCGTTTCATAGTGTTTATTATTCAGTGTGCGAATAGTCGTGGGACGCTTGTTCGTGTGTAGTAATGGTGGACTGTCATGGCGTGTTTGACGTCACTCAGCCAATGAGCGTGCGGCGCGACGCGACGGCAGCGCCACAAGATGGCCGCCGTCGGTCGGCCGCCGCCGCTTTTGTTGTGTTTAGGCCTAAACATGAGTAGAAAATTAAAAATAATAATGTATTTATAAATAAAAATGTGCATTTAGATAACAAAAAATACATTTTAATTATTTAGTTTGTTCCCATTACAAAAGACAAGAGCAGCAGGCTATATATTGAGAAAAGAGTGAAAATCATGTGATGTTTTGTTTTTACAAGGTAAGTGTTTTAAATTTTTTTTACTGATTTATGTTCAAAAATTGTGAAAAATAATATTCCTAATAATTATATAAAAGTATTTTAATTACACATATGACAGTTAGAGTGTATTGCATGCAAAAAAAATGCTGTTGTAACAAAATTCTAAATAGTTTCTGATCTTACAAGAAATTATTAAAAAAGATTAAAAATAAAGCATTTAGAGTTTTCAGGTTTCAATTTATTTTCCAGGACGTTTTTTCAATTTTTATTATTTATAGGTTTATATTTTATATTCAATATCAAATTGAAGAAGTAAGGAATTTATTTATTGTCGATTTCTATTTTTCTAGGTATATGAATTTATGTATTTTTCTACAAAAAAATAGGTATGATATCATATGAGAGCATTATGTATGTACAATATCTAAGTGGAGTTTTGCTCATTATGTATGTACAATAAGTGGAGTTTTACTCAGTATTATTGACATTAATAAGTATATAGGGTCGGTAATCACATTAAAATTATTTGTTTAGAATATTAAACTACGTCAAAGTCGAATCTCCAGCTCCATTTAAAGTTAATTTGGAGCGTGTGTGTAGTACATATTTATTCACAGCAAGTGCAGTTCGAAAATTTGTATTGAAAACTGGGCTAAATATAATCTAATATTCTAGTAATAGATGCATCGCGGCGTGAGTCATGAATAGTCATGATGTAAAATTCTACTCTGACGATCCACTGAGTTCAATGTAATATTGGTTGATTGGAGACGTTCCTTAATCTGTATAACTACCTATTACCTACAGGTATGTCATACCCAATATTAAATGAATTATTTAGAAACTGCGCAATTTTCTATTTCAGGGATATAATTTTCAAATTAAAAGTACCTAGGGTGGCGATTTTTAGTGGCACCTAATTTCCAAAACATATACTTATACCTATACTTTTTGATCTTTATCTTGTCTGATATTGAGTGACTATTATGGAACTATTTTGACTATTGATATCTTTTCACTCGCGATTTGGCGCTACATTCTCAGATTCAAAGTATTAAGAACAAAGGCTTCCGTAAGGCGTTTCCAAGTCAATGTTTGCATCACTTGTCAATTCCTGATTGTTGGTTGCTATTATTTAATTCAGTACTTGGTAATATACAAATATTGAAATTAAATACTTAGTAATCTCCAGCAAAGTAGGTATTGTGCGAAATTTAATTTGAATATTAAATGAAATAGAAAATTGCGCAGGTACCAAATAATCGATTATTAAGAATTTAATAATTGAATATGGCTTGATTATTCTACTCTGTATATCTGATAATCTAAAGCTAGCCAAAGCCAGTAAATAAAATAAAGTATTCAGTTAACACTGTGGTAATGTTAAACAAACATTCTCGATTTGTATAAATACGAAGCACTGAATAAAGTATCTGCAAATAAACAGCACTAGTACCTTCTAATCTATGTATGTTTAGAAATAGTTATTTCACTACCGTTATCTGATAATTACCAACAGAGGCTTTTCTGGGGCATGGCATAGTAATAGGCTTTTGATTAAGTTATTTATACAAACAGCAAACTTGTAATTAACTTAACTAATCAGGTACAAACCTAACAGTTTAATTATAGCTATTTGAATACGAATTTGTATGGATATGTCTGCCTTCCGACATAGGGACAGTAGAAAAAAAGGTTACAATGTAATACCATTTGTAAAAAGTTTACTTGCACGACCTAGAATAGATAAATAGATTGAACAGTAACGCAATTGACATTCGCAGTTTATATTCAATCTGAACCTGCTTTTATGGCTAGTATACCCACAGCACGCTGTGCATATTATCCACAATCATAACACTATTCGTACCTACTTTCTCTTTGAATGTAGGGATTTCTTAGCGATATTGGCCAGTATTGATGTAATTATGTACCTATAGTCTTAAAATGATTGTAATTCGGGCCTAATGTCAAAACACAATCAAAGAATAAGAATAAGAATATTTATTTGCATGAAACATGGTTACAAGTTGTTTAGACAAATAGGTACATGTGTGGGTACAGTACAGCATTTTTCACCGTTTATGGTGTGCAAAAACTATACAAATTAGCAAAATTATTTAATTATTGTTAATGAATTAATGCATACAAATTAATAAACATGCATATGAATATTTAATTAATGTCAACAAAAATATATTAAAAACAAAAAAAAAATACTAAAAATGTAAACAATGTCAATATCAATTAAAAAACATTGTGGCATTAATGCATACAAATTAATAAACATGCATATGAATATTTAATTAATGTCAACAAAAATATATTAAAAACAAAAAAAAAATACTAAAAATGTAAACAATGTCAATATCAATTAAAAAACATTGTGGCAGTATTTATAAATGCTAAAATAATAATAATATAATGAATTGTAATTCAGTTCTCTATATAAAAACCTCATCTTTGCATGTCACAAATTCTTGCATAGTGTAGAAACATTTGTCAATAAGTAATTTTTTTAGTATGCGTGCGAAACGAGTCAGTGTCAGATCTCTTAAAGCTTTCGGGATCTTGTTAAAGACTTGGATGCACATGCAAAAGCTATTATTTTTATGTAAGGCAGTTGACATTATCGGCAGCCATAATTTACTTGTATCTCTAGAGATATACTTTTTATTGTTACATCCTTTTTCAAATAATTCAGGGTGCCTTTTGACATAGACCTAAACTAATGTCTGTTGTAACTAGTTCCAAGTTTGTTGAAAAAGTGTTTTAAAGTTATAGAAGATTCTAAAAGTTGATTATGTGGAATGCATTCCATTTTATAAAACAAATTTCAACAAAAGATCTGTCTTTTAAATCGAATTTCAATTAAAGGAAACGATTTGGTTGTGACTGAAGGTGATATACCTAAGTCGATTTTCAATAAAATTACTAAAGTAATAAAGTGATCACACCGAGACTGATGATAGACAAAAGTAGCATAATGAAAAAGACGTATATAGATCTAGAAATATTACTAAACCTCATCCTTAAGTGGGATTACAAACAGGTACATACAACACGGAAAGTATCAGCTGCTTATCACCCTACGGATGTCGTAAAAATCGAGTGAGGTAAAGGGTTGCTCCTGTAGGTACCTATAGGAGGTCCGTAACTACCTAAGGGGGTTGGGGTGTCTATTTAACTTTGAATATTAGATGTTTGACAATTTTTGATACACTTTGTTATCTATTTATAGGAGGTGAGGATTGGACAGTTAAATTAATTAGAAACTTGAACTATCTTTACCCTAGAAGATAATGGTAAAATACAATTGTAAAACAACATGAATACGAGTCAATATCACAAGACTTGGCTTTACACTACCGTACACCAAACTTACACAATCATACAATCATTATTATTATTATACAATGTGGTTCGCAAATAAATCTTCGTTTTTTGTTACAGGGGTCGTCGTGCTTGGTCCCACCCCATTTTTTCTTCGTCCCCACCCTTCGAAAGGCCGTTAGGGTTGAAACCGTTTATTCATTCATTTGACCATCGACCGAGGAAGAACACTGGGTTGAGAGAAACGGTAACCCATATTCTTAAATTTCATGATATTTGGATGAACATAGATTTAGGTAAGTAGTCTCAACATGTTTTTGCAGAAAATATTCATTTATTCTGAAGGTACTTATGTCGGTATGTAGTGTGTCATTTATTAAAACTAAAGTGGCTTGTGTCCTTTGTATTGAATTTTAAAATGATCGTGGACAACATGGCTTGTTAAGACTGAGCTATTTATTGTGATTGAATAGGCCGTTGTAATAAATAAAAACAAAGTAAACGACTAAGTCCATTATAATGAGAAAATATTGTTCTGTATTTATACCTGTTCGTGTCAATGTTCTATTTATAGTGGTGTTCATTAATCTATGCCATCGGCGTTTGCCGTGTGCTCACGTTTATTTCAGTTTGATGTAGGATGTTTATTAATTTATGTTTGGAGAAGTTAGGTCCCATGCAGAACGACGGGCATAACAAAATTTTCAATTTATTTTTTATTGCAATTAAGTACTTATTCTTTTAATTTTTCTTTGTATTTTACTTCTGAACATACAATTAAAAATACAATAAAATTTGGAAATCTAAATTTCTATCTAATCTAAATTTAAAATGCCTATCTACTTAAATACTTAGTATACTTTACTACTAAATGAAGTACTCAACCACCTACTTATTTACATTTTTCTAGTTGAAAAACAGTTCTAGATACTATATTAAGGCGTAGGTTTAGACATGTGTCTAATTTTGTCATTAGAACTAATAGGGACCCTGCAGGCTGCGATAAGAATACTTCCCGCTAATTAATGACTTCGGGACCTTTAGTTGGTGATATAGGCTTATATGCTGACGAATTCATAACTTATATTTCATGAACATTCAATATAGCTGAAAGGATACTCATAAAGAATAAATTTAAACAGTTAGATTTAAGAAGGTACATATATCCTTTAACAGTATCTTATCCTAGCCAGTGCTATCTAGCTGATTGCTTATTATCCTTTTAGCTACTTATAACTATTACTATTATGATATACTTTTTTAAGATATATTATATATAAACAGATGTAGATAAAGGTGAGTGAAAACATCTGTATAAGTAGGTAAGTATATAGGGACCTACCTACATGTGTAAGTAGGGACTATGTCAGTAGGTATTACATTTTTAATGTTGTGTGGAATCTGTCACTTGCCAGAAGGTGTTGTGGCAAACGAATATACCTACAGGCTGGATGGAAAATGATCATTACACTCTAAGAACGCCTGTTTTACCACAGGTAATGAGAACTTTCTCTAGCCATTATAGTCTTCGTAAAATAAAATATGGGTTAACATAATATAGTTGATGTTTAAAAATGACGTCGAAAACTAACTAAAGAAGCATTTTCAATAAATGTACTTAGGAGCTTCTCAGAGCATTGTTACACACGCCATCTAGTCACCGCAACACAAACTTGCATCAATCGTTTACCCATCGAGACGCATTGACCAACCTTCTTTAAACTGACACAGATTATACAGAATTCAGTCAAATATTACATTGCCATTAATAATATAAGATTACAATACTGCGGAAGTTAGCTGCATTGTTAGCAGATTAATAGCGATTAACCAGTACCAGCATCAGAATCCAATAACTGTATCCAGACATAAGGTAAAAGTAGGTATGTAGATGAACTTAAAGCTGAAACAACAGCTAAAAGTTAAATCAATTATGAACCTTAAATTACCTAAAGACTAAAACTTTATATGAGATTAAGTATCTAATTACCTACTAATGTTATACTTGTACCTACCTAAACATTGCCAACAGTAGCTACACATAGGTACCGGTATTAGTAATTAAATGTATTACATGAAATATATTTATATCTAGATCACTAAGTAACACTTTCGAACATAATAATATGTAAGTGACTGTAATACTCTGTCCACTCATTTATTTTCTTTTTGACAGTTGCTTGAGACATAGGTAACTAGGTAACTATATCTACTAGAGTTCGTAAAATTAAATTTTTAATCAAATCGACAAAGTGTTGGGTCATAACTAATTGACTACATATCGAATGGACAGAGTATAGTCACAGGGTGGTGGGTAGGTACATTTATGTATTTATGTGAACATGTTTCATAATATCAGTTTTTGAAACGTACCTATCTGAAAAAGTTACCAACACATAAATAACTGATTTAGGAGTTATATTTATTAGAATAACAGTTTTTTTAATGAGCAACTAGTATCTACTAAAATGTAATAGGTAGGTACATATATATTATATTGATTATTAATAAAAAATTGCAATGTTATCTGTTAGTAGTTGCTGTTACTTTTCCTACACGTTTTTAAAAAGATATAAACCCCCTATCAGTATAAACGTAAAAAGTAGAGAAAGATAGACCAAAATTAAAGAAACAATAGATGACTTTATTTTAATAGTCTGAATGAGTCAAGGCTCCTCACTATAAGTAACATGTGTGCAGTTGTACAAATTAGATAATAGCATCGATTACCAGGTGACATACCTAAGTCGGCATCCACTCTAGGCGGACCTAAAAATCAATCGTGTAAGTTGTTTACACTCAAGAAAACAGACCATCTGTAAGAAGTTTTATACTAAGTATTTCTAACAGTCTGAAGATATTATTAAAATGAAATAAACATGAGAGAGATGCCGTGGTTCCGTCACGGCAGCGTTTATCCGGGGGTGAGGTATCCTTGCCAGACTAGCTCAGGCCGCCGATCAAGGAACAGGCTTTCTCATGCGTATCGTTCTTGTTCCCACCCCTACCCTCCTTCCGGTGTATCCTAGACCTCCCACGACAAAGGCAATTCGATTGATTTTTCAGTTGTGTTTGTATTACAAGTTAGATATTATTTGTTCATCATTTTTATAAAGGAAAACAGCATGAGTAAATCTGCAAATAATGAGATTTTGCAAGGGTACTTAGCATTCATATACTCCATCTATTTATCTTCGCTGATAATAATTTGAAAGGAGAATTATCAAACTTATTAAATAATAAATAGATCAAAAATTGGTAGGGTAGGTACTTCTGATATCACGTATTTAAAAATAAAATAGGTCTAAAGATCAAAACCGGTCTTATGTGTAAATCTTTTATAGAATTTTTCTCAATAAAATATTAATTAATAAGACTTTCTTAAATGCTATAAATTTTATTTTACGAAACGGTTAGTTCCGGAGTTTTTAAAGACATCTCATAAACGTTGATTTACGTCATATCGAAATAACCTATTTAGCTAATAATAAAATCTTTTGATGTTGTGTTTTTTTAGGTTGTTTTAATTACTAGTAGTTTTTAAATTAAGTGTTTACATACCTATATTAAGTAGCTATATCTTCGATAAGAAAACTGTTTTTATGACAAAAATATAGAAACTTCATTCTAAAAGACTGAATACAAAAAAAATGTTATAAAGCTTTTTTATATGTATGTACTATATTGCCTTTATAATCCAATCGAGGTATGCAAAGAGAAAACATATCTATTGGAGTATTAGTAGATACCGCCAATATTCATTAGAATAACTTATATTTTTTTAAAGTTGCATTCGTGAGAGAAAAAGCACTTAGCATTATATTCTCGATCATAAAATTTAAACAATAGACTCTACCCACCTAGGTGAAAATCCACACGGATGATGAAAGATTCCAAACGCAACATCGCGAATGTACCTACTGCCATAAAAAATCCGTCATAAATTACAGCTAAACGATAACTTGAATACCTTCAGGCTTGACTTTTACTATTTTTATTTTCAACGCTATCTTCTTAGCAGTGGTAAAAAAAGACGGTGAATAAGAACAATGCTGAACAATGTTCAATTTCATTTTATACTTTCTGTTTATAAAATTGCCAAATTTACATTACCTAACCACTTATTACGTTGCGACATAAAGCCGACCTACGAGTATGTTGGTATTAAAAACCCCAAGCCGTGCCGCAGGGCGGAACGGTAATCACCGAGAGAACAGGAACAGGTGGCGCAGCCTGTGTCTACTCTTTAATATCGACTTTTTTATCAGCACTCGTACGGACGTAATATTATAATCAGAGCGCCGCCGAACCTGTATCTAAATAATATGTAAACGTAAATAGATATTCGTAATGTAAGCGGTCGCGAAGCCTAAGCAAACTATCAAAAAACATTACGGGGTGCAAATAACAACGATCATGGCGTATGTAATGAAAATCTTGCATCGGCATTAGCCGTCCCGTGGTGCGGCGCGCGCCGAGCGGCGAGGGCGGCAATCGATGGCGGGCCGGGACGCGCGCCCCGACGCCCAGACCGGCAGACGCCCGGAGACGCCGTCCCTGAACACACGCTCTTTCAACACGCGCGCAACCCTATCCGTCATCCTTCAATGTTTACTTATCGGACGACGCGAACAGCTGACCGACCGGACCGGTAAGTCACGTGCTATATTCATTCTCTGCCGCGGTCGGCACAAATCGCGTTTCGCGCTCAGCCCTATATCTCTTCTAGTGCTCGTTGCTGCATTTTTGTGAATATTTTATGAGTGCTTAGAGAACCTTTCGTTTGTATATTAGAATCAATAATGCAGGACCGGTGCGATGTTGGCTTGCGTCATAAATTACGAATATAATACACCCTTACGCCCTTTCATGATTTTCTATTCAATCCCTGGCCGGCACACACAGACTGGGAATTCTTTAGTTATCTTTACGAGTGGTGGTCGAAACTTGTCTTTTGTAATTTATCCTTTATGTGCAACAAAGGTTTGTGGACAAAAGGGCCTGCGGGAGAGAGCCGTTCCTCGCTCGGTAGATAGGCTGTAAAAGACAAAGAGACGGTTTGCTACCGGTTGGATGGTTTGCGAAAATAATTTTTGCAAACCAATCGCGTGTTTTTGCAATTCCCCGTGCTCTCATTGGTCTGTGTGGACAATAGATTGTTTGAGCCTCTATAGTATTAAAGAATTCCTGTAAAATAATTTCACTTTGCATATTTACGATTGGCCATAATTTTTCCCATTTTACTCGCGGCGTTACGATAGCGGAACGTAGTGTTTCTCGTTGCTATCAGTGTTTCCCTTTTGGGTTTGAAGAAGCAGGCGTGTTATGAATCGGTTGTTTTATTTTATAGGTGGTGTTCCCAGCGGACAGGCGGGGGTTTCGCTATGCAAGTGACTTTGTTTGGTGAGCTTTAGGGTTAGATGTAAGAACATTAAATTAATTTGTAAGTTAGTAAGGGTTAACTTTGTTATATTAGGCTAAAGTTGTAACAGTATTGTTGGAAAATTATATGAGTTTTGCTGTCAAAATATGTCTTCTAGCAGCTGATGTGAAGAGCAGAAGAGAAGAAATCGCGTCG
Organism: Callimorpha dominula; assembly: GCA_949752705.1. Taxonomy (NCBI): domain Eukaryota; kingdom Metazoa; phylum Arthropoda; class Insecta; order Lepidoptera; family Erebidae; genus Callimorpha; species Callimorpha dominula. Next base: position 14,755,711 of record OX457002.1, on the reverse strand, counting down.
CCTTCTGTACGTATACTGAATGTATCCTGAGTGCCTCATTCTTTCCGGTATACCTTCAGTATACGTAACAGAAGATGACACTTGCCATCGATGCGCCCACGAAGTCTTGAAGATTTCTTGAAGCCGAATCTCACCTGGCCAATTACATACTCCAAAATTTATAATAAATGTCAATTGATAGTGTAATTATATACATATTTATTACAGGAAAAGAAGCAAATAAATTGATTATAACATTGTTTGATAATTGTGAATTAAATAAACATTTGAATATAAATTACGTTGTAATGTTACTTCTGTTATCACATGTGCATGTCATGCATCTTTTTTTTTAATGTACCTACATAATAAGATATTGGTAGGAACTTGTTTTGTGTATAAACACTGTAAGTTATAAGATTAAATAAGTACAGAATAGCAACTGATATAATAAGCATATTTTGTACCTACCTATGTATTTTGCATATGATAACAATTAATGAAATTAAGTATATTTATCCATATTCTTGCATACTTTTCAGATTGCCTTTTTAGATTAAATAAACGATCTAAAATTTTCAAATCAGTTTCATTTCTAACCTTTTATTAATCTTAATAACGAGAAAGTCTTGGTAGATACCTTAATACATATCTATTAACACGTTTACTGCGGCTACCAAATAAACTTACATATCATTGGCGCTGCATATGGCCTTTAAGACCTTACACATTTTTTCTATCCAGGTCGAAAAGATCTGTTAGATAAATTTATTTCAAGTTTGTTTTTCTAGAGCAAATAAACATAAAGACTTATATTGACTATTAGCAGTATATTTTCGAACAGTCGATTTATAATCGAGCTATGATTTAGATCGTACCGGAATTGAGTGCATCTAACTTAACTAAATTACACATTTTATTTGTATGGTCTGTAATGCCTGATATCCGCATATTTGTTAAACTTATCGACAAGTTTTACTGATGTAAAAAAAACAGCATTAACAGCATGCAGCAACAGCAAACAAAAATTATTAATTTAATCACGCATTGAGTTACATACCTATATACCTTCTAATATTGCAAGTCAATTAATACAGTTCTAAATTACTGTATGTAGAACGTGATTCCGCTCATAATATTTTGACACTTCATTTCACTTTCTTAACATTTTTGGATGCTTTTCCGCAACTTAGCCATAACGACCAGCACAATTAGTTTTATTTTTCGTTTGTGGGCTGCAGGAATTCCAACAGAAATAATTGGTTCGTTTTATTCTGAATTTTTAATCATAGCTGTATTTTTCCTAAATCTCATTGGCTTCTTCGCAAACATTTCTACGATCTTCGCAACAAATTATTTTCTCCATGTCATTCTGTTTAAGCTGGTTGTAAAAAAATTTAAGTATTATTATAGCGGTCCCAAACAAGATCTCTTTAATGACTTTTCTATACCATTTCGCAATGTTTTATGCTCTTCTATCATCGCTTAGTGCACTACATTATTAACATTTTCTTTGATCGTTTCATGATTGTATCTAATTTCCATGTTCACACAAAACCAAACAGCAACGCAACTTCATGCACATCACTAACGAAACGAATCCATAAATCTTGTGCGGTTTTTGGGTCATCGGGTTCAGGTCCTTTAGACCTTATAAACGCACTAGACGAAAAATACCTAGTGATCGGTATCAGGTTGAAAATAATATCATATTTTTATATCTATAAGTAGTATAACAACAGCATACAATCTGAAGATTATATTTGTCACTTTCTAACTCAAAGCCAGTCCAAAGTTATGAAGCCCATTTTCGTGTTATTCCTTTCATACTAACGTCAATTTTTAGTAGAAAATTTGGTACTTATTACGAGTATATTGCAAACAAACGTTTATTGAATAAAATAAATATTGTTACGTTAAAAGTTCCAGTACATTTCTTCTTATAATCTACCTACTATACATAAAATACGATAGCTAGGTGTACCAAAACAACGAGTACTTATAGATAAGCCAAGTCTTACATTATAAATAACCTATCAAAAGTGAGCTACATCAAAGTTAAGCTCCGTCGACGATGTCACGTCGTGAGCGCCTTTACTAGTAAATAGTCATTGTTTCCTCTTCCGTATTCGAGCGTTGCGAACAATAGGTACAGCCGATTTATATGTACGCTATGTCTTAGTAGGTGGTCGTTATACTCTAATTGTCATACTCTACTTTTGGCATTAGAAATAGCTATAACAATAAATCTAGAATTATATTGTTTTGATCACAGAATTTTCAATGGTTATACGAGAAAGTCTGAGAGAAGTAGTGCAGAGAAAATTTTGAAAGGGGAAGTACCTGTCCCCGTTTTGAGTTAATAAGGTACTTCCCCTGTCAGATTGCAGCTAAAATACCTTTAAGTTTAAGACAAACGCCTATTCCAGGCCTATTCAGTGAGCTTGTGACCACGGCCAGTGAAACCAAATGAAACGTTAGGCAAATCAAAGGTCTTTTAAATACGCCTTTAAGTAGTAAGTAAGTTTTAAATAAGCCTTTTAAATACATGTGTATATACAAAACTCAACGTAGTATTTTCATTCATTATTTTTAGTTTATAGTAGGTACTATTTTAAAAATATTTACATATTAGCAAGGTATTTATAGATATACTTACTTCTGATTCATTCATGTAGTAAGTAGAAGGTATTAGTAAATTCCATTTGCGTAGATACGTAGGTACAGAAATAATAGGTAATTACGTCATAACAGTGTACCTACACTGTTATGACGTAATTTCGAGTCAAATGATATATAATTTTGATTCTAACGAGTAAAATGTAAAATAAAACTGACTATTCAAAAGATGGAGGAACAGTAGTGAAATCCATATAACCCAATTCCAGCCATGTGCCTTTTTCCATTATTTAGTTAAGGACGACGAAAAATCACTTACTTTAATGTTTGTTCGGTTCACGAACCGAATCTTTACCTTTCATATCTGATGCGGAAATATCCTCATCCTCTAAAAGATCTAAAGCCCATTACTTTAATCACGTTTTTGAAGAAGCCCATAGCGTAGTTACCTAGATGACTGACAACATGTAATATTCCTAATAAAATAAATATCCATTATAAAAATATAAGTGGGCTGTACCTACCTATCCTTCCTTTGTCACCCTAGTACCGAATACATATTTCTTTCAACTAAAATACTTTGAATAAAAAGTTTCGTGAGTATTGTATTCATATTTTTAAAAGAGCGTTGGAGCTTATGTGGGAGAGCCATGCTTCGGCACGTATGGGCCGGCTCGACTCCGCTCGATACCACGGCCTCCCAGAAAACCAGCTGTGAAACAATGGTTGCATTGCTTTTCGCCGCGTGAGTGAGGTTACCGGAGGCCCTAACCCTACCCTCTCCCCTATTCCCGTCCTTCCCCTCTCCCCCCTCTCCTCTCTCTCCCGTCTTCCCGGTCCTCCCCTTTTCCCACCTTAAAGGGCGGCAACGCACTTGTGACTCTTGAGTTACAGGTGCCCATGGGCGGCGGTAGTCATTTACCATCAGGTGACCCGTCTGCTCATTTGCGTCCTATACCATAAAAAAAAAACAAAAATACGATATTACTCACGTGTGTATTTTGGGGATGCCCGACTCGTTTCGCAACGACCGCGACGCGGAAGATCGCTTACAGTCTCGACCCGCTGATAAAGGACCCCCTTTTATCAGCGGGTCGAGACTGTAACTAGTTGGGCATACCAGAACTACACACGTGAGTTTTAAACCATACCTACAATTCAGTACCTTACTGATATAAATCCGAAGGCATAAAACATTAGGGATTTCTACTTAAGCGTACAGAATATTTAGTCTGATCGAGCGATTGTTCCAGTAAACTTGAATTTTCCAAGAAAATGATGCAGTTGCGGACGAAGAATAGTAAGTATATGAATATAATTATTTTGTGAATATTCTCATCACAACATTATCTATTTAAATATTCTAATAGGCTACGAGTGAATCAAACATATCTACAGTAATATAAAGAATTATATCTTACCGGAGGTAGGTATACCTACGAAATACATGCTGTTAATGTATGACTGACGGTCAGGTTATTATAAAGAGAGTTTTTTCTAAACTACGAAGGCAAACAAACATACAATAACTCTCTATAACAGTAATGTTAATTGTACGATACCAAAGTTTAGAATTGAGACCGTACCCACAAAAAAGCAGTAAGTACTACGCTTGTATTGCTATCTAGCTGCGATCTTCTATAAGATGGTGGTACCACTCAGTCTAATTATTGGACCTCTGGATTGGATAAAAGGAACAAAAATAAAGTAACTAATATTGGAAACAAGGGGCCTCATTAGTAAGTTCTTTTTTGTCTTACAATAAAAAACACAAATATCGTTAAATATGTATCTAGAATCTAATACTAAAAATCTTAATGAGTCTAAAGGGAGTCTCTAATTAAAATAAGTATGTAGGTACGTAAGGTAAGTATCTATTTGTGAACATTTTTTATAAAGTATCTAGGTATATTTAATTGGGGATTGACGGTAAGTGATGTAAAAAAGGTCTTAAAATGTATGTTAAGTAAACATCAACAGTGTTAAATAGCCCTTAAACTGAAGTAATATAGTATTTTTTGAATTATTTCTTCTTTCTATTATATCAAAACAACTTTTTTTCTCAAGAGGAACAACAATCATGTGGTATATAGGTAGATAATTTAACTTTTGAACACAGTGACTGAATACCAAAGTATGTGAAATATTCAAAGCCGGAGGACAATATATTAAAAATATGATAGATACCTACGAAAAAAGTTACATACCTATATAAATATCGACAGGTCAGCGATAAATTTTCACGGTACAGTTACGGTTAATCGCCTAATAAAACCTATTCTTGGGCTGAATGTGTAACTAACCAAGTCAAAAAATATTCTACTATCAGATTAACCCATTCAATGTCGCTTGGATAAGTACATTTTTATGACTGGTCAAAAGCGCCATCTCTGTAATCACGGCCGAACTTTTTGGTAACTTTAGAGGACACGTGCACTGTGCTTTTAGCTTTTAGAGAAAACGTCACATCAGAAAAATTCATTTTAGAATGATCAAACAATTTGCTATAGAATTTTTGTTACTAACCTGTGCTAATTAATAACATTGGTTTGTAGTAACGTGTTTTATTTGACAGTGGCGATTTTTATGCAAACGCCAAATACATATAGGCACCTATACGAGTAGGATTACTTACTTATATTGAATTTATATGAATGAGAACATTGTAAACATAAAGGCATACGAGTTTATATTTATAACTTATACCTATGTATCTCGTATTTCACATCAGAAAAGGCTCAAAACAAGTTTCAGAATATTTATAAATATAATTTTAATGATAATAACTAAAATCAGACTATTCAAACTATGGTTAGTACCTACTAACAATATTCAACCACTAATTAGGTTGGGTATGTTGTATTCAACAACCAATATTTTTAAATACAACTCTTTTATGGTAAATAGTTTTATTTTGACATGTTTTATTTAATGCCAGCATTACCATAAAAATAAATTATTTTTAACAAAAATACATTACATGGTTTTGATATTACCTATTATGTGATAAATAGTTTATTTAATTAAGACACATTTATACCTAGGTATGCCTTAAAAGTTACTTTGTTTGCATATAATAGATATGAAATAAAAATAAATTGTTGATATTATTGATTTCAAACCTAGTACTTTCATACCTTTTACCTAGTAAAACATAAATATGTAATGTCGTCTAAAATATGAAATAGTTAAATGTAGGTATCTAGATACATACGTACAATGATTTCTCGTTTATAAAAATAAACAAAAGTTTGTTATTACACAAAAAAAACGGACAGTTGGGATTGTCTCACGGTGCTAGCAGGGTTAAAGTAATAAACTATTGTTTCAGGGGTGAAAGTTTTAAAAAACCCTTCCGCATTGAAGTAGCGAACCAGGAAGAATAAGAATTGTAACAAAAAAGAGAAAGTTAGGCTAAAGGTAAGAAAAAATATAACATTTGTGCAATCGACCAATAGGGGTGCCGAAAATAGAACTTTCTAATTTGTTTTTGAAATTACTTCAAGTTTGGAGTCATTTGCACGGTAGCTTCCCGAGATGAGTTTCGGCAAAGTTGTGTAACAAAATTCTATATTAAAATTAAGTGGATCTAGTTTGTATCTATATCTACTTTGTGTATACTACGTAATCAATGGATAATATTAAATATAAGTATTGGTGTTATGTCAACGCGTAATATATAATAAGGCAATAGTGAAGTGAGTGCTACTAGCATATTTGTAAAGTTACTGACATACGAAAGTCAACAAAATTCTGATGAATCTCAGAAAATTATGTTCTCAATATTCAAAAGTTTCATGACGTCAATCGATAAACAATGTGGGATAATCAAGTGAGTATAGCACAATCATAGAACTGGGTAAAGTACAGTCATTAGATATTGTGTTGTACATTAGGTACGAGATATTGACTTTAACATTCCATATTTGATACCATCTATAGTCTGATGTAGGTCAGATCGGTTCAATATACTTATATAATTTACATTCTTGTTCGACCGAAGCTTTCCAACAAGACCGCCGTCTCACTTAACCGACAGTGAAGAGCATTTATGCTAACCCTACGAACACCAGCAGTTAGCCATCGCGGTGCGAATACGACGATACATCCAAATCCGGCCCCAGCATCTGACTACTTAAAGAGTAAGCGAGATGACTGTAACTCTGATTGTGCGGCTGCGAGTCCCTGGTATCGAGCGGCCCGTTGTCATGGCAACAGACAATGGTTTTTGGGTGCATAATATTTTAGGCTGCGTCAGGGTACGGGTAGTGGAGGGTGCGGGACGAGGGTAGGTCGAGAGCGGCAGCCATCTTTAAAATTATATTTCCAGTTTGGACGAAGTTCTTCGATTCCAGCGCTACTTTTTCTCTCTATGTGGGAACGTGTAGAATATGCATAATTAGGTTATGCCAAGATTATTTATTTGGAGATTATTTTCTGGAGTATTATTAAAAAACAATACGTAAATAAAGAGTTATAGATAGAATTTTATAAAAATAAAAGCTATCTTATATATGTACGTATATATGTACTTACTCTAAGATTTCATAGCTTTCTTTTCTATCTTTTGAATTCTGCTGGCGGACAAAATAAAAATTAAGCTAATATCGCGAACAAATAATAAACACAAGTAGGTATTTAAGCTTCCATTGAGGTTGCTTATAACATCTGTGTATGTGAAAAATTGTGTTTTTTTTTAATTTGGTTCTGTATATTTTATCTACGATGTTCCGCTATACGCGCTCAACACACTAAGAGGCTGACGTTGTCTGTGGCTCGGATTCCCCTCGTAAAGCCTCCGATTAATGTCGTTCCTCCGACAGCCTCCCGCCTCGATTAAGCGATATTCTACTACCTGCCCTTCAATATTTAAGACGAAAAATGTTACTTAAACTGATACTTTTGTTGCGAACTTTCTGTAACTGTAATCACCTAGCTGTTTCTTATACCTTTAATAAGAAACTTAATTGAAAATTCTTTATTTTATCACAAACTATTTATTTTGTTTATATATGAGTTTGAAAATGAAAAAAGTCACAAAAAAAAACAAATAAACATTTAAAAATACACACCATTATGAAGATAAAAGTAAAGTCCAAATACCAAAACCCACATCATATCTGAAACAAAAATAAAGAAAACAATAAATCTACACTGATTAAAAAAAATACTAGGGCTACCTACCTATCTATAAGCTTTTAGTATCCATTAAAAAAATCAAATCAAACGTCAACTCGTTCCCTTCAACAATGCCACGTGAAAGTACTTGTGAGTTTCGTCCAATTTAAACAAATTATATAGCACATTTGAGGGTATCTCGTGTAGATAACAGGTCGTAAAATAAAAGTATGAGTGTTAGGGAAATGCAGGGAGCAGGCTGCAGTCGGAGGGTTGAGTAAGGCCAGCGACACACTGACGTCAATACCTGTACACAGAAGTACAGTGTAAATCTCGCGTGATTCCGTGCCAAATCTCTTTAGCGCGGTCATACGTTTCAAATGTATTTGGCAAGGCGTCTCCTTGTTATTGCCTTATTGGCCGCACTCGAAATTTCGTCAGTGGCCGTAGCTCAGCTCTTAGATGTCTAGACGAGGTTCTTGGTTCGATGTCCGGACGAAAGGTCACATTTAAATTGAAAAGAAAATACCCTCGATGTTATTTCAAGATATTGTCAACGTTCAAGTCGACGAAAATAACGACATAAGGGCTTAAATGTTATTCATGTGTTAAATTGAAGTTGTTTTAATTTATTTTAAGCAAAATATTTTTTAGCGTTTTGTATTGTAATGTCCCCTACATTACAACACAAAACGCTAAAAAATATTTTATATATAACTTTGTAGCCTGTGTGACACTTTGAAGGATTAAGCTCGGGATTCTCCCTGCTTGTCTATACGACTCAACGCGTTAGAGTTTTAAAGATACACTGGTTCGACCGAGTGTGTAAGTAGGTAGGTATGTGTATACGTGGATCAAGATAACGCTGCAGTGTAACCTGTTTTACAAGTGCATTTGAATGATAGGTGCAGGTATTCGTTTGGTGATACAAACGCGTGAATAAGTACCTAATAACACAGCGACAAATATTCAGTGGGCGTATTAAAGTACACATTGACGGTCACTATTTCTTGTTACTTGTAAATTTTGACAGTAATTATTTATTTGTAGATTTTGATTGTAGACCAAAACTAGATATTTTTTATAAATATCTACGACTACTTTTATAATAACATTATATACAATACAGTAAATGTACATTAAAATAATTACCTCATAGTACCTACCTTACCATACCTAAATAGTAGATAAGAATAATAAAATATAACAGTCATCATGAATGAATCCCAACCGATTTTATTACTTTTTAATTCACAATTAATTCAACATTTTATGCCACAATTTTATTTGAACGTAATTACATCAGTAGTAAAGAGGCAAAAGAGATTATTGTTCTTTGTACTGCCGCCCTTCAAAACTATTTATAAGATAGATTTCTGTAAGGCTTGTGAAGATTTTAGTACATTAACCTTTGACTTTCGGAAGGCAGAATTACGTTGGCATCTAACCTTCATGAGCCTAAAGTTATTTGTAGGGTTCGGTTGACGTCGTTTAGATACATACCTATCCTCAGACCTCCTTGAATTTATTTTCAAAATCAGTTATATACTTAGGCGCATTTTCTTTTTTAGAATGATATTAAAATAAGTAAAACCGCTCAGAGACTATGTTACAATCTAATAGAACTATAAATGTAATAGTTTTTAAAAAAGTTTAGTTGTTACTTACTCAGTAACTCTCTAACCGCTACGTCGATTTGGATGTGATCAGGCAAACAGATGATTATAAATATACTCTATTTACACATATATGTATGTAGATACACATCTAAAGTGTTTAGCTGCTGTTTTTTTCGGGTACCATCTCGCCGAACACTCAGTGAAGTGGTTATGTCGGAATCGAACTGACTAAAACCACACGGTGTTCCGTCAGGGGTGTCTATGGCTGGGGGCTCAGGTCATATGACTAAAAATCAGTTTTTAAATTTTTTATCTGCCTGTCTGTGTGTCTGTTTGTGCCGGCTAAGTCCTCTGCGTGACGGGAGAGTGCCAAATTAAGTATCAAATTCAATATAAATCTATTTTGCAGACTTAGAATATGGATGGTACTTTTCCTTTTCTCTGGAGGTACCAAATAATTATTAATTGATGTGTTTATTAACGATTAAAAAATAAAATAAAACGCATTTTCCTAAACGTTGTTTACAATACAACGGTGTTACTTACTCTACAACTTTATAATATAACCACACCTTTCCGAGACATACCTACCTATTATATATTTAAATGTAATAATGGTCTGAATTAATAAATAATAATAATATATAATATTAATCAAAATACCTAACTATCTGTTTTAACTAACAAAACTTATACTTTTTCATTTCAAGTTTAAACCAGTTACCACACACCGGTCTTATCGTCTGAAATATATCTCTGTATATAATTTTAAAAGCCTTGATGTAATTACATCGCTGTCTAAATACCTACCTACTTAAAGGCTTAAGTACTTAAGTTGAAATGGAGCCTAAAACACTTCTATTTATCTCTATCTGAGCGTTGGGACGAGCGTCGGAACCTGCAGAATATACCAGTATGATAAGCCTAACAGTTTCAGATAAGGTCCATAATTCGCATTCTTTAACTTTTCTTATGTAAATACGACCAAAAAATCAATGTAGATAAGTAATTTATTCAGAGTGGGGCGTCCAAGTGGCCTGTACGACCCCAGCTTGGAAAATATGTTTGGGATAATACCATTCTTAGGGATCACTTCGGGACACCTGATACACACGACTCCACCTATTCCGAGGGATGTTAAAGGATTTTCTTAAATTTATAACATCGAACAGAATAAACGAATAAGGAACGGGCAGTTCTGTCCCCTTTAGGATATCTACCTATGTATGCTAAGAGTCTTTAATTATATTAATTTATTTTATTAATTTAATTTATTTTATTACTGCCGGCTGTATAACTAATGAATGAATAAGAAAATAAATTTCTAATAAATATACGTCCCAAGAATTACCTACGAAAAATTCGACGACCTCCTCATAAATTACATAGGTACGTACTTTGATCTTCCACAAGACTGGAAAACAAGAGCCGAGAGTAAAATATAACTGAATTAGTTTGTAAATATGGGACACTTATACCAAACTTTCGCCAATGTTTAGGTGAAAAATGAGGTTTCCCGAAGAAAGTCGGCAAACGAACAAGGAAAATTACTTTTCCTTCAGGTCTCTGTCGTATCAATATACCTAATTACGATATTATTAGACATGCTATTTCCTACGCAATTCCTCTATATCTACGGAACCTTATCAAATATCGACCTTCTCTCTTGAGACAACCAAGCAGACCCGTGGCTCCCAAATACAAAGACTAACAGTTTATCCTTGACATTTAACACCTGTTTTCAAGACAATTCTGCAATTACAATTAGAGTTGGGCTGGCCCGTTAACTTAATAAACGGCCGCCATGTTACCCAGCCCTGGCTAACATTTCTCTAATTATGTTAATTTCAAAATAAAGTTATGCCACCACACTTGTAAGGGTCCCTTGTCCGTCCCATTTGGTCCCACTCGCCCCCGTTTCGCAGTGTGTTGCTTACAAACAAATTATTTTTATAGGCACGGTACATGTTATGGCTGTTTTTGTTTATAATTATTGCGAATGGAAGGTTTCAGTTGTGTAATTTTAGATGTACTAATTAAGTTAGCAGTAATGTTTATAATGTTTATGGTGCAGAAGGTGGTTGGTTTTGAAGCAGAATTTCAACATTTTAAGGAACATTTCTGACTTCTCTACTCGATTTAAATATGTATAAAATTACTACATATGGTTTATTCTTGGGAACACTTTAAATAAAATTCAACAATGACAATGGATCTCAAGTTGTTCAACTAAACTTAGTTTCTAGCACTGATTAATAATATGTAATATGAAAAATTGGTTTCTAGAATCATGTTTGAAAAGGTTGTGTCAAGCTAATTGCATTTACTTGCACGATTAAACGGTTAGATTTCACAAAAATATGTAACACAATTATTATTAGTAGGTATTTACATCTAAATACATTACAACATAATACAACATAATTATAATTTACCTCATACCATATTTAAATTATGTGTAGGTATATAAAATAAAATTTGAAATTAATTGCATACATAATATTAATATTATGTGAACTAAATTTTTCTGTAATCTCAAAATGACGCAGTAAGTAGGTATTAAAAAAGTTATAGAAATTGTAAAATAAAATTATGATTTAAAATTACCGTTTCCTTGGCCTTTCTGTGCATTTTTAGCACACAAAAAAAACATAACTTATTATATTACATTGCTCTGTCATAGACTAAGACATAGCAATCATATTTACAGGCAACTTGTAATAAAATGTTTACATAGCCACATAAATAATATCATTTTATTAGCTATATCAATAATAAAGAGTCATAATCGCACTGCGAGGCTTGTTTATTACATTTTGTGGCAATATTATACACATTGTATGTTTTATGTATTTCTGGTTACATTAATTGTCATTAAAATAAATTGAACTTAAAAATAAATATACTGTTAATTGTTGTATAACTATTTATCATTTAATATAATTGTTTCATAATATTTCAATTAATACCTATTTAATTAGGAGTTAAATAAAAACCCTAATAGATTTTTGTTACAGTTGTATATATTTAATTGATTTACCGTATTCAATACCAATAACACTCTAATATGAAGAAATGAGAAGAGAATCTTGGAAAAAATATTCTAGAAGAAAATCTCTACAGTTTCTACCTTTATAGAGACAGATTGACAGACAAGGATATTATATTGTGTGTAATATACGTATCTCTCTACATACATTAGAATTGTTTCTGTTTAACATGGACTTTCCTAAAATTTAATTAATGTTTACTTTTTTATCTTTGTTGACGAGGTGGAAGATCCTACATGGATGTCCTCCGCCTTGGGAAGGCGAAGGGGTCTGTCGGACTCTTACCGACTAAAAACCACCCCGGTGTTCCACTACTTGCCTATTAGTGGAGCGAGGATCGCTATTTCATTCTTCCGCATAATTGATGGTCACTGCAGATTTTACAATTCACTTAACAAAAACCATTGGTAGGTACCTAATTATTGCTAAACGCTAACCCGAAACTGAAATTTCAGAATTGTAATTATCCATATTCCGCATGTTAAGTGACATTGCCAACTTTCTACGGATTTTCCCAGACTTAATTAACAGGTCTTATTTAGTTAAATTCGCCTTTATACAGTTGCATACAGACTTACAAAGATTAAGTTTGATTAAAAAAATCGTTAATAAGGGTAAAATATTATACAAAAAATATGTAAGGAAACAAGACACACACAATTAATTTAGATTTGTATAAACATATAGTTCCTTAAAGAAACTAACTGGCAATTTTCCTTTAGGCACTTAGTTTGGTTTGAAGCGTATGCACGATAGCATCAACTCTCATTTTAATATCATTATATCTTCATACGCGCCGACAGATTTCATATTACATGGGTATGACAAAAACATACGAATTTGCGTTAAAATTACATGGTGAAATTTATGAATTCTTCAAAAGCTTTTCTAAATAACAAACGAGAAGTAGGAAAAAATTTGGGCAGGTTATATACATACTTATTAACATGAAATACACTACGGGTAGGTTTTTCTTTTATCCTTTGTTGTTTCTCTGTCCATAATCGGGTCTTGTCCTTTTTTTATAGAAAACAAGCCTCGGATAGCGTTTGAATATTTTTCTTACTTAGGTATAGGTAGGTAGGTATGTTGAATAAGGACAAAAGTACATACACAATACATAAATACCTCTATTCTTACAAAAATGCGAATGTATCTGAACTTCTATCCATGTTTCGCAGATTCAGATAACTTATCTATGGAGGCAATTTTTGAAAGTTGATATTTCTTATTTTTCGTATTTTTCATCTGGTGCCTATCTGAAAAAAAATGTAAGGCGAATTCTTATGTTTCTTTGTAAGGTTTCCCTTGGGAAGTAAGGGGTGATGTGCGTCTGTCAAATATGAATAATGAATATCATGTATTTACCTCACCAATACACTTTGGCCTCCCGATGTATTTTATAAATTTAACACGTAACATCGTATTTTGTTTACGTAGGTAGGTACATTTTAAATGTGTAAACATCGACGTACTTAATTGAATATGGTAACTGGTTTATATATTTGTTAATTTAATTTCAGTTAAGTCTAAGAATATCGACCAACTTGCCACATCGGTTCTAAAATGGACTTCAGTTTAAAAAAATTTTTTTTGGAAAATTACGCTTAGTATACCTGACTGTTTAAGATGAGATCTAAATATGTATATATATATTTATACTAAGATGTAAATATTTCAAATCTGTACTACACGTATCAACACCCTAAAGTGATATGAACAGGGCTGTAGGCGTAGGGAACAAATTAATCTAACCCGCGTACTTGAATACATCTGCGTAGAATACACGAAAATCTCGTATTATATCCAACGCTAACACGAGTTATTTCTTTTAAAATTGGCACGTAAATTGTACTTTACTTTAATAAATTGGTGGAGACCCCCAATTCTTGCCTTCAGCGATGAAAACTTTCTTAGCGTGCCTTTGAAACATTGAGACAGATATTGTTAAGAATTTATATCTTGACAAGAATAATCAGATATATATATTTTTGAGAAAGTTTGTTATTCGACAGTGGGGTTTAAAAAAGAAGAAGTGAAGTGGGTGGATTCTGCATGTACGCACACAGCACATGTGTCATGGGTGTATGAGAGCTAGCATTCAACGGTATAAAACATGTGTATAAGATAGACGGACGTAGGTCTGGAGACTGTCTCATTCAAAATATAGCTGGGGACTGGGGAGCGCACGCCGAATATGAAACAGGGTAGCGTTGGAAAAAAACACTTCAGATCATCACAAAACATAAAGAAATAATTATTATAAAGCTTTAACTGTCTTATTATCTGATTAAATAAACGAGAGTGATCGCGTGTAGAAAAATGAAAACTTGAACACAAGTTATGTCAAACTGATATTTTATGATAAGACACTAAACTTTAGCATAAAACCTCATTTCACAAATTATGTGGTCTTTGCATAAAGATAACAAATGAAAATATATTATACTTAGTTGATAGGGGACAAGAAACCTAACACATAAACATGTCCTACTTATTTTGTAGGTGTTGTTAACGTATTAACTAAGTAATACGGTATCTGTAATTAGACATTTATGTAAATAAACTTTTATGAAAACAATCATACATCATAGTTATTCAGGTTTTAGATAACTATGAAGTCTTGTTGATATTATAATAATACAATGTATTATTCTTATTGATTTCACAATATTCAATTAAACATATATCTGGCTTATAGCAACATTATGCTATTGCATATTTATAGTAATAATTTGCCCTTTAAAATCTGCCATCAGGCGGTATGGCTGTATGAAACAAGGCAATGAATATTAAATTAAATGTCACACGTTTCAGACGCTCTTTGTGAAAGGGCAGACGTGTTCGATGTCAGCCGTGATTGTGAATGTCTCATGAAGTTGCATTTGATTTTCGACCTAACGTCTATCTTAGATAAATTTAATATTTTAGAAGAGTTCTCAACGATAGGTTTGGTTATAGTGCATTAATATCACACTTTTTTGTTTCAAAAGTTTACTGTAATATCTGCCTCTTTATACTATCGTGATTTCGTGATAAAATATTCGTGGATTATATGATAGCAGCCTATCATAATCTACATAAATGATTCAAGTACCTGGTATATATTATTACATTTTCGTCACTTATACGTCCGTATTTAACATTATTTGTTTTTAAATACGGATAGATAAGTTTAAATAGAAGATTAGTTCACCAAACCTGTATGATAAAAGAAGTGAAGACATTAGACAGTAACGACAGTTATGTAGATTAAAGCATAACTTTAAGAAAGCTAATATTATATTGCAAATGGCTTCAATTGAAGCAAAAATTATATGGCGATTACTTATCATATTATCATCATAATAATTAATATATCTTTAATAAATTACAAATATAAAACTTGTCGTGTTTGCTCCAAAATTAAAGAAATAAAGTACTGAACTTAACTATGCTTAACTTCTCACTGATTTCTCGTTTTCTATTGTTATTTTATTTCTTAAAGTACCAATTAAATATTACAATTAAGCTATAAAACACATACCACATGTCTGTAAGACGCGTCAGCTTTCTTATTTTTAAGTTTTTAAACGATTACGCCTTGAAATTGTCTTTATTAGTTATGGAACATTGACTTATCGTAACATCCTGAAATTGAAGGTGTAGCAGAAATGTGAATTCTCTTTAATTGTATAATAAATTCGGAGTTACATTTATAAGCATTTTAGTATTTTGTGTTTTTTTTTTGTGGGCAGTACTTCCCCGATGTGTCGTACAGATAACAACTATCAACACAAATTGTAACCCCTTGTTCCATTCGCCAAATTGGTTGCATTTCTACGCCAAAATTTTAACATAACGTCTTTCTAAACAAGAACCCATTGTTTCTTGTTCGCCGGTGTCTACTTCATTCTTAAAGGTATTTAAAGCAAAACAAGAACCTTTTCAGTATTAAAATATCATTGTGATACACAAAACACCTAATAAATTTTTCTATAATGTTCAAGACACTCATAAGACAGAAGGAAATAAAAATTTGGATACGTTCATGGAATTGGATGACTATTAAATGTGTTGAGTGAAGATTGCTCTTCTCTTTTTAAATTAACATTACTGTCCAAATACTCCACAAAGCTCGTAAAACTTACACATGGCATAGAATTTGAACGGATTGACGAATTATAAATACACAGCTGACAAAGTCAAGGCTCGTAGGCTTCATAGTATCTGTGCCTGCCTCAACGAGGAGTATATCACAAATAGTAGCAATAAAACTTGAACTTTATTAATAATAAAATAAAGTTTAATTTACGATACTATATTGTAACAGTTAAGTTTTTTATAAGGTGCCAGCGTGTCAGTAAGTAGCCGGTCCGCAGCACGGGCTGATGACAGCGCGACCACAACAATCGGTACCAAGAATAATCGCTACACGTTTTATAGGTCGTAATTGTTGTCATAAAATGGTCACAAAAGTTGTTTTTACGTTCGGCACGAGAGGCGTGTTTATCATCCCGTAGTAACGATACAGAATTATTCAATGATTATGGTGGGAAAACACCGAATTTTATAGTATTTTAATTGTTTAGTCGATTTTTTAATGTTTCTCACACTACTATTTATGGTAGATCGGGTGCGGAACTTTATTGATTACTATTTACATTCAATATGATACTAAAAGGATGTAAAGTTTTTTGTGAATGAGATATTTTATCGTCATAAAATAAGAAATGTTGTTTACAAGCTAGCGACCACACTGCAAAGAAGATTCAAAATTTTTGTTAAAGAAAATCAACTAAGGCATTTTAGTTTAACATATTAGAATATGGAATATGTATATATAATCCTACAGATATACCAGAAATTATACGCGCAACGGATGGAGAGAATATATTAAAATATTTAATTAGGGTTCAGGCGAAACTGGCTTCGCGGGACGTCCCATCTGTTCCGGATTTAACAATGCAGCGTTTCTTTGAAGGAATCGCGTTTCGCATAATATTCATTCTAATCAAAATTCACACACTGTGTGTTCCTCGTACCTGATAACTTCGATTACTATGAGTATGAAATTCAATAATGGATTCGAATCAAGCGTGACTTCAAAAGATAATAGACACCTACGTGCAGGGAACGACCGCGCCGGGC
This sequence comes from Callimorpha dominula, assembly GCA_949752705.1. Taxonomy (NCBI): domain Eukaryota; kingdom Metazoa; phylum Arthropoda; class Insecta; order Lepidoptera; family Erebidae; genus Callimorpha; species Callimorpha dominula. The sequence goes on along the minus strand of OX457002.1, from coordinate 14,738,196 downwards.
GCTGCTTATATAGGCAACGAGCTCTATGTTTATTTAGTAACAAATGGTAAGGGATATTTTCCGATTTGTAGGCGTAGTTCGACGTCCGTCCTCGGGCGCCAACTGACTCACCCACTACGGCCGATTGTTCGACACTAAATGTCAATGGAATCGGTAACTCAAGCATTTTACTACCGACTTTAATAATATATGGGGCGTTGCGTAATTTTAATTTAGTTTCACCTTATGCGAATGTTAGTGCAAATATTGGCTTTAGGAGTGGTTTCTTAGCGATATTCAGTACATAGTACCGGGTAGCCTGTATCTATAAATAATATTAACTCAAAACGCCGGCGCCTTAAGTATGTTGCTTTATTTTCTCATTAACGAGTTGCACGACAGTGCACGTAAATATTTTCGGTCGTTAATCCAAAGACTGTTTGGACGCGATTTGGCATTTTTTACTCTATAAACAATTCCCAGCGCTCGTTAACAAGAAAGATGAGCTCTAACTGCTTCGGTTTATGGACAGTAAAGTCGTCGGCACGCGTGTGTTTGCACGACATTTGTCACTTGATAAATTCAGTTTAACCTTAGTTTAGCTGTGTGAATGAAAATTGGAGATTGCGGTACTGATTGGGAGACTCTACTATATAAATTACCTGCTGGATTACGTGGCGGTACTTACAAACTAGAAATCTCAAAATTAATGCGGTTTTTAACTTATTTATGGACAGATTCATAACATGAAGATATAGAAATAAGATTGGTTGTCTTTTCTCACCTAAGAGTATTAAAGTCTTAAATTACGTCTCAAATTAGCATTTAGGAAATTTATTGATGGAAATGAGAAGCCGCAATTTATCACATTAATATGCGGGGTTAAGGACCATGCAAGGCATGTTGGTTTTGAGTCTGAGTGCAATAATTGTGTCGATACATCGTGTCAGTGACCTACACGTTTCTGCATATTTGTTTGTAATACATACGAGTTTATCACCACTTCATTGACACATCTCAGTTCAAATAAGCAACACCTAGTAGATAATAATATATTCTTCGAATTCAGATTGGTATTTTAATTTGATGTTTTTTATCTAATCTTGTCGGCTTTGGTGTCAAATGCTTTGTTAACGTAAATTATTTCATTAGGAACCATCAGACATAAACGAGCAAGGGACCCTTTAATTGTAAACGTTATTATTTCTAATTAAAAGCTATGTAATTGTTTTGTACATTTTTGAATCGGAATAGACATAATGGACGGAATAGGCAAAATCTAGTAAGTGAAAACAAAATGGTTCAAATGTTTACTGATTTTATAAGTAACAAAGTTTCAAAATGCATAGGCAAGTCCTATGCATGTCCGTCGCAAAATATGAATCAGTCAGTTAACTATCAGAAACTTCAGCGCACTACTCCCCAGAAACTTTGTTATACCTATTTAAAGGCGAATCAAGTTTAGGCATCGAATAATCTATGTATGTGTATTATATCGATTGTATCGAGAAGTAACATCGGAGCGGTGAGCGCAGGTAGCGAGTCAGATAGCTTGGTTTATAAATAGGTAAAGAGCGTAAATAGAAGCGGTTGTATCGGCTTTGAGCCGCTACCAATCGATACGTGATATCGTGGCCGTAATACGTAATAAATACTTCTGCTCCTCAAGCAAAATTGGACCATATTTCGAGAGAGTTACAGAAAATATTTGATGGTAGTGTGTCTCGTGTGTTTGTTTATAGGTACATACACATGTAATAGACGTAAACGCACACACAACACGGAGATGTGGGTGTTTGGATAGTTAAAAGTTAAATACCAACATCTTTTCATGTTGTTGAATCTTTTCTTAATCAAACTAATGGAAATTGCCAGGTTTTAAAAGTCAGTAAGCAATATCTTTAGTTATAGTACATTAGTTATTCGGTTTAATAGGCTGGCGCTATTTAGTTAGTCAGGATAGATATTTAAACGTTAATTTGGTTGATATCAATATATTTTGATACAAGAACGAACTGAAAGTTAAAATATTTTCTGTGTAGGTACTTTGTAAAGTCATTCAAAATCACATTAAATTAGATTTAAATTATAATTTCAGTATTATGAAAAGCTGTCATTACACGTAATTAATACGTACCTACCTACTTATGTACCTATATAGAGCTGAGTTGGAGCCGACCGACTTTAGTTGAATATTTACCCTGTATTTGCGGTTAGTTGGATTTATTTATTTAGTGTTTACGAAAACATTTAGCAATTCAATCCTAAACATTTTTGTTTTTCTAAGCAATTTAGTTTTGGCTTGCTTAGCAAGTAGGATGTATTGCCTTCAGAACAATATGTTTAAGTAATAACCTCAATAACTTCAAGATAGGGTAATATTTTTACTTTCAACCTGTCAAGATTGAAAATTATGAAATTATGCATTACCGTAGTCAACCAGTAGCCGTAATCAGCGTAGTGTTATATTTATTTGTATTGAGAGAAGGGCTAATAGGTATTGTTTTGCTCTTTTTGTTCAAAGCTAAATTTCGTTAGATATGATCATGACTATTTGTTACTTAGAAAATATTATACCTACAGGAAGTTATTTTGTCTAATACTAATAGGTACATCGCAGTACTTCGCAATAATAAATTTCAGTCAAAAAGTAACGATAGGAATAGCTTGAAAATGTATTAGACTTTTGATGTATAATATATATGTAATTGCCGTGAGGATGAAATACATTGCTTAACTTCATGAAGAAAGTCTTTAATAAGATCCCAGAACTCTTAAAAGTTCAAACTACCCTCTAAATAAATTTATCCCAGCCCTGACAGCTTGGTTAATTAGTAATACATTTTATTCGGTTACAGACTTTTTAAATGGCAAACGTACCTAGTAGCTATTATGAAGAAAAGTAAATTATAATCAATACACAAAAACTGATGATTGATTCCTAAGAATAATAATAATATAATATACTTATTTTAATAGGTATGTTTTTTTTTTTTTAGTGTTCAAAATAATTCCAGATATCCAACATTATCTACATGTAAGCTACTCACGTTAAATTTGTATGTTGTTTTTATGGCTAAATGAGCCTGTTCGCCTTAAATCAAACTTGTAATAACACATTACGTACCACCCTTTACAAAGCAAATAAATAATTTGAATTTGAACTGCCTTTTTGTAGGCAGGTATATCCGATTTATTAACTAGGATATTCGTCAACCTCTATTATTAGCTAAGTCTAACAGTATTATGATTACAGTGGTACCCAAACTATTACCTACAGCCTACAGAAATGTTCAGAATTTTCGGGATTAACCAGATGGCACGTAGCACTTTCGAACAATATCATGAACGTGATTTAAATCTTATCTTATATATACAAATACTAGCTGCTTTCTATAGTTTTCGCCACCAGTCACTAATTTTGAAAAGTGTTTACATAATAAGAGAACAATTTCTGCAGAAAAAAATGAAGATGTGAGTTATTTGATTTTTTAAAGTAGATAGAACTATAAAATAGGCACGAATGGTAATAATAATATTTTAAACTAAAAATCTGTATGGTAAGATATTGTATGTGAAATGTGGTTTACCAAGATTTTCTGACACATTTGATCCATAGATTTCACTCTGAAGGAGGAAATTATCTGTAGGTACTTAATTTCAATTTTCATACACAACAGTAACCTGTTCATTAAATTAGTTCTGGTTCAATCGGTTCAGGCCGAACATACAGATACATACTAATAAGTAGGTAGGTATGTATTTATGTATTGCTATTAAAGAATGTGACAAATATTGTATACGAACAATAATGTTTAATATTTAATTTACGATTGTTGTCAGAAGTTTAGTGTAAATTAAACCTTAAAAGATATATACTATGAACACGAGAAATCGTTACGTATGATTTTCTTTATCTTACTGACATAATCTAGAGCGTCTGGTCACATCCCTTTCATCGTTAGTGACTAGTCCAGGAGTCACATACGAGTATTTAGCCTGCACCAGACTAGTACCTACGAGTAATCCGTAGAGCTGTCAATTAATAGGTATCTTGTAAATAAACAAAACAGATTTTTTTACACATCTACAAACAATACCTAACTATGTTAGATATATTTTCTCTTTAATGTGGTATTACGGAATGCGTCCACCGAGGCATGGGCTTAATATCCAAGTGACGCCATTAACGAAAATATACGAACAAATTTACCTTCTACAAGTAAACTTGGCAACTTATGTACCGTGGCCTCCTGATGTTTGGGAAATATACTTTTATCTAAACATTCAGGTGATGTAAGCGGAGATAAAAGGTATATTAGAATTTTTATTGTATTCAAAGCTACAGATGTATGTAAGCAAATAGTAGATTGTTGTCTTTGACAATCACGAATGGATAAAGATGTGGGTTTATTAAAAGGATGAAGTATCGAGGTATGTTTGCTGAGACATAATTGTAATGAATTAAGAAATCGATTTTGTTATTTTAAGCAAACAAACCAACATCATACAAAAAATAATATGTTCACACTTACACACATCACTTAATTTATTAGATGATGTGTGTTGTTTCTTTCTATACCCAACATTCCTACCTCTTAATCCATTTCTAGCTCTTAATTATCGACATAGTAATAACCTAAGTAGCACAGCGTTATTAATAAGTACCTGAATTTACATTGGTAGAATAGTTTTGTGTATGTAGGGATCTAAAAAGACTGTTAGGTTGTCATACGTAGATATTTCCCACTGTTATTGGTTATTAAAACTGTATAAACTTTGAACAAAGGCAATCATTAAAACATGCTTTTGATCTGAAAAAAATAAATAACGGGAATGATATACCTATTTCATATCTAAGGATTTTTTATTTCGTACTGTAAAGATATGACGCTCACACTAAGAAGAAATAATAAGGTTGCTAGTTTCAGATTAGATACCAACTGCGACGTAGGTAGGTATATTTTAGTTTTGTATTTAGTTGAAATACCACTGGCGTTGGATCCGGCTTCGTTATGGCCGAACTTTGTACGAAGGGGTACCGCCTCCATAATAAAATCTTAAAACTTTTATCTTTTACTTTGATAACGCACCTATTCCGGGACGGAACTTCTATTACATTCACCGTTCCACGTCGCTTTGTGAGAAAAATGTAAAAAGATTCAACGATATACGAAATCGAGTTGTTCTTTTTTATATAAAAGACGGGTAGCCCAACTTTATTCTTTGTCCATAAATTTTTTGTTACCACATAATATGTTACATTTAAATGCGATTAAACTCATTTTATGGCGTACATTATCATTAATATAGATAACATAAATAAATGAAAGTGACGTTTTAAGGTACACATATGGTGTTAGCGCTTAAAAGTCTTCAGATAACTTTTACAGCGACATTAAAAAGAACATAAAATCAACACGTGCCAATATATTGTCTACGGTTTCAATATTGTTTTTACCAATTTTTTTTAACAGCAAAAAGCTTACACTAAAATAATAATTAACTAAACGACGATACCAGAAGTACCTAGTGACCAATCGATTCGATATCGTGTTAAAAAATATGCACGAGACCTACAATTATTTTACGATCGAATTTTATAGCAATTTTATGTTTTTCCAATTGCCTTCGGTTGACAATCCGATTCGTGTAAATTCTAGCAAAATATGTGTGTGAAGAATCCAAAGCTATTAAAATGCAAATTGAAAGTTCATTTGACTATATTATATGTATAATAATGACGTCCCTAGGCTTTGACCGCATGAGGTAATTGATATACCATGACCACTCTTTAATCCGATAATAACTAGTGGTGTGTACGACTTCGAGTGTTCAACGTAGAAAGCGATACGAACTCTTCGACGTTAAAATAATTTTAATGTAATCTACTGGTTGTAACGAGCATATTTTTAAATAAACTACACACAAACAAAAAAATTGTGCGGTGCCCGACAGGGTCCATAATTGTAACCCAATTTTTAAGCTTGACATCTGTATCACATTATGGAACGCAATACATGTATTGAGTATTGAGTAATCCGTCCATCTTGTTCCTACACATTGAAAGTGTATATTGTATTTCGTATATCTTCTTATTATTAAAATGACGTCGGAGATACTCACAAGAAATCAGTAATAGTGAACAAAGAAAAAATGAGTGCTTCTCCGTCGAAGATTACACCGACAAAAATGTAGATTAAGCTCACTGAATGTAGGCATTCAAGGAGCAATGTTCCAACGAAGGGCTCGATTTAGGCGAAATTAAATCATTAGAAACATCTGCGTTCCTCCGGAGCTAAGTATCAGAACAATGTCGATAGGAAGGCATGGATTATATTACACACCTTCGCTTTTATCCCAACTTTTAAATTCAGTCTACCTACAAATAATATATTTTAATATTTACCTGCCACGAATGCCAATATTTCATGTAAATCCCTGCCTCCACACTGATTAAACTCTCGAGGGGGTTAATTCATTACGAACATGGATAATCGAAAAATTAGATACAGATGTCGACGTTGCTTTTGCTTAATATTTATTACACTCCACATTTTTCCCGACCCCGGAAATTTTTCTCAAAAATATTTATCCAATATACACAATCGGTGCCGCCTCATCACTTATGAAAAATCGTTTCTCCTCAGAAAGTCCTCTATAAAAAGCTCATTCCAAATTAAAATTAAGGTCTAGCGTAACTAAAGAAAATAATCTTATATGTTATCAAAGCGCCGCAATAAGAAATGTACTGTAGGTCGTTGCGTTTAAGTGAATATTCGCTTAAAGGTCTCAAGCATTTACGACCTACTTGGAAACAGCTGTAGTCAAAATAACTGGTTGTTTTTCAAGATCCATTTGTGTGGTGTGTTACACTAGCTTTGAATTATAGATGTTAAAAGAACAACAAAACATGTAGATATTTTAGTCGCGTGTGATTAAAGAGTTAATAATTAAACAAAAACAGCGCTAAACGGGTTATTTTCTGTGAGATTAAACATTTGTTATTACGATAAAAATTCATTTAAATAACGATATCATAAAATTATGTCATTATTACCTATTTGATATAATTTAATACCCATTTGTGTAATGTTTGTGAAGTAAAGTATAATTATGTGGGTAAATGTGTTAAATTATGATCCGGCAAGCAGTTCATGGACGTAGTGTTATCTGCATACTTACCTATTTATAAATTAATCATTAAAATACATAATCTTGAAATAGAAAAAAAAATAAAGTATAGAGTTGCCACTAATTATATACACATTATAAAGTCAATACTCTTTATAGTTCGATCGTAACATCGCGAGAGCTCAAGTATCTACAAGTTTAGTAAAGCGGCTCATTATGCATTACCCATCAGTCTTCCTTTCCTAACTAAAAGAATAGGTACTGGTAAAAGTATATAACACACCTACATCGAGCAAGTCCATTAACATCAAGCGTTATTGAGGCCGTGTCTCGAGTCCCGAGCCACTCCGATAGCCCCATGTTCCATTAAAAGAAACCATAAAATTACATTATTATGTGTTAATAATTTCCAGCGAAAGAGCGCCTCTTTGAATTTCCGTCATAACAAATTAAAAGTTCATATTCATTTATATTGTAAATCTTTCAGATTCGACGTGGAATTGGATTTAGTATTGGTGTATCGGTATGCAAAATTGAGTTTCGCCTTATTGAGTGTGAAAATGCTTCACCACCGGTAGCTTAATTCTGAGTTTGCGTGCAAGATTTCGTCATACCTACTATGCTTGGCCAATATAGGCGGTTTCACGGTTTATTTTATTTAGTTTCCGAAACTGCTTTTTTAATCTGATCATATGTTAACATGAGAGTCTTCTTTAATTCATTAACGATTTTAATTTCGATTGTAAAATTTAAGTGTCTGCTTATTTTTCGTAAAAGCTTCGCAGTGGAGGTCGCGTTTCATCATACCTATTCCTTTACGAGTAAACTTTTCAAATCGTGGTAGGTACAGCTAGAAAAAAAGCTATCAATAATATTATTATGTTCAATATCTTCACAAAAATTTAGATAACAAAAAGTATGTTTGTTAGATGGAAGGCTGATGTAAATTTAGTCGGAGTGTCTACCTGTGAAAGCCGAAAGGCGCTTCCTTGGGATGTCTCATAAAATGAGTACATAACTGCTTCGCATATTATCAGACTTGTTATGAACCAAACCGAACTCACATGAAGCATTTAGGTATTCCAGCAGATTAAGATTACCTTTGACACATTATCAACGTAGGTAAATATATTGTGCACTCAAATAAGACACATATTCTGTTATAAAATACAGTCAAAATCATTTGTGGCACCCTCATTACCGTCGGTTCCCCCCTATCGGATTATTTTCATTCCAACAATTTTTGTGCACGAATTATAATATTAACTGCTTTAAATAAGCTATCCCAACTGTGAAGGAAGTCTTAATATCTCTTTTTTAATTTTGTCGGTGAAGCAAAAAGGTTTTCATTATTATACGTACCTACAAAGTGGTCCACTAGGAAGAGCTTAAGTGTACGAACAAAACAGGGCACTTAATGTATGAATCAGATTTTTTAGGAGCTAATGAATTAGAATGCAACACACGAGCAATAAGTCGTGATTGTTTTGACGGTTCCTCAGAGTATAGCAACTATTCTCCATTTATTTCCGAAACCAAATAACATTAGATTAATAAAGTAGAATACTTATTAGAGCATTACAATTATGCTAGATGAATGAAAAAAAAAATCCAAGTCTGTGCAAATGATACACCGATCCAGATAAAGTTTCATATACCTACCGTGTACGTCCTGCATAACTTGTTATTCCTGAACTTTATGTAATGTTTAGAAATAACGACGTTTATTTTTTTTTATTTGCAGAGAGAACATGTATTCTCTCGAAACTGAATATGCCATCATTGTGATCATAAGACAGCTCCTTTAAAAAACTATATCACTTATTCCAATTAAGTGATTCTGGGCTACCGGTAGGTACAATACTCTCGTATTACCGCCAACAGTATGTGTAGGTAACATTAAAGATAATATCGCCTCTGCGAAATCGATACGCATTGCTCCCTAACCTACCCTGCGTCGCTGTGTAAGTTATGTGGCGAGGCCGGTGTTTGCCCGCCAATCAAGTGCCGTATTTTACTGCTACACGCCAACACTAACTTACCACAACGAGCACTGGCTCTCGGTTAATGGGACAGCATCGTTTTAGTGTCAAACATGAAGCGGTACACGAATGGGGGTGGTGGGAAATCAATAATTATTGTCACACTAAGATTAAAAAACAATAAGACCGGGTTGTTGTTGTCAAGTAGCGGTTCTTTATTTGAGTAAACGAATGGATAGATTTTTAAATGAGTACTTCACACAATGTTTGTACGGTGTTTGTAAGTTTATAAATACCCCGTAATATCCGTAATAACCTAGTAGCTACATTGTTATTGAACAATAAGTACTACCTATTTTTTTTTTTAATTAAAGAAATATATGTAGGTAATAATACGTACTGGTGCTGCAATTAATGTTGGATTTTTCACATTCGCGCAAGCGAATACGACCGTGAATATTGATCTCTAGTAGGTATTTGTAAATGCGAATTTTGACTTCTCAAATAAAGCGCGTAAAATGTTTGACAGGTTTAACATTTCGCGTTGGCAATGTTAAAATCGAATATAGCCAAGCCGATATAGGTTGAATAAACTAAGTAAGTCACCTAAATTTCACTCAAAAATGTTTATTTTGATTTGAGGTTAGTTTACCTATTATACTATTTATCAAATTTAATTTATATCTAAAATTGACAAAGTGATGTTAATACATGAATAAACCACATGTGAGTGAAGTTTGGACTTTTTTCAATGCTTATGATGCTGAAAATGCAAAATGCAAATTATGTGAAAAAGTACTCTCGCAAAGGAAGGACCACTGTGTTACACATTAAAATGTATACGACTAATTAAAAAAACGAGAGAATGTAAAGCGATTATTTTTTTATTCAAATACAAGTACCTAAATAAACAATATAAATCTTATAAGTTCGCATTCGTAGGTATCGTTTCTTGCGGATACGAATGTGAATATTCGTTACATCACTAATAGGTACATACACAACACAGTTCACCGATAAAACTCTTTTTGGGTCCACGTGATAGATCGCGATAATGGTAGATAGGCATTACACTTAAATCTAACTTGTAATACTATAATACAATAGGAAGGTACTATAGTATTATTAATAAGGTAATTGTAGTGGATAACCATAATTTCGCAAATTCGTTTTATTATATTTTATTATCTATCTTAAGAACGCATAATTTTAAAACTGCTAAAAATGTACATAAGTATGTATAATCGAAGCGATGTATGATCGGCTCGTCGTTTAGTGTACCGCTTTATACCCGAGATAAATAGATTTTATTTATCATTACATTACGCACTGTAGGTATTATTACCCTAAATCAATTGAAACATTTCAGTGTTATTAAAGGATAATTTGAACCAGTATAAGAAATTATACTGTTGATGTCATAAATGTATTGTGGTTATGTCATGACATTACTTATTCAAAATTATAGTGAAACATTTAAGGTCAGCCAACATCATATTATACTGAAATATTTAAGGTGATCATCAGATATCATGTGTTATACACGTAGCTAGTATACAGATAAACAAACTTGACAGAACCCGTATAATCATGCTAGATATGAGCACTAACTGCCTAACTGCCCTTATACAATACGTGATAATGACACTTAGGCACAGCCTTTCAAAATATATAATTGGACATGACAATTGACACCTAAACATACAATCTATGATTTTCAATAGGTAGTCGAAACTAAATGTAACTCTACGATATTTATATAGCAGCAAAGTTAGGTTGTCTATCTAAAAAGTACCTAAAAATTTGGTTTCTTTGATTGTTGATAAAGTTGTAGTAATAACAAAATTACAAAGACTTTATTTATTGTTATCGGATTTTCGTCGACACGAGACAAATATGGGCAAAACAAACATTAAAAATACAATACATGTCATCAACTAAATAAAATACACCTACACTTGGTCTTGGACAACATAACAAAAAATCATGTTTAAAAATGTCTCATTATCAGAAAACAAAAAAATACACTTAACAATTTTCAGTAAAGGAAATAAATGCATAGAAAAATTCTTTCTTGTTATAGAAAAGGCGGGAGAGAGCCGGGGCACACGTCGCCTCTGCCTACATATTTTATTGGACCGAGTGCAGCACACGGCATGATTCCGTGAGACAGATCTACAGATATTGATTATTAGGTAACATAAGTGTTTCATGTATCTGTTAATGGATCCACATTTTTATTCTTTTTTGTACAGTTTTAATCAGTGAAGGAATCGAAAGAAGTGATTGTATATTAATTATTTTATATCACTTGTCTGACCACCCGGCATCTTTCGGGTAGGTAATCGTGGCTGCATATGGCTTGATAAATATTTTATAAATGTTTTTTAGTATTTATAATTTTATACTTAAGTTAAAGGTTTCTTTTACATTTGAAGATTGGATTTTGTTCTTATAAATCACTGTACATTGTAAATGTGATCAATATCTTTTCCCACATCTAAGTTTTATACCAAAAAATATTTCCCATTTGCAAGTACTTTATTTACTGTTCTTTTCAACCTTGTACATGCCACATTACCCTTGTATTTTCCCTTCTTTTCATTATCGAAAACATCTCTACTAACTTTACAGACTATAATAATTACGTTTGTAACTCACCAGTTAAATCATTTATTTACAAAATTCTAATCCACCTAAATCCGATAACATTTGCCAACATGCACAATTACATAACAAAACAATATCCATTCACAAAACATTACAACTCCATCAATCATTTTCCTGTACATGATATTGATATAAAAACATGACATAAAGATCGATATCTGGCGACACATCCTCGTGTCGGAGCTCTCGTGCACCACGCATGAACTTTATAGCATATCAGTCCGTGCGGTATTCCCTAACTGCACTTCAGAGCTCCCGAACCTACAATCTACCTTGTATAGGTGTGTATATATAACACGCACATACTCGCATTCATAACACGTAACTTATGTTTTAGAAGAATTCTCTCGAACATCTTGCTGCTGTAGAGTTCCGTTCGATTTTTCAAAATGGTTTCGCTGTTACATGACGAAGTTGAAGAAAAAATACTTTGATATCTAATTTATCAATTTCTCATCTTCTTAGTCCGTTGACGTTTAAGATTGTTGAGTCGTTAGCAAATATGTCCGATAGCTGGTCAATATAGCCAGCAGCTATTCAATCACAACGGTGACTTATTAAATAGGTAATGTTTTTCCCTTTTAAAGGTAATCCTAAATTGTAAAGATTAAAAAAAAAACTCTGTGATTTCTTAATAAGTATATATTATTGATAAGCTGTTTTGTTTACAAAAGAGTCACTAACCCATTAATTGCACTCCCTTGACTAAACGAATAGGTACCTATTATTATTGTTTCAAGTGCCTAGTGCTACTTCGACCATTTCTGGTCTTTTATGGCGCACTTCTACTTTACAGTTCACTGCACAGACTTATGGCTTCGAGAAACCTCCAGATCCTATCAGCAGTGATTGTTTGTATTTCCTGTGGTTGCATGATGTGCAACCCTAGGTTAATATTTCAGTGCCGCATTAGTGGGCCACAAGAGCATAAAATCTGCGTTGCAGTCTATTTTGTCTCTTGACAGAATCTGCATATTGTGTTCTCGCCCAATTTTAAGTTGAACATATTACAAAAGCCGTCGGCGTGATTTAAAAGAAAAACATGTTAAAATCGAGCGTTTTGATCATTTCTAGCCACAAGACGTATGTACGTACACCTCAACGATATCATTTAATAATATGTAATAGGATAGTTAACCTTGATGTAACTTGAATTTGATTCTGTTGTTTCGTGTGTTTTTGGTAGGTAACAGTCCAACAGACTCCTTCTCCCTCTTCAAGGGTGGAGGACATCCGTGAGAATCTTCCACCACGTTACCAAAATAAAAAGTTTAAAATGTTTCTTCTATACCTTTTTTGCTGCTTGAGCTATATATTCGAACTATGACACTAATATTATATACATACAACCCTTATAACATATAATATACACACCACAGATTATATAAGTACCTACATACAACCATATAGAACTAAAAACAGTCACACTTGAATTTGTTTCTTTTTTAATTAGTCTGTGAATAGTAGGTAAGTGTAGTATCTATACCAAACAGGATTTCACTGAGAGATTTGATATGAAATTGTTTTTGTATTAAAACTTCTCAAAAATTAACATTTTCAAAGGAGAAGGGTGCCGATAGCAGATTTTGCTCAAATTGGAGCTGCCTTACAAAGAAAAACGCGGTTAAACAGCACTAGTGAATTATTGTTTTAATGAGTAAAAATTATGTTTGTATAAAAAATAAACAAACTATTATAAGGTGAAACCTACACTTGTTGGGCGGCTTAGTGATAAAAGATTCTAATCCGTCTAATGTTACGGTCTCTAGTAGTCTAGTGTTAATCATAGTTAACTAAAATAATAAGAAAGCCATGAATAGATATTGTTCATAATTTCTACCTAAGTTACCTACTTAAAAAAAGTTATTTTTAATTTACCAACAAACGCAAAATAAATATAAAAATCTTAAATAAGCACATCAATTCAAGCTAATAAAAAATCATGTTCCAGTCATAGACAATTTAATAAGGGTCCTATCTTTCATCAGATATAAGTCACAATCACAAGACACAAGTAGGTAGGTATATACTGTATATTTATCTATAAGTACAAAGGTGTATGTACCTACATATTGCCTTTTGATTCAACAAAATAGGTTTGGAAGCACCTATGGGATTTGATAAGCTTAGTCAGAGGTTCGTGCGGTCAAGATCTACGTTGATAAGACCCTCATTTAAGTTGGGCAAATAGTTGATACGGGTGGTTGTGATAACTTCCTAGGTCAGGTGAATACAAACTACATGGTAGATTTTGGTAGACTAGTAATCATCATAATGGTTATGTTATTACGTTTTTTATAATTAATAAAAATATACAAGATAAATATAAAACATTAATAAATGAATAACCTTTTATGTAGGAAACCAAGCAAAGTGAATTTATGTGCGAATTGGAGAGCACTGGAGCGACTGGCGATCGTGCCGAAGTTATTAAGGATGTTTTTTTTAACCGACTTCAAAAAAAGGAGGAGGTTCTCAATTCGTGGGAATCTTTTTTTATGTATGTTCACCGCTAACTCGAAGACGCCTGAAGTAATTTGGAAAATTCTATTTTGTTTCAAATTTTATAATTAAAATTTTATCGAAATCAGTCGAGTGCTTTTTGAAAAATCAACAAATATCTAAAAATTGTATACGTCGATGATATTTTCGTTTGCTCCGAAACATCGCTTTCTCATTGGAGCAGTGCGTTTAGTTGGCCTACCCATCTACTACTACTAATACATCTACTTTCCATTAAAAAGCACATTGAAGTCGGTGATACTTTTTTTTAAAAGATAATTATTATTCTGCTGGTTGGTAGTATCCGCGTTGGTAGTAGCTGCTCCAGTATATTGTAAGTGTTGGTGGCGTCTTATAACCTCTTACCATGATGGTTACTTAGTTAAAAAAAAATACAGTCACGAAAAATAACAAATCTACTTCATTTGACTGCAGACTTTTAAAATATAGTTACATATTTCAAGTAGATAACTATTTTAATTAACTTATTTACAGCTACAGCAAATACCTTAACTCAACTTGTGAACAAAGTTTTTAGTAAATAGCAATAAAGAAATTTGTATTATTTTCCATCAAAGGTTTTTTGTTGTATTGCTTGTTATGTTCGTTGTAGGTTCTAATAGTTGAATATTAATATATTATTTTTATTAGCTATAAAAATAAACACTTCTTCTCTTGGATCTTGGATATATCCTGAATAACATTAGCAAAGATAATAAATGTCTCCAACGTCATCACGAAGCAAGAGCCCTGCCCATCCCCGAGATAGTTCTTAAGAATGGCAGGTTTCACTAGACTACTTGCCATTCAACACCATCCGGGTTTCTTTGACTAGGTAGTTATGTTAAGACATAGTCGAATACACCTTGATATAGTAATAATATTCTAAGACATACTATACAGCGCCATCTAGACACAAACTAAGCAGTGCATACCTACAATAGATTATAGAACATGGATAAACAAACTCAGATTTTTTTTGTACCTAATAACATACACAATATTACAGAAACTTTAGCGTGGGAGAGCATTGATTCGGTACGTATTGGCTGGCTCGCCGAGTGAGTGAGGTTACCGGAGGCCCTAACCCTTCCCTCTCCTCCTCTTCACCCCACTCCCCTCTTCCCTCCCTTCCCCTACTCCCACCTTAAAGGCCGGCAACGCACTTTTGACTTTTGAGTTGCAGGTGGCCACAAGAGGCAGTGGTCACTTACCAATAGGTGTCCCGTCTGCTCGTTTGCCTCCCATCTCATAAAAAAAAAAACAAAGAAACATACAGATTAATACAAATACACATATTTATGAATAAAAATATGTGCACTGGGAGGGAATCAAACCAGCGATCCCTGATGATTTAGTCGCACTTCCTACCGCCGCGCCATCACTAAGAACGTCGATAAATTTATCGAGGGTCTTATAATTTGTAATTTTTAACATCATAGTTCAATAATAACACCCAAAATATTCATAAATAAATTATTAAAATATCTGTTTAATATTGAATTGTGATTTTTTTATATTAAGATACGAATATGTAATTATTTAAAACATGGATTATATATTAACATGATAATTTGGTAGACTTTACATATATTATAATACTTGCCTATCATGTGTAGATTATTAAAGAACTTGAATATAACTAATGTACCTAACAGATATTTAAATAAGCATCGGTTCAACGGGGTGAATAGCACTTGCGCAGAGTGAAAAGATACCTATATATGGTCAAACAAGCAGACGGGTCACCTGATGGTAAATGATTACCGCCGCCCATGGGCACCTGCAACTCAAGAGTCACAAGTGCGTTGTCGGCCTTTAAGGTGGGAGTAGGAGATGGGGGGAAGAGAGGGAGAGGGGGAAAGGGAACAGTTAGGGCCTCCGGTAACCTCACTCGGTCGGCGAAAAGCAATGGAACCATTGCTTCACTGCCGGTTTTCCGTGAGGCCGTGGTATAACTCCGGTCGAGCCGGCCCATACGTGCCGAAGCATGGCTCTCCCACGAACATTACAAAACAATTAACATTAAATTTCTACCTAATACATTAAAAAATTTACTGGAAAAATTAATTATTAAAAAAAAGGTTGAGATCGGGTTGTATTATCTTTCTCCTTAAGAGCAATCTCCATGTTGTTGAATTACTTTTTTAATTTTATTTTACTTACATACGCTTTAATAAACACAACATACAATTACTTCGTGTTTGTTAAGAGGCTTCGAGTTTATTAATTAAATAATGCATTTAATTAGGGTACCGCGTAGGTACCAATATCATTATCTTTATCGCTTAATGCTGAATTATCAAGGACGTATTTAGGTGTAATTAAAATACTAAGATATACTGATAGGTACTCGTTTAAACATGTACTTTTATTTACTATAAAGTGTACAGTTTATTGTATTTGAAGACACGGTGCCATGACAAGAAATCGTTATCTAGTGTGAATGAATCAGAGTAAGAAGAAAATAATAAGTAACTAGATATCTATTTAATTAAGTCAATATTGAATTATTTTTTCTACTTCATAAATACAACATCTACTTAATAGGAAATACTCTTTTCTGATTTTTATACGGTTTTGTTGGTGCTTATATGCTGATATAAGCACCAACAAAACCGTATAAAAATTTATAAATCACAATCTGCTGCAGTACTAAAGTGACGTTTCTAGCAGTAAACACATAGACACACACACACACACATGCACAATAATGCACATCCTCACAACTCAATGACCCTACACTCATCTAATGCATAGTAATAAAATGATACTTACCTGAACCCAATATGCCAGAGTCTGGAGAGACTGGTAATCTGTCATACAGGTCTCCTAGTACAGACACTAGTCTCTCACATAGACAATCTCTAATTGTACTAATTACTACATCTATTAGTTTAAGTCCTACCTATGTATCGGTCTATGTGAGAGAACGAAACAATAAAGTTATTATTATATTATTACCTAAGTGCTGTGAATCCAAACTGATTTTAGACACAAATTTATCCATTAACATTATTATTAGCCTATGCCAAAGGTGAGACCTTTGGTATATGCTAATAACTCCTTGAATATCTAATACCGTCACAAAAAATATCCAAGTAAATGATTAGGGTTCAGTTATTTTTTGTGTTATTAATTATGGGGATATCCCCATAATTAATAACACAAAAATAACTAACAAACAGACGGACAGTTATTTTACATCTACGACGTCTTCGCTAGAATAGTAAATATAAAATACCAAATTATTACTTTTATTTTTGTATGTTCATAATTTTGTTATCAACGTCGTCCTAATTTTCCTTATAGTAGGTACTATCAAGGGAATTTTCCCTTAGGTTATATTACACAGATCCTCATTTATTTGTATGTTACCCTCAAATAAAATGAGTTTTCTTTTCTTCTAGGAACTACGCAACGGACAGCAGATACAGCCACGCAAAGCCGGTCTCACTCCTCGGTCACTACATTACAATAAATTCCCTTTTATTTTCATTGCAAATGTACCAATCCACAATATTTTCATAATTTTATAGTAAGCTTGATACCATGCCAACTCACGGTTATCTCGATCCTAAAACACAGCCGCTATCGAGCCTCGTAAAATTATGTAGAGTGGAAATAGAGTTACCAACCGTCCGCCATTTTTTGGGATGTAATATCGTGACAGCGTCAAAGTGGCTCGTTAAGAATATTGGTTACTAATTACAGCAAATTTTTCTTCATGTATTTAGTAAGAATATATCGAATATTGGTTTTTAGCTGCTCTGTCACTTCTGAGAGAATGACATTATAGTGTGGATAATTTCCTGTGTCACTTCTTTAGTTTTTGTAAGTTATTTAATTAGAGTAATAAAACATCACATCTAGATAATGACACTGAAATACGGTGAATATCGTACATTTATTTTAATACTTTTATTAATATAATTTATGAGTGTTCGTGTAAAATGTAGGATTATCTCTGTAAATAATGAGTCTTGGCAATAGTACAAAGTCGGCGAAAAAAGTGTGAGTTCTTACGGCATAGTAAGATACAACCGTCCTAATGTGTAATTAAAAAGCTATTAATATATATCTAGTTAACTTTGATGTATAATTTAAGACTAAGTTTTTTTGTGAAGTATCTTGGTAATGTAACTATCTCTTGCAATTTTTGATACATATTCATACTGTATATTGTACCTACGAAATAAAACAGCTTCACTTGGGTTGTTTTATTGCCTAATTTATATTTAAATACCGATGGACTTTCTACAAATTGCAAACCGTTTTGTTAATTAAGACATTCGTTTTATTTCTAGATTAGGTGTAGATGTGACGTTTCACTAATTTATGATACAATTAGACAAGTTTTTTTAATGTAAGTAGTGTTTCTAACAGATCACTAACGATCATTTATAAGAGAAGAGAAAGTATTATCTTTTAAATTATCCCACTAATATCCCACTAATACTATAAATAAGAAATTTTGGACGGATGGATGGATGAATGGATTTATGTTTGTTACTCTTTCACGCTAAAACTACTGAACCAATTGCGATGAAACTTGGTATATAGATAGCTGGAGAGCTTTATTAACATATAGACTACTTTTTATCTCGATATTCCAACGGGATCGGGACTTACGCGGGTGAATTCGCTGAGTGCTGCTAGTTTTAAATATAATATTCATTTTATTCTTAAATAGTTTCGGAAATGCTGTGATGATTGAATGATCTCTCACTTTTATTGAAAATTTATATAAGCCTTTATACCTACACCCCTGAACATAGTTCCTTAGTAGATTCGTGGTTAAGTACATAGTACCAACGATTTCGTTGCTAAGCTTTAAATTGAAAATTTAATACGAAAGGTGTCAAGATACGGCTATAAAGTAAATAAATAATAGTAAATTAAGTTCACGTATAATAGGAAAATCCGTGCCTATATACTAAGTTATTTATTGTTCCAATGGTACAGTAATATTTGAAACTCGACAAAGTCGGAGTTTAAATTGTTCGTTTTACGATTATTGCGTACTTCGATGGTAGGTATCTTTTGAATACAAATTTGCGACTTGGAATATGCACGCGAGCCTTGATATCATCAACTACTTACAGCAAAATATACTTTAACATTTAAGGATTAAAGTTTGAAATTACGTAGCGGTTTAGAAAATTAAAACACACTTATTACATACATAGGGCCAAGCAAGTTTACGCGATAGTACCTAAACAGTAACATTTTAAGACCAATATTGTCAATTTGTTGTTGTTGCACAGTGCTTAGGTTCATCGATGGTTTTATGTCGATAGATATACAAATCATCACGTGCATGTCTGTGATAAGCCCTGGCATTATGTTATTGTTACTGTAAAGAACAACATAAAAAAAATGTAAACGCCTTTTTGGACCAAATACTTTGAAAGCATACTTATTAAGTAGGTTACTAATTTATCATAATAATATCATCTTCAAGACGATGTAAATCTTAAAATCCCTGAAGTGTTAGTAGTAAAATATAAAGATTTACTTATTAAGTACTAAAACTTGCTAACTCTAAATATCTCAAAATTGTCTTCTGTAATAACTATGTAACCAGAGCCATTTCGTGTCACGTTGTTTGTTGACGATGAACTCCTAAACTAATAAACCGATTTTAAGTAGCTAGTTTATATACCTATAGGTATATATACATTTTTGTTATGGTATGAAGAGCAAACGAGCAGACGGGTCACCTGATGGTAAATGACTACCGCCGCCCATGGGCGCCTGCAACTCAAGATCGTTGCCGCCCTTTAAGGTGGGAGTAGGGTAAGAGGCGGGAAGAGCGGGAAGAGTGGAAAGGGAGAGAGAGCGTTAGGGCGTCCGGTAATCTCACTCACTCGGCGAAAAGCAATGCAAGCATTGCTTCACTGCTGGTGTTCTGTGAGGCCGTCGTATCACTACGGTCGAACCGGCCCATACGTGCCGAAGCATGGCCCTCCCAATGTTATATATATTAAAACTATATATAGGTATATATTATAAATTATACCTACTAGTTTTAATAGAAATATAGGTACCAATATTGAACGCTGTAGGCATAGGATAGTTAGTTAGCTTAGAACAGCTCTGAGTAAAAATATCTACCCACCTATTAAACTTATTAAAAAATGTATTCGTTGTCTAACCTATTTTGTCACCCTTCTTCATCTACCAAGTACCTAATGCTATAAATAGCTTAATGAACATTTTAAACATATATAGGTACTCTGATTAAAAGCAAAACAGTAACATCATTATACCTTTAAAAATATTGTGTCCAAAAGGCAGCCAAAATTTCTTATTTGCATATTAAGGAATTTTCGGAATCCGCCTTAAATTTAAGTAACACACCTATCTCTAAACTATAAAATAATACGACCATGAACTTGATTTTTTATACGTACAGTAATAGCTTGGCTCAATGGTATTAGACCCATACAATGTTGCTATAAGCAATCGATTTCGTCATTCGAGATGTAAAAAATCGATTTACCGGAATAGAAGCGAGTATAATCGGATAAAGAATCGTTTTTATCGGCGATTGACTACCATATTGGTGCTTGTGTATTGATTTTTATTTTTTTTCTTGCCGTACTGGTTGGTGTGTATCTAAAAATAATTGGATAATGTCCTGATATAAAACTGAAGAGAAACCTCTGGGATATTAGAAAGTGTGAAAACAGAAGTAGGTATTTATGTCACTTGGTTTACCTTTCTAATAATTCAGAAACGTACATACTTAACTGTGTGAGTATTATCTTTCATCCTTCTAGTCAAATGTGGGTGTTTAATATACCTCTGCCTTCCTCAAAGGGGATACAGGTTAGACTATAGACAATTTAAATAATGAAAAAGAAACCTGTATACATACGTACGTATATCCACCGGTCTATTATTGATAATTTAAATTGTTTTATGGCTGAGTCACAAGTTTGTTTCAACCATAAAACAATTTAGTCAAAATACTTTACGCTAGCAACATAGGTATAATAATTGAAACCTCAACTATTTCACATAGGTACGTTTACACATTCTAACATAGTGCGGAAGTAATGTGTTATCTAATTATTTCCTTAACTCTATTTTTATGTTAAAGTAGGACTTAGAAAGTCATCTATTTTCATGTTCCTTGTCACACTTATAGGCCACAATAAAATATAATAAAGGAGGAAAAATATTAGAGAATTGAAACAGAGTTTTTTTTTCATGGGATAGGGGGGTAAACGAGCAGACGGGTCACCTGATAGTAAGTGACTACCGCCGCCCATGAACACTTGCAACTCAAAAGACACAAGTGCGTTGCCGGTCTTTAAGGTGGGAGTAGGGGAAGGGTGGGAGTAGGGAGAGGACGGGAGGGGGGTTGGGCCTCCGGTAACCTCACTCACTCGGCGAAACACAACTAAAGCATTGCTTAACGGCCGGTTTTCTGTGAAGCCATGGTGTCACTCCGTTCGTAACAACTCTTTTAAATCACTAGATTAACAATATTTATTCAATTGTATAACCACACTTTTTTGTTGTGCGCTATTATGTAATAAAAATTAAAAGTACCTACCCAATTAAACTAAAATTACGCTATGAAAATAGGGAAATTGAATTCCTACGTAACATCATATTTTATACCTAAACCAAGTAAGATACTTATTTTCCATAGTAGTAGGTATGTAAAGGTGTATATTTTAACAACAAGACAGTATTATCACACGATGACTGTTTCAAGGGCGTCCTCGACTATATGTAAACATACGCTGTGACCTGAATGTAGGTTATAACTGTTTTCAAGGTTACACATTGACGACAAGTTACATCATAGGTTGAAAAACTTTAGAACTATCTAACAGCAACACTTTATTAGATATTTGTTTAATAGGTACTTCTCTAAAGGTGTCAACATTTGCCTTCCAAATTTAAATCTGGTGAAAACATTTTGAGGTTATGTTAGTCTAACCACTTCATAATAACCTAAAGTCACTTTATAATAAACTTGTATAAAGTACAAATACAAATTATATAAATTAAAAATACCTATTAATTTATATATTTAGTCAAGGATTAAAAGTACAAAAGGCGTGAAAATGGAAGTACACATGGTACCGACTAAGTACCTTGGTATGAAAATATTAAGTCTCTAATGAAAGGAATTAAAAAGAGTACCTACTCCTATTCTACTAGGTTTTTAGTGTTAGATTTTTAGGAGGTTCTGTAGAAAATGGTAGTACCTTCCATTTTCTACAGAAACTTCTAAATAGTAGTACCTATATAGTAATACCTACCTAGGTAACTACTACCTATTTAGGGCTTAGTATTGATTCAAGAAGGGTTGAATGTTAATGACAGTTGTTGGTATTATCTGTTTTTGCGATTTAAAGTAGGCAATAGATATTTAAACCTATTAGTACCTAACTACATACAACTACATTTAGACTAACCTTTTTTTTCCAATAACATGAATAGGTATTTATTGATAGGTAGATATAATATCCAAGACTGATCATATTTCTAAGATTATTATTTTTATGTTGAAATATTAAAATTAATACAAATAGTTTTTCTCTCCTTTATTACCTCTACCTATATTCTTTAATGAGTAACGCCTACCTAAATACTCAAATATCTTATCGTGTAGTAGATACCTACCTATAGGTAGGTATTCTGGACTTACTGACAAGCTAATTTTGTGGTCAAGGTAAACATAATATGCTCAACTACTTGGTAAACGGGTGGTTAGGTTGACACTGGCAGATAGTAGACCTTAATAATTTGCAATACTTGGCAACCTATAAATGCAGTGACATTGTGTTGATGTATAATTTTTAGTTAAATAGAAGACTATTTCAATCTTTATTTAGAAGTTTTATTACATAAAAAACTTTGACTAGGTCGTACTTAGGTAAATAATATTGTCTGAAGTTTATTTTTCTACTGGTATAAGTATCCATGAACAGTAGTAGGTATTCCAGTCCAAGGATAGGTAGGTATTCCCTATACAATAGGTAGTTACAGAATACAGAGCTATGTAAATAATGAATGAAGAATATTAAAAATTACTTCATTTATATGCGTATCTACCCATACCTAGTAAACCTACCTAATTACGATCCAATAATAGTTTATAAACTCCATCTAGGTAAATTAATATGGTAATATTAATTTACCTAGATGGAATTTAAATGAAGTAATTTTTTATATTCTTCATTCATTCATTAATGGTACATATACTAGCAACTAAAATATTTCACACAGATTTATATGTATTTATGAAGATCAAGACTCCATCAATTAGAAAATATATTTTGTTGGTGAAAGTCAGTCATTGAAAATTACAAGTAAATAGGTATTCTAAATATATGAGAATAAATATATAATTCATTTGCTATTGATACCTAAACAAGTATCTATGCCTTTCTTGTGATCTGTAGATATCTACTAGGTACTACCTACAAGTTTACCTACTTACATGTTTAAAGAACGCTCTTTTCTATGCCGCTGGCAATATGGTAAGTATCTAATACACGTAAATATTATCTAAATGTAAAACAGTAATCAATTTCATTTTTTATATCTAGACAACTCACACAAATAAAACTTCTTAAAACTACGTAAGTACAAATCAAAACTAACGATACGTGTTTATTTTCAATTCTAAAATAAACTAAAATGGAAATGTTGATCTATTTCCAGAAAACTTACCGGCCCCAAATTCCATTACAACACCATTACCAACAGCTGACTCCCATAAGATCAGTTCAGTTAGTGCGCCATCTAGCGTGTAGGAGAAGAACTACGTAGTGAGTACTGCCATCTATGTGAAGTATCGTACAACTCCCATGCTTACAACTACATACAAACATTTTGCTGCATCGCTCACTCACATTAGTAACGACAGAGACGCGAATACCTCCCAAGATGTCTTCTAAATTGCCTTTTAAATATGCGCAGCGTTGATTGGTCCAAGCAAGAGCGGGTAAACTGGTTTTGTAGAGTTGCCGCCAATCGGAACGCGGCGGGTGTTCGCAGAATGAACGGCCATACTACTTTAGGTGGAGCTTGGCTAAAGTTCCTCCTTTATATTCCTGACATACCCAGTCATTTGAGTTATGGGTGATGGCGTGGGACTACGTGTATTTATAAGAAATTTGCTGAATTTCCTTTTTCTGCAATACTTTTTCAGGATATAATGCTGAACTCCGATATTACTGTTTCATATAGGTGTTTGTTAAACCTAGGTTTAAAAGTTGTTGCTTTATTGATGTTCCGGTGATTAGATAGCACCTAGTTTCGGCCGTAAACACGTAGGTATGTGTTATAAACTTCTAATATATAATCGTTTGTAAATTTTAACTCGTTTATAACCCTAAATACCTAGTGCACTACCAACACGTAATATGGCTACGCTAAAAATATTCTAATTTACAGAGATAGCACGTAAATTATTTCGTAAATACGTCATTGTGATATGTACTCACCTTATTAAAACTATCACCTCAACACCTGAAGCTTGTTGTTTTATAGAATACCTATAGGTATTTTTAAACTGGCAAAATACATGCAGAATACACGTTAAGATATATTAGCAATAAAAAGAAATATCTGACAAATATGAATGTAAAAATTAATAAATTCGTAAACCCACACCCGGTACACTCACGTCCAAAGTATGACCTAGAGAAAGACCTACTAATGTGAACGAACGACTCACAAACATTTTTGTACAGTCGCATACAAATATTGTTAAGACAAAAAAAAATCATTTTCAAAAATATTTCGGATACCGACAATTAAAATAAATTTAGTTATTACTTATTTCACGGTAGCATTGTAGAGTGTAACTACTTATAGTTTTTTATCAATTTACGATTGAAGACATTTCGTTTAGAACTTAATACGTTAGCGCATCGCGTTAGACCGTCGAGTCGTAAAACCGGAACTTATGAATGAAACATCGAACCATGATTGGCACATTAAAATGTCGTCATTGACAAAATTTTATTGACACATTGTAGAAAGGATAACACACAACAGGTGACCGTAGGTTTTTACGAGCAAAGCCAAGCGCGTGCCGTGCCATAAACCGTCGTCAAAATCGTAAAATTGTAAGGAGCTGTTTAAATTGCCCCTAATAGAACATTATAGTAGTCTCAATGACGTGTTTGGTTTTATGTGATTTCGTATAAGTAGGCGCCACCGTAAAATGAGATGACGTAGAGTTGAATCGTCAATAAAAAAGTCATTCTGTACGTGCCTAGCTAGACAGATCCTAGACGGACGCGATTCAAAATAGTTTTACGACATAAACATGTGTTTAGTGTCCTTGTAATAATCGTCACTCGTTTAGTTTTTATTACTAATTATACTTTTTATGAGCATATTGTCATTGTTTTTTTTTATATCTGTGTTTCTGTTGAGTTTTATTTTTAATTTGTCGTGTGACGTGTAAGTTTGAAAGCGGAAAAAGGTCGTTTATTAAATTTCATTTTGGTAGGTAGGTATTACGAAACATGTGATAAAAACATATTTGATTACCTATCTGTTAATAATTTTATAATATAATAAATTTTCATAAGAGGTTCAGCTAAATAGGTAACACCTTTAAAAATTAAAGTATTTGGTACATTTTCAGTTTAGTGAATGACAAGCGGAAAAGTTATAGGTAAGTTAGAGGTCGTTTCAATAAAATTTTCACTCGTATTACCTTTATGTACCTGTACCTATAATTGTTTAAATTATTACTTTTAAATACATATTACTGAACTGATATTACTAATACCTAATAATTCAGAACAATAAATATTACTTAAATTAAAATGTTAAGCGACAATTTGTGTGTGCGAGCGTACTACGCCCTTTCCTGTTCTGAGCCGTAACCACTAACTAAAGGGATATTAACGTGTACATACATAATCTACCCAATTTAAGTAGACCCTGAACATTTCTCTAACTAAGCACATTCGCTTTACTGAGCCGACTTAGTTTCTGCAACGACCTACCTCTTCAATTTAGGTAGGTAATATTAGGATAGACCTTCATAATCCTTCGCAGATATAGCTGGGAATTCTTCTATTTATGTTTGTACTGATGTTGTTTAAAACCTTTTCACACAATGTTAATTTTAGTGGACCGTACCTTTGATAAAACGTAGCTACTTAGTAGGTACATTCCTGCACGTTATGCTCTCAAATATCTACATTTTACACGCCTACTTACTAGTCACTTATTTAGTTACCTACAATACATATTTTAAGATATTATATATAAAAATTTAAAATTATAAAGAGGATTAAGAAATTAACCAAAAAGAACTACTTGTACCTATGAATTTTAGTAGGTCACCACCTATATAGGTAGGTATGTCGCAGTAAGATGGTTATAGCCGTGATATATCAAGCTGTATTACTAGAAATATAGGTATATACCTAGGTACCGTAATATAATTAATAGATATGTATTTAAAACTGGTTTAAAAGTACCACTTTACTTACCAGGAATAGATATATAGGTAGTTATATTCCCCATATGACAGGACCACGAGTACTAGAACTATCTTATTCTTAGGCACTAATCTAGAGAAATGATGGTTATTGCAGATGACTAGAATTATTATTTGGATGATTGACCACTTTTGACATTGTTTGATTTGGTTATGATAATTTCGTAACATAAGATTAAAAGAAGATATAAGTAATGTAGGTATCAACTAATTGATTTGATGGTTCTTTATTATGTAGAAGATGATTATAAAGTACCTACTTACTTTTGTGGATTCTATGAATAAATATAAGAATAGTTTTTTTTATTAATGTAAGGTTACTTATTTTAATGACTGACTACTTAGGTATAATATTGTTTGTTTTGGTTGTTATAATTTTGTAACAAAAGCCACATTAAAGGAAGATAGAAGTATTGTATTACTTAATTACATAGATAGTGCTTTATTGTGTAAGTATAAGATTTTTATACAGTAGGTACATACCTAGATACTTTTGCTGATTCTAGGACTAAATATAATGACTATTTGAAAAAAACCAGCTGTTTAAATTTAAGAAAATACCTATTTATTCAAAATTATTTCACTAAGTTAGTCTAGTAAGATAGTTATATTATTAGATTAAATATAAAGACAATGATATATTTATTTGCGAAACATGTGTAGGTACATAGTAAATAATACATGGTTATATGCTTATTATATGTAGGTCTTAGTTATATTGAATTGAAGTTTGTTCTTTGATCATAGTTATATTTATAGTAGATAAGTGTGGCTAATATACCTGGCTATATCCTTAGAGCTATAACTATCAGAGGGTATAGCCCTGCTAACCATCATACTGCGACAGGTAGGTACCTAACATTTAGGACTGAATAATACCTAATGGAAAAAATATATGTAGGTAACACAAAATACTAACTACACTGAGTTTATATACTCAGAAAAATATTAAGTACGACTCGAAGACGTTTTTCACTCCTATCGTAGGCTATAAGTACAGAATTAGGTACAGAAAGCGTAGATAATATCAATATATTTCTTGAAAATAGGGCTTCCTATAGAATTTAACAGAACATTTTAGACAGAAATCACACAAAAGATAAAAATAATTTGTAGGTACCTAAGTACAGTAAGTAGTACAGTAGTAGTCTATAGAATAAACCGAACTCTCTATTTACTATTCTCAGACAAAACCTTACAGAATTATAACACTAAAATATTATCTAGTTCTCAAGCCGAAACTTTCCAAGGCAAACCTCAAGAGAGAGATATCGTCCTATATTGTGATGTTCGTCCAATATCTATGAAATAACAGACACGCGGAGCAAACCTTCTATCTTATTAAGTTTATGCTGACTGCGGACACTCTCTATTTCCGTTGAATGAATTAAATACGCCCATGTGTACAATTTAGGACAATTCTCGTGAAAAAGAAGGATTATTCTATAAATCAGTTTGTGCAAAAGTTTAGTTAATACAAAATTCCTAATAGGTACCTACCTAATATTAAACTTAATTGCAATAATAAAATCAAAAGATTGCATTACTAGTAAGTAATTCTAATATTGTTTTTAACTTCATGTTTTATCGTACTATGTCAAGTTATACCTAGAATATCTATAGAATACACTGTATTGTTAGATTGAAATGGTTATTAATAATTATGTAAATAAGTCCCTACCTAACCTATATAGTTTTGATCGACATCTATATATAAGTATACAATATAATTTACCTTGAATTCTTTCAGCTAGCTCGACCTGTGGAGTGAGCGAGATATCATCCGAATTCTTTGTTTATCTGAAACAATGACAAAAAGTTGTTGAACATAGGCAATTGTGTTGATTTTTTTTTTGTTTCCCATTTCCCCTGTTGTGAGTTTTAAAGAAAGTAAAAAGTATCTTGGAACTAGCAACAAATTTAATCAGAAATAAGTTAGAGAACTTTAAAAGTATTATAAACCAACGTCATTAGCAATAGCTTAGCAACGCTATAGGGGCTATAGAAAAATAGTGATATCACGGACTCATTTCACTTAAAGTTTAAGTTAATATTAAAAATTGTGTATTAGGTATAAATCAGACTTTAGGTAGGCAATCGTGTAGTAATACCACTAAGACCAATCTTTAGTACGATTCCAAATGAGCTCGATTCCAATAATATATTTAAACACTTTGGCACTTACTGGCCTGGCCTGGCCTGTTGGTCTAGTGGTTAGTGACCCTCACTGCTGAGCCAGAGTTCGATTTCCACCCAGGACAAATAATTGTGTGATGAGCATGATAATATGTTCTGTGTCTGGGTGTAATTTATCTATAATATGTCTGTATTTAGAAATATATAAGTATGTTTATCAGTGGTCTTCGCCTACTTTGGGATCAGACGGCCGTGTGTAAGATGTGTGAAGTTATTATTCTTATTAAGTAGGTATATAGTGTAAGAGTAGAAATGGTATTTTGTTACTTAAGAATAAGGAAGCCAAAAAGATTATGTATGCAAATTAATTTAACCAGAATAGGTAAATCCAAAGAGCTTATTGTATTAACCCACCCTAAAAAAATGTTTTCTAATTTAGTTATCTTTTAAATACAAGCGTGTTATTGCCCAAATATTTAATAGGCTTTCTTAGACAGGTAATTTATTTCCTCTACGGTAGGCACTGTCATAAGGTTATATTAGACGAGACTAGCATTAGGCAAAGAAGAGGGCCTAAGTAAATATTTTACTCGAAACCAAACTTCGTGTAGTAGGTACCTACGTCATTACCTCCATATTTTATTGTAGATTCCTTGCATGATATGTAGTAGTAAGTTCATCAAAGTTCTCTGACAGCTAAATAAATAGGTAGTGTTCAGTGTATCATTTGATCTACGGTACCTACTAGTACTACTGCTAGTACCTACACAGCTGCGGTATCCATCTTCTACCTGCCATATTATTTATCCATATGCAGTTCATAAGTAGATATCTCGTTCTAGTTGAGCGGCCATAATGCAATAGGTTGTGAAAGATGCAATGGTCGCAACCGTAAAACGACACCTCATCACCTGCGCTCTTCGTCACCGAAGCGAGCCGCACCGTAAAACCCGTCTGCTCCTAGTCTACGCCATTTACGACCCAGCCGATACCCGGATAAAAATAACCATCTCGTGCAAACGCTATTATTATAAATGATGTACAGTTTACGATGCGAATATTTACGTTTTTATATCAAACGTTTATTGCTTGTTGTGCAACTTAATAGCAAACTTGAACTTGGCACGCCGGGCTAGTGACACTGTTTGATCCAAATCGCGTTTTATTGTTTTGCTCAATGGACGAACGAATTTTACGAGCGTGCCGTAATCTGTGACGTGATGGTTATAACTCTGATGCGTACTACGAACGTCGTGACTCATACAAATGCGCTAACTTTCAATTTAGACGTTATTCATTGCACGCGACGGTGTCTTCTTCAGATTTTAATTGAGCACCGGCTGCCATCGATCTAACCGAGTAATGGCGAAGTTCAATTAGCGTAGGAGATTAGACATGCTGTCAGAACGACAGCGATCTTTGATTAACCGATGCTACACTCGAAAAACGCAATGATTTGTTACAAATTTCATTGTTTACATTAGGTACAGCTATAAGTATGTCAGTACCTATTGAGTACAATGCAATGAAAATAAATGCTGACTTCAAACATCGTTTCCATAAGTAAAAATAGAGGGGTTGCTCTTTTTTTACGTATTTACTCAAGGGTTCTTTATATCGAAATACGAAAGGTCGGTAGAAACGATCTTTCTCGCCTCACTTATCTTTCTTTAATAACATTGTTCCCAAAGGTGCCTAAGGATAAATAGAAGAAAGGGAAATAGTGTCAGGACTCTTGCGACCCGCCGGCTGAATTTGCATTACATTACCTATATTCATATTTCTTCCGAGGTAAACTTTTCAGAGGAAACAAATAATAGGTGGAGTGCATCTGGGGGCGCATTAAGGGACATCTTTTTATTCGCTTCGAGCTTCGGTAAATATTTTTGTTATTGCTTTATATTTCCCTTGGAGCGGGATACGGGGTCTCGTGTTTTTCGATCTTCGCCTGTCTTCGTGATAGAATATTGTGTAAGTGGCCCGTGCATTATTGATAGTGGAAATTTTCCTTCAGTTGACGTGTTGCTCTTTGTAGATGAGATGAAGTTTATCTATAAATAGGTATCTACAGATGTGGGACATAATAAGTATAAAAATATATTTGTTTCGTTATATACATAGTATACCTATTATTAGTACAGTATATCTAGCTATTCCTATTTAGATGAAGTACCTACAGCACGCTTGAAAACGGGTAAAAACAGGACACTAAATTATGTGTACAGCAGTCAAATGTTTGTGACATAACGATATTTGTGCGTAAACAAAGCCGTTCAATTTGGTAAAATAAAAAAACGGGACTGAAGACGATACTAAACTGTAATTTATCTCCAGTAGGTAAATGTCGAATATGTACATGAACCTTCTCTTTGCATTTGAAATATAGTAGCATAGTATAATAAAGTAGCATTTCGCTAGTCAAAGTTAAGCTGTTTTCGACAAGGTAAATTTTTCGTGAGCGGTATCTAGATAGGTATGTACCTACATCCTAATCATGGCATATATTATAGGTAGGTAGGTAACATCGTATGCTAATAAAAGAATTTCAAAAATATTAAAATATCGCAATACAAATAAAATAAAAACAAATAATCCGTACTTAAGATGGGTTGGCCGTTCGAATACTTGTCGGCCCCGTAGAACCTTCTCACGGATATCTTAAGCATAAAATAAAAAGAATTTACACAACAAATTTTTAATCAGTCGCACCCAACTCTCTAAAGGAATAAAATGTAATATTAACACCATTTGTGCATTACATGTAACGCCAAAAACCTGTAAATGTACGAATAAAATGTTGAACATTATGTGACAGCATCGTGCGGTGTTCCTTTCGAGTATTTTTGAATTTTCAAAACAGGAATGGTGTATAAAATTGGAGGTTCATTGGGCGTTATTTAGTTTGTTGTATCTTATATTTAAGCTGAGTAGGTATAATGGTATATCGCGAGATGGGGCGCCGAGATTGTGGGCTGTGAGTGGCTGCTGTAGCGCTAGCAAACACAGACTTGGCAGCAAATATTTTTACAATGGCTAAATCTTACCTGAAATAAAAATTTAAAAAAATATATACAAACTGCCTTAATTGAAGTTGTTTTTTTAAACTGAGAAATAATTATGTTGGAAATACCCTTGAAAAATTTTTCTTAAGATCATAGCGTACAATTACTCTAAAGTTATAACTTATAGGTATATGTTTTATTTTTTTAATTGATCTTATATTCATCATCATCATCAGCCGTCCGTATCGCCGTCCACTGCTGGACGAAGGCCTCCGCCAAGAAGCGCTATCTATCCCGGTCTTGGGCAGTCCGAATCCATCCGCTGCCAGCCACTTCCTACAAGTCGTCTGTCCATCGTGCCGCAGGGCGCCCTACACTACGTTTGCCTAATCGCGGTCTGCACTCTAGCACATGTCGGCTCCAACGAACACCAGTCCGCCCGGAGACATGACTGGCCCACTTCCACTTCAGCATACTGATTCTAGCTATCATACCTATCCTTAATGAATGCTCGTATAAAATTAATAAAACAAAAATTTCAAATGTTAAAAGCAGTCACAACTATTCTATTAGTCAGTTATAGTTACTATCATACTCATTTAGACAGTTTAATAAAACTTCAATGTTTAAACGATGAGTCAGTAGTATATTGTTATTAATAATCATCGTATCGACACAATATTGTATAACCCTAAACTATCTTAATAATGCATTAAAAACCGTTATCAGACTCTTCAAGAAGCATTCGGTAACAACGTGGGTTCAACGCAGCGGTGAAGAAAATTTTTTATATTAAAATTCATACATGTTATTTTTTTACTAATAAGTAAGATCTATGAAGTGAAACTATGTAGATACCGAGAGATAAAGCGTCTGGTTCATTCGCATTTACTCATTAAGAAAATGCCTCTATCCACTCTTTGAATAATTGGAATAAAGATTCTTACGTTCACCGACAAGGTAGGTCTATCTTGATAAAAATACTCAATTTAAATGTTTATAGCCGCGGCAGTAACTTCGACATTTTGTTGGTTTGTTGCCATGAATTGACGTTTTTAGTAAACGTCAGATTTGGTATATAAAACTAGTATCTAATGACTGAGGCCTACGCCCACAACCCGTTTACAGTTTAATCGATGAATTACATTACCCACATAGAGTAACTTGTCGTGTTATTTTGTAATCTCATCATTGGACATAACGCACTCCTACACAATACTTTTCACTCTCTTTGACAACTTTCTTTTTATCTGCTCCTGACTATCTCCTGAATATTATCATTATGTATATTATCTCCTCTTGTATATTATCATTATGTAGTTGTTTATGTAAAATAGAAACGATTGAAATGAAAGGGTGAACTTGTTTTTCATTGATACAAATCCGGTCGATTTAAGGTTAGCCAGTACAAACAACAATAGCTTGACCTTTCAAGTCGATATTTTAAATTGCTTTGTGAAGTCCAGTGCTGCAAACGTAATTTCCATTTGAAATTTAAATACCTACCTAATCCAAAGTTTTACTAAATTCAATGCACGCTTGTATTAAGACAAATTGTTTTATGAATATGTATGAAAACATTCCTATTCATCGCCTGTATAACAAAGGAAACGGAGAATTAGATGATATCAGCTGACATCCATTGGACAGGTGCGTAAAATATATTTCCTTATTCTAATATTACATTAAATTAATTTCTAAGTGTCATAAAGGATTCTTCTGTTTTGGAGACTAGATATACGCCTAGTCTTAGTAGCTCCCTTAACTTCAGAATCAATGCCGTCATGAAACTATGATCATTCATCTTTTCAAAATTTTATGCTACCAAGTGGATAGTCTATACAGACATCATTGTGAAATAATTTATATTTACACTGCATTATATATTAACTAAATTTTAGGTAGGTAGGTGGTTTTCGCAATTAAAATATTAACTTATTTTTATTCATTTCTTGCTTTCATGTTGATCTTTATCTTTTTTACTGACAGTACTTTAAAATATTGCAGGAAATTCAAGTTCGATGATCAGCATTGGGAGCTCGCGACGTTCGTATTCAACGTACAGCACCCTTCTCAAACGGGGTCTAAGGGATGAAAGCTTTTTCAAATTATTGTAACGTTAGCGAGGATACACTACACTAACAAATGAAAGCTGGCATTTTTACAGGTGTAGGGGATACTTTATATAGGTTTTAGTTAACGGGTAACATTTATTGAAACCCTTGCTGGGTATAATGATAATTAATGAATAGGTTATTTACTGCTGTAAAATGAAATCTATGAACTTGTAAAAATGTATCTGAGATATTTAGAAGGTTGTTTGTGGCCAAATTTTTCAATATTTATTTCTCAAAAAACCTTATTCTGTTTGTTACTAAAATTTCAAAGAAAAAAATTGCTAAATCCATCCGGCCGTTCTCACTTTATGCAATTACCAACGAATATAAATGAATGAAATTATGTGTATATAAATGAAATACTGTTATTTCATTTATATTCACAGAGATAGGTATTAACTGTATGAAAAAGTGCCAAAAGCGAAAAGCTCAAATAAGAGTGATCATACTATTTAAAACCAGTCTCGAATATCTTTTAGTTAGCCTGACATTCTCACGGAGTAAAAGAATGTATGCATGTAGAAGGTACTTGAAAACATACTCGAACAAGATATCTCAAAAAACATTACATACATACATGACATAAACACAAAACCGATGTTGAAACGATCCCATTACATATATCCATAAATTACTAAATCGATAAAGTAGCTAACAAGATCCTACTGAAATCTCTAAGCGAGGCTTGTTAGTTGAAACTGAAAACAAAGGGGCTTTCAGCGAGAAAATAGAGTAACAAGCCACCTTGTTAATACCAGTTGTTTCTATATTAAAACTTAGAAGAACCGCACTTGTTGGCTACGAGCCAATTAGCCATGGTTACTATAATAATACGATGACTGTGGACTTGGGATAACTTCCTAAGGTTCATCTAAATTAACTTGTTCTTTTTCTGAAATGAAAACAGAGTAAATGGGCACATTATTTCTCATTGTATGCGTTTATATAAATGATAATAAAACATGATTTCACGCATTCTTGAGTTAAGTGCGTAAACGTAGAATGAAAACACTCGGTTTTTTTTTCAAAAACGTTAGTAATAATGAGTTTCATCAATTCCAGTATTATTCTTGTCCCTTTAAACTTAATTAAATGCTTGTTTAACGAGTTCCATCGCGTCAGTACTTAGTGCTAGTTGAGGTTCAAACCAGCACTCTCAAGATCGCAATCGACGAGATCCCAAACAACTTAAACACAATTAATACCTAAAGAAAATGGACATACTATATAATATATACCTACTATAATGAAAAGTGGGTAGGTACTATACAAATTAATATTATTTCTAATAAAAAAAACTGTCTTACTGTCTTAAGTTCATAGTTTTTGCATTGGAATCCATGGATTTGTTGGCGTGCGCAACAAACGGAACACAGCATAATCGCCAGTTTAGGCTAATATAACTTACTTCACACGCTTATACGCAAGAACATGATTACGAATATCCGATAGACTCATAACCGCTTCATACCACGATATTACTTTATAAACGAAGATGTTTCGATAAAATCTCAGTTATTTTGAATATAGTAAAGCGCTGTGTTTTACATCATTGTACTTTTATAAAGCTGTGAGTTGTCGATTTTCGATCATTTATAAATTTTTATGAACCTTTGTTTCTTTACAAATTTGCGTTTACGCATGCTGATGTTTTATTCAGTTAAAAATCTTGGAATAAATATTTTATGCAACAGTAAATATACATCTTAATAAAGTTTAATATATTCAGAGATTACTACTTCTGAATACATTAAACAATATAATTATATCACCATCAGATACTGTATTTTATTATGATTAATTATTCCAAATACGTGTTTTGTATAATTAACCGTAGGTACATAAGAACCGACGGAAATAATTTAACCACGTTTATTTAACGCAATCCTGCTTCTGTTTCTGTTAACAAATTAGTGGGGGAGCATATTTAATAATATTCATTTTACTTGCCAGGCACGCACCAGATTATACTAGAATTACAGTAACATTTTAAGTATCCTAATTAAGTATACTTGAAATGTCACTGTTATTGTTGTAATTGTGTAATTGTTGTTAAGGGTGCAAAATGTATGTGTATACACATACATTTTGCATCCTTAACAACAACTTGTTTATTCAAGGAAAAGAAGAAAGTGAGTCAAGCTTCTGAAATAAAATGCGATAAAATTATTGGCATTCCTTAAAAATATGGTATTCTATTGAATCTAGACTAAGGAAGTAGACGAACAGAAGACGTAGTTAACCAGGATTACCAGTAGGTATAGAGATGGAATTAGATGTTGAGTGGAACCTATGGCTTGCATTGCCAATCGAGATAGGTACAGGCGCAGCCTAGTTTGAGAAACAGGGTTCAATTCGTGAGTACCTATGTTTAGCGTTAAATTTAATACTTTGAACTTTAGTATGGATAGTAGTAGGTATATCATAATGGAAATACATACCTTGTTTACAATGATTTACCATTGAAAAATATTTGAGTCAGTAAAATATTATTATTATTCTTAACCCCCAGGCGGACTGTGTATGTTAGCAACTTGATTCATTTTGCAAAAAAATATACACATATTTTATGTTCAAAATCGTAAAGATAACAGTCACCAGCTGATTGGTATAACTGATATGTCAAAATTTTAAGTTTTAATATTGGCTCAAAAAAAAATTAATAACGTGTTTGGAATCAAAATATAACATGGTTTAAAAACCAGGTCAAGTGTGATTCGGACTTGCACACGAAGGGTTTCGTATCATGGTACAAGATTTATCAGAAACTCCGAAAAAATCACGTCCTGGCTGGGCCCTTTAATTTATTTAATTTTTATTATTACTTGTTGTTATAATGTACCGAATGTAAATATTACAACTGTCTACTTATTACGGTATCTACATGAGATATAGCCCGCTGATAGACCGACGAAAATCGAAAAATCAAGTTTCGTGTATGGGGAGACCCCCTTTAGTGTTTAATTATTTTTTATAGATATAGACTCTTTGGGTACGGAACTCTAAAAATGATGCCAATGAACTTAATTATTACTTATTAAAAATCAGCTCTGTCGTAAGCCTACTGTTGTAAAACTGAAAAATCTTTATTCATTCTAAGGTAACAAATTTTTATGAAAGTATATTTTTAGGTTAAAATTGTGCTAAATGTTTCCGTCTAAATACGGTTAGATTTATCACACAATAGGTACACATAGAGACTGAAGTTTCTCAGTCTCACACAGAACAATCGTTTACGATTGTATGAGTTAGTTAATTTGAAAGTGGCCGACGACATTAAGGAAATGGCTACGGATTAGCGATTTTTTTTTAATAATTAATCCTTAATAAATAACGATCATAGATAGCAAGCACGAGCACGAGCTAGATCATTATGATATAATATTATCTACGTATGAACGGGAATTAACGCGATCACGAAAAGGTATTACATACCTCTGAATTGCCTGACGTTTCGACCAGGTTGCACTGGCCGTGGTCACAGGCTGGCTGGCTCAGCGGTGCACGCCCTCCGTCGCCGACATCGTGAGGTAGAAGGTTCTTCATCCTCACGATGTCGGCGACGGAGGGCGTGCACCGCTGAGCCAGTCAGCCTGTGACCACGGCCAGTGCAACCTGGTCGAAACGTCAGGCAATTCAGAGGTATGTAATACCTTTTCGTGATCGCGTTAATTCCCGTTCATACGTAGATAATATTATATCATGGAACGCGAAAGTTTAAAAGTTAGTATAGATCATTATGAATCCAAACCCTATTACCGTAGTACCGTATGGACGTAAACATACTATACCTCTAAGACAAGCATTTTAGTTAAACTGGACGGGTTAACATCACAATTTGTTACAAATGAATTTGCTATCTTCTGCAAAATTGTCATCAAATAAATTAGGATGTAACATTAGTCATTAGTAGGCTTTTGAAAAAAGAAGTAATTATTTTTAACCGACGAAAAAAAAGGAGGTTCTCAATTCAACTGAACAACAACAAACTGATTAATTATCAAAATTTTATTTGGCGCCGACTCAAAATAAGTTTATATAAAATTAGATAGTTTATGTAAATAAGCTCAATACTTAAGACTTAAGGTTTATTTATTTTTTGCTTTTTAGTTCTTTTCGTCGGTTTAATTTTTTGTTAAAAAGATTTTATGTTTACATATCATTCTAGTTTGACCTACTTGTTGTAAAAACTAATGCATGATTCCAAAAATACTGCATCACCCACCCAACAGAGCGTAGAGGAAGTGAACGAATAGGTGGTCCTCCTCTCTTTCCTCGTGGTTCTGATGTATTTTGGCAGTTATCCAATTTGGCACGGGCCTACGAACGGAGTCACGGGTTTTGTATTTTGTTGCTCAATCATTGCCTATGTACCTACTTATCTACCTATGAGAGGGACTTTTGTGTAAAAGTATTTTTATAGACTGCCATTTATGCCTTGTTTTGATTTTGTTACACCTATATATCTATTAAATACAAAAATACTTTCTAGATTCTGATTTACTGCCCAAAAATATAGTTTTTTATATAAAATACAAGTTACCTTTAATTGAACATCATTAAATATTATTAAGAATAAATTGAGAATTTAGCGAATAAATAATAGCTTGATCCATGTTTTCCAACTGACTTTAAATTTACACGACTTAGATCATAATTCTAACTTGTGGTTCATCTCAATTATGGTGAATTTTTGTGAAAAAATATTTTTGTCATCAGCCTGATAAGGATGTTTTAAATGAAAGCTGATAGACTATATTAATCCAATGCAATGCGCAGTACAATATAATTTTAAATTTATTGACTTTGAGAATTTTCTCTAGTATTACTAGTGCTGTTTTACAACCCTAGATGAAAGATATGTATAAACATTTTTTAACAACATTGTTAATAATGTTATTAAATATACCTAATGAAATATAAAGAATAAATGAAAGATATACAGATTCAAATTATTAAATCTCTTTGATCAAAATGTCACATTTATGAACGTCGAACATTACGTTCATATTTAATAACAGTTAGAGAACAGAGCCACGTAAAATTACTCTTTTTGAAACATGAAAGTACAGTTTTTTAACAGTAAAAAGATTGTTGCACTTCCACAATAAATTATGGAACACATCGATCTTAAAAATGGTGATATTAAATGAAATTTTAACGATGCTACCTACCAATGGCACAAAGTAGTCTCTTATATTTACGAACTAAATTACTTTATTAGCTAGATTACTGCCTCATAGAAATTGGCAAATCACTGTGTTAATTCTCCAGGCTAATCAACCAGGCAGTCTACCGCCAAATATTAAAACAAAACAAAAGAAAAGTAAGCATAAAGATAAAATGCAGTTTGAAAAATATTATAAGGTCAAAATTACTTCATTTAACTGTACGTCACCTTGATATTACCTTGAATGTAATAATATTTTAAGAAATTTTCAAAAAAAAAAGAAAAGATAAGCCAATGAACATAATGCACCTATTATTACACAAAGTACCTTCGTACGTAATACATTATCTTCCATCCTACACATAAAAATTAAAAGTTGATCTCTAGTCTAGTCTCACTAGTAGTTATACAATCTTTCGAAATACCCACGTAGTAGCTACCTCGATTAAATTTTAAGGATTTACATATTTAGTATTTACCTGCGTTTGCAAATAATACGGTTATGTCACTTATTTTACACCTGAATCCCTGGATTTTCAGGTACTGAACTAAAGGGAAAATTAATTTTCTAGCAATATAGGTACCCGTTTTTTGTTTGCGTTTACAGTTTATATATATTAATTTGTCACTATTCTTTCTTTGCAATTTAAAAAAACAATAAAAGTTATATGGATTTTTTGACGCTTTTTTATGTAAGAAACGTAAAGTTATTTATTGCACTAGGTACAACAACGTACGATACAATCGTTATTCAGAAAACAGAGCGTAATTTTTGTTTCCATTATTGTCTTTTCAAGAATGTAAATTAGGTACTATACAAGTGATACATGTAATGATGTAATAAATAACTTACAATAAACTTAATTTGTAAGGTAAAAACTTGACATTGAACTTAACCCACTCACATTCGCGGCGGCTTTTGATAAACGACAAATTAAATACGACCTGAATGGGTACAGAATTTTAATACTGCTCCACGAATAACAAATACCTGCTCTTGATTTCCTAATGCATGAGTAAAAACTTTTCAAAAATATCACATCGCAAACTATTTTATTAAATTTTCATTTAGCAAGAAACTTTTGTCTATTAATTAATTAGCAAATTATTCCTTTTTGGCAGTAATTGATTAACAAACAATTACTTGATCATGTTTCATTTTACCATAACATACTCTTCCTAAAATAGTGCATGACATACGATGTATATACCAATTTCAGAAAAATCTATGTAGAAATGTATAATACTTTGTCACTTTTTTAATTCAAAGACATCCCCAACTATTTGCTAACTTTAAACTACAGCTAAACTCCCAACATACCTAAATAAACATAAATTCTTATTTCCTTTTAATCTATTTTTTAATGTAATTTGCCATTATATTATTAAATGACTAGCTTATTTGCATGTTTTAATCCGTAATTCCACTATTTATGTACTCATGTGAGTTACTTAACCTAAGAGCCAATTGCACCGCTGTGTTTACGACATTTATTTTATCCTAATACCTAGATAATGTTGAGATGGCTGTAGGTGTAGATAAGTAATTTAGGTTGTGACTTCACATA
The DNA here is from genome assembly GCA_949752705.1 of Callimorpha dominula. Classification (NCBI taxonomy): domain Eukaryota; kingdom Metazoa; phylum Arthropoda; class Insecta; order Lepidoptera; family Erebidae; genus Callimorpha; species Callimorpha dominula. The sequence goes on along the minus strand of OX457002.1, from coordinate 14,697,437 downwards.
AATGTAAATCGTTACCATAGTACAGGCTCTGCCTAGTTTGGGATCAGACGGCCGGGACGGTGTCTTAAGTTATTATTATTTCACTAACGATGAGATTTATAGTTTTGTTAATATATGAGCCACCATATACCTAGGTAATAGCTTAACCAAAATATCTGATGAACACATTAACAAATGAAAACTCGTACACAAATTAATTTATAGTTTTATTAATAGATATATGAGCCACTACATATAGGCAATAGATTAGCCAAAATATCTGATGAACACCTAACCTAACTGAAAACTCGTATAGAAATTGCAATTGGCTCTGTCATTAGACATGCGACACTAAAAACTCCATTTATATGGTAGGTAAGATAATTTGTTTTGATTATTTTAAATTAAAAACCTTATTTCTTCTTACCTACTGATACCTGACCCGACGCATCGACTCACGATGTCTATAAACGACAAATTAAACGTCACACCGTTCTCATCGAAATAAATAAAATCGGAGTTCTCATGGACATGAGGGCAATCCTAATTTGTTCAGGAGCGATCAATACGTTTTAGGGTTTGAATACATATGTCAGCAGCTTTTGGTGTTATGTATTACATAGGTACTTGTATGGGTTTAAAATGTGAACATTGACTTTAAATTATGCAAGTAGGGTGCTACAGATATGGATTGCGTAGGTGACGATTTAAAATACAAAAGGTACATTGTGTATATCCTTTATCATCGACTGCTGAAATTATATTATATATTACTAGCAGTGCCCCGCGGTTTCACCCGCGTAAGTCCCGATACCGTATGAATATCAGGATAATAAGTAGCCTATATGTTAATCCAGGTCTCCAGATTTACCTAGACATACCAAGTTTCATCGCAATCGGTTCAGTTTTGGCGTGAAAGAGTAACAAACATCCATCCATCCATCCATCTATCCATCTAAACTTTCATATTTATAATATTAGTGGGATATATTATGTCTGTTTAGTAATATTTTATAAATATAGGTTTTAACGATCTCTTATAATTTTAATTTACCTTATTATTATTATTATGACATTATTATTTATAGTGAAACATATATGGCAAAATCAGCGTTTTATATGTTTATATAACATTTCAAATATGATGGAATGTAAAAAGCACAGAGAAGTAACATGCTTGTATGTTCTCCTATAATGTTTTTAAAGATGCAAGAAGCAATGACTATTTCTAATAAATTACACAGATAATTCAAATTGGTTTTGATTAGACCACGCTTAAAAATCATCATACGAATTTGTTTGAGAATGCAGGTTAATGGTGAATTACGATTTGTTGAACGTTCGCAATACGTGAGACAATAACGACAGTAATTATGATACAACACCGCTTGCATACATTATTTAATTTTGAAAATTGGTTCATGTGCACTGAATAGGTAATAAGAGATTAAAAAAAAAATTACTTTCTAATTGTGAGCTTAAGATATATCTGTATGTAGGTAGTGGTAGTGTAGTATTTATATTGTAGGTATGCCTTCCACGCCATACAGTAATCTGTTTTTTCTTTTTGGTTTGTCTAGATATTATAAGATCTGTTCTGTGTCTAGGTGTAATTTATCTATAATAATATATGTATGTATAAATATAAATATGTTTATCAGAAGTCTAGTTACGACAGTACAGGTTTGCCTAGTTTGTAATCAGACGGTGTACCTCACACCGTCTGTTCTCTCAAGATTTCAAGTTATTTTTATTATATTATATTATTATTATAATTATCTGCATGGATCGGAATGTTGGCTAACAAAGAGAAGGGATGAGAGACGCATGTATAGGTATAGCTGAAATGCGAATGTTAAAATGGATGTGTTGTGTTACTAGGATGGACAAGGTGACTAATAAATACATTAGAGGGTGCCTGAAAATAACGCCAGTGGATGAACAGTTGAGGAGTAACAGATTATCGTAGTATGGACATGTGATGCAGAGGGATGAGCAAAATGTGGAGAAGAGAGTTTTATGTATGGAAATTGATGGATATAGATGACCAAAGAAAAGATGAATGGGCAGTGAAAAAGGGTATGGCTAGAAGTAAGCAGTAAGTAGTGAACTGACGAATGACAGAGGAGAGTCGAAGAAGAATACCTTTTGCGCCGAGGCAAGGGCAAGAAGATGATGATGTATTATAATTATCTACCAAATGTTTTTTGCTACAAAAAGGTAGATTGGACTTTATTTAATGGTATTTGACAATTTAGAAGCTGGACAAATAATGCTGAACCCTACAATTACTTTGCATGTACATATTTACAAGGTACTAGGTTTTGGCCGCGGTTCGCTATTTTTTATCAATCGGGAATAGTACTTTTTCTGTCGTACCAACCAAACAAACTCACATTCACATTTATAATATTAGTTAGGATACAATCTGTAAAAAAGTAATTTGAAGATATGTTAGATGTAAATAAGAAAGTTTGATTTTGAAACCAAACAGTCCACCAACTCACTTCAATAAGAATGATTCCAGCTATCAACTCGGAACGCGTATGTCACTAGAATGTGTAATTAATACAACAGTCGATTATTAGCTGATTTCTATCCACAGAAACCTTGAAAGAGTCCTCTACGAACGAATAAGTAGGGCAACCCGAACAAATTATTCCGCCAAGTCTCACTTGATGTCTAGAATGTCTTCCTCAACATAATTTTCGTGTTAACATTCAGCGAACCCTTGTTTATTTGACGCTTATTCATTTCTCGCAAAAGAATATCGGCTTATTGTGCAATAAATTATCGGTTATTACTATTTGTTCTTTTCTAAAAATATATATTTCTATGTATTTACCTCGATTCGAATGGTCTGTCACGCTTCTAATCAACGAATGTGTAGTGGAATTAAGTCACAGTTACTACTGCTTGTACTTCGAAAACTGCTTCATCGACAAAGTCGTTTCTGAGATAGGTACATTTGGTTATTTTTAAACTTTTTCGAATATCAAACAAAATATACACTTTTTGCTAAGCAATACACCAGTGAGGAGTTCTTAGAATGACTGACAAAATTCTATCACGTGCACCTACGAAAAAATTCATGACAAAAGTTGTGTAACAACAAACCATTGTTTTTAAAATCAAAAAACACCTTACCTCGTCCTTTGGTTGTTCATTGTTATATTTTTATAAAGAAACTGAAAGTACATTGTTTAGTTTTTGTTGCTATTTTAGTGGGTTCCATAAAAATTTAGAGCATAATATAAACAAAAAAAATGTAAACCCTTCCGCGTTCTTACAATAGAGTACTAGCAAGGTAAAGATCAGTTTGAAATTACAGGTGATGTAGTGAAGATCGTCGGTCTTATTGTGATAATGTGTATTCTTTGTCTTCGAAAGTTATTTTAATAGCTTTCTTTTATATTATCATTGATTTATTGTTGCGGTTAGTGAGAGTGGTACAGGTGAGATTTTAAACCATTAAGTATAATTTATTTGTATTGACGTTTGTACTATCTTCTGTGGGTTGTTATAATATGTATATAATATATTTAATATTTTATATATAATATTTAAAAAACAGGTAATTAGAGAGATGTTATGCATATATAATACAACACTTAAGTAGGCAGACTACAAAGGAACAATGTCATATTTATCGCGACAGTAACAATTGTCTAGATAGTTACAATTGGCTTGCAGATGTGCTCCAGTTGACTTTGATTGTTTGCAACAAACTGTGCTTATTGTTCTCAATGTATTTTTGAAATAGGTCACCCACCAAAAATAATAAAAATAAATACCTTTCACTATTTGCTACTAGAACCTTCTTAAAATAATAGCGTAAGCGCCCGCCAGAGCTTGGTTTTTTCATAATCGAATCGAGAATATCTGAATTTTCCGAAGTTATATTGCTGCATAAAATTTGAAATAGGAGCTCAGCACCTCCCAAAATCCCTATAAAATATATACCAATAACAGAAAACGGTTGGATTGTGCGAAAAACTGAACAAGCGATAAGTCGTGTACGTGCCACGCTTGCTGCGATGGAGACAATCGCCGTAACAACCCGTAATTTTATATTGACGTGCACAATTTACTGGCATTATACCCCAATGTTTGTGCCATACTAAGGCATACACATTTGCCTCGTATTTGCCGTGTCTGTAGTACAATATTTGTCGAACGTGCTAAAAGTCGTGTCAAATATAAGATATCTAGGTGTGACACGTAGCGACAAACATTTTCAGCTATTACACATGTTCTACTGTTATTATCTCGTTGGCTTTTTCTTTTTGGTGCAATAAAGCGTTGATTACACCAAGACAGCGGCAATTGGTTACGAAATAGGACTGTGGGGGTCCCGATAACGCAATTGACGCCAGTTACTTACTTGCAAGTAAATACTATGACGGTGGCAGCAACTTTTTAATGGTAGCTGTATATAACAAGTCGTCGTAAACACAAAGATATACATATTTAATAAATTCAAAGTATCACTAAATCGATCTGATTTAATTTAATTTTACGGTTAAATAATGAGAAGTCGTAAAATGGGAATGGAAGGTACCACACTTTATATCAAATAGATGGATAATAGGTACGCTTACGTTTAAGATTGTATTTGGAAATAAAGGTCTACCAACATTGTATTACATAATATGGTTTCTAAGTTAAAATAAAAAGTAAGAGATACCTAATTTACGAATTCCTTTAATAAGTTGTAACGACTTAAACTTTACAAAGGTAGATTCAGTTTTGTTAGGAAGAGTTTTATTACGAAAGAACTTTATATTATGATATTTGTTTAATCCCTTTTCCGTGAAACGTCGGCATTACCGAAGCAGTTCAAGCAGAAAAGAAGTTTCGTAAACTGGGAACTTCTCAATGCGAGTCCGTTAGTTAATGTAAAGAAAGATGCAAATGAACTCTCTCAAAATTGAACGAGGATTCAAAGTTTCACCTACCAAAACTCGGGGATCACCATATTGAGATACAGAACGTCACATAACGTAACCAAAACTGTAAGCAATTGTGATCCCTTTCACTACTATATTCAGGTGAATTTACATTGTGTATTATTTCTAGCTTGAGTCATTTCTTTGCAACACGTTTCTTGTAAAATATGACAGCATTGGTGGGTTTGACGTGCATGGCAGCGTTCGAGTATTTGCCATCCAAGCTCCGACGTTAGGTAGGATTTGTGATAATATGCGAATTGGATATGAAGCCGAGATTACATATTCCCGTTTTCCGAGAATCGATTGGAAGTTAAGTACTGAAGAAGTTTTGATAACGCTGTTAAGCCGCAGAACGTGTCTAATCCAGATATGAGATGAACTTTATAAATAATCTCATTTCACAAATTGGGTACAGGGCAGATTCTTATAAAATAGATTCAATCTGAACAAAATTAGGCCATTACTGTCGTCATGTTTTTTAATAATTTGTTGTCGTGGAAACGAAAACAGACTTATTTATGTAAGTAGTAAAGGTTATCCTTTTTAAATATATCTACTATTGTTTATAAATAGTGACTAACAGTGAATCGTTTAAGAAGGAACCGGCAGTTTATTGAACAAAGGATTAACGCTTGATTCCATAGATCCTGTATGTTAAAAAGTAGACAGTTATCCTCCTTTTTAATATACAAAACTCTTCATTATATTTCTACTACATTTATTAATACAATTAAATGAAATTTTCAAAACTTTTAAAGTATAAGGTAGATACCTATATAATATCTTTTTTATCTTTGGAATTATTTGAATTCGCAAGTAAGCAAACATTTTGAAAAGAGTACCGTTCTTCAAGACTTATATATATACTACAAAAAGACAATAGTGGATAAGAGTCGCATGTCCGCTTTCAAGCCTCTCGACCATAAAACGTATGATAGATTTGACATCGACAAGCCGTTGCGTGTTGCCAGTACCGTTCTGTCCCCACTCCCAAGGGCTGAGCAGTGCCGCCCGACAGAAACAGACCAGAATAACAAGATCTCACACGCCCCGCATCATCCGTTGACCTACAGATCCCAAAAAGGTAAAAAGGGCAACTTAGACGTTCTTGCTAAATTGGACGATTGTATCAGACTATTGAATAGGGGTTCGGTACACTCGTCATCATATTTAAAAATCGAATACCGATGGAGCATGATTTGAAAATGGCTGACATTTTTTAAATTTTGGATTAAGGCCTTGATTTCACGGTCTCGCATCATATCATGTTTCAATTTTGTTTTAATTTCTTTAAATAGAGGATCGGAAATGAATTCAGAAATTTAAGACCCATTACGACTCGTACCTTTTAAAACTTACTCGTCCATATTCTAATAACTTTATATCCTTTGTAAATAAATTGGACTTATTAGGTAAGAAAACGAAACGGTTCAGATTATCTTGCATTTAAATGCATTGCAAAATCAGAATTCCTTTAAAAGCCTCTCAGCGTGAAACGAAAATGATCCGATACGCATCTTACAAGCGTGTTTCAGGGCCACCTGCTTGACACATGGACATACAAACGTTTACTTTATGTAAGGTTTAACCTCTACTTCGCGAATAAATTCACAGTTTTTATATTACGTATCGAATTAACGCATCGACAAAGTATCGTAAACACACGAAAGCAATGACATCGTATTATTTTCTTGAATAAATAAGGTACACATATAACAAGAGATTTTAATTAAAGTATATGATCGTGTTAACGTCCCCTGTTATGGCAACTGAAATAAATATATAATATATGTCCTCTCGTAAATAATATGAAACTGTCCAATTTATTGGTAAATATTTAAAAATATAATTATAAGGTGTTGAGGTTTACAAGGTAGGTAATTCAAAGTACCTACGCGTGACCAGTTTATTCGACCAGTACCTACATATGTGAACTTCCTAGAATTGGAAATATTTTGAAAGTAATAAAACCAAGGTGATTGTAATATTGGAAAGCAATCTAAAGGCATTAGATTTCAAAAAGGATGGCGTGAAATGATTGTAGGTGGGAGGACGTTAGGTATTTTCTTCTTTCGGGTCGGAGAATGGATCGTAGACCCTACTTATAATGAGGACAGAGCAGTGCGGAATACGCGGCAAAACATGTGAATCGATTTTCTTTAAACACACGTTACGAAGAAGTCAAAGCATTAACCTTATTTTGTAATAATGGTAATTAAGTAGGAGCCTTACTGCAATGATTACATTCTAACCTAATTTATAATGCAACATTATTGCTAGTAAAAACATAAGTTCGTTTATGTTTACATATAATACGTATTTATTGAAAAGATCCTACCTATTTTAGTTCTTTAATAACTGTAGAAACACCTCAAATTACACAAATGCGAATTAAAAATTATACTACGGATATATTTCTGTGTTTCGAAAGACTTTACAAACATAACATTAACGGACACTACTACTCTAAAATAGTCGTCTTAATACTACAACCTACAAACAACTGTCTTATGCGGGATCGCGTGGTACGAGCAATTTAAATTACATGATTATAATAGATTTTCTCATTTTTTACAATAATGTATAAAATAATTATATAGGAAGGAATTATTTTATAATTTTTAACAGTTTACCTATTTTTGGTCCTATATAAATACATAAACGGTTTTCAGTCCGCTACATTTTTTTCTTATTATCTCAAAACCAAAATGTAATACTAATAATGTAATACTAATAATGTAATACTAGCTGATGCCCGTCACTACCACTACGACTACTACTTCAGATGTTCGTACAGTAGCCTATGTCTGTCCCCGGGTGTCAAACTATCTCCATACCAAGTTTCATAAAAATCCGTTCAGTAGTTTAGACGTGAAAGCGTAACAGACAGACAGAGGTACTTTCGCATTTATAATATCTATTAGTACAGATCATGGACGTATAAAAAAAGATTTTTTATCGTCTATGGTATAGCTTTTTCATTATCTAAACAAGTAAGCCCTTCATGGTACTTGAAACAAATGTTTAAAATAATGAAAGAAAATGAATGTTGTATAGTACATATAATGTATTCGTAGGAAAACTTTCATTAGATAAAATTCAAATAGATTCCAAATTTCTTTTCTAGTTATATCTATTTAATTTCTCCTGATAACATAAACTTTATCTTTTAATTTAGAAAGTCAGTTTCGACATCCATGTAGTCCCCGTAATATTAAAATACATCCCAAACTCTGACTACCAAAAACTGAAGATTGATTTAATCTCGACCGAGTGGAGTCTCAAGAGGCTCAAATTAATTTGAAGAACAGAACAACATCCTAAATATAAAAATACAGGGTTTGCATTGAAGGCGTAAAAGTACAAGGGATATTACCCTTTAAGTTTTAACGATAAGAGTTATAATGGTTTAAAGGATTGTAATTGGTATGTTTGTGTAGGTGCCAAGATCGAGTATCCAACTGTGGGCAGGCAACAGATGCCTCGCACGGGTCTGTGCGCGTTATCAAAGCGTTACGATGCTGAAATAATTGTTGAATAATTATTTTGTTGATACACCCTGTAATTGCCGGTTGGATACGTTACCAGCATTGCGGGAGTCCAATTTAATTTCTTCAGTAGCTGTTTGTGTCTGTAGCCCAATTGGAAATAATTAAATTCGTACATACACAACAGTGAGTTAATTTCAAAATAGAACGCTTTGTTTTGGTTAAGTACAGATTCTTAAAGATAAACCGGAGCGTCTGTTTCTAAATATTTATAAAATATAACTACCTCACAAGACGCTATCTTCCTTTCGTGACGTATTCACAAAGCTATATTATATAAATAAGTACTAAGAGAACTGAAGAAATTATGTCTGATTAACTTCAAAATGCCGGTATAAAATTCACAAAAGGATTTTACGAGGTAACCTCTTTAATCATTGCGCCATGTACATATAAATAAAGAAATATTTTGAGGCTAAAAGACACAATAGTACAATATTATACCTAAAGTAGAAATATAGAAACATACCTATATACATATATGTTAAACCAATTCAAATTTGTTTATCTTGATTTAACGAACCTGACAAATGTCAGAGAAATTTACAGAAAATATACTTAGCGACAGACAGTTAACAGCAGTTGGAACGAGTAACAGACATTCCTACAAAAGGTTATCTCTCTAAAGTGTTGGTCCCTCAAATGCTAAGCGTGTAGTTTCGAGAACATTTCCTCTAAAGTTCAGCGTTTGCCCGACGTTCCGTACTTTAGTTAGGTACGTAACAACGCGGCTCCCTTCCCAGCAGCGGAATAAAGACTTTAGACGGAATTGCAGACGGGTTTTTTTAAGTCATAAGCTCCAGCTTTTATTTTTTTTTGCGTCTCTCGTACATCAACTGATGCACAATGTCCAATATTCACAATGGCATGGAACAAAATACAAAAGTAACAATTTATCCATATTTTTTGGGTACTTAAGTACCTACTACAGATGTTAACCTGATTTATAATTTCTACAAGAATTAAATTATATAGGTATCCCGTGACAACTGTGACGTTCGTTTAGGTATATTGACAATATTTTTTATTAAATACTTAACTGACTAAACTTCAACAGAAATGCTACTCACAGCAAAAAAAAATCTATGTCATGCTCGGAAGCGTTAATCTCCACAGTAGGTAGGTACCTACCTATAACAGATGGGATTTGAAAATATAAATTATATCGATGCCCACAATCAGTATATTGCGGATGACATTAAGTCAAGGCTCTAACGCCATGTACTTATTATGTTGCTACGATTACAAAATCTCACACATATTTAAATTCATCAATTCATATATTATTATTGTTAAATAACAAGAAATGGAATGAAGAGACAAACAAATAGTGTCAATCGCACTTTTTTCTTATCGTATACGTTCTTGAAGACAAATATATATACACATTTACAAAATACATAGATAGGTACCTACTATAAACAAAAATTATAAATGAATAATTTAGTAGATAATCTCACAATTATTGACGAATTATATGATGTAACGAACAGTGGCGATACAAGAAGTGAGGTGATACATAATTGCAATAATCGTATAGCTATTTTATTATGCCCACCATAATTATGATACATAATTACCTATGCTTATACTTAATTAGGTATATAAATAAAAACTTTTATATATGTTTACTTTTTTTTAATGAATAGTCATCACTGCTTTATACGTCATATCTTATGTTTTACTAATATTATAAGTTTAAGTGAGGATGGATTGATGGGTGGGTGTTTGCTACTCTTTCACGTAAAACGGTTTAACAGATTTTAATGAAATTGTGCACACAGATAGTTACTGACCTGGATTAACACGTAAGAAACTCTTTACCGTGGTAAACGAGGCACACGCAGATGAAGTCGTTGGCCAAAGTTACTCCTATACCTATACGAAAGTCTATGGAAATTAAAATATTTTATATACCTAAACAACGCCATCTATTAACTAAACGGTATGTCATATTACAAATAAACAAGTATTTGAAAATAGAGTAACAAGACTCCACTATATTAATAAATAAATGAATACGCAACTACAGTTCCCTTGAAATGCAACCTAAAAAAGAATACTTAAAATAAGGTATTGACCTTAGAGCATAACTATTGAGTTATGCTCTTAGTAATTAACCGGTAATGTTAATAAATAGTTCTCAAACCAAATATAATATTGGATTCCTATACCTAACTCTATATCTCACGCTTGTAACAAAAATGCATGGATTTGCTGTAGGTACGCTTAGATGGTAATCGAGGGGGGTTTCTACACGTCAAAAAATGGAAAAAATGTAGATTCTCTGATATACTGTATAATATTTACTTCCAACTAAATTATTCTTCAATCCTTTTGAAGTATGAAACTCTTATAGCTTGTCCCACACAAAACAAGGGGAAAGCCACTCAGACTTGTTTAGCAGTTCAAACGTTTAAGGGTTGGTTGGTACTTGGTAAGGGTTCTGGATGCTGACGCAACGGACCGTGCCGTCTGGACGCACTTAATACCGTTTACATTTCGTGTAGATGAGGCTTTACATCCGGAGAAGGAGGTACACATAAATATACATAATAACAGTTTGTTTAAAATTCAGACTAATTTTTCAGTTTTGCTGCAGAAAATACTGTAATTTTCGTTGTTTTTTTTTTTTGCTTATTTCTGTTATAGTTTCATTCAATCAAGTTTATAGAAATTATTTATTTAATTATTTGTAATGGAAATAAGTTAGTGAGTTCAGGAATTCAGAAAAAAATTCAGTACTGAAATTATTATGATATCCTACTTAGACGAAGTTTGGGAACTTTTAAACTCGCATCCGTTCGAAACTTTTGTTTTCAATCAGCTATAAAACAATGAAATAACCCACTAAGGGTCCTGACATTGTTTTTTCAAATTGTAATTTTAAGTTACTTAAGTGGTTCCGCACACTATTAACAAGTTTATTATTAGTCACTATTTTCGACTAACGCGACTTCGGAATCGAAACGTCTATAAAATTGATCTTTCTATCAGCATGTATAATGGTAAAGTGAGTATTGACAGGTTATCGTACCAACTTCCGTTTAAAACACATTTGAGTTCTAGTTTTATTTGAAGCTCTCTCAATATTTTATGCTTATAAGTTTAACACATACAATTACCTTTACAATAATTTATGGGTTAGCCGATATTTTATTCTATTTTGTATACCTATAATAATACTGTATTGCCGATATGGTGTAACAAGCTAATGAATTGTGTTTTATGATAAATTTATTTGTTATTATTATATCAAGAATTGTAAGTACTTTTAAATACTTTTGTTACTGAGCTGAACTGAATGCTTGTGTTATTAGTGTGTTCACGATAGTAAAGTATTAAATGATGTTCAAACCCACATCCCGATCGCAACACATTGATTCATTGGGTGGTTTACACTTAAATATTGCTAAATTATCGAACAAGTTTACAAAATATTAAATTGCAAATTTAACCTGACTCATGCTGATTAAATTATGTGAAATATTTATATAAAAATATTAATAACATACCCATGTAGAGGTGAATATTTATGGACGGTACTCCACCCACGCAGCGGGTGTCGGATAGTCAGAATCCGTTCTACAGTATTTTATTTTTGTATATAGACACGTACATAACATAATGGATTGATGGTTCTCATGTAATTCGCAACAAGTACCTACTCTAAGGAAGGTTGTTTACCTTTATGCAAATGTAACACTTTTAATTAGATGCAAACAGTAACAACACACACAATTAGGACTACATTATTTATTTATATTTATACTTACAACATTTACAAATGCGGACTTCATGCCAAACATTATCGTAAGGTGATGCAGAAATTAATATAGTAGGTGCATTAAAAGTATTCAAATAAGTGTTTTTAAAGAAGAGGAAAATTATGTACACATATAAATATATGCATATACACAAATGTAATATATACATATATTATGCACATAATTGATACACATTTTTTTACTGTTCTAATGTATCTCACAGTTTAAGAAAGAGGAGAACTCGAACCTTAGCCCTGAACAATATGCGACTAGGTGCCATCCAACTATATGCCTATCACAGAAAATCATTTCTAGTAGAGCGTTTCAGAGGAAAAATAACTGGAACATAATAGGAGAAGATTTTTTGGAGCAAAGATACTGGAACATAGAAGGAAGATATGAAAAGTAGTGAATGAAGGTGATTTAAGAATTCAATACAGTGTGCTTATTTAAGGGGCACCAAAGCTAAGATCACGCCAACTTGAGGTGGAATTATTGACGCGGACACATTGTTGGCGCCCTCGAAGATGTAACGAAAACCATTCCAGTTCATCTGGTGGATCATACGATGAGAATGGGATGGGAATGTATAGAATAGAAGGATTTCGTGATTGATGGTGTTAAATTAGTTTGAGATATCAACCAAAGCCAATACTGTAACTTAAGACTCCTCCACTCCTGACCTGATGTCGACAGTCACGTTTAGAAGGGTAGAAGTTGTACTATGTCCATTGTCCAGTCCTAAACCATGATTGGAAATGGCTTAATAGGTTGTTCCGAAATTCAAATTGTGACAGCTGTTGTTACTTGAGGCCTGTGTAAAGAAAGATTGGATATGGGCCATAAGTGATTTAGGAGGGTAGGATTAGGAATTTTGGGAAGGAGAATGACGGAAGGGAAAATACCTGAGTCAAGTGAAAATTCCAGAATATGTGGGAGTACAAGGAGATGTTAGATCATAGGATTGACTATTCGACGACTGAATTTGTCCACTTCCTATCTTCTGTGTTGGTGCAAGGTAGATCTGCCAGGTAAAGTATGACTCTTGATTTGATGATCCTGGGTTCGATTTGCGGGTAAATAAGATTTTTATGAAAAAACTCTGAGTAGTGATAGTTAAAAAATGTGCCAGGTTGATTACAATATGCTGACCCCATTTTAAGTGATGCCAAAAATAAAGCTGTCGTAATGTAAAAGAGTACCTACTTATGGGGGTGTGAAAGTGTAGTTACGTATATACCTAAATACAACTAGGTATAACGTAAGTTGTATGCTTAAAATTTTACACGTAGTAATTATATTACACAAGGCTTCATAATATCCTAATAATCTCTTTATGTATATAATTATACATTTGCCCGGACGTATTTTCGTTCGTAAGACCCAAGGGGAAACCTCAGAGGGTAGATAGGGCTGCGGTTTCGCTCAGAACGGTATTAGGGGACGGGCTTCTATTGCTATTTATCGGGCTTCATTCCAATCCTAGTATAGATATCTTTACTGTAGGTATATATCTGTAGAGATTGTTTGCTTATAACGGATGAAGTCTATATCTTATTCGATAATAACATGAGGTTACTTCACCTGAACTGTATATAAATGTATGTACCTATCTTGTATGTTGTTGTTGTATTTTAAGATTTATTCCTGGTCCCTCGGCTGTTGATAGGAATCGACCAAGGTGGTGACCGTTTACAGTTGGCAAATGGGCTTATTCACTAGTTCAGTGCAATAAATTATTGTAAGTTGTAATATTATATTATTGTAACATGCATATTTAATTGAGGGTTTTATAAAAACAGTATTTATTATTTTTTTTATATTTCATTTATGATGCTATTAATTCTTAGATTATATACTTACTTAGGCTTATTAACTTATTATGTTCTTGTTACCCCTTCAAGTTAGATTCCAGAGAGGCTTTTTAATATTGAAGTTCCTTAAGTAGCGTCTACATTACAATATTAAATAAATTATTATAAATAATCGTAAAAAGTGTCCGTTGATCTCAGTCAATAAACAAAACACTTCACTTTTCTCCATTTCTTCCTGTAACTTTTCACTTGATTAAAGTTTACGTCTGTCAGTAAACTTTATTTTTAATTAAAGTTAAGGTTTCCTAGAAAAAAACTCGGCCGTAAATCAATCTACCTTAGATAGTTTTAAACCTCCTTTAAATATATAGCTTCGAGTGACAATAATTCCGCTTATCCTAAAAGGCAAACAAGAATACCTATCTATTTGGTCATAATTTTTTTTTTGCAATGCTATTAGAATTGCTAGTAAAGGACCCAAGAATCTGGTACTTTCTTACAATTGATGTTTGTTTACTTAAAGACATATAGGCACAAAGGGCGAACGCCACATTCACGTAATTAATGACCATATTTATGGGTAATAAACTTTGATTATTAATTAACAAACTGTCAAATTAATATAATATTTATGCAGATTTGAATTAAAACATTATCAATTTAGATGTTGATTACAGGACGTCCCGCTGCGTCAGAGGCGGACTTTACTTACCTTATGATGAAATAATAAAAAATAATCATATACTCTTGGAACATACTTGTTTTGTGTTTAAATATAACTATAGATATGAAAGTATTAACCTTATCGTTTCTTACGGAATTACTGAAGTTTGTTTATTAGTGTTTATATATTTTTTATGTGTTTAAATCTGCAATTCGTACCTACATTTATGTTAACTACGCAATATTCTTGAAAATTGTGAACGGATTTTAATCATTCATTTTTATTGACGTCGTTAGGTATGATGTCCATTTATGTAACCACGACAATAAGGAGCCAGACTTTTTCCATAAAACAAGTAAATCTAACACTAAGGCTCAATAATAGGTACTCGTAAGTGTACACAATATTTTATTTTCTTCAATCTTCGCTTTATGCTGTACTTGGAAGAATTCATAAATACACATAATATTATAGCTAACCCTAGACCAAGTGGGTAGGTAGTATTATGAAGGTGATTGTTTCAAGGCAATATTGCAGCAGTCGGCAGCTACATACTTTACTAGGGTTAGTGATACTGTTTACATAGTTAGGCAAGTACCTTCTTGTTTTTATGTACCTGATACTGTTGTACGTCTTTGTATTCGATATACTTATATTGAATATCTATATGATAATATAAAATGCTGAGAAAAATTAGAGTGCCAGTGTTTAGCCCACGCCTTCAATCAATGCTACTTCTGCATACTACTATTTTAAATTAAGTTGTTTCTGTTCTGTTGGCTGCAGTGTACTAGTATTGCTTTATCTTAAATTATGAAAAATAGTAAATATGTTATTTTCATTAGAACTCGTTTCGTAAGTTGGAACTACTAACACCAAAATAGAAAGCACAAAAAATGGCAAGACACTGTTTGAATTATTCCATTAAATTAAAAGTGTATGCAAATCTATCCGCTTGCAAGCTATAAATAAACAGACAGTGCGTTAAACTTTTTGACTTGACGCATTTAAGGGCAACGGGAGTGCAGCAACCACTGACCGCTAGGAAGACTTGCGGCTAGGCTATATACCTATATATTTATTTATTTATTAAGTATATTTGCAAACAATACCATATTCGGCTCGCCTCTGATTATGTGGCTCTTATCATAAATAATCATCCAATAAAATTATATAATATATAGGTGTACATATTTTACCACGTAATGTTAGCGCGTAACTTTGTTTATTACAATCGGTACGGGCGCGCGGCGCAGCGCGTCAAATGCTATGATTTGAATGTACACCATGTCATTTACCTCACCAATGAAGCATCCAGATAATTCAGCTAATTCCTAACACAAGAGCCAGTGAAAACAAGAAAATAAATTAAACAAACTAAATATAAACAGATCACGTCCCTTACTAAGTGCATTTGGAAAACGATAAGGTAAATCGAACGCCAAACGCGTCGGTGCCATCAAAATGTCATCTCGTTTGGATCCACTCGTCTCTAGAATCGATATCATTTTCGAATATCGAATCGAGATTTAGTAAATTTGGGAATTCGCATGCAGATCTTTAGCTTGGTGCAGCAAGAGACCTGTTGTAATCAAGAAGTGCTGTGTACCCCTGGGTAAGGGTGTTGTTGGGTGTACTAACCCCACTTTGCCCCTCTTAGGTAGAAGGGGACGGCGCGACGGCGCGATGTTTGTTTGTTTCAGAATGCCTCGGGAAGCGAAACTTGTGTAAGAAAGTTAATTTCGTGGGTAGATAAGTTGGTAGGTAGATATTGTTTTTAAGTAGTTTCGTAAAGGAACTTTCTCCTCTCTGTCATTTTGTTACTGTTCATTTTTTAAATAGCGTATTGCAGAAACTTGTAATTTTTGTACATACCTATTTGATTTTTTTCCACAACTTATTTACAATGAACCACATTATGTTAAAGTTGCATAAAAAGCTATCATGCAACTGTTTTTTACATTGTGTTAATATTTATTAGTTAACAATTGCAGTAAGATATGTCACTGGCTATATAAGAAAATTTAACTTCTTACAGTCCCTTCTAGAATATATTCTTGACGGAAAAAAACACGATACACGTGCTTATATTTTGCGAGACGTTTTAATTTCCCTTAAATAGAAGAAATGAAATTATCCCTGAAATAAATTTACCACGTTAATTTATCTCTAAAGCCAAGTACATTTGGTGTCCATAGCTTTACTTTAAGAACTATATAGAGACAGAAGTACGGACAGATACATTTTTACTTTAAGACATCAAAACTGCTTTTAAACGTGAAAACTCGATGCTTTTTACTTTTTTAGATAATGTGTGAAAGGGTGAAGCTGGTAGAGGTTTCAGTGAAAAAAGTTTTAAGTAGTTTGAGTTAAAATTGTTAATGCGTGTCTTAGGGCCGTTAAGTAATCCGTGGTAGTTTTATATCTTATCGTTATACTAGAATATATTAGCTCCTGCACTTTTTCTTTGATGATTTAAATACATACCTTCATAGGTATATACCCATATTATATTGTGAAGCAACATAATATACATTAGATATAATAATTTTATTCAAGGAAGATCGCTAGGATAGGTTGGATGCGGAAGGCGGAGGACCGGGTCCTATGATGCACATTGAGAGAGGCCTTGTCCATGTCCAGCAGTGAACTTGATTGATAAATTGACAATAATCATTTTTGTGATATTCATATTTTTTATATATAAATAAATATTTTATTATATTTTGGGTAATAAATATTTTTCCATTACAAGAAATACTTAGTACAGTTTTATAAAGGTAAATAACTACCTAATAATAAATAAAAGAAAAGTTTGATTAAAAATTATTATATACTTAAATTATGTTTTTATTGAAATTCTTATGTAATAAAATTTAAATGAGAATCTTCTTAAACCAAATACATAATAATATACCTACTGTAATAATAAGAGCGTGATAGAGTCGTGTACAGCTCCGGCACCAGTCGACTGTTATCAAGTGTTTAACGCTTCGCCCGTAATGAATAATGTAGAGATAAGTGTTACTTGCGACTTTGCACAGATATTATACAAACCCGACTTTGTTCACCGAGGTGTGAGAATAAATGGTGGTTTTCATGTTACACGTAAATAAGTGGGATTGTAAATTATACGCAATTTTACATAAAAATGTTCATTAAGCCGATATTAAAGGTGTTTAACGAAGCCGTTAAGAATAGTATATCATCATTAATGAACAAACAATTTTCTTGAAGCATGTGCTGTGAAATCTATGTATTAAATTAAATAAAAATTAAGGTGATGAAGGAAAATAGTTTAAGGCTTATTTATATAAATAGTACTTATAAATAGCACGTCTATCATTATTATGTTCTTTCAATACACACATTAATTGTTTTAAGAATAGGTACGTTTTAACTGTGGGGTTCGAATTTAGGATGTAGGTACATACGTACTACTTAACTGCTGAAAAATATTTTTTGCGTGATAATGATGATTCAACAAACAAACGCATCATCACAGTTTTATGATAGCACTAATTATTCGAATATAATATGAAATACATCAGTTTTTACATTTAATTAGGTTATTGGTCACAAAAATGTTTATCAAAATTGGTTTAAAAAAAATTATGAAGATGAAACTTATTAGTTAAGAATGTTAAGATATAATAGATGAAAAGAAAACTTATCTGAAAACTCTTTATTAGTGTATAAGAATGGATTATGTTTGACGTTGATAAAATCAGAAATCGGACCGATCACCAAAACCGAACATAGTGATAGTGTGTTCTTTTAGAATATTTTCTTACACATATATTATTACATAAGGAGTACAAAATTATCTAAGCAAGAGTAGGTAAACCAACGAGCTAGTCATTACGGCTGGGAGCCGATGAATAGCAGTGACGCAAGGCTCTTGGTGGAAGTTGTTTGTGTCACACAAACACACAACTTGTGTGTATGAATAATACAATAAATATTCAACAGTTAACATCCTGTAACTATGATTTATCTATATGTATAATACATTAGGTAGGCAAAGCGTCATTTCCCCAGTGACACTGATTTTACAATATCAATTTATTTATAATTTAAGTAGGTAAAATGATTTCATCCATTTTCATTTTATTTTATTTATTCACTTAGTAAAAAACAAAGGTCATTGACTGGTTGACTCAAATACAATGCCTTACTAACTAGAAATACTTGAACATACATCGTCTATAATTAAAATATAGATTTTAAAATAATATTTCGGCATATGTCGTTATAGGTATTAATATAGGAACGAATACGAATCTCGGACAAATCTGTTTTTTATTCGTTTTGCTGAGCCCAATGGAGTAAAAATTATGTTAAAGAGTTTTTTAATTATGGAATTCGTTTAAAAACATATTCTTAATTTAAATATTTTGTGTCCCCCCTAATTGTTGTCATTAAATAGGGGCGCTACCGTTCTTTTAGCGATGAGTTGTATCTCTATCTGACAATAAAAGGTTTTGGCTACGCTGGTTCATTACGATTACCTGAACCTATTAGGTATGTAGTCATACGATTATATTCCATAACAAAATGATTTTCACAAAATCACATCTATTTTGATTCCATTTGAATAATTCCCTTATCAAATAAATAAACACATAAATAAACTGTCTACATTTTGACAGATACAAAATGTGATCGTGTTATGAACCAATTTGGAATGAGCACGAGCCCCGAACAGCTATTAATTCAAGACTGATTGTAGATAGTCTACGTATACCGACAATTTTATATTTGCAATTAAATTGCTCAACTTTTAACATTATTTCGTTCAGATTCTACCTTCGTAGTATTTTTAAGAGCTGTATAAATAATTTGGCAATAACATGTAGGGTATTGACAAGTTCAATCAACGGCACGTCGGGTGTGAGCAAAGTGTTTTTTTCCACGTGAATGGAGGTTTGTGATACATGTATGTTAATGGAAGATTTCATTCGCAGATAGGTATGTTGCCGCGTATTTGTTATGAACGATAGAACATCTGTCTACCCGCATTAGGTATCTGTATAGTGTAGATGCTGGCGACATAATTTTGATAAATCGCTTTTCAAAGATATTTGTAATCCCAAACATACAATTTTCAGTACAGTCTACATTTTAAATTACTGTCTAAATTTAAATTGCAATTTATGTTAGAACCAAAGGACTACACCACTCTAATACAAACCAAATTGGCCGGGAGATTCGTCACAAGGGAAGGAAATTTTATTGCCTTAAATAAAGCTTAAAATCAGCGGCCTCTGCGTTCATTTATCAAGTTCTAAATTATTTTCCACGAGGTGCACAAAATATTATCGACCACACAACGGGCCCATGTTTACTAACAAATAAGGGAGTTGGTGTCCGCGCATGCGCCGGCCGTCGGCAGCAGTGTGCGTGGATATAAATATGGCGACGGTACGCCCAGCCTCCCTCCGTTATGCAACACTGTTTGATCTAGATACATCCCAATAAATCTTGGTGATCATTATTAAAAGTTTTAATAAAAAACAAAAACGATTAACCAATTTTATAGAGGTAGAAGCTAGGCCAACGATTTTCAAAATAGACCTCCGCTTATAAGATGCGCGCAATCTTATTGGAATGATTTATATAAATAAGTTTTGTAGGTTTATCTGGTTTATGGTTTAACATAATAAGATTACACTATTAATCTAACAAGCTCTCTTACAGAATCTTTGTTACTTATGATCTTATTAGAACACGGTTAATTATCATTCACTTGAGTAGGTACATATCTAATGTGATTATTTCCTCTAGAAAAACGAGGTTCAAGATAGGTACAGTTGTTGTTTATTCTCACACGAAATAAATTTTTTTAAGTTCGAATTGTATTGTTTTCTTAAATTTGAATTGCTTTGTATAAATTAGGCACATGTGTTCAGATAAGCTTCGCCCCAAAATGTACGAAAATAATATTCAAATTTATTCCGAGCGAATTCTTCTTGGAATGCGAAATCAATTTCCAATTTCTAGGCCCTTTTAGTATGAAAACCTTAATATGAATAGTTTTTGTTGGACTAAATTAAAATCCACCAAATATGAAAGGGTCGGAATAGTTGGCGGGAACGAGAGGAAGGAAACCGTTATGGAGAGCCTAACGCCATCTATCCAAAATCCTCAGAGGCTTTTCCAAACTCCACCGAATGCTGCGGGACGTAGCAGAATATTTTCAGAACGTTGTTTTTCTTACGAATATTTTTTAGTGATTGTCATATTACGTTTAATTTACGATTGTTTTTTGGAACATTTGGGTATACCTATTTTAAAATATTCTCCTTTATTAGTCCTCTATTTTTCTATCTTTTGAAATTGGTTATTACGTAGGTATGTTGTTGTTTTTGCAAATGCAAAAATATATAAATATTGACAGCCAATTTGTCTTTACATAATGTAAATATTGTGTAGGTAAAAACTGTTGTGCAATAAAAATAAAAAAAGCACTTTCTTTTTAATCCGGTAATAAGGTATATAACTATATGATTCCTGTATATTGTAGATATATATTTCGTTATTTCTTAATAAAATAAATATTTTTTGAAATCCATCAGCAGGCGTTTACATCGATCATGTAGTCATCGTTTTTATTTGATCTACATACCTACTGATATTTTGTTACATACTAATTTAATAAATAATTTTACACCTGTTACCTGTACAATATTATATTTTAAACTATAAAACATTTACGTAGACATGCATACACTTTAATAGAATAGGTACCTAGTACGTATTCAAAAAATAGTAGCATTTTCCGAAATGAAATCAACGTCCCGAAGCATTTAATTGAAACCAGTTCCCTGGCAAAGCCTTTCGAAGGACGCGTCAGCCTACTTTCTATCTATCTCTTTTTCCCAATATCTGATCACATTGCGAGAGAGTGAGATAGAGTTCAATACATAAAGCGCTTGTGTGGTCTTAAACTTCCAACAGATTAATGAGTTTTATATTAGGTATATAGATAGCTATAGATACCTAATGAATATGTATAGACAAAGGTTCTTAATTAGGTAATTAACTCTTTGATAGTGGGTCATCTTTCATATACCTATATATCATATATGTATATTAGGTAGCATGCATTTGAAATAACCTGACGTATGAAATTTATTGTCTGTTTAGCTGCTTAATTAGATAATGAAATTGGTGTATGTGGAATCATTAGATCTGTATTAGATATCTAACGAAAATTACGATAATCTTTACACATATTTGTATGTAAAAGAATATAAGATTTTATACTAAAAGGCCACAAGATAAGCATAGAGTGAGAAATTCGTTAATTAAATTCCATGGTGATTAGGTAGGTATTACGTATCTGATTACATCTGAAGCAAGTGATAATAATTTTATCTTGACAAGTTATCACCTTCATCGCGATCTAATAGTAATTACCGACATAGGTATATCTTTATACGTTGCCTTGAAAAGCGGTCCCTAGACGATCTTGCGGCATGACATGCGTTACGTGCTATCATGCATGCATAACCGTTTATTTGTATTGATTGATGCGAATGACATGCAAGCTACGTGCACGACATGCAAACTACGTGCTGGCAGTTGATTGACAATTTCTTTTGTTTTTATATTTATAAATTTATTCATTTATAAATTTATTTATTTATAAATTTGCCTTTGACAAAGATATTTCTATACCAAGCGGATTATCATTCTGCATGATAGACTCTCAATAGGTCCTTCATGCAGTATGATGATTCAGCATGTCATGCCGCATGATCGTCTAGGGACCGCTTTAGATACGTGTTTCACACCGCAAAATTTATCGGTAGCGGCTATTGTGAACACCTTTGACTGTTAAGGGACTTCTACCTACCCTTCCTACATCTATATAACTAAGAATTTTGTATAAAGTTACTATAAGTGTAAGGAACGATGAAATATGATCAACACTTCTCTCAAAACAACAGAGATATTAAGAATCGAGCTCATTCAAAAATGTGTTTTAATGCAAGGACAGTAAGATCGTTTCTGAATCAAGTAATAGGTAACAGTAACTTACCATTTGGTCCATACTAGAACGCGATGTCACGGTAATAAGGGGTGCTAAAACTTAATACCTATACAAATTAATTCATAGTTTTTTATCAATAAAATTATATCACTTTAAGAGCACTCGTCAAATAGACGAGTTAAAATTGTGCGTGAATATTAAAACGTATGCTATCTCGTTTCCACTTACAACGCCGTTAATGTACTGGCATGAAATACAACAATTATTATTTGTGTAGTGAATTACCGACTGTACTTTTTTTATATACCTATTCATCAAATAAAATACAGAAAATCCAATTTTGTATACATAGCATTTGTAAACCACTAAGGTTTGTAGTAAGTGCTACTTAGTAAGAACAGTTTCCGTTTGATGTGAAATTAAATTATCTACGGTAACAATACGAATTCTGCCGTTACAAGTTTTTATAAAAAATAATAATAAAACACTAATTAGCCTGAAAAAGTTTTAACAATACAAACAAGTTTTCTTTGTTCCAACAGAGGTGCCAAGAGATTTCAGAAAATCAGTAGATTCCCACGGGAAATTAGACCAACGACAAACAGGTTTCAATCGATTCCTATAAGTAAATTGTTTCCATAACCGACACGGTTTTGGATTCAGTATCTCTTTCTGTCGTTATAATAAATGATAGGGATGGATGTCGATTCGAAATGGTGCTTAATTTCCGCCTGCGGTGAGACGTAATCAATGAAATTTATTACAAAGCCCGCTTTGAACGATGTGGGTGGTGGGTCCAAAATCCATATACTCCAATATGTATCAACATATAATCTTAACTAATAATTCCCGCGACTACAGTTATGTCATATAACAAGATGAAAGGAAAAACTTCAGGGGAGCTCTCAGGTCTGTTAAATGAATTTCAACCTTATTGCTTGACAATAACGACAAAAATGCAGTGCTACTTTTTGACTAGAGTTATATTTTTCGTGAAAGTAGTCATGGGGCTATGAAAGTTAATAAGCTAGATAATTAGCTGCGTTATCAGTTTTTCATGCAATCAAAAGTGTCAAATGAGTGACACCTATTATGTTACGATTTTACTTTTAGATCTTTAGGTGGTCCCATAGTAGATATAGGTAAACAGGATGCTCTGCTCGTGATTAAAAATAAAAACTAGAAGGTAAAAGGTAAAATTATCTTGAAATACTAAATAACTATGATACCATTAAGGTGGCAAACAATAGGTCACATGATTAGTTAGTTGTCACACCTTGTGTATAGATGACAGGCATTAGAGGGATATCAATAACACATTGCCAATCCGCTGTCTGTAAGTCTATTGAGACAACCATTAGATGGTTCAGTTAAAATGTGTTGACCTGAATGGGTTAAGAACTTACCTAGTTCGTTCCACCTCGTGTTTCGCGTCATCAAGCTATTTAAAGCGAGGGAACATAACGACTAAGGGAATAACTAACCGATAACTTTTGACCATAGCAAAACCCTTCCTAAATATATTCGTAACTGTTACCTACCACACGTAGAGATCGTCTGATGTTACAATGAACCGCTTGTTCCTCCACACGTTGACCGTATCTTTACGGGGTAATCAACGCGTGCTCCCGCTTTCGTTTCTGGTTGCCGACCGAATGACGAATAACGATGACCAATTTGCGTATAGAACGTCTGTTAGCATGTTAGCGTGAACATTACTATTAAACTCGATATCACCTACGCAAATTCATGTAACAATGATGAGAAAATTGAACTGTATGAGAATAGACAAAATCCAGTTAGAACGACTAGTTTCTTATTGACTTTCAAAACGTGTAGGCACCACTAAAATTAAAAACATCATGCTTTTTACAAATGTATAGACGTCATGTTTATTTGATACCTACCTACTATTAATATAATGTCAGTCACCATGCTCATATTAGCAAAGGCCATCTAAATAATATATGTCTGTTATTCAAAATATATTTTGACAAGAATGACACTGGCAAGCAACGAAATCTCAAGAAAAAATATGTTTTCAGAGCGTCGCCATCGTTTATTTTTACCCACTAGAATACAAATTGGCATTGTTTTAATAAGATGGGGCCAAACTAAGTGTGTTGCGAACAACTCATTATCATTGAGAGACGATGGTGATATCTGTCCGAAGTTTGTTTTGATTAAACGTTGCAATGATTTGCAAATAGAACATGGATATACTTATGATATATTGCTATAGGTATGCTAGGAAGTGCGTGCTAGTCTTCATTTCAAAATTAGAATCTGCTATTCTATGAAGCTAAAATTATGAAAATGTAGATAATAAATCAATCTCATTGGCCCTACTTCGGACTAGAATACGCTCTTCTTCTGAATTTCGAAAACTATCTTCAAATCTATGAACACAATGTCTGCGGAACAATTAATGGCGTCTACTGATTCTCTAAACTCATAACTGGGACGTATGTCCTAGTTTGAATTTCAAACAGTCGCTAGTTCTACAAGGTCGGATTACGTAAGAAGTTTCTTCCGTCAGACTATTTTAGTTAATTGGACAACTTTTTTGCGTTCCGACTCGGTCGTTAGACTCTCGAAGACTAACCAGTTCTTTAACAGAAATGTACAAAAGTTTTTTATTCAGTTCGAGTGTTTAAATTTCTTGCCTAACTGGATGAAGTCTATATTGTAACTAACATGCAGAGTGTTAACCTTATTTTTACAATGAAACCGTAAGTACTCAATGCTTCGAAGTTTAGTCTTAATAATAGACATACGATCGGTACGTGAGTGAATAACCTTAGGATGTAGTAATCTCAGATCATTTTGTTAAAGCTGAGCACACTGAAAATACATATAACTACAAAGTTTATTAGGTAGGTACGAGAAGTGTTCTATGTATTTGTGTTGGTTAGAAATAGAACACATATCTAATGTATTTTAAAATGTTTTGTTTCTCTGCCTAAGGGAGAAAGTGCTTTGGATAAAAGCTTGTTAAAAATGCGAACAACTTAACTAATAGATTTTTAAATGAACACAATTTCACACGCAATATAGCTACTTTTAAATATTTATTATTAATAAATACGTGTACAGTTACAAATTCTGATAAAACTCGGCAAAAAACAATATCCATCATTTTGTTACGATTTTATTGATTGTTAACATTCACAATTAATCAAAACAAATACTCAAATATGATACCTCGGCTCCTAAAACATTACGGAAAGCCGTGTTGTTCAGTGGTTGTATGCGGAAATAACAGCTGTTAAGTGAATTATATGAAGGATGGCATCTCATTTCATATGTAAATACAAGAATTGTAGTATATTTTACATAATAATCAAAAAAGAAATATATTACGCTGATATTTATTTGATGAAATAATAAATCCGCAATTTCATTAGAACAAAAAACCATTACTGGCATAGTAGAGCTTAAATAATAAATAGTACTTTTGACGACGCAATGGATTAGTTTTTTGACAATTCTATAGATTCTGATTTGGAGACAGCGGTTTTCATACATTTCGAACTAAAAGGCAAAAATTTCCTCGTTTCTTCGATCTGAGGTGTTGCCAAATGTTTATTTTTCGACCTTCAAAAGTTCAAACAGCCGGCCGACTAAATGCCAATTATGGCCACCTGCTACTACGAGACGTGTGCGACAATTTGCTAGGCACCGCGTCCCTCTCGCTCTAACGCGTTGGCATTACGAGACCCAAACACGCGGGCCCCTAATCCCCTCATATCGTCTACGCGAAACGTCAATGAACTTTACTAATCTCGGCGCGATACAAATCGTAGGCGCCTGCAGACTTTGGATGCCCTTGTACAGCAAAAATGTTAATTCTGGATTCATTCCACGCAGTATCCTTGGCACGCTACTAGAAATAATTAAGATTGAACTTAACTAAACTTCATTAAGAATGGAACGTAATTCTTGAGATATTTTACACGGAGTTTTGCTACGAAAATTGCGCTTTGCACGTTTCATAGGCCATTGACCGAGTTCGCCCGAGTCATAAAATGCAATGACATAATAGCCACGTGACCCCATACCGCTGATGTGACGTTGTCAATGTTTATTTGATAACAATCGGCGGCATACCTGCCTACAGAGGAAAAGAAATGGTCTCGTTTTGGATATTCAAATTTTTGTACATTAAACTTGTCTTGGTTGTAACGCGATCACATAATTATCTTTACGTAACTAATTATAAAAATTAATTAGGCACGTGATTACTAAATGGAAGTAAAAAATATCACAAGAACAACTTATCTTTTGTTTTAATTAGTGTTGGGGCCTGTCTGTTAGCAATTACTACGTTGGTACATTTTTATTATTAATTGATTACGTATCCGCCGTCATCCTTGAATTATAAATTAGTACGCGCCTTTATAATAATTATCCAAATCGAATTCAATCCGTCCGTACGTAAAGGAAGTCTTTGATAAAGATATCTATTTTAAGCTTTGCTACGCCGCACGGGAACAAAGGTGCTAGTGAAAATTATGTTAAATTTATATATATGTATATATATTCACGTGGATTCAAAAACTTTCATCCAAGAATGGAATTTACTTTTTAAATTTTAAACGCTTAAATTAGCACATAAAATGCTCATCGCATGTTACTTTAAACGTTTTAAATTAAAAAACTAATTTCCCTGTAAATTATTTATTTCATTAGCCATTTTGACAGTTACTTTAAAATGAGTAACATTTGCATGAGTTAAGAGATATAAGTAATTTAAAAGAAAACTTATGTAGCTAAAATGAGGCTTATTACCATTTTATGAGTTACATAAAGTAATTACATACCTAAAAATGCTGTTAAAATAATATATAACTTACAAAATTTCCAATATTTTTTATTATTTACATTAAGTATAATTTATTTCCACAAATTATAATTATGTGATAGATGCTATAATTGCGTATATTTTATACACGTATATACGTATATTTAGTTTGATGAAATTTATGTGTATACTAGCAGACCCGACAGACGTTGTCCTGCCGGAATGTAACAAAATATTATTCCTGTAACCCTATCGCAGCGCCATCTATCGGGTCTAATTCTAAATCTAAACCATTCTCTAATCCACCAGAAAACACACAAAAAAATTCATTAAAATCGGTTGAGTCGTTTATGAGGAGTTCAGAAACATACACACGCACAGAAAAAATATATATTTAAGGATAACTATATTCGTATACTATTATATATAGTAGTGTATATACCTATGTATATACTCTATTAATTATACTCGTGCTTTCATTTTGTGCTACTGAATAAGTTCACTAGAGCTTTAATTGACAGTGTGATAGGGGTATCAAAGTACAAGTGACACGTATTTATAAGCAGCAGCTACCGCTTACCTCAAAACTAACACAATATTTGTAATATTTTATAAAGCTTGCATAAAAAAATTATATACCAATAAGGAAGAGGGCAGTAAAGTATCATCATACCTTATCTCTAACTAGAATAGTCCCGTACATCATTTTGCAAAAGCTCTGTCACATATTCGTTCTCTTGTTTCTAACCAGATGTCGCTACGAGTAACGTTGGGAAAAAGTTTTTTCGCTGGTGTGCGATAACTTCCTCGTCGCGATGAGCTCCTCGCTACACACACCAACGAAGTATTAGCTGTAAACTTTACGTAAGGACACGGCACACATACGCACCGTTTATTTTGCGAACGCACACTTCACAAGTAGATACATGAGGCAATCAGCTGTAGTGTGTGTAAAAGTGTGTTTACGTAACAGAATACGTACACACAGTAACCAATTTTATATACAATAAGCTCTGCAGAATTTTCACGTGCCGAGATAGATGGCGTAACTAAGTTGATTTCAGAACTTTTTATTTGTATCTAGTATTATACTTAGCATTTCGCTGATATGTTATCTGTGTTTATACCTAGTGACAATGAAATGGTCAAAATTACTAATAATTATAGCTTGAATGGTACTTTTTATTTACTATTTACCTCTCTACCTTTTTAACGATCGTTGTAAATATTTCAGTGGTTGTGTTCTTAGGTCAGTTATCTATTGGTAGAGATGAACTTATGTTGTGAAATCGATTGTTGTTCGGTTGCGGTATCTAGCTATAAGATTATCGGTTGCTATGAATTCTTTGCCTTTTCTTTCGCGATTACTTTCACTGAACAAGTGTATATGTGTAAAAGAGGTACTGTAGTGAAGAACCATTTACTGTGGGGAGTTACCAACTTTTTCTATCGTTTTAGTGTGTTCTTTTTCAATAAGTACATGACGGCCGAATAAGGGAGTACTAACATAATGTTTTTTTTTATTGTTGGGATAGGAGGCAAACGAGCAGACGGGTCACCTGATGGTAAATTACTACCGCCGCCCATGGGCACCTGCAACTCAAGATCCCAAGTGCGTTGCCGGCCTAGGGGAAGGGTGGATGCGAGGAGGGGGAAGGGTTAGGGTCTCCGGTAACCACACTCACTCGGCGAAATGTAATGCAAGGATTGCTTCACTGCCGGTTTTCTATGAGGCCGTGGTATCATACCGGTCGAGCCGGCCCATACGTGCCGAAGCATGGCTCTCCCAATATACTTTTAAACCATAAGGTAGTAAATGAAAAATACAAAAAAATATCACATTGAACACAAAATGTCTTTTGTGTTTTATTATTTAATACAGCCAGGGTGAGAAACTGGCATATGATAATGTATAAGTACGGGAATTAACGCAATCACGTAAAAGGATAGGTATTATATACCTTTGAATTGCTTGGCGTTTGAAAGTTAGTAGGTACGCTAAACGCTGTACGGTGGAAACCCTTGTGATAATTTGAAAAAAAAAAGCCCAACTGTTAGGTCCTACTACTTAACCGATGTGTCAATAAATTGTCAGGTATATTTATTTCAAGGTCTAACTGTTGAAACAGAATGCCAAAGGCCACTAAATTGAAGTAAACGCTAAAATTTTATTTTAAATGAATATGTACAACCAATAATACACTATACTTAAGTATTTAACGTGAAAGCATATTTGTGTAATGTAAAAACATAGAAACAGATTCAATATGTTGGCAGTGTGTTGGTATATATTCGTAGGGGTTCGTACCTATGTAAGTACCTGTATATATAACTACATTATTCATAATTTATTAATGACCTCAGTATAATATATTATGCGACCTGCTTGACGTTTTCGTTTGTTAAAAAATGAGTAGGTATATAATTCTGTAGTAATCAACTACTACACTGCAGATAGACCTAGGTGAATGATAAATAACATTACATACCTATGCTTATTTGAACCTTTATTACCAACACACCGCATCAAACAAAAGTTTCTGTAAAAGTAATGAACTCTTACAAATCGTGAGGGGCTTGTAGTGTGGCTTATAATTTACTATTTAATAAAGTAATTTGTAAGCTAAACTCTTAATATTTAGTAAGTTTTTTAAAAAAGGTAGGGGTAGGTCTTTTAGGTAATTTCATATTATGGGTGTTCCTGGAACTTCATACTTTGTCATGGTTTATGAATGGTACGGCAACCTACTTGCTACTCTATCAATCCTTCATTTTACATCACGTACCTACCTGTTATTAAAAATAACTATCTACGAGTACTACATTTTGCTATTTCAAACATTATTTCTAACTTAGTAGAAATTTGTTTGCGGATGCACAATAACTCTGACACAAAAAGAGTCGTTCGCCAGTTCACCATTGATATTAATAGCCTGTGATGTCAAACCACAGCTGTGGAATAAAAAAGAAACGACCAACTCCGCCATTTTGTGAAATCATATCGATTGGCAGGAAAAAATCCATTGTCGAAACATAACCGTCCCCTATTGGCCCAGTTTTTAGACGAGGGTGGCACAATAGGGTTAACTTTCCCCACTTTTTCTATCAGGATCTCTTTAACCATGAATTATTTTTGTTAACCGTTCGAACGTAGTGATGTTTAGTTTTGTTAGTCAGAAGATTAGTCATGGATTTCATTTAAGCATGTAAAATGAATTCTCAATCTTGGCTTACACGCGGTAAGGTAAGTAAGATGCTTTTATTTATTTGCATACATTAAGTAGACCTTGAGAGCATGTTGTGTTGACAGTTACCATTAGTTTTCTTGTTTTGGTCCGTTATTAATAGTAATACTGTAAGGCCTATAAATATAGTGAGGGCCATAACATTTTAGTAGTAGGTAACATATTATTAAGTCAAAATGTCAAAAAGTTGTTTACAGGCAGCTATGACCGTTTTGTTTTACATTTTCCTTACTTAAACTAGATCACATATTATGAGTTCCAGACTGATCAAAATGTTCATTGTTTTAGGTACTTTTTTATAATATAACTTTCTTGGCAAACAGTAGATAGGTAAAGAACTTATCGTTTCATTTGAAAGACAAAGTCAACAAATCCCGACTTCCTTCTGTTAGATCTGGCGATCCTACTCACTAATAGAGAAACAGACCATGGTTTTCTCTGCAGTTGAACTGAAATCAGCTGTGCAGTACATTATTCAAGTCTTCATTGGTATCTCACTCACAGGGATCACCGGAGACAGGTTGAATATAGAATTCGAAACCTCTGCATTTCAAGCCCGGAACTTTTAAAATTTGTGACAGAAAGTCTAATATAATTATAAAAAATCCGTGGCCTTGTTATGCTATTTTTATAATAATTATGTAACATTGGACAGTGTTTTGCAGTTCAATGACGATATGAAATAAACTCTTAATTTATCGCAGTGATAATGTTGTTAGAAACAAAAACATCACGAGATAAAATTATCATTCTTTAGTTAAATAAAATGTAATTGCTTGACCTACAATTATAAAATAACGCGGAACTCTTTTATCATCTTTAAATATATAAACAACGGATAATTTACTTGCATATTTATTTGTTTCAAGTTAAATGATACTAGAGATTTTACTCCTAATTTTAAAAGATTACCAGTAAAAATTGATATTATTCTTGTCATACCCTCTTCCTAATCTTGTTTTAGGTATAAGTTCACATCAATACTTCTTAATTCGGTCTCTAACTAATTGAATAAAAATAAAAAAGTCAATATTTATCTGCTCCCTAGGAATGTAGTTAAATATCTATTGACTTTTTATTACATTTTTAAACTTAAATGACAGTTTGAACGGTAACCAAGACGGTTTAAATATTATTCTGATTTTTTAAAAATAGACACAATATAAAAGTGAGTACCTCATTAATTATAAATTGTGCTACGTTTTCAGAAAAAGAGGTAAATAGAGTTAGGTCAAGACATTACTTTCTAAAAGAGTCACACTAAAACTGGGCCATTTGCTTAGCTAATAACATTATAACGTTTCAATATTGTGTGTCAACAATAGTAGATACGTTTCGTTTTTTGAATTACTGTTCCGGATATTTGTTAGCAAAGGGAACAGAGGGAATCAATGGAACTTCACAAAAGGAGAGAAAGAAGAAGTCTTACAAAGTATGTAGGTACCTATTTCTATTCTATAAAACCAGAGCTCTATGGGGAAGGCGAGAGATATTTATTTATTTATTTACACTTCCTGCAAATAGGTAGGTACATTGCAAAAGGCGGACTTAATGTCCTAGGCATTTCTTCCAGCCAACCTTTGGGTGATGCAGAGACGTGCATGGCAGGTGTATAATTAAAATCTTAGACTTACCTAATCGCTGAGAAAAATATATATTATATATATAAGCCTACATATACATACCTACACACAAACATGCATATATAAATTTATAATTATATAATATATATATAAATAATTGTTGGTTGTTATTGTTGCCCCTTGCCTTAAAACATCGTCTGCTTATTTATAACCTGAAACCTTGTTTATTAAACTTACTCGCTTTGTTAAACTACTCTCTTAGTCGTATCTATAAAAATAATAGCTAGAATGCTAAGATGTCTGACCACTGGCAATGGCTTTGTGTCAGAAATGCACATGCTGCTCAGTTTAGTGTAATTACTCTGTACATGTGTACAGGTGTTGCACGCATTGTGTGAAATCGTGAATCGTGAAATGTGACTCGAATTTGCAATTATACAGAAAAAATTGGGTAGGTGTTCAAATGTTTTCCTTCCCAAACAAATATGTGCCGTTGTGGATTGGTGGGTGCTGGTTAAGTTAGGTTAAACGTAGACAACTGAGTAATATTAACGACTTTTATTTTCCTCTGTTTTTAATTTGGACACTTGTTATTAATAGGGATTGGAATGTCCCAATACTGCTTATATTTAAAAAGTGCAGTACCTATTTAAAACATTTTAGAAATAAAATACGAGACGGCCTATAATTTACTACACTTACTATGATCCTCACAATTGAACTTTGAGGTCATCCATATCATGTTGTATTTTGATAACACGTATTATACTGATGCTTTTAATTGAGTTTTATAAATACCTAATAGAATAAATTATACTAACAATATTTACCAACCGATTTTATTTTAATCGCTGAATTAAGATAACTTGTAGAGTACAAGAAATTTTAATAGTAGGTAACAGAAAAAATTAAAAATAGATATCGAAATAAGTGTAAGTAGAAGAAACATTCTAGACATTTTTGGTTTGACCTCTTATAAAATTATAGTATGGTTTTTTGATAATTTTAAGAAGAAAACAATAAATGCAACTTAAAGTGGTGTATTGCGTCACGCAGTCATTTTAATACTAAAGGTAGAGAAATTATAGAGTGTGGTTTAAATGTGATGCCTAAGATTATCAGTCTGTCTGTAACATGATGAAATGCATTGGAATCAGCCCCAGTCCCGGCAGGACTGATTTCAATGCATTTTTCTTATAAAACGAATTTGATAATGAAATAGTAAGTAGTATAGTACTCTCCTCATTTCAGCTATACATATACAACAGAAAAACTAACCTATATAAAACTAACCCACTTTATAATCATTTAAAAAACCTATCAGGGCGTAATACCGCAAGTTTAGCGTCCGAACGCAAGAATCCGAGCAGTAGGTAATAGGAGTTCCGAAACTTTTGAAAAATGACACACGGCACATATCTTTGACATAACGCCAACTAAAGAATTATAAACGTGGTTAGTCAAATATGAAATTAAGCAAGATTCACTTTGACTGCAACATATAAATTAAGGAATGTAGCACAATACAAGCTAGTAGTACTGGCAACCTCCACTTGAGAGACGAATAACGTATTATGTCTTTAAACAGCGCTGGACTGGTATCTTTTTCATTTAAAATTATTAGACACTGAAGAGTAGTCTTTATGTACTCATTTGGTGGGTGAGCGTACAATAGTATCATAGACTATGTTTTATTTCATTTTGTCCACTGCAAAGTCAAGATTCCAAGAAATAACTAATAAATAAAGCAGACTATAAATAAATATAACCGACGAGTCATAAGATAAATTTGTTTTGTGGATATTTTTGACTCTAAAGTATGGTGCACATAAGGCACAATTTATTTCAATTATATCTATATTGTAGTTGAGTCGTTCATTGTGTAATTTTTTCCATTACATTTGATAAGTGTTTCACTGTCATAAGGTTTGCAAAAGGCGGACATGAGGACTTGAGTTTTTGATTTAAACCTAACTGGCCAACCATTAAAGTATAATATAAATACCTATATACATGGAAGCCCATTGCTGAACAATTATAATGTGAAATTTAGCCATGAAATCATGGACATCCTTTTGAAATTATAATCACGAAAGTTTGCCTATGTGTGCGTGCATGAGTTATTATGTTGATTACTCATTAAAATGGCTGGATAGATTTGGATAAAATTTGCAACATAGATAAGTAGATTGTGTCCTGGAATAATAGACGGGAACACATCATTGACATGACTAGCCTGTTTGTCTAGTAGTCAGTGACCGTGATTCCCACCCAGGACAAATAAATGTGTGATGATCATTTGGTCTGTGTCTGGGTGTAATTTATCTATGTAGAATTTGTATGTATTTAGAAATATATATGTATGTTTACCATAGTCTGGTTACCATAGTACAGGCTCTGCCTAGTTCGGGATCAAACGGCCGTGTGTGTGATGTTATTATTATTTAGAAATATATAAGTATGTTTACCAGCAGTCTGGTTACCATAGTACAGGTTCTGCCTAGTTTGGGATCATACGGCCGTGTGTGAGATGTGTGAAGTTATTATTATTCATTCGAGATTTATGAGAGCGCCACCGCAGCAGAAAGCTAACCATCGTAATAGGTAAATACGTATACGTAAATACTATGCCACATCGTATATTTCTAGAATACTCGTTAAGAGCCAAGCACTTATCTTCTTAATGCAAGGGTACGGTCACAGAGTAACAGCAGGCGGAAGCTGTTGGTACCAAGGTCATAACTACTTAGTTATCTGTGCCAAGGTTTCAATTGTAAAGTAATAGACAAGATATTAACAAAGTTGCACTAATATATTGTAAGTTTGTAAGAGAACTCAATGGATGATTTAGAATGTACCTACTTTTTTTTCCGTTTTATTATTATGTAGGTTTGTCGTTGGTTTTAATGATACTCGTCTATTTATAACAGTTTGTTTCGGGAATAAATACCTCAGATATTTTGAGGTTATGTACCAAAGAAAAAATATTTTTTTTTAATACTTAAAGCGATTTGCAAATTGTGTGTTGCTGCCAAATTGGCAAAAAGCAAGATATGTCTTTATTTCCATTAATAAAAAGTTACCAAGCGTTGTTATTATAAGTAGCATTCTCTTATTGCTTTAAGAAAACCTATTGCACCAATTTATATTGAGTAATTAGGTAAATGTCAATAGTGACACCTTAAATAACAAAATAAATATATAATGTCAAAAATGATAAATACCTAATTGAAAAGTCACAAGAACATTTATTCATAAATTTTCTGGGTCCTTGCTATATTTCCCGCTCGTACGCCCAATGTGGATCCAGCTTAGGATTAAGCACGTTACACGCTTCACTTCCCCTGTCGATATCTAGTAACTGAATGAATTTACTGCGGGATGCATTACCGAGAGCATTTATCTAGTCTGTAGACGGCCGAGTGCACTTACGGCACAATGTAGGTTGACTATCATTTATTTGATACATTGGAATTGAGAGTGACGTGCTTTTACCGCCACAGTAGGTATAAAGATATTGATATAATGGCCGACTACACTTTGGGGCTAAGAAATATCGTACGTGAGACCCAACAC
This sequence comes from Callimorpha dominula, assembly GCA_949752705.1. NCBI lineage: Eukaryota > Metazoa > Arthropoda > Insecta > Lepidoptera > Erebidae > Callimorpha > Callimorpha dominula. The sequence continues at coordinate 14,661,506 of OX457002.1, read as the reverse complement.
GCTTTGAAATTGGCTTTATATAGCTATTTATGTTTTGCAAATATTTGAATCGCGCGTTTTATCTCAGGTGTATACAGCAGTGACGTCTTAAATATTATTGATTTCATAGGCGGTTAATCCTTTATGTGAAGACTTGTTGTAGTAAGACATCTGTTCTATCGAAACTAATATTATAAAGAAGAAACATTTGTGTTTGTAATGTTTTCACACAAAAACTACTGGACCGATTGCGATGAAACTTGGTATGTAGATAGCTGACCTGAAGAGGAGACCTGGATTAACGCATAGGTTACTTTTTATCTCGACATTCCCACGGGATCGGGACTTACGCGGGTGAAACGCTGCTAGTTATTAATAATCTGTCTTTATAGGAATATAAACACATTTTGAATTAATACTTTTATTTTTGATAATTTGTAATGAAAAATTCTTTAGAAAAACCAAAGTACATCAATCTGAATTACAATGTTTATTAATTCAAAGAAAGCCAATAAATCAGGGCACTGAACAATCACAAAACAAGTTACACCGTGGGTGTATAATAATCTATCACACGTATCATAAATTATGAAATAAATATGTTTATAATAAATTCCAAATTATTTTAGTCAGACATTGATGAACAAGCCATAAATTATGTTAATAGTGTATTTTATGTAGAACGGGTTATCCAGGCCCTAATCGCAAGTAATATACATAATTAATAATTGACTCATATAATAAATTTCTCAAACGATTGGAATAATTTAGGTGATAACTTTTTCATATATACACCTCTTTATCTTCTTTTTTACTTTGCCAGCTATATTCGACTTTTAGAAGTTTGAAGGTTGGCTGGTAGAGAATGCCCTGGGCATTAAATCCGTCTTTGTACAAAGTGTACATTAAGTTTTAAGTAAATAAATATTTTTGATAAGACGTTCTAAATTCTAAAAAAATATTTTTTTTATAAATACAACTAAGATGACAAGCAAGCATACAGGCTCCTAGTGACTTTTAGATGTTTTGCAACACGCACACGTTTCACACACGCTTTGATGCCGCTAATGCTATCGTGCACATTACAGGACACCATGAAATATTTATATTAGTAACAATAAATGTATTGTATTAAGTTAATGTTTAACACTGTGTAAAAATATACATATACATCTAGAGAAAATAAATAGGTATTATCTATAAAAACAAACAATAATAAGTTAACCGCATTTATGCCTGAATAGGTAAAAAAGTTATTGTGTTTAAAATTTGCAAGTTACTGTTTCCAGGAAGAAATTAAACAGTTTTCCTCATACATGTAGGTACCCACCGATGTTGTTGAAATTTATTATAATTTGAACAAAGCAAGCATATTGTCTGATATAGGGGTACAGAATTTGTAGATGTATTTTAATCCTTGACGGTTAAGATAATACGTACAGTGTATTTTACGGATGTGCGAAGGGAAAAGGACAAGTAGATATAAAAGTATTGGTGTGATTATTTTGTAAGAACTTAAAGCACAGATAAGATAATAGTTACTTTGTAATAAAGCAATAAGATTAATATGTCATTTAAATTATTTAATTAATATTTAAAATCAGGTAAATTATTTTTGTGTTTAGAGATATACAACAACAAATAGTAGGTTTTAAAGAAGCATAGATAATCAGAAACTCTGAGCTCAAGTAGCTTAGTGAATTTTCATACTTCTCAGTTTTTATTTTATACAGCCAATGATCATGTACCTATGAATTATGTTGTACTGCTAGCTCTGTCACACGGTTTCCCGTTCCTGCTTTTGTAAATGAATATGTTTCTGATTTGTGCACTTGCTTGACCAAACCCTAGTTACATACCTATTAGAATCCCACAACACATGCTAATCTGCATTGTATACTAGAAATATATTAAAAGTTTGTCACCATACCACAGAATATAACAGGATAAAAGATTAATTAAACCCCCGTGTTGGAACCTAAATTCAAAATTATTTTAGTCTCAAATCTCTTAAGATGAGTTAAGCTTCTTACATCTGTGGTTGGCAGGCAGGCATCTCAAGGGGCGAATGGTAATCAAACCAAGACGGAAGTCGGAATTTACCGCAATCCCGGCCCGTCTTACCTAAAAACCCTTTAATATTGCTTTACCTACCCTCTTGTTACGAAATATAAAGGTATACGAACAATAGGAAGATTTCTTGTTGCTAAAGTAGATTGAGAAGAAAATTTGATTTCAGAATGAATTAATATTCATTCTGAAATCAAATTTTCTTCTAAATCTACTGGGATGAGGTAGGTAGGTACTCTAATGAGTACCTACCTACCTCATCCCTCACCCTCATATCCTAATTGAATAAGCACATTGACCCGAAAAATGTATAATATATATTTTATCCTAATGAGTAGGAGTTTAATCTAAACTTACAAAATTTTTACTTCTTGCGCTAGGCATTTTAGTATCCATACTGTATTTATTTATGATTATTAATAGCTATTACAAAAATCTTAATACAAATCTGGGTGCATAGTGCACCTAGATTATTATGAATAAATTAGAATACCACTTAATGTGGTATTCCAATTTATTCACACGATAATTCATAATAATTATTTTGGATCGCTTCGGATTGCAATGATGTGATATGACACAAGAATTGCATACAATGGCGTCTATTCAATATTTGTGATATCAAATGCGTGGTACATCCGTAAACAATAGTCAATATTCAAATGTATTTGCACGTAGAGAGTCTGTTCGTTAGTTTGTAACCATTACCCATCAACTTATGCCATTAAAAAAAAAACTATTTCGCAGTTGTTGATTCTGTCAGTACCGTAGCAGTAACGTGCTTAGAGTAAATATAAGGTAGGTAGACAACTAGAAAAAAACGTTATGTCAACCCAAATTTACAGAGCCATAACTACACAAATAATAGACGTGATGGTGTACGAGCACGCTACTTGTACCGTTGCCAAACAGAATCGAAACACAAAAAAAACTGTAGAATCAGTAACAAAATTAAATCTAATAATATTTTTGGTGTTTTCTTTTTCTAATATTTATAATCTTTCCGTATATTCGTCTTAATAAAACTTTGTACCGCACGCACCTGCGTACGTTCTTGTTTTTGTTTGCACCACAGTCTTACAAAACGGATGCAAGCTTCGTCAACAAAATAAGAGACTATAAAACATAGAAGACGCAAAGTGAATACCCTGTAAGTATATTCAGAAATCCATGCGAAATGTGTGAGTGTGAGGCTATTGCTATTGCTTTGGGCTTTAGTGGGATAATTTTCGTTCCCTATTGTTTTTCTGGATTTCCACTCGCTGCCTGCGTGAGAATAAGAGGCTTATCTTGTGGAAAAATATTTTGTTTTGTAGTATTTTCTTCCTTAGTAGGTATGTAATAAGTGAATATTGTAATTTATTTTTATTTATTTCTTGGTATTGGTATGTGTTAAGGGCTCTGTTTGTGCATTTAGACTCAAAGACGGGAGATTATGCATTCAGATATGGCTGGCTAGTTGAGCCAGCCTAGCTCCTTCCTGAAGCACAGAAGTCTCCTGGGGCGTTCACAGGCTTTTAGGAGCTGGAGGAGGAGGAGAAATAAATAGTTATTTCTTAGTAGCTGGTGCCCGCGACTTCGTTCGCGTTGAAGTTTTGATGAAATCTATCCCACGGGAACCATTCATTTTTTCGTTATAAAAAGTAGCCTATGTTCTATAATTTACTTTAATCCTAACTTAGCTTAACTTAACTATAATCCTATCTTTGTACCAAATTTCATCCAGATCGTATGGACCTGGATTAATTTGGTACAGAGAAAAGATTATAGTTATATAATATAGTAGTTTTAGCGGGAAAGAGTAACAAACATCCACACATCCTCACAAACTTTCACGTTTATAATACTAGCTGTGCCCCGCGGTTTCACCAGCTTAAGTCCCGATACCGTGGGAATATCGAAATAAAAAGTAGCCTATGTGTTAATACAGGCCTTCAGCTACCAAGTTTCATCGTAATTGGTTCAGTAGTTTTTGCGTGAAATAGTAACAAGCATCCATACATCCGTACATCCTCACACACTTTCACGTTTATAATATTAGTAGGATGTCAGAAGGTACTTACTGGCTGAACTGCAATATTTCAATTACAAAGTTCAATTTCATATTTACAAATCCCAGCTCTTCAGGTTGTTTGTCTACCTGGCTGGCGCAAACAATGTTTTGCTAAAAAATGTGAAACATTTTATGTTGCTATGCACAATGTGACAAAAGCTACAAGTCCTCATACGTTACATACGGAATTAATTATACATGCATGCTTAATTATACGCGCGGTGATATCGCGCAATCCAATTTAACCAGATTGCCCCGTTCTAGCGATGCGTGTTTTGCAAAAAAAGTGCGTTGCCTCAATGTGGCTGTAGTTACGGCAAACTTCAAGTGGACATAAATAAGGGTCGCAATATTCGGCGGTCCCATCACGACGGGCGGTGCGCTACTATCCATTTTACAAAACAACTGTAACCAAACCAATATAGACTTTACGTACAACTAAACATAGTAGCATTTCCTGTCTGTTGTTCTTAAATACATCATTAAATAACAATAAAAGATAATCAACTTTCTTTCGTTGAGAACAGGAACCATTTTTGCTTAGCATTCGCGATCTACGGAGACACTAAGCGGAATTTCTTCGCGAAACAGTACACTCACAGCTTCAGTTTTTGGAACAACAAGGATTAAATAAATTCTTTGAGCCATTTGTTTGGAATTACGAACCAAATTTGCGCTCATAATGGTTGTGTTTTCCGATAAGTTAACATTAATATTGTTCGGTAACGAGAAAGTTTGTTAAGACCCTTTCTTAACTTCAGCAATTTCAATTGAATAATTGAGACAATTAATTACTAAACAGTATTCTCACATATTATCGCGTCAAATTAGATGAGAAATAATTTAATTAAATTTAAGTAAAGTGTGAAATTTGATAAACAACCGGTTTTTATTTGACTTTGATGCCGATCTAGCCAAATCTTTGAATCACTTTAATTTCTAACCTGCTAATTATCTTAAAAGGGTAAACATGTAGTCCGTCTGATAGAAACTGATTGTCGTAGTCTAGGTATGGATTTTTACAACACCAGGAGAGTCAGGCCGGAGTCTCGAGCGTGTAGTGTACACGATCGAGACTCCGTCCTGTCTATACAGTAATAAATATTTAGACTTTAATTTGATTACAAAAATTAAACGTAATGAACTCACACATTATATATTATAAGTTCATAAATTTATTGTTGTTAAAATCAATAAGCCTTAAATCTCCCCTAGCGTACGTTTTATTCCGGCTACATCCGCTTTTTATGTTGCATCTAACCATCGACATTCAATTTCTGCGTCGCGCGTCGTGTGCAATGTTCAGCCCCTGTCGCGCAATACAAGAAAATAACTTTACCATTTGGGAATCGCTACCTTTACACCTTAATACAGCTCAAGAGATTTTCCTTTTGTCCATTCCATTTCATACATATCTACTCGGATCACGTAAAGCGTAAGTATATCCTACGAGACACAATGGCTTTCCTTTCGGCTCCATTTGTCCGCCCAAGAGACTTATTATACTGTGTGTACACGGTACAAGAAGAATATTTTGTTCAAATATAATCAGGGGATGTCAGTTTCTGGCCAAACAATGTTTTTGTTTTTGTTCAATATTATACGAAAAGATATTTGAGCACGACGACCGTCGCTCTCGCAAATGCAAATGTTTAACTTCATATTGGATCGGGCGGGTTTGTCATTTATTTTAGTAGATGTGCGATCACACTGTATGATTTTGGCATATACAAAATACATAGGCTTAGCATATTTTTGGAGGAAGATTATACGCCCTTAAATATATTATTCCTAGTAGTATGTATAAGAAAAATAACACAACTTGTAGATATTTAAATAGACAAATGTGTATAATATCCACATTTTACCAGTTATATTTTTAAGTCAATTGGTATGTATTGCCGGTCAAGAAGATATTTTTTAACTTAATTGTAATAAAATTAGCAAATAAATACGTACGAATAATGTCGTTTTTCTCCAACAAGCGTAATTCAAAAACACCTTTCACAGTTTGAAATAAGTTTCAACTATTACACAATAAGTGTCGATAAAACCGTCGCATTCATAATCAGTGAACGTTTCCAAAGTAATAAAAATAATAAAACTGCAATGTTATGAAGAATTTAATCGCGTATGCCCAAATTGATTACACTTCGGCATCGAGAAGCTAAGTCATTAACCGTGCGTATATTAAAATGTCTGCAAAATAACTGCGCATTTACTTACATAGTAGTAAACATATTTGACGGGTTGTGTGTGTAAACAAGGTAAACTTGCCTGTCGTCGGCCGTTGGAACCTCAATAATATAAAACATGCGCTCGTACCCGTCTCCCTCCGATATTTGTAACTTTCACCCTACTGCTACCTACAATTGTTTAGGGAACTCGCCAGTTGTGTTATATTTTTACGAACAAAAACTTGGTTTACCAAACACGTGACGTCAAAGTAACTAAGAGTATTTTATAAAAAACCGTACCCGTACCTACACCAAATAATAATAACCAACAATAAATAAAAAAATACTTTCTTTATATTAATAATGTATGTAAATATTTTCTATTACATTTAGTGCTGTTAAGATAGATAAGATATCTAGATTAAGTTTTGAAAAAAAATTATAAAAAAAAAGATTGAAGTTGTGACGTAGTTTCATGGATGCATAAAACAACCAGTAGTGTCAGCCTTAGATAGGTAAATATACCTAGTAGTAGATATAGTATTACATTTTACATGAAATACAGGCCTCTGAAAAAGGTATCTATAGTTACCTAAATTTAGTTGATTACAATACCAATTTTTTTCCTTCTTTCCTTTTAACTTTCCCTGTTACATCGTATTCCGTTTGTTATATTACCTATACATAATCGAATAAGGAAAGTACAACCAAGTTCATGACACACACATAAAGGTATTTCTCGACCAACCTCACAACTAGCACTACCTATTAGAATTCTTGTCACATTACTTAAGTACTTTCGATATAAGGGTCCGAGTATTACGTCATAATACAGAGTTCATATACACGCACTTTATAACAGATACGAAGGTATGTTCTATATGCAACATTCATTCATCGAACTCCTTCCTAATCAGCTTGTGCAATTGTGGTAAGGCTATTTGATAGAACTAATGAGCTAATTAGAGAAATTGATTTTCCTGTGTGTAATAAGGCCTTCCTGGCCTTATACGTTACAAGGTGTATGTACGCGTTGGGAATGTGTTCACGTCAATGTAATAGTGAGGTTCGAACAAACAGTGTCTTAGAATGCAAATTCGACACATTAAACTTTATCCTACTAAATAACTTAGATACTCGTACTTTTCTATAACTTTCACTGTTAGCGTCAAATCTCTTTCGTATGCGTAAGATAATGTTCATAATGAACGCCTGCATAATATTTATATGAACAGTTAAAAACACTCTATATTAACATATTATATAGAAGTATATGATAAATATTAAAGTGCTTTTAGAAATTCATATGTCATTGTACTGTTGCATGGTACATTGTACTGTTTTTACTTCTACTAAGTATTTGCCCATAAACCGTACTTAGGTATATAGGGAACCAATGAAATAATCATAGTTTCTGGAGAAAATGGACTTGCTGGCAAGGTCACGTATTCGAGCAATGGACTCCATGGACGAAATGACGCTTCCAGTTAACTTGAATAACTGACCGGTCAAAGATCAAATAAGTACCAGAAACGGCGACTTAATATCAAATTATGATATGATATGAATGTATATGTCTCCGAATTTTTTATTTATATAATAGCTGTGCTAGCAGTATAATAGCAGTGCTATTTAGACCCATAGTAAGCATAGCTTAAAGATTATTGTAGAACATGAATAAACATACTTAGATATTTTTATTATTTTTTTATACATTTATACATACAAATAATAGTGCTGAGCGGGGAAGAAACCTGCTTCTTCTGACGTTGCAGTTGAATGCACTACTGCTGTGCCATATAGGTCGTTAATTATAATATTACTAGCTGCGGCCTGGTTTCACTCGCGTAAGTCCCGATACCTTGGGAATGTCGGGATAAAAAGTAGCCTAGGTGTTAATCCAGGTAAAATTTCGTCGAAATCGGTTCAGTAGTTTTCTCGTGAAAGAATGATAATTTGAATTATGAAAATTTTTATGGATAAAAGGTATCCTATTCTTCTTCTGTATCCCTGAAAACGTGTATGCAAAGTTTCATGATGATCGATTTAGTAATTAAGGCGTGATAGCAGACTAATATGAAATGGAATGACAACTTCCTCATATCATTTGTTTAAGTATGTTTGAGATCTAAATCAGGATTATTAATATAAGGAAGTCGATAGGTAAGGCCTTGAAACAGATCGATATGAACTTGTAGGTATCTAATTAATGCCCTTGTGAAACAGCTTTACGTAATACATGCCGAGCATATTGTGGTCTACATGTGTGAACAGAATTTCTTTATAGAAAAACAACTGTAAAAAAAAAGTAGGTACATAAAGATATGTTAAATATACCTACATAATACAATATTATAAATTAAAAAGCGAGATATATAAACATACTAGTTTGTCATACCTATAAATACAATTGTACACCCCTGAATTCATGTGAGTATCTATACTAAATTTCATGACGATCGGTTTAGTAGTTAAAGCGTGACAAACAAACTCTCTTTCACATTTATAATATTAGTTAGGATACGTTTCGGTGACCTAAACGTACGCATCTTATCTGATGTGATATTTTGCGATAGTCATATTTCGATATAAAAAGCGGGTTTTTACACTTCTTACCATAAAAGTAACAAGATTTTTTGATATAACAAAGGCAATATTCTTTGACGAGAGATCCAACCACATTCGGGAACGGTCGCCAGCCGATCGGAATATTATACAAGGGGCCCAATAACGTAGGTACTCTACGGTGGGCCGTGGGCCTAGCACTCAGATTATCTCTACATCACACTTGTCAGGTTTTTTATTAATCTTAGCTAATACTACACATAAACGTAGTAATGTAGTTGATGTATGTACCTACATGCATTCTTCTCAAACTTTCTTGATAGATAGGTACGCATTACACTAGTCGATTATTATGTGTCAGCTTTTACGTCACTAAAGTAAAATTCTTGGAATGTTATTGAACCTCAACATTACTAATCGCCATTAGGCATAATTAAAATTATATCTTGGGGCACGGTAGTACCCCTACCAAGTTGAGCATAAAAAGGGCACAGCCGTAGAAACCATTCTTTTCTCGAAGCCGTTCAGGACGTTACCGACCCGTGTAACTTCGTGACGGTTAAAGCTAAAAACCTGAATTTCAGTAACCAACAGGGCATAATATAAGAAGACATATTCCCAAATTCAATTCAATCTAATCCTGTTGTTTAAAAACTATTGCAAGTCAAAGTTTCTTCATTTTGTCACTGACTCACTTACCAATCATCAAAATTCTAAGGTACTTCTAGCAGACACACAACCTTTTAATTCTAAGCACGGTTGGTGTAATCCTATATAATTGATATGCAATTACAATACTACTTTTGCAGTTTATAAATAGAATGACTTGGCAATCGCATGCGGCAATAGTATCTACACATACAACAAGATCCAATTAATATTAGCACTCTGTGTGGGTTTGCATACATTTGGTTCGATAGTGATAGTAGAATATTCTTATGTAATTTTATTGCCAGGCAATAGCCAAATCATTATATTCATTTAACAATAAAATAATTTAATATGAAATCGGTCAAAATGTTGTTAGTTAACTAATTATATATATATATATATATAGTATTGCGAGACTTGCATTTTTTACAAGTTATGGTTTTGCAACGGATTATTATTTTTAAGGTTGAGTAAATACTATCGTAGTAATCTTAAAAAACAATCCGCTTATATATTTATACATTTATATTGCAAAAAGCACTTAGAGTTTATTAATCCTATATTGGCTGTTCTTTGGTATCAGTATCTAGATTTGTATCGAGAAATGAAAAATTACATTGCATTTTGTTGGAAAATATTGTTATTATTTTGTGGGAATATGTAAAAAAATTATAGTCGATAAATACTAGAAAAGACTGATATTACAGTAAATATATTCTTATTTTTATAAAAATGATGACTGATGTAACGTGACTAGTCAGGATTATATCAGTGCTTTTATGTATCGAATATTATATCGTTGTGGCCTATTATATGCATATTAGGGCTATAGGGCTGACGCTATAGTTGACGGTTATAGTTATCAAAACTTAGTACTGTCCATGGTTTTGAAACGTTTCATAGTTTTGAAGCGATAGATCTAAGCAAACGAATGGGTAAGATTATATTAAGAAATGTGAGAAACAGTACATTAATTTTAGTGAATGCATAATGTCACTTAAATTTAAATAATTATATGACAGTTATTTTTCCCAAAGACTTTAAAGTATCCGACAAGGTAATAGCTACATTATCCAGTGGCTAAGTGTAACTTTCTTTGTACTTTAATTTAACATTATATTTTTTCAGACAAAATACTGGGTGGCCGTCGGCGGTGCAGAACATTTTGACTCAACTCACAACCCACTGAAGTGCACCTAAGCGGTCGTGAACCCGCACCAAGACCGTGTATTAGAATTCAACAGCTTTATTTGAGTTACAAAAATAAGGCTCAGCGGAATTTAACTAAATTCAAAATTCGCAAGCAGGGGAAAAAAATATATAAAGCTCTTCGATAATGTTATTTTACGGGTAAGCAAAGTATATAAGATAAAGTTTTTTTTTTATCGTAAGTGTTCTTATCGTTCATATTGGCCATTTTTGGACCATTAAGGTCAATGAAAATCTTACCAACCGCATTATTATTAAATTTATTCCTTTTGTTGGTAATACGATTTTAACAAACAATCAGTTCTATCGCACGACATTGTACCTGCAAGTCAACGGGTCCCAGGTCTTCGGCCCGCACCTCGTCTTTCACCGCCCCCGCGCATCATTGACATGCAAATGAAACGGGCCACGATCGCGGACCGTCGGTTATTTATCTCTGATTGGCTTCGTTCATTCCGCTTTGACAGACAGTTTCCAATTCCAAACGGAACCCGCGCGGTGTTTACATAATTAGATATGTAAACGAATGCATATCGGATCGCGGAATTTCGTATTCGTGAATTCATATTTAAACGTTTGTGGAGCTGATAAAGTATTATATTTAAATATTATATTTTATTATAAGCTACTGCTGCTAGACTAGAAACTGTAAATAATTTTATCGTATTTTCCCTAAAGAACAGTTAATTGAAAAGTTTGTAAATAACAACATTCAATCCTAAGACCTTTACGTGGGGAAAATTCATTGTAAAATCAACAGTGAAGAGAGAAAATCAACATTCACGGTGTCAAATAAACGTTAACGAAATGCCATAGATAGAGATTGGAAACCGAACTGAGAATTTGATTGCTAGGCATAATTATACTCAGATATATGTAATTACATACCATAATACATTTATAGGAGAGCATATTATGTTATTAAAGTGAAAACTCGGTTGTCTTCGCCACTGCACGAGATATACCCACTTAGACATACCTTGTTTAACACATGAGCTGCAAAATTATTTGTAGAACCCTGGGGTGGCCAGTAGGAATAAGCACAGGTAACTGCTTACTATTGAGTGGCCTTTGTATTAGGACTTAATAGTATGAAAAAGTTCCTCTTTATTCACCATATATAAATAAAAATACCAAATACTATATCTGGATTTATCTTCTATCGAGTGGTATCTAATGAACGCGTACACCCACATTACGTTCTATCATAGGTAAATAATAAAATTTCACGTGCACAGTACACATTAGACTTTCTGGATATACCTACCTATATTTACTTAGAAAATACGATATCACTTAAGATATCAGAATCGATCTTAACTTTATTATTATGTAAACAAACAGACTTAGCCTTCTGTACCGAACACGGCAAGTGATCGGACACTGCGATAAGCTCCTGCACAGAAATGCGATTCATGTCAATCAGCCGTATAAGTTCCAATCTTTACGAATTGATTTAAGTATAAATTAACCCTTCGAATGCAGTTGTATAATTTTACCTTTATTTTAATCTCATTAAATTATTTGGACACGCCTTCACTTTCCCACGGATCGAGGCGTTTCCGTACCTATTTATATCTTTTCGCGTTATCTGGTCAATACCCATGATAACCTAAATGGTCAAAAGCTTTCGTTAACTTAACAACGTTAGGTTGAGTAATTTCATAGAATGATTGAAATAGTATTTTGAAATTTAAATATATTGATATTACTGTAACTTATCGGTTGGTGGTAAAGTTTTAATTAGTCAAATGATTAATGTAGTCCGAAATTATTTTAGGTAAACTTCAAATTATTTAGTAATTTAAGTCACAAAGAAACGATTAAGACTAAGCAAAAGACAATAAATAAGCAAACATTGTGAGAAAAACGACCACTCTCTTTCAATCGAAAATAACTACAATGCATAGTTATCGTTACATGAGTGTTTTTAGGAATATGACTTTTATATAGTACATAATTACATATTAGTATTTAGTTATTTGTGATAATATATTATAAACCAGGGAAATAATCGTATTTTAAGGATCCCTATAGACATATAAAACATATTATAACCTACTTATAACTAAATAGTTTTTTTTATAAATTTATTTCACCCTAAAAGTATTTCCCTAAGTAACTGCTACTTAATAAAGTGAGCGAATACCTTAAATATTATTTAAAATATACCGACGTAAAATTCGTCTCTATTCTAGGTCAAAAGCGGTGATTCCTCTGTTGTTGAATATGATAATCATGTTGACAGCCAACAATTAATTTATTATTTATTGCTTCCATTACGATTTTGTAATAAGCTTACATGGCATTATTTTATTCGTCGATTTCATTCCATGTTTCTATGCGAAGCTGGGCACTAAATTATACACAAAAATCGTTTTTATTTTTATTATGTATACTAATTATATACATTTATTCTAGCGGCGGGGCTTTCTTACATCGATTACGAAATTATAAAGTTATGTAGTTGAAATCAATATCGTTATTGATAGGTAGTTTGCTAGCATCCTACTGGGAATAAAACAATTGTTACTGACCACATGTGGGGCACGACGTTATACATCGGTAGGCAGATTAGTATATAGATTGTGTGAAAGTGACAAGTGTGAAAATTGATTCTAAACATGCAAAAAAAAATCAATTAAATTCGAAGATGATTTAGTTGTTTTTTTTGAATAATTGTAGGTTTTCCACTTGTGTTGCTAATATACGTACATACGCCGCGGTTTGATTTATGATTTCGTTGTTATAACATCTTAGCATTAGGCAAGTTTAGTTGTGGTAAAATAGTAAAAAATACAGCAGTTTAGGTGTAATTGAATGGGCTTTAGATCACAGGTTCCAAAAAGGCGTGAAATATTTTAGAATAAAGATTATTTCATAGTTTCATAGTGTTTAAGTTTTACACAACACCTGTAGTACCTAAATTCGTTTTGTACCAACATATAAGTAGGTACATACGCAGATACATGGGTATTATTAATTCCCTCAAATGTTCCTAATTTAATCAACATAAATTACCAGCCTACAACATGTCCGTACGTAAACGTTTTGTTGATTAAGTTGGTAGCATACAAAACACATAATTTGTACACGAAGTGCCGAATGAAAAAGGCAGCGTTATATGCATGAAGATCAAAGACGTACAGTGAAAAGATTTAATAAGAATCTTAGAAATACAAAGGCACTTGTAGTATGAGATAAGTTCAATGAGTTTAGTTATGATATTAGTTGAATACTTTTATCTCTCAAAGTTCCAGTCGACTAAAGTGTTAACCCGGATTACCAAATGTTGGATAACTTTGGCAGTTTCAAGACTTGTAAGCGGTTTAATTCTTGGAATCGATGACTGCGGGAGCCATATTTTTTGAGTGCAACTAAGGACAACTTTTTGCAGGCAAATTTAGATTTAGAATAGTGGAGTAGACCTATATTTGAGTTGATATACTAAACAAAAGTTGTTTAATTTTGACTAGAACTTTCTTAAAATCTTTAAAGTATTGAAAGTTGTTTTTTGTAAATTAAGGTATCTGGAATAAGTCGGGTTTAGAAGATATACTTTTAATTAGTCTTTTGCCCTTAAGCATTACGGTTTTTTTCTCGAGTCTAAAATGTGTTGCTTATTACCTACCATTAAACCAAAATTGTAGGGCGTCTAAAACACAGTGCGAAATTATTCTTTGTTTTTAAAATAAAGTAATTTTCACTACAGGCGATTTGTATTTTTAACTGCTTAAAAAGTAGTTTGTCACCTAAAATGCAATGATGTAGTACTTGCAATTTATCATAATTATCAATCACCTTAGTAGGTAGGTATTTACTTATAATTAAGTGGACGATGTGGGTTCGTTGACTGCGTTCAAGGCAAAACATATGCTTTAATTTTCATCTCTTCCGTCGTCGTCATCCTAAACAACATTTATTTTGGGTTCTTGCTCCAAATTATGCTGGTTATAAATGTTACGTCTCATTACACGTAGGTAGATGATTTAAGATATTATGTGTGTATGTTACATTTCTTGAAATCGCGTTGATTTTATCATGCATCCGAGCAATGAGCGACGCGTTTTAGCGCTCAAATAAAATAAAAAATACAAATTTACTTTTATTAACATAAAAAAGATGTCATGTTCACAATAGAAATTTAAAATTAATACTTTGAATTATTACTTACACACTTTTCATGCCTATAAACTTTTTCATACCTTTAATTTTTACCTATTTTATTTTTCATTCTATAATTTTACAACAATTTTGGAATCTGATTCTTTGTATATATGTAAGTATATAAATGCATTATAGTAATCTGTCTATACTTATATCTATTCTAGAAGTAGGGTGGAATAATACCAAGTTTTACGTGAGCATGGGGGGGTAAATGTGACTATTTTTCGCAAGTCACGTATCGGTTCAAGCTTATCCAGAGTTAGGTTTGATGATAATAAGTGATACCGCCAAATATGGTCGACATGGATATAAATTATTACAGGAATTGACAGTACTTATTATTTTAATATTACGTATTAAACAAAACACACGTTATAGCATAAGAATAACGCAACCAAATGTTGACTGCGATTAACCTACCTGTTGTTCTTCTGGAAGGCCGTTCGTCAAAGGTCCTTAGGGATACCTATCTAAGGTTGGCAACCTAAAATGTATACTGCAAGTATTTACTATCCAGATGTGAGTTATTTCAGCAAATTATGTGTAATAGACGTAACGTCAAATTTATATTTATCTAATGTTATTTTATTTGATTAAAATAACAGTTTACAAAACCAAAGTTCAGTATTGATGTGAAGAAGTTTTTCTGTTTGAAGTTTTTTTTGTATATGTATGTGTTATTGTACAATAATAAGTAGGTAATAATATCAAACGCATAACGCCTTTATATCTTATAAGATAAGTCAATCATTTTACAGTTTAGGTAAATTAATCCAAAACTTTAAAATTACTTTAATTCTCTGAAAGCTAAATCTCTCCTTAAATCTTTAACGTTAAAGATAATTTCATACAGGTTATAATGAAACAAAACAAGCATGTCCTACGTTTACACACTGAATACAAACCCAGGTTGTCATAATATGTTTTATGCCTTCTCTACGTAGGTCAACGTCAACGTTTATGAGTGTACACGCCAGCTAAGATACTAATGTGTAGGTACTACATTTTAAAGATTAGTCAAAACAAACATTTATGACATATACCTAGGTGAGAAATGCATTGTTGAATGCACTTTATTGAATGTCGAAATGATTTTAAATTAATTAATCTCCTTTTCATAACGATCAATAGCTAAGTGTATTAGATACCTATACGAATTTATAAGCGGATAATGTCAGAACCACCAAAACCTACTTTTACGTCACAAGGTCTTCAAGTGAACTGAGCTAGGCCAAATGGTCTATTATATTTCTGTAGTCTCTCATTTGTTAAACCACATACCTACTGATGAAAAGTGCCATGATCCATTTCTTTGATGTGTTTCTTTGTTACTATTGTAGACTACATCAAATCTAGACTAATTGACTTACTTGTGCGAGTGTGAGAGTGCTCCTTTTAAATTACATGTAGTTAAATCTACTACACCTCTACTGACATCATATTGTTTTGCTTTAAAAAAAAAAGAAAAACTTTAAAATTTGAAAGAAAAAAAAAGCGATTTCAGAACGCAAAGTGTTTGTCATCTATAGAATATTTAATATATCTATATAGATAGGCGAATTATACCTACCTAGTAGAGTGCGTGGGTGGCACATCCATCGTACTGATATCTTGATCCGAGGCATTCACGAGGCGTCCTCGTAGAGTCAATATCAATAAATGGGAAGCTGGGAAATTGGATGTGTTGCGGTTCGTGGCCGGGCCCGACACGCCATGTAATAAGATAGTAATGAGACGTTCTTGCCTCTCGTAAAAATATGGTCGTTGGCTCCCGGTCTATGACTAAATATTTAACTAACGTGTCTCCCGGTGCAAAGGTGGGACCTTAATATACACATGGCTGCTAGTTTGAATGTGCAAATGTTGTTTACTTGTACCCACGTATCATTAACACAAGATGGCCATTTAGTTAACTGCATTAACTACAATAATCAAGCTGGTATTAAGACTACCCGTTATTAGTTTATCTATTATTGATTTTGTCTATCAAAAGGTTGCCTGTAAGAGATCGCTCTTGTACATACCCACTTTGTGTATTGTTTTTAAGCAATATGGCGTTTAAGCAATAAAGATTATTCTATTCTGATGCATCATTCAACTCTATACCTACCTAGGTTGACCAGCAAAAAATGTAAAGCATTGATGGCAGTCAATGTAGATTAAAATAAAAAGCTAGAATAGATGCACATTGCATTTCTTATGTGTTAAACGTGTGCCGAAAACTAGGACGTATCAGTTATAGCTAACTAGCAACCGGGGTTTTGCTAGCATAGCTAGCAACCCGCCCCGGCTTCGCACGGGTAAAAAATATACACCTAAACTAAACTAAACATATTATAAAACAAAGTCCTCGCCGCGTCTGTCTGTCTGTTTGAGATAAACTGAAAAACTTTTGAACGGATTTTCATGCGGTTTTCACTAATAGACAGAGTGATTCATGAGGAAGGTTTAAGTGTATGATTTATACCCGTGCGAAGCCGGGGTGGGTTGCTAGTTATGAATAAATGAAATCAATTCATAAAAACAAATTTTAACAAGTAGCATTCTCTCATTGACTGTGTTGTCCTCCGATATGACATTGACCCTTTGGACGTAAGTAAATAAAGTTTTTATTTTTTTAGTTAGGACAGTTAAGCTACATTTTATTGCCCTGAAATATAATATGTCACTTGATGAACATCCTGTAGGTATATGGGTAAAATATAACTTTGAGACATGTGTTATTAAGCAATTGATTTATATTTATATAGATACCTAAGTCATAGATATATATGTAGGTCGTTCTATGGTATTTTTGTCCATAAAATTTTATTAAAAAGCAACTGTAGTCACAAATCAAACTTTACCGGTTATATTGAGATAGAGGTATTAGACATATAGGTACTTACCTACCCCAAAAGTTATACATATTACGGATCATATACGTACCTAGCGATTGTGTTATATCAGGTCAAACAAGCTTGTTTTTAATACCTTGGCTCCAATTACAGTAAGTAGGTGATCCACACTTCAACATATTAACCTTTAGTTTTCTTTGGTCTTAGTCGTTATTTAATGAAATTATTTTGATCAAAGATAGTAAAGGAGCTGGAGTTTTGTCAAATCGCTTAGATATCTATGATTTTATCAAAGCAGGCCTAGGTTTGTGTTCATGAAATGCGTTTTCAGTGCATTAAATGTCAACACGACTTTTAAATAAACACCCACATTTTTTCAACATTCGAAAACTGGATTAAATAACGGTATATAACGGTAAATTCTGTGATATACCTATTCAAAATAGAAAGTATTATAAATATAACACTAACATTTATAAAATTGAAGTAATAGCGTGAGCTCACCTAACAAGCTTTCTACCTTCGTTTGCAAATAGGTTACGAGGGCAAGCAGGCCCGCTTACAGACATTAAGAGTAACGGCCTTTTTTCTACTTATGCCCACCTACATTAGTACCTAGTAATAAAAATAGTTCACACACGTACCATCCACAAACCCGGCATGTTCATTTTCCTTTGGATCCATTCCGGTTTGTTCTGAAAAAAAAAAGAATCACAGTATTAATTAATTGCTCCAACTCGTCTGTAACTATCGTAGTAAATTGTGTGTAACCGATTGCATCAGCCTACGAGGATTGATTTGACATTGACACGCCGCGCATGCGTATTGCCCTAATTCCGTGTAGGAATCCTGTGAGCGCGAGACGACAAGACACAATTGAAAATGCGCAGAAAAGAGACAGGTATACAGCGCTCAAGGACGGCTATCAAAGACAGGTCGGTAACATGGCCGACAGATATTGCATCTGCATGCATTTTAAAGAATGGTGTTTGGTGCAAAAGGCTCTGCTATGCGAGTGTTTAGTTTCCTTTTTTATTACTTTTTACAAAAACACTTTGATGTTTCTGACATCATAATTAACCAGAAACATTTTATTTGAATTAAATTATTACATTTATAGAGGAAGTAGGTAATATCTCGTAAAGTCATGCTTACTAAACTATTTGAGCCATTTTTATACGAGTACCAAAAAAACGATTAGGAATAAATCTGTTACACGGCAGGTAAATATGTAGGTAGGTACCTATTTACACGTGTCTAAAATAAGGTGCATCGACCTTAAAGTACTCTTTAGTTAGATAGGAATGCTTTTAATCATAGATGACAGTCCAGTGATATAAAGTATATTTCTTAGGATAATTTTTATCCACCTACCTCGTATTGATGGATCTGTCGATATCATAACTTATATTTTTTTAAATAATTATGACAAACCATAATCGAAACCTTAATTTTATTCCGATACCCAATAAGATATGTAGCAGGTATTGACATAAATTTATGCAGATATTTAAATGTAAATGACTCCACGAATTTACATTACTTGATCTGTATAGGTATAATAATTCAATATCGATTATGAAATAACCTTTTTGTTTGAAATTCTGTGTATACATAGTAGGTATAATAAGATTACAATATATTATAGTAACAGTTAGCTGGTAGAGAATATTGTCCTATTAGTTGTGAATTCGTCTTCAAAATTGTTTTTTTTTTATTTCAAATCTACCTACCTCGTCAAGCTCAAATCTATATAGTTAAGAAAATCAATGTGCTCTTTTTACATAATATAACTTCAACCGTTCGAAGTTGTAGATAGAACAAAGCATTCCTGGGCACGTCAGTTACGGAATAGTTTCTAACAATATATTCAGATAGGTAGATACGAAATTTGCGTCGGTATCGTGACATTTGTATCCGAGGTTTCCTCTACCTGCCTTTGCGATATCTACAATGTCGTCGACCCACATATCCGTCGAGCGACCTCTCAAAATAGATTGAATTCGTACAATTCAATAAAGGTGTTCCATTTCGAAAAACAAGGTGAAATTGCAAGTCGATCATGAAATTCCTTAAATATTTTGTTTCTGTTGTAATAAGTTTAATTTGGAACAGTGCTTAAACAAAAGCATTTCTCTGAAAAGACCCTGGCTGCTAATCGCTTCAATTTGGCGTAAGTAAATAAAAGTTTAAACAGATTAAACTCGGTAACGAGGGCCGCCAGGGGTGGGGCAACAGTGGAGGCACAATTATCTCGTCCTATTTTCCCTTCTAATTTCACGTTAGGTCTACTCTTGAAAGGTTAGGTACAGACTTGCGATTAAAAGTCGCAGTGTCCAAAAATAAACTTTTACAACTCACTCACGCCTAGGTACACTCAGAGTCTAAATGTATTAGACATAAGTTGACCATTCCATTTGTTATTTACATAAAGTTTCGATGTAAATATTATATCAGCCGTACATGGCCACCGGCTATTATGAATTGACTATTTTAGTAACACGTTGTTCCCTATGGTTTGGTTTCTCATCAGGAATCAGACTAATATTATAAATGTGAAAGTTTGGATGGATGGATGGATGGATGGATGTTTGTTACTCTTTCACGCCAAAACTACTGAACCGATTGCGATGAAACGTGTTATGTAGATAGCTGGAAACCTGGATTAACGCATAGGCTACTTTTTATCCCGATGTGCAAACGGGATCGGGACTTACGTGGGTAAAAGTGCGGGGCGCTGCTAGTAAAATTTATATTTAAAGTTATATGTTGGCCTTTTCTAATTGCATCTCTAAATGAATTTGTTGATTTCATAATTCAACAACATACAGGAAGAGGCAGATTGGTGAATGCTGTTTGCAGACGACATTGTTTTGGGCGGTATAGCCAGCTGTGAAGTCCAAAACAGACTGAAAGATGGCAACAAAGAGTGGAGAGTGTTGGCTTGATAATTAGTAGAACCAAAACCAAATACTGAGATTTTGGCGGTCGCTCTGGTCCTGAAACCATATCACTGAATCAAATAGCGATACCAGTGTGAATTAATTTCAACCTCGGCCACCTATCTATTTTGCCATCGCTCCTACAAAGTGATGGCAAAATAGACCGGACTATACAGCATTCAATCAATACAGAGTGAATTAAGTGGTGGCAGGTAAAACTTCCTTCATTCCTTACCTTAAACTAAAAACCTCAAATTTATAAGACGATCATCAGACCTGACGTCTTGCATGGATCTGAATGTTGAACAATAAAGAGAACGGATGAGAGACGCTTGCATGTAGTTGATATGCGCATGTTGAGATGAATGTGTGCTGTGACTAGGATAGACAAGGTGAGGAATGGATATATTAAAGGGAGCCTTAAAATAGCGTCAATGGATGAAAAATTTTGAAGTTACAGATTATCGTGGTATGAATATGTGATGCGGAAGGTTGAGCAAAATGTAGTGAAGAGAGTTTTATGTATGAAAGTGGACATAAAATACATTGCGTAATCCCTAAATTAATTTTGGAAAATGGCAAGAAGATGATGATGAGACGTAGTGGTTCTTTGTCGCTATAAAAATTAAGAGCGAATAACAAGCCCAAAATTATACTTATTTAATTATTGAGTCATAATGTGATACTTCGTGCGCAGGTCGTTATTTAGTTTTATGTAATGCCTGGTTCTCAAAGCAATAGGCAGAATTGAGAAAATATCCGGGTGAGGTATGGTGCCAATAGACAGAATAGAGAGCATTTTTATCAGTAACTCCTATAAGTAAAACGCATTTAAAACGACTGCAGACATTTAGTAATGGAGTTTAATTTTTTAACATGTGAAAAAAATCTTTTAGCTTTATCGGTGAAAAGTCGCAAGTCTGTACGACCAAATGCTATCTTCTTAGTAAAGCGTCGCCACACACTCTCAGTTTTTCTCGCCATTGAGTTTCACACTCATGGCTTCTGGGTTATATGACAATTGAGCTCATATCAAAAGACGACTTCGCTTGGGGTATCAGGACCAAATGGCATCATATTCTACAAACGTTTGTTCAAAACTTCAAATAGTATTAATAACTAGAGAATGTTAATATCATACCACAATAAAAAATATCTTTATGGACTTGGAATTTTTTATTTCAGTATTTTTTTATTTTTGGTACTATTCTGTTTGGTACTACAGGTTGTTTTATCCGTTCTTTTAAGTTTCAATCTCGGATTATTGTTCTTGTACTGTCCATTTGTCCAAGATAAATTTAAAGCATAAGTATCTATTGTTCTGAAAAACAGCATAAAAAATGTAACCTATTGGATCCCGGCCATACCTATGGCTAGAGGTTTAAAATAAAGAAATGGGTGTTAACGGTTATTTTACCTACGTACCTATGTTGTTTAAACTTTACTGGTGATTGTAGTCATAAAAATTAATGCAGAGGGGTGAAAATACTCGCGATTATTCACATTTCTTTTAGTCCGACGACGACCGACCGACGAAATATTATAATATTTTACAAGAGCAAGAGTTGTTACATTAGCATACGAATCGGCGTAAGTTGATATCATTGAACTTTATTAAGGAAAGCCCGCGATAAACACCCCATCCTGCCATGATCCCATAATCTCATCCAATTATGCTTTGGTTTTATTCTGATAGTAGAACTTGAATTCATAAATATTGCTGAAAGCCAAGATTGGAGTTGGTCTATTCGTACATATTCTTATTTATGACCGCTCTAGCTTTCAACATATTTGCTTTATAAGTAGTAAACATGTGATATTTTTTTTCCCACAAGCGGTTTACAGCAAAATAAGAAGATAAAAACTCATTTAGGGATGTGGATTGTAGCTACTCATATTAGGAAACATCATAATATATACGAAAATCCATTCTCTTCTCTCTATCTTCGATCGAAGATTACGATCGACAGTGTTAAATTTTTGACAAGCCAACTTTAAACCTGTATTTTGTATTTTTATGTATTGGATAAGTAGATACCTATATAACATATATTCTATTGTTCCCACTGTTTGTGTTGAATGTAAAAGGGCATTAAGATAACGCATTCAGAATAAGTACAAGTTTATTTCCATATTAAGAGAACTGGCATGTCGTCGTTTACTTTTTCTCACGTTACATTTTAGTCACATAATGTTTAACTAGTTCCCGCCCTAGAGCAAACATGTTAATGGAATCAATTTCTTTCAGAGCGTTGCTGTCGATGTGACGTCCATACGAAGGCTGCGTCAGTGTCGCCCCCACATTGTGCCTCTATTTACATGTTTTTCTAATCTACTTCCTGATATTGGATTCAATCGTGACTTGCATTAAGCGGGCATTATTAGCTCGATTCAGGATTGTGTCGGAGAAGATTAAAACATGTATTTACATAATGTGACAGACAATGCGACGCCCGGAATGAGTTTGTCTTATGAGTAGGTATTCTGCGAGCTCACGTATTGTTGAGGATTTAGTACCTTGTATATGAAGATTTTCATCGGACAAAACCGTGGTCTGAATAAAACTCTGAATAACATCATTCACTTTATCATAAATTCTCTTCTATTGTTGTTATTAGTCTTTACTAAAACCACATTGCTATGGATGTATCCACTTAACAGAAAATATTGCTTCCAATAAAGTCAGATAATATTCGTTTAAAAGGTATAGATTTATTTTATTTTAAGAGTCTGTTATAAGTAACTTCTTTTGATTTCATATTTGATAAATTTAATGTACCTATAGGTATTATTTATCCTTGTAGGTACTCATTACTTTCAATAACGAATTGATGAGATGTGAAATAGCGCAAAAAGAGTAGTGACCACAGAATAATTACCAGATCTTTTAGGTTTTAGCAGCGCAAATAATCAACATATTAAACAAATATTAATTTCGTCAAGTAAACCTTAACCTAAAGGTAACACTTATCTACGTTTAATAATTAAAGACTCACAGACACTGCACAGTTCCAGACTCTAAGAAGACTCTCGCAACTGAAGATTAGAGAGATTAGAGATGCTGCTGAAACCAGGAATTATGTGATCTAAATAAATGCAAAACACTTAATGTCTTATTAAATGCTCCATTAGGCGAATTGAGAGTAGTGTTAGTGTTATTTACACTGGTCTTTAATTGCTAGCATAAAATATTATGTCATTGTGTACCTCGTAATACTTAATACATTCTAAAGAAGTAATTACTTTAGATAAAATAAACGTCGAAAATAATATAATTTACTTTATATCTTATATAATAGGTATATTATGTACTCAATAGTGTTTGGTCTTCAGAGCATAGTATTATTACTCTTCGGATTGGTCTGTGACAATTAACAAATGACATTATGTAGATATATTTCCTGCTACATGCGTAGGAATTTATTTCTATTGCATTATGTAGAAGTAATTTGTCCGGTAAGAAAGCGAATGAAATAATTTAGTGATGCAATGAATATTAAATAATAGTTTAACCAAAAAAACACGCTTTAATAGCAAGCCGAACTAAAAAGTAGAAAATAATTTATTGTTGATTGTAAAGAAGTGTGGGGTGATTTTTTTTTGCTATATTTTTATAATAACTCTACTTTCACAAATAGTTATCAATGAACTATTTGTAATATTTGATATCAAGCACCCCACGCTTTTTTACAATGAACAATTAATATCTACTTTTTAGTTCATCTTGCTACTAAAGGGTTTTTTTAATATAATTTATTTTCTTATTTTTAAGTCGTATATTGTCATTGTTTCTTGATACGAGTGCAAGTTTTGAAGTTAATCGGACGTCTTGAAGTTGGTGAACATTACGTTGAAAGATTCAGTTACACCGATAGATAGATAGATACAGGTCAAGAATCAAGCGTTACATTAGTAAAGCGTGTAAAATACCTATTAGATACTATTGAGCGATAAGAGCTCGTAATGAGCAATAATTCAATTAAACAGTAATCACATTTACTTTTTTTTTCAGTCAGCCTGTGACCAAGGCCAGTGCAACCTGGTCGAAACGTCATGCAATTTAACGGTATATAATACCTACTACATGATCGTGGTAATTCCTGTACGTAGGTATACATAATTATTTAAAATGTAATCGGCTTGCCGTAAATCAAATAAAAACGTCTACGTTCAATATACGTCGTACATCAAGGATTCGGATACGTGAATTAGCTCAGATATTTATGGGTGCGTTCCGTTTCACTGAAATATTTCATAAGTGAAATGCACGGTATGGATGTTCTTGACTGATTTTCAGCGAATACAAATATTCTACGTCATATTCCTTGAATCACTATAAAACATCTTAGTTCAAACTAACATGTCGTACACTAGAATATTATAAATATATTACGAAGTTCCTCTACATTACTACCCATAGTAGGCACCTATAGGCACAAATAAATACAAAAAGTTCAATATTAGAAGGGGCACGTCAGGTATTGTTTGAGCTATGCTACCGTGAAATAAAATAAAAAAAAAACATTCCAAACATGCATTTGAAAAGGTCGCAGACTAAACAAAGGGGACAGAGTAACAAAAGTTCAAAGTATTTGCATTCTGCAGATCCTGTGAAGGCTTTTGTATAAATAGTAGAACTGGGAATAATTGTAGCGGTGTGTAGTGCCCCGATACTTGACTACTAACACCCACCACTGTGAGTTCGCCCGTGTGGTGTAATGATAAGCGACCGCGGGTGATATAAAAATCCTTTAATAATTACATTATATATTTCAAATGTCTATGTACCTATTAGCTACCCGGCCATGCATTGCTGTGGCTAAGTAATTTGCAATAAAAACTATTTTGTATTTAAGTTGCACACAGTGTGCAAAATTTCATTAAAATCAGTTCATCAGTTTGGGAGTTCATAGCGGACAAACAACGTGACATGAAATTTTTATATGTAAAGATTACACCTATAGGTACCTATACATATATATTTAATAAGCATTACATTTTATATTAAACGCAATTTATTTCACTAAGTCAATTTTTAAGATCATTTGTCGGTTTCTAAATGAGATATATCAATTAAAAATCACAGATTTCACCAACATTGTAAAACCTCACGGCATTCAGGGGGTCTATCAAAATTAGACAGTGTATGCAGCGTTGTTTTTTAAGTATCTGACAAATCGCTGCACACATTGGTTGAGTTTAACCTGTGGGCGGAGCATCGGAGCCCGCTTGGGACTGTCGGTATGAGACGCAACTCACTAAAAGTTGAAGTCTGTGGGAGCTTATTTGAATGGTACAAGTAAGGATGCCATTCTGACATGCTTCTCTGGGCGATGTCTTTGGTACTAAAAAGAAGAGGAAAAGGATCACGGACATTCTCGACCATTTACGTTTCACAAGATGCAAATCCCCAACCTAGTTGCACTACGGTAACAAATGGCTTCATACACAATTTTTTTAGTTAACTGCCTACATTTTAAAGTAATCTAATTATACAGGTAAATATCCAAAGTAACAATACCCCTAACTCATTATCAAATAAACACCCCATTCAAAAAACACTTAGGTATTTTTTTACAAAAGGTAATAAAACCGTTTTGGCTTTCACTTTTACCAAAAAGTTTAAAAATGAATTGAACTGGATTTCACTTTTCTCTATAAAAAGACGGTACCAATTCATAACAGGTAAACATTTCTATTGTTATTTTATTTTTTATTGTCTATTGCTACCGTTTTATTCATTTGTTCTATTTCACTTTTGAAACGTTTTTGTGGCTTTTTAGCTTCCGAGGTAAACAAATCGCAATAGTTGTAAAACTGCGAGGACGTAAATGATTTATTAAATGTTTATTTATCTGTATAAAACGAAATGTTAGACCTAAAAGTGGATAACTTAAAATAGGTAAATAAACGGACAGTGTGATGTATTATTTTATGAATATTCAAAATTTAAGAATTTCATAGCCATTGCCTAATGTAGTAGTATAATAATTTCTATGTTGACAAAGAATGGTAGAAGTATAAAATAGTGAAACATAGTAAATGAGTGAAGAAGTACCCGTGATAGCTGATGATTAATAAGTCACAGGACATTGATGGTCGTTGAAAAAAGTTAAATAATATTGTATCCGACGATAACCTTCATGAACAGTTTCTCATTCTGTTCTACGTGTCATTCTTGTGTAGGTACACACACATTTCTGTTTAGGTATTCTATTATATTTAGTTTTTTGGATAGAATATAACTTCAAAGTTGCTTTCCTTCGTATTTATTACAACCTCTAGAAAATACAATCTGAACAAAGACCGTCAATAAGTTTTGAAATATTGGAGAGAATTAATTAAATGAATATGAATTACATAACAGTGGATCAGGGGTAATATTATAATAACTATTATAAAAAAATATAAAAAGAGGATTCTTCCAAAGGATTACTAGAGTGACGGTGTGTAGCTGTAAAGAACACTGTAGATTCTCAATTTGTTTACATACCTATGTGTAGGTAGGTAGCCCGCCATCTCTCAAGTTTGGCCCACACACAGCTAGCAGCCATTTAAACCGGGATGTGTGGCTATAAACAAGAGTTTTTAGTTACCGCTCATTCGTGCTAAGTTCGCTTGAGTCAGAGCGGCTCGGGTTAGACCATACTATCCAGACAGATAGTAATGATACAGGTATGACGTCATTATACGACCCTTGTTCAGCTGCACGTGTTTGTTTGTAGTAGTTTAATTCTGTGTTTTGTTTTTTTGCATTGGCCAGTCTCATGATACATTGCGTAAGCGCGACTACAACCGTACATACATACCTACGTTTTTATGTTTTAAAAACTAGACAAACGGTTTGTGTTACGGTTTTCGCGATTGAATTTCTATTATGGAGTTATAATTAACTTACCTAATTAATTATAACTCCTAAATAAACATCTAACTTGCTCATTAAAACTTATTTTAAGATGCGCCTTTGAATTACAGACTACAATTTGATGCGTTTCAAACTTTCAAGTGAATTGGTGTTTGGGTACCTTGTAGGTATACCTAACATAAATGTTATAGTAACATTGAATTTAAACTATTTTAAATTCGTGGTAGTCTACTTGTATGCATGGACATACAAGTAGACTACCACGAATTTACCACTAGTTAGATTGTTGTTTAATAAATATATCGTCATTTTAAACATATATACATACACCCCTAAGTAGATATATAAATCCTATCCTTAATATAGCTTTGTTCCGAACTGTAAGCCCTTTACCCTTAGCGGAAAAAGGAAAGGACTATAGAGAGTATCCGATTTCCAGAACATTTGATTTTCCAAATGAGGTTTTTCTTGTCCCTGATATGTCCCAGCATTGGGATAACTCTGTACCTTTTCCTTTTTAAATCAAATGAGATAAAACAATTTAATATTATATTTAACAAGATCTGTTTGCCGAAATCCTTAGTAAAAATGTCATTATAATGGCCAGGTCAAGATCCCGTATAATTTTTGGACCTTTGGACATCTTAATCTACTCCCTTCTTAATACGATTGCCTTAAGTCGGGATCCTATTAAGAATAATTAAAGACCCCTAACGCTTTAAAGGTCTCGCAATCCCATCCTTCATACTATAAAACCCATGGGTAGCATAAGGATTAAGCCTTGGTAAAGGGGTTAACCAGAATACCTACTAGTAATGTGCAAAGAAGTAGCATACAAAGATGAAATGTTGGTTTTAATGTGCCGAGTGTAAATTCCCTTGAAGTGATTTAAGTTTAAGTCATTTGTCATAACAAAATCATGAAACACGTAGGTCAACATGTCAACATGTGAAGTTAAATTTAACTACCTACCTTCATACTACCGTTACCTAAATGTATTTTCTTCAGCGACCAACAAGAACAAAGTAAACCTTAAGGGGCTTTTCTGGACAAGGACCGCGGTCCCGGATTCCTCCTTTTAATATCTGACAGTCGTTGCGCCCTATGCAAGTCAAAATATCAAAGATATTTTGTTTTTCTAATTCGACAGTAACTAAATCCGATAAACACAAAAAAAAACATAATAGTAATATGGTTCAGACAATTCAGTTCATTAATTTAAAAATAAAAATTTATAATTAATTTCAAAGTTTTCAGATTTTTTATCTGTTATACAAAAATGCAAAAAGCAAGCCGCCATTTTAGTACGTGGATCACGTCAGTAGAAAACAAAACAAAAGTAAATTATGAATTTTGTTGTAAATTTTCGAATATTTTATTTCTCCCGTGTATTTCACTTAAATGTTACTATGGACAATAGTTTTTGTAAAGGCAGAAAGTACAAATCCACCCAGAATAAGCTTTCATGATAGGATTTTTTTTTGCCATAATTCCCGATTTTTGTTCCGTCAAACTACGGAATGTGTAAATGTATAGGATGTATTGTTCTATCTTCATCACCAATGATAAGGATACTAACTTATTTTCTGGTTGATATTAACATAGTTAGGGTTAGGGTAAAAACGGGACCCTATTACGACTCCACTGTTCGTTTGTCTGTTTGTCACCAGGCTGTATCTCATGAACCGTCATAGGTAGACAGTTGAAATTTTCACAGATGATGTATTTCTGTTGCTGTTATAACAACAAATAATAAAAATAAAATAAATTAAAAATTAACGTGTTTTTTTTGGTTTCTTTTGCTCGATATTTCTTGTACGATGGTGCGAAACCCTTCATGCGCGAGTCCGAATCGCACTTGGCCGGTTTTTATAGTTTCAGATAAGCAGATGCACTGACGATGTAAATACAAAACGCTGGTCATAAAAACTCGTTAGTGTAAAAAATATTAGCTAACTACTAAATTAGTGGCAATAGGTATGAGCTACTAATTAGGTACCAAAGCAATGTTAAACACATGTTTTATTTATGTGGCATTTAAAAAACCTACTTTATTCATATTCATAAAAACCTACGTGATTTAAGCGAGTGGCTTGGTCTTTTAAATAATATGAATTCTAAAGGTTTTGGTCAATATAGAAAAAAAATGTACTTCACCGTCAATTTTCCAACCGCAAAATATGAGCTTGTAATCACATAATTATTTTTTTGTGATATATCTAACAACAAATGAACGACTTTCTTATTTTTACCTTATGCTCTGAGTCCTTGCTTATTGCCAAATTTTGACAAACAGACAGACGGACAAAAAGTAATCCTTTAAGGGTTCCATTTTTGCTTTTGAGGAGTGGAACCATAAAAGACAATACGTCGACTTAACATCTAAAGCTGAAATATTATGTTTGTTAAGGGACATGCTGTTTTCATATACAGCTTTTAATGTTATAAAAACCCTCAAATAATTATATAATTGTCATATTTTAACAACCGAATAGCATATAAATTTCGTAACCAAATTTAAAAACAGGTTATGAAATGTTCCGTTAGTCATTCCGGAGCAGGTTAATGTACAACACAATGTCAGAAAGAGTTTTGAGAAAGAACATAAGTTCAACAATTTCCTTTTAACATTTACTGAGTAATTTTGTTAACTTCTTATAACTTGTGTAGTAGATACCATCTCCATAATTTAATATTATAATAGGTGTATAGTACAAACATTCACATGCAGATATGTTAGTGCTTACTAAGAGATACCTTTTTCTACTTAAGAATGTCTACCTATTATACCTATACATATTACAAAATTATTAGATTTTTCTACCACAACCGAATCAATTATTACATATTTTCAGTCATATCAGTAAAACTTGTGATTGGATTTCTAATATGTTTCTAAATAGGTACCTAACGAATATGTTTGCAGTGTTCATGAAATAGTTAGGTACGTTGTTTTATCTATTCTGTTCACTAACTATATAGTTCTGAATTTATGTAAACATCAAGAAAATAGATGAAATTATAGAAACTAAACACAAGAAAGTCTACTTAATAAATTATTCAGGTAGGCGATTTGAAGGGTAAGTCAAAAATAACCCCGTCCAATAGCGTGTCCTGTACACATGAACTCGAGATGAAATATTGTTTCGGCCAAAAACACGACACAATATTTTGTTATTTCTCCTACTATGGGTACAACTCACGCGATTCTCGCCTAAATGACAAAGAGCTGTGCACTTTTTTAAATATACCAGTTGTATACTATTTATTATATATATATAATAGCTTTAATAGCCTTATAATAGCTATTGTAACTCAAATATATGTAAATGATAATTATTTCGGTTTGGAATCTTCATTAAGGTTTTTTTTTTTGTAAGAAATTAGGAAGGTTTGTCGTTTAGTAATAGTAGAGAAAAGAGGTATGTAATCATTGATTTATTAGCATTTTATATATTTCTATCGATTTGAAGAGTTTTGATATATTTAGCACATTATAGGTATGTATATATATTATGTACTTATGTATAAAAGTTTTGGTATTAGATTATTGTACCTTTTTCAAAGACTAGACTAGACTATAACTATGGGTATTGTTTGAAAGGGTTTTCTTATGTGTTATGCCTTTATATGTAGGTACAAGTATTTTAATAAAAGTAATAAAGATAAAAAGACAAAGCATCTACATCATTGCATTTTTTACAATGTCATTAGTTTTGGTAATCTTTTTAATTTGATCTCAAAAATGCTCAAATTTTTAGGTATAAAACAAAATTGCATATCTCCATTTTGAAAATTTGGCATATTTTTGTATATATCCTAGTTTAAAACTGGAATATATACAAAAATATGCCAAATTTTCAAAATGGAGATATGCAATTTTGTTTTATACCTAAAAATTTGAGCATTTTTGAGATCAAATTAAAAAGATTACCAAAACTAATGACATTGTAAAAAATGCAATGATGTAGATGCTTTGTCTTTTTATCTTTATTACTTTTATTAAAATACTTGTACCTACATATAAAGGCATAACACATAAGAAAACCCTTTCAAACAATACCCATAGTTATAGTCTAGTCTAGTCTTTGAAAAAGGTACAATAATCTAATACCAAAACTTTTATACATAAGTACATAATATATATACATACCTATAATGTGCTAAATATATCAAAACTCTTCAAATCGATAGAAATATATAAAATGCTAATAAATCAATGATTACATACCTCTTTTCTCTACTATTACTAAACGACAAACCTTCCTAATTTCTTACAAAAAAAAAAACCTTAATGAAGATTCCAAACCGAAATAATTATCATTTACATATATTTGAGTTACAATAGCTATTATAAGGCTATTAAAGCTATTATATATATATAATAAATAGTATACAACTGGTATATTTAAAAAAGTGCACAGCTCTTTGTCATTTAGGCGAGAATCGCGTGAGTTGTACCCATAGTAGGAGAAATAACAAAATATTGTGTCGTGTTTTTGGCCGAAACAATATTTCATCTCGAGTTCATGTGTACAGGACACGCTATTGGACGGGGTTATTTTTGACTTACCCTTCAAATCGCCTACCTGAATAATTTATTAAGTAGACTTTCTTGTGTTTAGTTTCTATAATTTCATCTATTTTCTTGATGTTTACATAAATTCAGAACTATATAGTTAGTGAACAGAATAGATAAAACAACGTACCTAACTATTTCATGAACACTGCAAACATATTCGTTAGGTACCTATTTAGAAACATATTAGAAATCCAATCACAAGTTTTACTGATATGACTGAAAATATGTAATAATTGATTCGGTTGTGGTAGAAAAATCTAATAATTTTGTAATATGTATAGGTATAATAGGTAGACATTCTTAAGTAGAAAAAGGTATCTCTTAGTAAGCACTAACATATCTGCATGTGAATGTTTGTACTATACACCTATTATAATATTAAATTATGGAGATGGTATCTACTACACAAGTTATAAGAAGTTAACAAAATTACTCAGTAAATGTTAAAAGGAAATTGTTGAACTTATGTTCTTTCTCAAAACTCTTTCTGACATTGTGTTGTACATTAACCTGCTCCGGAATGACTAACGGAACATTTCATAACCTGTTTTTAAATTTGGTTACGAAATTTATATGCTATTCGGTTGTTAAAATATGACAATTATATAATTATTTGAGGGTTTTTATAACATTAAAAGCTGTATATGAAAACAGCATGTCCCTTAACAAACATAATATTTCAGCTTTAGATGTTAAGTCGACGTATTGTCTTTTATGGTTCCACTCCTCAAAAGCAAAAATGGAACCCTTAAAGGATTACTTTTTGTCCGTCTGTCTGTTTGTCAAAATTTGGCAATAAGCAAGGACTCAGAGCATAAGGTAAAAATAAGAAAGTCGTTCATTTGTTGTTAGATATATCACAAAAAAATAATTATGTGATTACAAGCTCATATTTTGCGGTTGGAAAATTGACGGTGAAGTACATTTTTTTTCTATATTGACCAAAACCTTTAGAATTCATATTATTTAAAAGACCAAGCCACTCGCTTAAATCACGTAGGTTTTTATGAATATGAATAAAGTAGGTTTTTTAAATGCCACATAAATAAAACATGTGTTTAACATTGCTTTGGTACCTAATTAGTAGCTCATACCTATTGCCACTAATTTAGTAGTTAGCTAATATTTTTTACACTAACGAGTTTTTATGACCAGCGTTTTGTATTTACATCGTCAGTGCATCTGCTTATCTGAAACTATAAAAACCGGCCAAGTGCGATTCGGACTCGCGCATGAAGGGTTTCGCACCATCGTACAAGAAATATCGAGCAAAAGAAACCAAAAAAAACACGTTAATTTTTAATTTATTTTATTTTTATTATTTGTTGTTATAACAGCAACAGAAATACATCATCTGTGAAAATTTCAACTGTCTACCTATGACGGTTCATGAGATACAGCCTGGTGACAAACAGACAAACGAACAGTGGAGTCGTAATAGGGTCCCGTTTTTACCCTAACCCTAACTATGTTAATATCAACCAGAAAATAAGTTAGTATCCTTATCATTGGTGATGAAGATAGAACAATACATCCTATACATTTACACATTCCGTAGTTTGACGGAACAAAAATCGGGAATTATAGAATATATTTAGCACATTATAGGTATGTATATATATTATGTACTTATGTATAAAAGTTTTGGTATTAGATTATTGTACCTTTTTCAAAGACTAGACTAGACTATAACTATGGGTATTGTTTGAAAGGGTTTTCTTATGTGTTATGCCTTTATATGTAGGTACAAGTATTTTAATAAAAGTAATAAAGATAAAAAGACAAAGCATCTACATCATTGCATTTTTTACAATGTCATTAGTTTTGGTAATCTTTTTAATTTGATCTCAAAAATGCTCAAATTTTTAGGTATAAAACAAAATTGCATATCTCCATTTTGAAAATTTGGCATATTTTTGTATATATCCTAGTTTAAAACTGGAATATATACAAAAATATGCCAAATTTTAAATATATGGTATTAAAATACCATATATTTAATATTTAACGAGGCTCCGTAACTTAGGTACATGATTTTTAACTCCCGTAGCGAAGTTAAATGCTTTTATGGGATATGAAACTACAACTTGATACCTCCATAAGTATATAGGTATCTATGTCATTACAAACCTGTCACTTTACTTATATTGTTACTGTAAAAATTAAGTAGTCTGATTGTAAATTATTTATTATATGAAATTGATGCAACTCCTACCTAGACAGATTTAAATTTATAAAAGATATAGATTTTTAATTGCAACCATTTTAAAAATCTATAACGGACTACGTAGGTACTATATTCAAACATTTGAACATTTAAAATGCATTTTTTAAACCAAGAGATAAACATGTACATTGAGGTCTCATAAAATAGAACCTTCTATCTATGTATAGAATATACGAAAATAACAAAAATATCAGACTCTTGCGAAAGAGGGCACGAGCAAGCAGAAACTATCCCCCTTCTTATACAAATTTAACGAGGTCTGCTCCAATACATTTTGCATGAAGTGCTGTGTGACGGAAAACTGGAAAGATGTCACAGCAAAGTTTATTTTATAACTATTTTTGTATAGAGCAAGAAGTTTAGTTTTTTGTACAATACATACCTAATGTAGGTATGATATTTATATAGGTTTATAGATATTTTCAATAAGAAACTTGTTTTTTTATTATTTACACCCAAAAACGCAGATGTATTATTTGTCAATTGCCACCTGCTCTTTCAAAGTCAATGTTGCTTGTCTTAGATCACGAATAAAAGGTTATTCCAATTAGCTTAATAATATCTAATACGAACAAATTAATTTCTTAAATAAAATAAATATAACAAAATAGTATACCTACCTAATAAACTTGGTCTTAATAAACAAAACAGTTTATACATTAATAATATATATTAAAAACCGAAAGCTAATAAAGGATAATTATTAAAACAGTGTATCCGGCTATCGACATGCAGAGCCATAGATATTCCATCCGAATCCTACCAGTCTAGACATTGTACTATTAAAAGAACACAATCTATTCTACGGACACGTGGCCTTTGTAAGGCCGCGAATGCACGTTTAAGCTGACATGAATTACTAATAACTTTGTACACTGGCATCGTTCTACTAGCATTACACTATGGTTTTGTTATGTGTGGGTGTCTATGTGCGTATTATATTGCATCATAATGTACGTATGTCACGTCTCCTACTTTCACTTTGTGTACGCATAAACGAGACCAATCTCTGTAGTTAGATAGCTTTTGCCCGTGCTTTCGCTTGCCTGAATGAGGATTTTTTCAATCAATTCACTTATTCTTCGGTTACAGTTTTTTACTGATGATAGGTAGGTAACCTATGTCCTTTTCTGTATCCCTAAAAACATGTACAAACATAATCGATTGGGTAAATAAGGCGATGAAGTATTACAAACAAATTAAACTTACTTCCGAATTTATAATATTAGTTCCTCTTCTATGAAACTCAAAGAAAAATAATAATTTTCATCGTCATTCTGAATGCCCTAGGTTCCTACGTAAAATTTGTTAGATCAATGTTTTTTGCCACATTAGTTATACAAAGATTAAAATAGACATTATTATTAATTTACACAACTATAGTAAGTTGTGTTAATTAATGATAAACTGTCTTAAATATCAAGTATATAGTAGTACATATCTATAGTAATGTATCGCATTTGGCCACGTATTGGCACTGGGAAGAGATTTAAGGAATGACACTCTACATGCATTCCATTTAACATTAGCTTAAATTTAAATACAAAGTGCTTCAACACATGTCTTTTCAATAATATTTTTGCTTACAGGACTATTCTTCACACGACGATATATAATCTCATCCTATCCCATCATCACGCAAAATGTATCGACTACAGTCTGCAACTGTGACATACACTGTCTTATATTGTGCAACATAAAGGACAGCGTACTTCATATGATGTTTTTGTTTTCCACCTCACATATAAATATTAACAAGCAAGCAAGGTAAAAAACTGGTACCTTACCAAAATCGTTTAATTATGTATCTCAGCGTATGCAGCATCTGCTTAGGTGTTACACAAATTAAAATTATAGTATATTTAACGATTGCATAATCAATGACACTGGTCGTAAAATTGGTTACATCCATACTCCATAACATCAGTTATAAATATAATTAAGTTATAAAGTTATGCGATAATTTGTGAATGAATATTAAATTATCAAATAGGTATAATAGTTATGATTCAAGAGAAAAGATTTCGATATCTCTGCGGAGTAGATTTCAGTTTATCAAGTAGTCAAGTTTGCCTTCCGATTGAGTATTTTCTCGGCTTTACATCTTCGAGAATTAACTTTTCATACTTTCAATAAATATACGAACAAAGAAAAGTTTTCTTTTTATCATACTGACAACAGTTGTAAAGAAGAAAGTGTAAGATCATACAATAGCAGTACTAGCTATTTACTGAACTATCTCTGTACTTCAAATAATAGATAAAGTATCTAATATGAAAATTACTGTAATATACCTTATGTATAACCAATGTATGAGGTACTCGAATACTGTGCTCCCAAAGAACAATCCAAAACTAGTAGTAAGAGCAATAACAAAGTTTCGTTATTGATATATTTGCTTAATTTATATTCTCGAATTTCTCGTTTAGGTATCTAACTATGATTATATGTATAGAACAAAAACACGAATTATTCATAATTATATTGCTACAGTACTTACTTAATAGGTATACATCATACCTACTGTGGAGTAGGTAATTCACTTAATTTAGAGTTATGTGTTCTGTGCTCTATCTAATTTATGAGTTCTGCGGTGAGGCTCTTATTGCTTGAGTTCACAAGAACGATATCCCCTTACGTTTAACCACTAAATGTGTGGTAGCAAGATTTTTAAGGTTTATTAAGTTTGTTAATTGCACAGAACGCCTATACATTTATATAAATGTATGAATTCATGAATTTATATGCATTTAATTAAATGTTAAATTTTATAAGTCTGTACTTTAATTTCATTTGGTTCATGTCATTTGTTGAAGTGTTACGTTTAAAACAATGTTGCGTACGAAAGCAATAATTTAGGGTAATAAATTTTGTGATACAATCAACGGAATGTACAAAACAAGACAGAACATAATTCAATATGAGTTGGAGACAAAGTTGCGATGGTCTGGATCAAATCTTGTTTATTGATATGAGGTTCAGACGGAGAGAAATGACTTTAATTAAATTAGGAAATTTATTGATACAGTCATTTAGCGATGTCAGAATTTCGGGACATCGCGTCTGGGAGTTTTGGCAACTCTCCTTAGTTCGTAAGTTATCGCATCTTGGGGTCACTGAGGACCACACATGATGATTTATTTGTTTGTTTGCTAAGTAAATTGATTATGAGCTATGCTTTTTTTGAAGTGTGTCATCTATAATATCTTAGCTTCAACTGACGGTTGGTATAAGCCATTACTAACTCTCATTTACATATTAGTCGCATACATATCTTAAGTTATATCAAAAAGTAACATACAAGAATTGGTCACATATGTAAATGTGAGAATAATCACTACACTTTTTAAGAATAATATTTACTCAAAATTAAGATTTTCTTTTTTATTCCTATGTATGTATATCACTCCTAAAATATAAGATTGTATCTCAGCTTTAAAATTTAACAAAAATAATAACATACATATGTGACACATACAATACGTAATCAAAATTGTTCCCAAGCTGGATTACATATTTTTCATCTGATGTTGACGCAAAAAGATGTACAAAAATAATACAAACGGCAAAAACATGGTGGAGAATTGCTCGTCGTTGTTCCTGTACAAATTGGGCGCCTGTCGTCGTCTACCATTCGCATATTGGCCGATATTACACTCTCGATGTGCGTATACGTGACTATACTTTCACAAATATTGGTATACGCAACATTCTCAACGTATACCTACGTAAGTACAGCATGTTGTGTTTACAACTTGGTGTCGATATTTGTCGGCACGAAGTTGATCCATGACGTATTGCGACTAAAACGTACTACAGTTGATATCTGAAAGTTTGATCATGTTATCGGGAGGACTTTTGCCCTAGTTAGTACTCATACCGAATACTTTGGTAAGTTTGAGTGGGCATTTTCATAGACATGTTGATGAACGTTAGAACGTTAGATATTGTTTCAAATTAAAGTTATTGCACTGTCGTTAAAGCGTTTCATGGATTAATGACACAGAATTAAAACAAAATCCAAAAACAAAGAAAATAAAACGCTCGGTCTTTTCATTTCAGAGCAATTTTAAGTAAATTGTTAAAACTTTTCTAAATAAAAGTTTCTCTGCCAATATGGACGTTTTATTTTCCCACTGTGTGTGAACGCGAATGATTTCAGATCTTAGCCGTCTTGTGGAGCCCGGACTGTGGAATTGGCCAGACTAAAATAACGGACGGACGTGCTCGGAAACGGTAAGGAACTATTTTTAAGTTCGCCTCTTTGGCGAAACAAAGATGTCGGAACTAATAGAAAACAAATCTACGTAGGTATATAGGTATACCCATAGGTCGAAAGATGGGAAACCTCTGTACAAAGCTCTGTAGTTATATGGACGATGTAACGAGATTTAAGTGAGTAGAGACAGAGAGGTAGCTGAGTAGCTACCTCTCTGTGCCCGCTTACTTTGTACAAGATACGTTTGCCGTCCTATCTATGTATAACAAAAATTGTGATGAATGTAATCTATGTTAACTTAAGCTGTAGGGGAGATAGCTTCTTTTGGTTTTGTGTACCTAGGTATATCTATTTGGATTTCGTAGATACTATTTATTTATAAGTTTTTTAACATATTTTTTGAATTGCTTTTTTATACTCAGAGTTTAGCTTAAGCTGTATTAAAAAATATTTTTTTTCAAATTAAAATAATAATGTTATTTTTCTTTTGTTTTCTTTGAAAATTATTTTATTTAGAAGATACCTATGTAGGTATGTTTTTCCTGAAGAACTTTACTGCTGAAATTCCTTATTCCTTCCTTCCCATAGATAGTGTGTTATAAACATGGACTCAAATATCATAGAATTGAAATATCTACAAAGTTTATATGCAACTGTTTATGCGCGGTGATATTATCGCGTTTGCATCCAGTTCTTTCAGACGCCATCAAGAACGTGTGCCCACATCGCTAAGATCGGACAAGAATTGTAGTTAATATCACTACAAGTATTTGGTGTTTCATCTCTAGGTATGGTAAGTAAGAAGTCTGAAAACAATGTTACCTATGAGTACCTACTGCAACGACAAAATTGTCAATAGTCAGCTGTCAGCTCATAGTTTTGGCGCGCGTGCCCCGCCCTCATCGCATTACTTAGGTACTTATTCTCAGTTTTGTGGTTTTGATCCTACCTTCAAAAGATAATAATACTTAATGATTACGATGTTATTTCGACCGAACACTAGTGTTTCTACAACCTGGTCATGAATCGCCTTGAATGGATGTTGAGATGATAACTTAAAACCGAACCGATAAAAACCCCAAAAAATATTTATGGAATAAGGTACGCTCTTCTAACATAATTGAAATCTGGATAGCCATGATTTCAAGCTAACGAACTAACAAAATTTGGTGAAAAGGGACAATATACCAACTTATATCATACCTAACAAAATAAGAGCAGTTGTCATATTTTGCTAACCAAGCTAAGCTATTTTTGCTAACTAGGTATGCAAAAATTTACAAAAACGCAAAATAGCTTAATACACTGGTTATCACAAATCCTTGAAAGTAAAATATTACACGGAGGGCTAAACCTTTAAATTCGATGTTTACTTTCTTTGACAGGAGATAAACGAAAAAGTAACAACATACCTACCCTTCACGTGTGTGTTCTTTATAATGTGCCTACATTTTATTCGATAAACGTTTTATAACCATGGCTGTATTAGGATCAAGTCTCGTTTTATAATGATGTGATGATGTACATGACAACTTGTCTGTTTGATTTTTACATTCACTCCTTGCTACATCTGAACGTGTAATGTTTCCAAAGCTGACCGATCGACGCTGCGAAGGTTTGATCGATCGTTATGTGGTTACTATAGTTGTAAACCAGCTGTTGTTGTATCTACACAGAAATTATACAATAATGACGTAGATCAAAGTATTTTAACCGACTTCAAAAAAGGAGGAAGTTCTATGTTCAACTGTATATATATTTTTGTATTTTTACCGATTACTCAATGACGCCTGGACCGATTTGGAAAATTCTTCTTTTGTTTGAAAGGAATACTTCCCAGGTGGTCCCATGGTCACCAGGTCAGGATCTGATGATGGGATCTTGGAGAAATTGAGGGAACTCTTCAAATTATATAGGCGCACTTGAATCAATATGGGTATTTTTAGGAGCGAGGATTTAAAAAATATATATATTATACAATATCATAATAATATTATAAACGCGAAAATTTGTGAGGATGGATGGATGGATGGATGGATGGATGTTTGTTTGTTACTCTTTCACGCAAAACGGCTGAACGGATCTGGATGAAGCTTGGCACAGGAATAGATTATAGTCTGTAATAGCAAAAAGGCTACTTTTTATTCCGGAAAACGTATCATTACCCAGGAATAGATTTCCAAAAATGTTAAGAATGTAAAGTTTTTTTTTATTAAATAATGTTTCTAGTGCAACGTTCCTAAAGATATGTTGTGATATTGATGCCATATAAGAAATCAACTCTATTCGGTAACTATATCTGCGCAGATATAGGCATGACTCCCTGTTTGACAAACGGTACATTTTGTTATAATCGTGGCCTGTACATCACAAACGATAGGTAATAAGTCGTAAACAATATTATGATCCAACTGTTAATTAAGCATTCAGCAAAAAATGTAATCGTTGAATAAGAAATAAAATTAAATGAAGACATAATGATAATAAATTACAATTAAAAATATACCTAACTACCTGTCTGTTTTTTTCTAATTAAAACATTTGATGACAATTATATCTCACCTGTTTCCGAATAGGTAATTCGTAGAGGACAAATTTTATAATACATTTTAAACTAGCAACCCGCCCCGGCTTCGCACGGGTAGCAGAGACTTCTTCAACATTCATCATCATATTTCAAAGAAATTTACACAAAACCTTCATAAATTATATACATAAACCTTTCTCATGAATGGCTCTATCTGTTTGTGAAAACCGCATGAAAATCCGTTCAGTATTTTTGAGTTTATCGCTGAAATAAAACAAAAGATAAAACAAAGTCTGTCTGACTTTGTTTTATAATATGTTGTGATAAAGCAAGATTCCTTCAAAGGTAAATTATTTACCTACCTACCTATTGGTACTTTTTTCGAGGGCAATAAAAATTAATAAATATTGCCTGTAAAGTGTTCTTAATACTAAGAATGAGTAAGTTATTTTCTGGGCAATCTAAATTTCAATGACTGTTTTAATTAAAATAGTTAAGTGTTAGAAATCGGAAACTTCATCAAAAAACACATTTATACGACATTACAACATTAATAACTTAATTTGCTGTCTTCCACCTATATATCTATCCGCTTTATACACTTATACATACTTATTTAAGATTCGTTTATCACTAGGTATGCTGCATACTCGAGATTTTGCAAAATTCTATTAAATTAGTGCAGTATTAAAGCTCGGAATAAGAAGCCGTCTGGTAAAAAATAAGGCATTTTAAATCAAAATTGTCCCTATAAATCAAGCTATATAAAAACCTGTAAAAAATATTACCCTATTGTTATTTAAGCAATAGGTATAGGCCATACAATTGTCTATTTTATAAAAAAAAATACACAATTGTAAGTACACAAAATCAAGCATGTTCATAGCATGCCAATACACAGGCAATATACAATACCTACTTAAATATCTACATAGATACGCTTGATTCATTTTATATTCTCTGTGCAAAGTCTCACACGAAGCCTGCCAAAGCTGCGGTACCATATATGTGCCATCAGCTTCAAATTTGAAATTGGAACGAATGGAACAGCCCCGGTAATGGAACAAGTTAGATGAGAGGGGAGAGGGGGGAGGCAGTGTACTCTATCGCTTCACTCCGGGCAAAGACGACGTCGCAAAATTTTGACTCGACTAAATTCGTCTAGATTTACTTTCATGAGAAGTAAAAAAATTTAAACTTTAATTTAAACTTAGACTAGGTGTTAGGTAATTGAGTAAAAACAAAAAATATAATTTGTAGACTACATTAACACAATTTTAAAGAATACTCTATTTAGTATTCTAACCGATTATTCTAATCCTAACCGATATAAAAAAAATATACCTATATAATAAACCGTTTCAAGGAAACCGTCCGTGTGTTTGCATTATGAATGATTAAGCACGTTAACTTTTGTTTCATAATTTATACTAAATAATGATGTAGGGATCTAGCTTCCGACGATCAAAAAAATTATTTTTGAACGTGATTTTTTTATGAAAATTATTTTTATTTATAGGTATACCTACAACATTTTAACATTTCCAGTTACTTGGTAACCTCTTTTATAACAGCAATTTTTACTCTTGCCTTGTCTCTTAAAAAAACTATTCAGAGCACGACAGCTAAATAAACTTCTAAATTTACAAAAGACAGAAGTAATTCAAATATTTATAATTTAATAAACACCTAACCCAATCATAATATAAAAATATTAAATTAGCCCTACCGTCCAATGTGCCTAACGACCAAAACATTAACCAATAATAATAATTACTAAAAAGCACGCTTCAATGACGAATCGCTACTACTACTAAAATGTAAAAAAGAGTTTCTCTATCTACCTCCTGGCTTCACCATCAGACTATCGTTATCAAGCCCAACCTGTTGGACTTGTCAAAACAAATTATGTGAGCCTGAGCTCGAGGGATTTACTAATAGCCACTGAAGAGTTTCACCATCCACTGTATTCTCCAAATCCGACTCCATCGTCAGATCAGTTACAAGGTGACAAATATAGTACCTATTGTCATCCTAACTACCTACATAAAAAAACTTCCAAGATTTGTTTATATAATTAGTTACAAGTTTACAACTAAAGCTAACAAAATTATGTTAAAAATACGGTGTCAGAACATTCTTATTTTAAAACTAAGTAGGTATATTATAATACCTATTACTTGGTGCCTACATAGTTTTTACTCCATCATATCTACGTTACGCATTATAACATTAGCCATGCCAATTGTCTACTTCACGTTTGCTGATAACTCGAACAAAACGCACCGTTTCTATAAACTCTGTACTAAAAGAAATATTTGACATTACGTAGCAACTACAAAGATTTACAACGCAATTCAGTTGGAAATTTCGCCTAAAGCTGCCAATAGTCCACTATAAATGCTTTTTTAAAGCTCAGACTGTTGAAATCTAGGCTTTAACAAACGATATATTACCATTTATCTAAATTTAGCATGACTCGTTCTGAGAAGGTAAAAAGAAAAATTTTCAATCAATCCACATACATTGTGAAGATATTTATTAGGTATCTACATTCTACATGTTTCAGTATTTATATGTATATATTCGTGTCTATTGAGACGAATAAACTTCTACCATGATCCCAAACTCCTTAAATTGGAATCCAGTCCCGTTAAGAATTTAAAGCTGTACTTAAGACAATGGTCCCAATTCTGTTACTTCACTCGCTAAATTAAAATTCACTATTTCATATGAAGAAATTAAGTCAGGTTTTAGTTTAGTCGAGTGTACAATAGCCACGGAGATTGTGAAATATTACATTTTCTTAAAATACAAAGGAAACTTTATCTATATTTGTCGACTCCGTTCTCATTTATTTACTCCGTGACTAAGTCTAATAAGTGCAAGCCAACAAAAGGATACCGTCTCATAA
Organism: Callimorpha dominula; assembly: GCA_949752705.1. Classification (NCBI taxonomy): domain Eukaryota; kingdom Metazoa; phylum Arthropoda; class Insecta; order Lepidoptera; family Erebidae; genus Callimorpha; species Callimorpha dominula. Next base: position 14,617,522 of record OX457002.1, on the reverse strand, counting down.
GAAAACTAATTTAAAAGTTTGGGACGACACAGCAGCGCCGAATGCGTAAAGTTGGCGCCACTGGGTCGAGATACGAACCATCGGAACAACGCCACCGTGCGGCGAACGGCTGAAGCTTTTCAATTGCTGTTTTTACGACTTATAGGGCCGTCGGTGTGCGTGAAAGCTTCTACGCACACTTACGCATGATCGAGTTTAAATTTGTGCGTGTGTTGAACTTTTTATATGCTTGTGTTACGTCCCATGTACAAAAAGGTTGTACCAGTCGGTTGTGTCCCATAGTTGTTATCTATAGGCTAGATAGATGGCATTGGGTGTAACGAAAACAACCACGTGTGATATTATAAAACCTATACATTTGAGCACTCACCAAAAATATTGCTGTTGATCTTGGCGTGTTTTTCACACGTTTCAGTAAACACGTCTGGACAATATTGAGGCCGAGGCACGTGCAGGCGAGTGGGTAGTGGGAACGAATTTAGGCACACAGAGGCACTGAAGGTGTTTAATTAAAACTGTAAAGACGTGCTGGCCAACGCGTGGTTTTCTCATAACTGTGATAAATTGCGTATATATTTTTTTTCCACAAAGCAAAAAAACCAGCCGCGTAGAAATGTGGAGCGAAACTGCATTGCCCATTGTTTAGTTTGCCAATTTATACGGGTCGGTTACACTTGCGACTTTTATTGAAGCATTACCGATAAAAGGAGTCATAATAGGTTTTATAGGCAGATTTTAATGGCGATATGTTGAACAGATTTGCACTTCGTTCACTAGGTTAGGGGAACGTGTTTCTGAAACACCTACCTACCTTACTTCTTAGTTATAATGACTGCTGTCAACATTAGTTATGCAAACCCAAAACCTATGAGATACCTAGGTAATAAATTTATATAGCATTTCTTTTAGGTATCATTTAATATTTAATATTAGACTAGGTTTATTAGGCATAACTAAAAAATCATAAAAAATACCTACCAATATTTATTAATAAATTAAGGCTTGTACCTACACACATAGATTGAAAATAATACAGAGATTAAAAGCAATATACCTAGAATACAAAACATATCTACTGACTTACTGACATCATTTTTCTGAAATTGTCATAAATGCTGGGCAAATTAAGTATTAAAAAAAAATCTAATAAAAACATAGGTACTTAAAATTATTGATTTAGATATTCATTGTATCAATTAACCTTGAGCTGTAAAAGGTTTCCATTTGATAACAAAATAAAACAACGTTAGTTAAAAACGTCTCGACTTAAATATATCCTAGATTACAATAAGATAATCTCAGCAAAACCTTTTATATAACTTATAAGACAATAGTGGATTCCATTTATGTTTATCTCGATACAAAATAAATAGATTTTTTATATTTCTGATAGATTTTCAAGATTCCATTACAACTGTCTAATTTCAATTTCCATCTAATCTTGATAACGTTCTCGAATGATTTTTCCATCGAGATCTTTTGATTAGCAATTCTCGACAACAATAGGCAGCCTTTATCAATACTGTTTATCAAGTTTAATATGCGTAGAAAGTCGGCTCCGTTATCAACAACAGCGAGAGGTTGCTCTACTTCGTTATCGCGGATTTGCGCTCTGAAATTGTTATTGTGTTAGCTAGGTAGCGTGTGGAGATTAGAACGAGCGGTATAGAAACTTGCTGTTTCATTACAGATCATATTGAATTAATATCGGTCTGCACTTTTGTATTACACACTTTAGAAATAGGATGTTTCGCGGATTAATTATCAATTACCTCCGTCAGTATTTAAAAAAGGCTGTCATTATCTCCGCATAATCCTGAAGTTGACTGGTAGACAATTAATAAAGTATTGAGTTCACTGTGGTACAGTAAACTTTCGTGAGAGAAGTCTAATTAGATAAATTTAAGTTGATCTTCCACTTTTCGATTGCGATTTTCTTATTTTCTTAAAGCATTCCTCTAGAAATAGTTTAACATTACTAAAGCTCGACGAGTTATCGAATATTTTTTCAACATCCGTAAATTGTTCACAACTAAGAATATTTTTTTTATATATTAAACTAGCATTCCCGCGCAGCTTAGCTCGCGTATACATATTTTGCGTTGAACCCTAATTGTTTCCTAAATAAAGTAGCCTAAGTTACTTCTTATAACACCAGCTATCTGGAAGTGAAAGTCCCGTTGAAATCATTCCACTAGTTCCAGATATTAGCCGGAATAAATAGACAGGCAGATAGACAGACAGGCAGATAAAAGTTTAAAAAACAAATTTTTAGGCATAGGTGCAAATAACTGTATGAGCTTAAAAACTGTTATTTTGACATTACATACAGACACTTCAATTTTATTTATTTGTATTGATATGTTAATTAATAGTTCATTACGAGTACGGTTTGTTTAAAAAGATAGTCTCCCTGAATTCTTTCTTATAATATTTTGTACCTATTGCTTTGCCTGTTTGCATCTAACAAATAAATAAGTGGGTAGACTAAACAATTGAATGATTACAATATACCTACCTACGTGCGTACAGAGTGAAACGAAAAAATAAACATAATTATACTACATAATTGCGGAATTCGACTTCACAGTTACGTTTATGTAACGATTTTAGCCTTCTGCCTAATACTTATACAATGTTACTATTTGTTGTTATAATTACCTATTCAGGTCCTACTTTTTTTTTATATACTATAGGGGGCGAACGAGCAGACAGGTCACCTGATGGTAAATGACTACCGTCACCCTTGGACACCTGCAACTCGAGAGTCACAAGTGCGTTGCCGGCCTTCGAGATAGGACTACGCTCTTTTCTTGAAGGTTTGAAGGTCGTATCGGTCCGGGAATACCTATACCGGAATATGTATAATTCTGTGCCTAATCATCAGTCTTGCCTGTAGTACTGTACTGTACAGTTGCATAACTGTACAGTACAGTACTACAGTACAGTACAGCACTGTGCACTCAGTCAGTTAAGAACGGAGATGACCCGCGCGGGGCGGTAGACGTGATGATCTTTCACAGCCTAATGAATGTATTTTACATTAACAAAAGTTAAAAAAAAACATTCTACCATCAAATTTTACACGCCTTTATTTTTATCTTCCGATATAGGTATACTTAATTATCATAGGAAAATCTTATTTGAACGCTGGATTTCTTATAGGTCTTTTTCTTATTTTTAGTGGTACGAATTTTTTACTTAAGAGGTTTAACATTATTATGACTTTTAAGAAGCTATAGTCTAAGGTCAAGTATTATCGAAACAGTACCTATTATTAAATGTTTTTAAATATGTCCACATAAAGATATACGATTAAGTTGGTATAAATTTATGTACCTACATATGATGGTACTTGTTCTTTTTGTAAGCTTTCGAATTCCTTTGCAAAGACTTACCGAAGGGAATAGTGACCAAAACAAGCATAAATGGTTACTACCATTAGATAATATTAGTTTCATAATAGTTTTTAGATTTTTATATTATCATCGTAAACCACACATACCTACTCTAAATCTTGAATTTATACTTTTTAAGTACTGGCAGCTCTACTCTCAAATATAAATGTCGCTTTTCATGAAGACTTTTAACATCGCACATAAGTACCTCCACAATTCAGTTCCTTTGGGCTCAATTTTTATACAAAATTCTTGAATAAAGAGGGTATAGAACGTTGAACGCAATGGTCGCAGGCCCGATATTATATAGGTATAATATAGATCATCATTCAAATATTCTATTCCTACGTACACGCGATGAATAAGGTTATTTTTTAGCCTATTAGGTTTTACTACCATACACAAGCGCACGGCCTGCCTGGTGGGAAATGATTACCGTTGCTAATTAACACTCGCAACACCGTGACTTATGTCACGTAATCTACACCAATCATATGGAGCTCCAATGATTTTACTCACAAGCAGTAAAAAAATATACTACGTTAGCAGTACTTTAATATTATGATCTTCTGTACGGTCTATAGGTGGGGGGGTACTACCATACACAAGCGCACGGCCTGCCTGGTGGGAAATGATTACCGTTGCTAATTAACACTCGCAACACCGTGACTTATGTCACGTAATCTACACCAATCATATGGAGCTCCAATGATTTTACTCACAAGCAGTAAAAAAATATACTACGTTAGCAGTACTTTAATATTATGATCTTCTGTACGGTCTATAGGTGGGGGGGTACTACCATTGTCAGGACTAAGTTTATGGTCAGGAGACTCCATTTCAAACAGACACCTGTTTTCGCCTTATGTGTTGGAAGTCTAATTAACTAAAACTTAACTGAAACTAAAGCAGAAGTTTAATTAGTATAATTCGTATTATTTACAATTATCTCTCCTATTATATACCTACTATAACAGTTCAAATCGTAGCTTAATAAACGCTCCGTAAATTTTCAGAGATATTTCAACTCGCGACAGTTTGTTAAGAAAATGTGTACGCACTAAGGTACCTACTTAGTGCCTACACACTTTCTTACTAAACTGTTTCGTACTAAACCTTTCTAAATGTTACGTAATACTAACACGTCTGTCACCAGAATCTCAAGTGTATTTTTTTTTATTTAAAATTTATTTATTTTAGGATTTCCAAATAATGAAACATCGGTATAATAGGTAGTAAGGGATTATTGTTTCTAAGTACTTAGTTTCTCTAATTTTTTCATCAGAATAATTGGCAATTCATATAGGATCATACAGGGTAATCACGTACGGCACATGCACGGTCACAAAGACGCTGACCGAAGTCGACCTCACACCTCAGCTGATCGGCCAGGCCGTTAAATCTTTACAACCTGTGACGTCACTACAACTTTTTTTCCAAATGATTTACAACCCATAAAGGCATAAACCTTCCACAATAACTGTACCGATTGTTTCACAGTTAACCGCAATATTTAAACCCTTTCTAGGTAGACCCGTTATTGAGAACATTTTTTCATAAAACTTTTTGCTCCAGTTTCGTTTTGTCATTTAGAAACGTAACTCAAGGAAGTCGTTAACATTATGCAATAATATGCAAAAAGGGTTATTGGTTTTGTTTAGGACAAAGTTTCTTTTGTTAAGAGACGCGTTTTGTGAACGATTTTCGTCGGAAACTATTGTTGGGTAATATTATGCGCAATGTGCGTTGGCTTGTACTAAAAGGCTTGCCTGCCCACGTAGACACCGTTTTGTACTGAAGTTTGTACCAAGTGTCTTACTTCAATGACGAGTCAATACATATATATAAACTAGACCTAGTCTAGACCTCAATTAACAAACTTAATTGGATAACAGCCAATTAAGTTTGTTAATTGAGGTCTAGCTGCAAAAGCTCTTTATTTATGGCTATAAAATTTAAAAAGTTTAGATTTGCGGGTGTATAATAGATTCGACAAGGACATACATACCTATACATATATTTAATTCAACTAAAAATTAAGTTAAGAAAAAATCCCATCAATCATCAAAAAATCATCGCATTGAACTGGTATACTAGTGTATACCAGTTCAATGCGATGATTTAAAAGTATATTGTAGGTATGTTTATGTATTTTATTTTTTAGGAACGAATAAAACATAATTTGACTCGATCATAATTCAATTCAATTCATAATTAGTTCCCTGCATAAATTGTTAAAATTTGTGACATATTTAAATTGTAATTATTATTTTTTCTTTTCATTATTTAAGCACCACGGTAGGATGTAGCAAACCTATATTCCACAAATAAAGCGATATGAATATAAAAGAAGGTACGTGATGCAATGTTTAAAATACGTTTTCTTGTTATCAATTTATAAATATACAGCTCATATAGGTAGAATCTATATAATTTGAATTTGCTTGGTGAGATTTTTAAAATTAAGAAAATAATATAAATATCTTGCACTGAAATTATGTTTAAATAACGTTCTTCATTTGAGGGAAATTTTAGAGAACCGTAGAGAAGAGAACACCCATACTGATGCGAACATAATATTAATATTTCGTCGCTCTCATGCTAAACAGTTTGCAATATGCTTGTACCTTTGTGCGTTGGGCTGATGCCAGTAACGATTGAGAAACTCGAGATCGCATTCTGCAATTAAATGATTTAAAGATATCCTGAATATTAAGGTCTACAATCATTACAACTAGGTAAGGGCTTACCCTTACCTAGTTGTAATGATTGTAGTCTGAAACCCATGAAGGTGAGTATGTCAAAGCTTTTTAAATAAAAGAATATAAGTGTTTACCTTCTTTAAAATTATTAAGAAGACAACCTACTAAAAAGTTTTATGTCAAAATAAAGAGCTAGGAACGTAAATGTTAAAAAAAGTTGAAATTAAAATGTCAAAAATACCTTAACAAGCGAGGAGTGCTTTCTATTTATCGCGACTTAAAGTACCTCACGTTTTTTATCCGTTGGATTTTAAAATATGTATTCCACTTCTGCCTGCTTTTGCGATTGTTTTTCTTTTCCGAGTACATAAATATAAAATATAGGTAAGGATTGGACAGATATATATATATTCGTAGGCATTATTTCACAGATACCATATACAACAGATATAAATAAAAAGTACCATAAACGAAAAACACTACTAAAACATAATAAATACAATCATTGCAAGTTCATATTTATTTATAGGGAAGAGAAACCACTACTCGAGGGACTGTTTTGCAATAATTGGCAATAAAATTCTGAGTTTGAAGTGCTCATTGCAAGGCAGGAAACAATGAAACTGAATGCCTTATTATTTCTAATAAATACTGTAACAAATATTGAATTGCCTTATACTTATAACTGTTAGCGATAAAAACAATATATCTATATGAAAAAAAGAGGAAAACGAAGTTTTAAAAGCAACTTTGCTGGTATTGTAGTCAGTGATGTAGTCAGAACATTATTTTGAAATAAATATTAAAACAAAAATAATTTGGTTCTGTAGAATACGATTGAAAAGTTTTAGTTTTTTAAAGTCGTTTCTAGTCACTGCTTAGGCTTATAGATCACTAGCTGCGCCCGCTGTTTCACCCGCGTAAGTCTTGATGCCGTAAGAATATGGGGATAAAAAGTAGCCTTTGTATTAATCCAGGCCTCCAGTTATCTACATACTAAGTTTCATTGCAATCGGTTCAGTAGTTTTTGTGTCAAAGAGTAATAAACATCCATACATTCTGACAAACTTTGACGTTTATAATATAAGTAGGATTTAAAAATATGTTACTGGCAAAATTATAAAAACAAGTGATTAAATGCCATCACAGCCATTCCCTTTTTTAGTATTTTCTTAGTTTTCTACTTTTTCTTAATATTTGTAGAAAATTTAAAGAAATACCAAAAATTCTGTAATATTATGCAATAAACTTTTCCAACATATTTTAATATTCAACATGTGTAAAGTATATTCATTTGTGATGCTCATTTAAGCATTTTAATGAACACATTCAACTTGAACGATTATGCTGACTGTACTAGAGAGATTCTGTGTGGTCTTGTATAAGCGTTATAATTTGTTGAAAACTATTTCTTATATGTAAATTATAATATATCAGACTTGCTCGCTTGGGTGACCAAGCGTGTAAAGGTGAATACTGCGGTATGGGGAATCTTTACCTAGAGGCTAACATTTAAAATACATATATGAACTTACAAACAACTTTTACGTTTTGACGAATATTTGAATATATTAACATACTGCACGAAGAAGTACACTAAAACCAAATTCAGTGGAAGTGAAAGGTGAACATTTTGATAAGGCAAACCGATAAGATTTAGGATAGTAATTAATTATTAGTAAGAGTGAAAGAAGTGTATATGTATAAGTGAATTTGAGAAAAACTTATTTGAATTTGCATATTTTTGTTCACTCTTATAAATTCATGGATTGTACATTGCAACCATACACTTTTATAACAATAAAGACCCATCAACGGTAGGACATTTCGTTCACTTTTTCCTTTATTGATAACCCTAAATCTCGCTAATAACTTCAAACTAAAAAATAATGTTAACAAACAAAGTAGAAAATGGTTAACCTTGTCTATATATACCTACATTTCATATTTTTGTGTGAGATTAATTGATTGTAGTGTCTAATTTACAAAAATGTAGTGTTTTAATTATTACTCTATAAAGTTTACAGAGGTAGGTATATTATTTATCTCTTCTATTTATGTATTTTATTTGTCTACTTTAGACTAAATAAAGTCATGAAACGTACGTCATTGTATGGAAATGAGATGGAAAGGAATGAAATACTGACCAGGAACACTGGAGAGAGAACACCAAGTATGCGCGTAGTAAGTAATGAAACAAATATAGGTGCACTGTGAAAAATAACATGGTCATAAAGTTAATTAGCAAAGAAAATACAGCTGACAGAAGTGTGGGAAGATAAGAGACATGTTGGGCGGAGACCTAATAATTTTAATGAGGCAGAACTATACACGGAGGTGATTTCGGCCACCTGCAAACTTACAGTGGAATTTAAACAAACGGCAAACGGGGTATTGCTTGCATTTGAAACAAACCGACTGTTTGAAATAATTATATAAAACACAATCTCCATTAACATAACATATACGTAGCTTACTTATAGTGAATAAGAGCAATAATGCAAATAGTAAATTTATAGTAAGTACCTACCCATATCTTGGCACTAGTATTGCTGTTGTGTCTGAGAGTGATTTGTATGACGACTACAATTACTTAGACATTTTCTTTGGCTCCCAATATATTAACAAAATCTCATACCAACCAAATTCTTCGGGTCCTTGAAGCATTAATGATGCCCAATATACACAGGGTGTTTGTAAAACATGTAGGCGTCTTCCCCCATACGCTTCACCGCCGTCCGTCGCCACAATATTTTTTGTAACATTCTAAATATATGTATGCGTTGTTGTCTGAACATAAATCATGAACTCGTTACGATTTACGACTTCGGTCGGGTGTTCCGATTGGAGATTTAATTTTAAGGTTAGCCACACCGATAGGCTTTAGCGTGGATTTAGAGTGATCTCGTATGCGCACCTATAAATCAGAAAAATTCAAATCAAACTTCAAAGGTTCAGGGTTTAATTTTAGATATATGATTGTGTATGAGTAAGTATTCATAGAGGGAAATTTCGTAAATGTTGCATAGAAACCAACAATGTTGCTTTATTTATAAAATTATTCATATCCTAATAGGTATTATCAAACATATAGGTACGACCTCAATAATTGTAATAAACAGTTTACAATTTTTTAATAAAGTCTAATGTATGTAAGTGTAATGCAGTTATAATTTTTTTTATGTGATAGGTGGCAAACGAGCACATATTGTTTTTTCAGTCCCCCGTATAAACAGTTATTTGTTAACGATGTTTAGTTATGCTACGCTTTTCTTTTGTTGTCACGTAAAAGCCGTGGGAATTTAGTCAAATTTTACGAATAAAATTTTAGGTAAATAAAAAAAGTACCTACTTATTACTTTTTTAGTTTTTTACACATTATGTATTCATTGGCCGTGTATCTTCATATAAAGAGTTTACTGCGAAAACCCAATTTCTAAAATAAGATTAGACATGTCTAAATAAAACTTTAATTTAGGCTAGATGTCGCCAACCAAACATTATATCATATATTTTTATACACTCTACTCTGTTTATGATACTTTTTATATAAACAGTTATAACTGATGCTCTCTTGAGCCACAAAATGTAGTTTTCACAATGTTCACAGTTTTCATAATGTAGTATAAAATCATGTGTAAATTGACACTAATGGGCTACTGAGGTGACACATGAACGACATACTACCTGTGAAAATACGAGGAACAGAAATAGACGCATTAAAATACCATATTTATCATCTTGAACTATGCAAAAAACATCATAAATTTCACTGCCTTGTTTCTGGGTCACATTTTATATTTAGTTTTGATGCCTTGCGATAACTTTTTTTTTGCTAACGCTTTATTGGATTTAGTGTGTAGGTATAATATTTTTGTTTTTATACAACAATATGTATAAATGTATAAACAAAAACTTTGTTTTAAGTGTAGGTACATACTTTAATAAATATCCTTTATTTTACCGGGTACATATTTGCAATAGAAAAATTTACATCAAAGACATACATATTAGATGTGTAACTCGGGAACTAATCGAGATAATATTTCAAAGGTACAATACCTCTTGGTTACCCGACGTTTCCATAGAATTGCACCGAATAATATGCATGACGCATGATCTTCAGGTAACTTTTTATCAATACAAATAAATAAAATTTAAGTGTCTGTTTGTAATGTCAAAATATTAGTTTTTTTTAACTCATACAGATATTTGCACGATAGCTATGCCTAAAAGTCAGTTCTTAAAATTTTTGTCTGTCTGTCTTTTTGTTCCGGCTAATCTCCGGAACGGGTGAACCGATTTCCACGAGATTTTCACTAACAGATAGCTGGTGTTATATGGAGTAACTTAGGATACTTTTATTTTGGAAGAAATTATTTAAAATTATAAAATATTTGGATTAAAGAATTAGGGTAAGAGAAAGCCGCGCGGGAACTACTAGTTTTAATACACAAAAAAAAATTACTCCTGTCAGCATCAAGACATAAACATACACAAGACACATTGTTTAGTCATCGAACAAGCGATAATCCACCATTACGTTTTATTAGATGGCAGTTGGTACCTAATCTAACGTTTTAAAGCTCGGAGCCTTGTTTCAATACCAAAAAGTAGACTAGTCATCATAAACATTAAACTTTATTTAATAACAATTTGACATGTTCTAAAGTTTTAAATACATGAATTTATTTTAATGTAAGACGACTGTTTACGTTAATTGCACGTGTCAGTAACTTTCACCGCTTTACTCGTGCAATAAAACCCCAACCTAATCGCTTTCAAGGGCTTTAAGCGGCCATGACCCGTCCTGAGTGACGAGCGGAGGATATAACTGTAAACACACTTAGCTTACGCTGTCTTCTACTTACAACTAAAGAAACTTTAGCAATAGATTTCTTCGCTTCTCTTAAAGCATTTATAGACGTCCTACGCGTTTTTCAAATAAAAATATATCAGTAAGTTGTTTAAAAACTTAAGCATAATTTTGTTATTGTTATCCTTGATTAATTATTTAATCTACATTTCGAACTACATAAGCCCTAAATAAGAATTGTTAATATGTGAACTATTGACCACAGAGGTTTAAACCACATTTCCGCTCCACGTAAGAAAGAGTAAGAGTACATAACACTAGTATTGATTGATGGCCTTTAGGCGGTATAAGCATCATATAGATATATGTTTCATACTTTTCCAAATGCCGTGAGTGTTTATGCTATGCATATCTAATAGAGAAGAGATGGATATCGGGCTACTCTCCGGTTACCGGCCTGCCAGCCTAAATTTACTATATGGCCGGACATCACATTTTGTGCAAGTCGTTGTGAGAAAGTATTCAGCCAGATACCGGATAGTAAATTCAGGTACTTTATTTAAATAACATAACGAATATAATCCCTAAATCTCGTTTACAACAAAATTAATAGGAAGTGCTTTTACTGAACTTTAAGCAAATATGTATATACTAATATATGCTATGGGTATATGAATACCAATTTTTACTAAATAATTCTCACTTTATTGAAAGTTGTATTGTGTTTAATCGTTGAATAAGTTCCAAATAAGTATTTTTGTTATTTTATTTAGTTATATTATATATGGAAAACATTATTAAATATAAATTTGCAACTGTCTTAATTAAGTTAAGTGTTACTCTGTGATAGTGAGCAGACCATAGAGGAATTGGTTGTAGAGAAAAGAAGTGTGTTAGGTTATGAAACTACAAATAAACAACGAATCTTCGCGTCATAAACAAAGCATCCTGACACGATAAATCCTAAAACTAAACAATTAAATATTAAAGTAATATAGTTAATAAGAAAATTAATTATTGAAATTATTTTATTAAATTAAAATAAAAGATAACATACATGTCCAAATTACAATATAGTTAACTTAAACAAAAGTGCCCATCACACTCACCGCGTTTAGACGCTGGATTGCGATGGTCCTCCTCTGTACCAGGAACGGTCCGGATCGAGAGTCACCAGTCGTCTCTATGAGCCTTTGTCCAATCTCCTTTTCAGCGCACTTAAGCCTCTAATTTAAGCTGGCGCCTTCCGCGGCGGCTGATGGGGAGTGAACGGTGCGACTAAGGTGGCTGGCGGCTACAGTGCTAACGCAAGTTCCAGGGCATCAAAATCAGCCCGTCCGGCCTCTTACCATCTGACTTGCTCAGACCCGAAGGGTCAAAGATACAAGGGTTCTGCAGACGATATCGTCCAGAGCGTGGTGTCGTGGAATAACGATTAACGCGAGCAAAAAAAAATTATTTATTTATTTACTTGCAACAAGAGAAAATAAACGGATTTGGTAGTCTTCATAGCCAAAGCCAGCTAAGAAATGCATTTACATGAGCACATTGCTGTAGCAAATGAGTATTTATTTTAATTATTTAATTCTACTGACTAATGACTTCTCTTTAATGACTGTAAATGGTATACATATGCACTAATCAATTTAAATCTAATATATATCAACGCTGACATAGAAATTCCAATAAATAATAATTTAGTGAGCTTAATAAATGCCCGAAATAGACGCCAACAGCCATATAATTAAACTGACAAATAGGCCTTTTTAGCTATAATGTAGGTTGCCAAAGGTCACATCAAAACAAATTTAACTATATTTATAAAATACTATCAGCGCCCCGTGGTTTCACCCACGTAAGTTCCTATCTCGTGACAATATCGGCATAAAAAGTAGGCTATGCGTTAATCCAGGTCTTCAGCTATCTACACACCAAGTTTTATCGCAATTGGTTTAGTGGTTTTTGCGCGAAAGAGTAACAAACATCCATCCATCCATCCATCCAAACTTTCACATTTATAATATTAGTGGGATAACTTCAAGTTAAAAAAAATCACTAGGTAGGTAGGTATAACGAATACGTTAAAAAAATTTACCAAGATTAAGTCCCGTTGACTATCTACAATACCTACTTATTTATCCAGAAGTATGATGGTTGGTTCTAGCTTTCGAATGTTCCATGATGAATTTTTATCGATAAATAATTTAATAAAATTTGCACGTCTGCCATCAATCAGAAACCGGCTTAACATTTCCCGTGATTGTACATAGCGTCGCGTATGGTGATTATGTTTCCGGCTTATGCAGTCGCGATTGGATGCGTAAGTACCAGCCTCATAGGTGCATGGATAACAACGGTTTGTTCAACTTTCTTTATCACTTTAATCTAATGAACAGATTTCTTGAGTTCAATGTTCGGTTAAAATAAAGTACTTAATAAGAAAAAGCCACCTTAAGATAGGTGTTGGCTGATTCGATCAAAAAACAGGTTCTTGTTACTCTTACTATTTACATAATTATATTATATAGATGCTGCATCTAAATGGAATATATGTCTATGTGTGGTTCGTTCGTCGTTGAACCAGTACAGTCAGCTCTATCAATTTCATAAATAGGACAATTAGGTTCCGTGCGAGTGCGATAGGGAATATGTACACGTAATTGAACCACTAGCTTAATCTTAAGACAAGTCTTGTCGAAAGAGTTATCTAAGCATCATATTAATTATTAGTAGAGAAATATATATATAATTTTCCATCTGTTACGGATTCTATACATTAAAAATAACAGACAGACATAATATATATTTCTTTATCCAAGAGACTTAATATTTTAAGTCACCTTAGATTAGATGTGTAAACAGTACTCTTGTACTTTAGTAGGGTCAATTACATTAACGACAACTAGAATGACACTCTAAAGAGCTGCCACTTTCAGTGTCCCTCAATAAATGTATAACAACAATTGTAAACAAAACTACTTTGCCAGTAGTAAGGTTTTATACTAAACTATAGTACGCATAAAAACTTGGAGGATTAATCTAATGAGAACCCATGAATATTTTCAGTATTTTTGCATGACTGGCTTAAATTACTAAGTAGGTATAGAAAATTAAAATATACAGCAAAAGTTACGTTTTTATAACCAAAATCTTACTTTTATTAAATTGCTGACTGTACATATTCTACTAGTTTTATTACAGAAACAGTATTTGGTAGTACGCGTGTCACAATCTTTACATTTTTCTCTCATATCGATGGAGTGTGGGAAGGTGTAGCTCTTACATTATTCCAAACCAAATTTATACAACGATCAGCATTGAAACCCGATAATCTCCATGTCTCCGGCAATTTGCCTGAAATCAACTTACAAAATACGTAAGTTATTATCTGATTCGTGTTCGGGCGAAGTTGCTTGTTGGAACATTAGTTTCACAAAGCTCAATCTAATACAAACTTTAGGATATTGAAGTTAAGGTTGGTATTTGTGGTCGGGTATGTGATAAGGGTGGGATAATAGGGTCATATGACCGAACCGAGGTGTAACACTGGATATACGCACATACACGCAGAGGCGTGTACTCAAAGTGTCAGAATATTGGCATCGTGTATTTGTCAGCTACACGTACACTGATTCCTGCTAATATTTTTAATTCAAGATAAAGCATTACTGATCGCGTTGTCAATATTAGCAGTGTAACTAGGTTCTATAACCTGGTTACGCTACTAATAAACTTATACAATTTATTATGACTGTTTTCGAAATAAATAATTGTTTATTTAATGTTATAATAATGGTCATCTTTGATTGTATTATAAATATTACATCTAAATAAATATCTATGTATCTCATTATACTATCGCCGTCCACTGCTGGACGAACGCCTCCCCCAAGGAGCGCCAACTATCCCGGTCTTGGGTAACCCGCATCTATCCGCTGCTAGCCACCTTCTTCAGGTCGTAGGTCCATCGTGCCGCAGGGCGCCCTACACTACATTTGCTTAATCGCGGTCTCCACTCCTGGAGACATGACCGGCCCACTTCCACTTTAGCACACTGATTCTATGTGCGATGTCGGTTACTCAAGCACTCTGCCGAATAACTTCATTTCGAATTTTATCGACTAGAGAAACACCGAGCATCACACGCTTCATTGCACGCTGAGCGACTTTAAACTTGTGGACCAGTCCAACGGTGAGTGTCCACGTTTTGGCTCCGTACGTCATTACGGATAGGACGCACTGGTTAAATGTCCTGTTTTTTAGGGATTGAGTGATCGGTGACTCAAAGGTATGACGTAGATTCCCATACGCCGCCCAGCCCAGAAGAATTCTTATTATTATGCATGACTTTGGTCTCACCAATGTTCATCCCAAGTCTGAGTGGGACTTGAGGAATCGTCCAGACTGTTCAGCATTCCTTCCATTCCGCCAGGATGCCTATGCCGTCTGCAAATCGCAAGTGTGAGAAGTATTGGCCGTTGATATTGATTCCCCGTCCGTTCCAATCGAGCGTCTTGAAGACGTCCTCCAATGCATTCTAATTAGTCTAATCAGAAGCATTCCTAAGTAGTTTAAGTATTTTGAAATCTGCGGTATATATAAGAGGCAGAGGAACTGTCTTAAAACTATTTTATAAAAACAATTTTAGCATAGTCATAGTTTTGGTCACGGGTGAGTCGGAAAATTGATTAAATACATTTTTGTGAGGATCGACTCAGTCCGGGATTGCATTTTGTATATATAAGAAATTTCTCTCTATGCTCTCCGATGGTATCTAAAAGACGTCTCTACAGTACCTATCTGCCTTAGTACAATAACTAATACACCATAGGTCAGCACCTATAACATAAAATCTTATAATAACTTTTAAACTTTCGCGTTTATGATATAATTATGTATTTACACGGAAATTAACACGACCACGAAATAGGTATTACTTGTAGTCTGACAGTCAGCCTGTGACCACGGCCAGTGCAACCTGTTTGAAACGTCAGGCAATTCAGAGGTAAAATCTTGGTATAACTACAAAGCACAAAGTGATTTTAGACATATTGGACAATTTAAAATTTTTGGAAAACTTAGTCAAATGTATGTTTGTAACAAGATCAATTCTAGCCTGAATAACTTTTAAACCTGAACAACATGTTTGTATACGATAATACATTTAAAGCAAAATATAATACATTGTACTTAATAATTAATAATACATTTTAACTTAACTTTTTTTTATTCTATTTTATAAAGTATATTTTTTTTCTATTCTTAATAAAAGCATACGAACATTTTTATAGTTTATACTCTGTTTTAAACTTTATTAAATGTAAGAAACTCAAAATGTTCCAAAAATTCAATTTAAACAAAAACAAATGTTACGTAATCATGAAGTGAGCAGTGTACATAAACTACATCTCTCCCATATTGGCCGGTCCGTCATTACGCAACGGATCGGTCTATCCTCGCCATAGCCGGTTCATTACATCGGTTGTAAGCCGGATGACTGGACCGATCCGATCGACTAATGACGGCCTAAGAATTTTGTGACGCATCTCATTACGACCATAATTCAAAGAGAATATTACGTGAGCTGAAGTAACATAACCGTGAGAGGAGACGTATCTATTTATATCTCTATTTCATTCGCCAGTGGGATATTCAGTTTTAGGTAGAATACCTATATTTAAGGAATGCGGTTGTGCGGCGCTGCCATTGTATAAAATCGATAACTTATTTAAGTAGATGTAGGCAGAGCGTGGAAATGGATGGAATAAAGCATGTTGTACGTATAGAGTATAAGTTACATAAGTTTTACTATAACTTATGCTTCAGGCTTTTGTTTATATAGAATGAGATCCATCACTACATTTGCGTTATTAAGATGATGATATAGATATATGAAGATGAAATAACTACTACGAATATATTTCCTTTCATAATCAACCTCAATGTAGGTACTGATGCAAATCCAAATTCTGTATTTGCATAAGAACCCGAAGGTTCTTTAACTACTTATGTGTGTAACATGTAGACCAGAGCGTCTAACTGCAATAGTCTATGCGGCTATCATACAAATTTTGTCCGGACAATTCAGATTGTTGTGAAGTTGGAAAACCACTGTAGCATGAGGAAAGGTAGTTTGTAGGGAACACAAACTCCAAGTTGCGTACAAAATATTACGTTTATCTCATATTAAAAACAATAAGATACGCAGAAGGTAGTATCTACGCAATATCACAAGGAAGTTCATAGGTTTGAGTAAGTTTAATAAAAAGGTTACGACGACGCCCAGTAATAACAGGTAATGGTATATGTTTATTTACATTATCTGATAATACTAATTAACAAAATTTTCTTCCTAACTTTCACGTATATTTTATTAAAATGTTAATGCATGTTTTTGAATAAATATTTCCATAAACATTTTATCCCCTTTTTCCCCTTTAACAGCCGCTCCGTAAGAGGGTTGTTGGTATTTTCTGTATTGAAGGCTTGCGTATAAACAGGCACTATTCTCAAAACGAGCGCCTTTTCCACTCGAGTTTTGTGCCAAACAATATTCTTGAAACTTTATAGTAGATACCTTATTTGGTCGGTTTATATTTCCGCATACTGTTTAACGGAGCTTAAATTTTCTGTAGGTACTTGGCTGCAGAATATTTTTGAGAATAAATGAGGAGTGTTCTGGGACTATACAACTGTTTTGAATGTAATGCTGACATAAGGAAAGGTATTTGTGCTTATGGATCCGCCTAAAGAAGGTAGAGATATATTATACTAGAATTGTTTCATGTAGCGTTTAGTAAGACCGATGTCCGATGTTAGATCCGATGTAAACAAGCTTTACATCAACTACCGTTCGTCTACATAGGAATACAATTAAACTACTAAATAAAGAATATCTATAATGAAGACTTAATATGTTTCTAATCGCTCAATTAACAGAGATTATACTTTCTAACTGGTTAATTCTAGGGATATATGTAAATGATACCCGTAATATCTATATATAATATACGTAAAGAGAATTCTTTGTATAACTTTTAAACACATTTCGCGCACGGAAAAATGTAAATCAAGAACATTAAAGTGGAGAATATTAAAATTTTTGAACAAAATGTATTATAAATTTTGAAATTATATGAAACGGCTACATCAAGCTACTCGTGTACAGTATGATATGTATGTATTCATTACCAGTATTAGTTATAGGGCACTATAAACTAAACTAATATCTTGATTTATATTACAAATAGATCGAGGAAATTAAACAAAACATTCAATATTTAATAAATTATGGTCGAAGCTCGACCACCAGGCCATCTCTAGTATTTACTAATATGGGACGTATCATAGCCATTGCCAGACTTTACTGATTAAAGTAAGACATAATCGTAATTTTATAAAATGACCAAATATTAAGATTGTAATTTGTGGAGTTCAGTCAATAAAACGATAGTTCCGGAAGCTTGAACCAATGTGGGTGGGCCCCCGATACTGACTTAAGTGGTTCCGTTTTATTCATTTATGTATCTACACTGTCTTACTCCCACTCAAGATTTGTAGTCTATAATTTGTTTTGATACACAGGAATATACCTGATGGAGTTGTCTTTATAAAAAAATATATACATATAAGAATTTAATCTACTTACCTAATTTTTCCTACTTTATTCTCATGTTCAAAAGTTTAAAGACACAGTGTACGACGTACACCACTGAGAAAACTTATCGAATGCACTGATAAAGCGTAATCAACTGACTAAGGACCTTTGTAGAGTGTTGGGGGTTCGTTTTGAGTCTGGCTGTATTTTTTCTACGTTAAGAAAAGTAGTAAAAATACCCCTGCAGAGATTTTTACACCTTTACTGAGAGCTGAGTTTAAAAAAACACAGACTCTTTGCAAGATAAATTTAGCTACAGCAGTTTATATTCTATCGCTTATCACTAGATATAACAGACAAAATATCATTAAGTATTTGTATAGGCAAAAACATATTTTAGCATATTATAGTGGTTATTAGAATAGACCACTATATTATCTACCATCGGTCGTACCTAGACCTTTCATCGGTCAATTAGTGGGGATCGTAGAGCAAACACATCGTAAATTAGTTCACACAAACAGAGTTAATGAGAGATCGCAAACAAGTCCGAGTGTCAAGTGCTTGTACCCAATAAGAGCAATCGGACCGTTGTCACGATTGTTTGGCAGACTCTATTGCGTGTTGACGTGTTTGTTCAGCTACGTGACGATTCTCACTTGAATCGAATGTCAAGATTGGTATTTACACAACTCATCTACAGCTGAGAATACCTTTCTTTTTAACAAAAAAAACTCATAAGTCGTAAATTTTAGAACACTTCTGACAATATTATTGTTCTACATAATGGTTTCACATAAATAAAATATTTGTTTGTTTAAGTATATTTTAAGTAATCCCCAAAAATACAATTTATTTTCACTGGTTTTAATAAAATTTGAAAGCATTCTTCCATACCTAACAGTGTTGGGGTATCCAATCTCCTTATTGACATAAACAAAGCATTTATAACTCGTACCTATCTACATTCATCTATTCTTTAGAAGTT
The DNA here is from genome assembly GCA_949752705.1 of Callimorpha dominula. Classification (NCBI taxonomy): domain Eukaryota; kingdom Metazoa; phylum Arthropoda; class Insecta; order Lepidoptera; family Erebidae; genus Callimorpha; species Callimorpha dominula. The sequence goes on along the minus strand of OX457002.1, from coordinate 14,598,021 downwards.
TCTAGACGCATCATCATGTTTGTTCAAAAGCAAGTGCACAAAGTACCTCAACTTTAAATTCTAGGCCACTTTAATGAGAGCTTCAAATCTGAATACATTTCCGTCTGAGCATTAGTACAGAACAAACATGTAGAGAGGTGGGGTAGATCCTTTCAGACTGGTTGTGTATCTTCAAGAATATCAGTTGGACAAACACACGGGAGTGGGCGAGTTGGGTAAGTGGTGGGGGCGGGGGTGGTGTTTACTACGCTCCGGGGAGGTGAGCGGAGAAATGAAATTGGCAGATATTTCGGTGATGTGACACACACGTGTAGGTAAGCTTGGCTAGCAATGAAAGTTTTGCGAGGTTTTTCCACTTTCTACACGAGCAGAATAAAGTAAAAGAAGGTGGAATGTGTTTAGGTACCCTTTATACATACGTAAGGAATGGGAACCCTTCCGTTATATCCTCCAGTAGAAAATATATTGCCTGTTTTCTGAGCTCGCCTACCCGCACAAAATATCGGTATGTAGTAAAGAACTAACAAAATAAATAAGGCAAAATAATATCAGAAAAAGGTTTCGCTACGCTCAATGTTGTAGGGCGTAGCGTAGAGTTGGTATCTTGTTAAAACGTCCGTCAATGAAAATGTTGCGTAGATCTGAGGTATAATTTAATTCAATAGTAATTAATATGCATTCGATCATTAATTTCATAAGGCCACGGCTATAATGTGTCTACTTAAACTTTAGTAAGACCGTGGCATTAAGGGTAAATTTAATTTAAATGGTTGATTTGTCTACAAGAAAACTTTGTTGTTGGTTATAATGCGGTAAATACTCAACAATTTATGTATATTAAAAGCTGCATAGAATCAATCATACTCTGTATATACGACTTCGAAGTTTCATGTTGACTGAATTTATACTGACCTATGTTCAATAGCTTTATCAGCGTCTATACCAGAATATGAAAAAAGTTTTGGACTATTTACCACCACACTATTCAATATTTTTTAATAGAAACTTTAGACAGAGCTAAACCATTCATCATCTGAAAGACAAATTTGCGCTGCGGGTGCGTTCTAGATCGACTTGTCCATCACCAATTTTTTTAATTTTTCCGCATTCAACCCACAGTTTCAACCATCGAGAGAAATGATAGATATCAATTCCGTTTTCTAATCACTACAAAAATTTATACCGTTGTTAACCCAAATTAATTATAACTTTTAGAAAGATAATACATTTATTTTTAAATTCTGTACAAAGTTATAAGACTTAACCAAGTGTAATCCTGATTTACATCTTGCCACTTATCCGTCATCATCGTAACCTTTTCCAAAGTACTGATATTATGGTCGGTTTCTTGCTCTATATGATAGGGAAATTACTATATCACACTTAGTATGTACTAAGAAGCTAGTTATAGGTGTTATGTAATGCAATGGCATTCTTTCTGTAAAAAAAGGTATACACGGTCAGTGTGTATTTTCAACAAAAGCGAGAGGAATAATTATTGTATTTGTCGAGACCGCAATATATTGTTCTCAAACTCCATATAATATCGATAAAACATTATAGGTATATGAGGGGAACAAATCAAACCAACAAGAAAAGTATGACATTCACATTTCAAACTTATTTTTAAAATTGAGGAGTGTCTCCATTCTTCAAGTTTATATGTTCCTTTCTTTTCTTTTTTTTAAATTTCAATAAATATATTGCTAAGTATTAAATGAAGTAGTTAAGTTTGAACTCAGTACTTTACAGTAACATTATTTAAGTATGTACGTATGTTTTTTCATACTCGTACTTTGGTTTTATTTTCATTTATTTTTTTGGGTAGGTATATCTATTGTATTAAAAATGCAATTAACTGTAGTATTCCTAATATTAAATGCGTAATGGTAAGTCGCTTATTATTTCTTATGGACGCATACAATATGAGGGTTTATTTCTACTTTATAAATAAAATAATAACTTTAGACTATTTCTTTCAATAACTTCGTATTAAAACATTTTTCTAAAGAATAAACCTCATCACGAATTTTATCAGAATCAAAACAAACAAGTTCGCTGGATGGTTTGTTCAAAACAATAGAGACATAAAGCCTGGCATAATAATAAAGAAACTTACCGAGTTTGTAGATATTGTTGAGATGAACGAGTAGGTATAAATAAAAGTGTGGCGATACATCTCTAAGTAGATAGATATCTAACAAAAATAGAAGAAATATTTTTTTCTCACTGCGATTAACAATCATTATTTCTTTAACATTTCATTGTATTATTTTTAAAGCGTTAGATGAGCATGAGTGTAATCGCAGGTGGCTAATCATTATTTATAATTGACACACAAATTATACATTATATGACTTTAATGTAAGATCTCTGCTGAAAGTATAATATAACTTTTACAGATTAGAAAGCAGTACAATATCTTCCCATGTAATTTGCTATTATTCTTGTCATAGGTTTACGTATCCAGGCATTGCTGCGAGATCTCCTAGAAAGTCCTACTTGTGTTGAGGGTTTCCCTTAAAATCAATCAATTTACAGAATTCCTACAGTTTATCCTATCTACTTCAATTAAAAATTTTGAGCTCGTACAAAAAAAATACAGAATCAGTCTTAAATGCTGGTTGTCGTGTATTTGAGCGCTTATAAACTAACTTTATAAACTAAAACCTACCATCTATCAGAATGTAAAACATAATTTACTGGTTTTTATCGCAGTTATGTACCTAAGTTATTTTGTAGGCTATGTAAATGTAGTAGAGAGGAATCGACCTTTTATCATTAAAAATATGGGTATAATCAATCTAATTTGCATTCCCTTTATTTCATTTGCTTAACTACACACGCAGAGAATTCAATCCCGTTAGTTTTATTACATCTTCCTTACAAGAGATAGATGAGGGAATTTCCTTTGATACTAAAGAATAGGCGGTATCGGAAACGAGTTAAATAACAGACCTCTTTTGTTTTGTTTTAAAGCCCCAAGGAAAATAACAAGACGGCAGAATATTGATGAGCTTCCATCGTAGATTGGATGTCTACTCGCTTGATTTTATATTTATAAACATTTTGAGTTCTCTCAGCGGGAGTTTACGTTTTCTGTCAATTTACAAGACGAGAGTACTTCTCGACCCATTTTATTGGTCGATAGGAAATGACAAAATATTACTGTTACTTCATGTCGGTAATAGCTTATTTCGTCGTGTGGGAGACGCTTTCAACATAAACGTGGCAAATTGTGTCAGATTTAATATCGTTTGATTTATGTATATAAATAAATTTTACATTCATATTATATTTTGTTGCAGATCAATAACGTATAAAGAGCGGAGAACAAACTCTGTAAACGCTGGGAAAAAATCTCGAATAACATAAAAGAGAGATGGCCCAAATCTGAATTCATATCATGCCTTATCAGAATGTCTTCCGAACGGATAAGTTTGATCGCGTACGGGAACGAAACGTGCATCTGTGGCCAAAAGATCTCATTTTCTTTACAGCTACAATTTTACCGGCATCCAAACTTTATTGATAGGTTTTGGAAAATACGCACTGATTAAAAAAATATACCTTGTTATTTGTACAGAATAATATGTTATGTAGTGTAATAAAATATATTTACTGTTGATTGAGAAATACATTTGCTGTAATAAGAAAAGAGATGGCTTAAAACACAATAGCTCCGTAGCATTTCGGACGGAACATCGACAAGTTAATGAAAGGCATTTGTATGTAACGGACTTGAGCAAGCTTCCTCCGGAGCTCGATAATGGGGTACATTGCGTGTTTTTATAGAAACTCCCTCTGGCAATCGCCATGTGGATAGCACTCAGGCACGTATTGTTAAGCAGAATCACGCATATAAATGGACGTTGTAGTCATGATGAATACTAAAAATCCGTTAAATAAGTAACTCAGTTCTACGCTTTCCTATTTTTTGTTTAGTCTTTGTTCGATCTATAGAAAAACATCATCAAGAAAACCAATATAGGTGTTGCTAGTAACACACGATCGACGAAAATAAACAGTTAGGTACTTACCTACTATTTTTCTACCTACACATATAAACGAATATACATATTCTACGTCAAAAATAAAAAACTTACTAAATTATGCAAAATACTGTTAGACAGTTGCTTTTAAAATACAGAATTGACACCGGCAACCATTCCGGTACAAACTGCCGGCCATAGCATTCGTCCCGAGAGGTGGCCATTTGGCTTGCGTTCTCTGGGATACTTCTCCACCTCCGTTTCAAATAAACTGAGTACAGTTTTCAGCCAGAGTTGAGAACAGCATTTTAGCCGAGCGTCGTAAAGCGAAGGATCTTGAAACCCGTTACCACGCGACTCCCGGCGACATCTAAATTCAAATTTTTCTTCTCGATTCATGCAAAACCTTACGACCCACTATCTGCATAAAACGAGATGAATTTCATTTTATATCGTTACGTTCACTCTATGTTTATGCTAGCGCCTGTAAATTGATTTCACTTACATCGTTACCTGGAGCCTTTTGGACTACGTGAAATTATTTAATTCCGTCTACAAATGTACATATCTACATATGTGGAAGGAACATAACATAAGATGCGGTGTTACGCAATCCGGGAGCTTAAAAGGGAACCATTATCGTAACTAGTTTGGCAGCGCTCAGTACGTTCAATGTTACCGGCGCGGCGTCCCTGATATCCATTACCCATGAGGCTTACTTATATTGTAGAGCCTTTCCCATCACATAAAAATATCTTTAGAGCCATCTCAAAATACTAATATTATTTGTTTTACATAAACATGTTTACATTAAATTGTTAAAAAAATATACCTAGATAACGTTTTTCAATTCAAGGCAAACATTGAGGGTTGGCTACAAAATGCAACTCACTTTAAACTTGCCGACTAATTAAAATGTTACATTGTATTTAAAGCGTCTCAGCCATGCGACTGTGTATTTTAATATAGAAGGCTAACGTATTAATTAATGTTGGTAATACTCGTGTCTGGCATGCACTCAGCTCAATGGTTGAGAGTAGAAATACTTGATGTTTTTTTCTTTCCGGTCGAAAGGCAAGCGTTCATAAGCGATCAGCAATTGACTCTGGAAACAAACCCTATATTGGATAAGATACAGTTATTTAATCTTTTAATTTAAAATCATGACCTGTTAACTTGACGCTGGCGACATCGTGCGTAAGCCGACCACAAATGATTTGAATCTTTATATTTATGCTCTCGATAAGTATCCGAGTATACTAGGTAGGTGTCTTCTAACTTCACTACACTGTGGACACTTTGAGATAATATAATAATTTGGCAGGCGTCATATAATTTCATGACGAAATCTCGTCTACTTTTTCTTGTGGCAAATCTCTAAAGTTTCCAACCTAAAGCATTGTGAATAGACCCGTAAAACAACGAACAACCATTCATTTAGGGATCTCCAAGTTACGTCAGCGGCTTATGAATAAAGAGGGGTCGGCTGCCGGAAAAATAGGGGGTTATTCAAAAGGAAAAGTTTTTTTGCGTAAAAAAGGACGACTAAGCGGTGGATTATCGTCCATTCGCTGACAAGAGTTTTGTGGAACTCGTGGCCGAGTTATACGAACAAGCTTTTTATTATCGCTTACTGGAAATGTTAGGGAAAATGTACGGATAAGAAAAACAATTATCACCACGCTCCTTTTGCTGTTTACTCTGTTCGTATTTACCCAACCAAGCTTTGTCATAACTAAAATTTTAAACACGGACAATGAGTCGGTTCTTGGGTAGGTTTAGGTACCTGTTTTAATATTAATGGCTTTTGTGGCGCCTGAATGCCATACTACCTTAAATATATAGAAAAAAAAAATCTTTTGTAAAAAATACTACAAATTTGACGTAAAATAAGCCAAAGCATTTTTTTTATCCTATCGTGTGGATGGCTTTGGTGCGATAAAAAAACAATTTCCGTCATATACCTAACGCTGAGGTCTCACGAAAGGTGTACGATTTGGGCGGATGACTTCATAATTATTTTCTACATGTGGGCCAACGATTCGTTCCGGGACATTAGCGATGGCCAAAGAGCCGGGACCAAATCCCAGCCGAGTAACGAGATCTCCGGCTCAGCGTGAAATTGTGAAATTACCGGGACGGGTAAAGACGAACTACATTTCCAACTAATTAAGTAAATATTTTTGTATGAAATTCATGTTTAATTTCATTTTAGTTCTCGTTTTATAACTGGTCGTAGTTACAGCATCGTTTTAAACGGCTTCAAAAAACAAAACAACTAATATTTTTTACCTCTACAAAAATTTATTAAATACTTTTCTCGGAATTTAGGACCTAGGAAAAACTATAAATTTCATAAAATGTTAAAACTCTACTTAAAGGAATTTCCGTCCTCTTTCGATTCCCGTTTCTCTGGCTTTCTATAACAGAAAATTCAAGGTATTAGGCCGACTTCATGCTTATTTGCCACACTGGTAGTATAAATAACATAGACCGGGATTTTGATCATCATTTATCAAATCATACATCAAATATTGTAAAATAAGTTTGTGTAAACATTACTATTCTTATGAACTAATAAAGATATTATTATTATTTAAATTTAATCTTACTTGAAATCGTTAAGTGCCCTTCCAAATACGCTGAGAGAACTGTTAAGCAGTCTAAACTCCTATAATATATATATAACTCTAAGCATCAAGAGACTTCTACCTACGAACCTGTACCTGTAGGTAATATCAACAAAGCTAATAGTCGAAACAATATATGTACATGTAAACACGTCAAATTATACATGTAATTACTAACACACAACTAAGTATAGAGACGTCAATACAAAACGGCACCGCAGTGCAGAGCAATTTGACGTGAAACTTTGGGAACGTATTTTGTGTTTACGCAAACGTTACGTTGTTCTCTGAAACTGTGAGATAATGCCTCCGCCCGGGACCTTCGTCAATGTGCTCGGATATTCTGTTTACTGATAAAAGAAAATGTCTTTAGCTCTGGCAACAAGGTGTTGTATAAATCTTTTGCAAATGTGTGCTAGGCATGTTATATGTACGTATGTATGAAACTGATATATACAATGCATCACAATAAAGAGAAGATAATTATGTATGTACTTATTACACCTATTACGTACGTCGAATTATGTCGAGATTACTTAGAAACGGCTCTATGATGGGGATGACATTTTATGTTTAGATAATGTTCTGATTTGTGCGATGTAAGTTTTACTTGCAATGATCTGGGCATAGTAGTGCTCCCGCCAAGTCAAGCAAAAAAACAATATTATTCTTTTCTCAAAGCTATTTGGAAGGTTATCACTAGGGCATAATATAACGAGGTATATTCAGATATTTTTCATTCAAATTGAACCTGTAGTTTAAAAACTATTGCAAGTCAAAATAACTTAATTTTATCACTGACTTACCGATCGTTAGAATTCTAACTTACTTCAAGCAGACACAGCTTCAAACTTTAACCGCAGTTAGTGTTTAACATATAAAATAAACATTCTATTGCATAAGTAAGTTCGAAATCCTGTATAATAAATATGCAATTACAAAGTAACTTTGCAGTTCATATAATTTTTCGACAGGCAATTACACGCACACGGCAATAGCATCTACAGACTGACAAATATTTTGCGGTAGGCAAATTGAGTTGCACTTTCATTTTTTTAACATGTTATGTTTTTGATTGGAATTTTCAAGAAAGTCAGTCAGGCTGTGGCCTCCATGATTTTTTTAATAACGAATTGTTATAAATCTTAAAAAAAAATGTCTACCATTCCTGTCACTGGCTGCCCTGTAACAGAGCCTCGTGGATTACAACTGTGTACCTTGCCTACATACTATTTCATGGACGTATTAATTTAGAGACAGCGTTTACCTGCCTCACACCTAAGAGCTAAGTGATTTAATTAACCGAAGGGTACGCTTGGGAAGTGTTAACATACCTACTTTAAATGTCGTATTTTCAACATACGACAAGTTTATATAATTTTATAGTTTATTAAACATACTTTATTTTCATTTTTCCACAGCAATCTTAATTATTTACTATTTGCAGTAGGTAATAATTATGTAACCAACACTTTTTTTTTCTTTTTTTTTTTTGTGTGGGATTCCCCACGGGTCATCACCTCACCGGAGCTGGCGGTGAAGTGGTATGTCGGAATCAAACTGACTAAAACCACACGGTGTTCCGACATAAGTGGGTCTATTTCAAGGGACTCGGGTATACCCTAGAAAGGAAGTCCCCGAGAACACCGAATGACCTTGGTCGCGTGTTAAATAATAGGCAGTTTCACCAAAACGTGCGGGGGGAACACATTGCGCCACCATCTCAGGCCTGCTTCTGCTAGGGTAACGGGCAGCCTCACCCGTTACCCCCAGGTCAGCGCTCATGGAGGTCGGAGATCATTTTGCGATCTCCGTCGCCTTGTGTAGGTATTGCCAGTTCATTTATTGTAATTTTAAATTCTAGACTATGTATAAAGCAGTGATATTCTTAATTTAAGATTTTATAATTTAACTAACCATTATAAATGCATTACCTATGTATTTATTTACTACCTATGTGTATATTAAATGGTTTTTACTGAATCAATTGTGTTAAGTATGATAAACATAAACTTAGTATATTTATCTTAGAGTACCTATACTAAGTTTATGATGATAAAGGTATGACATATATAAATATCGATGACGTTTATTCCTTTTTGTCAACGACAAGAATAAAGAAACCTGCACTGACGACAATTAATGGTGAGTTACAGATTAGTTTGTTAGTACCTAAGACTCACTCTTCATGCTCTGAGTCTTTACTGGGTGTACAGACTACAAAAAAGCTAATGAGAAGGTTTAGATCTAAACCGTACCTAGTTACCTACATATTTACGTGACATATAATATTTCCATTTACGTTTACTCCACCATAACTCTTAAACTACTTAGTCCGTTTTGACTATTGAGGTGTCAATCGATTGATAGTCTGGCCAACTAATATCAATAATAATACTAAGAAGATACCTGAAGTTTTGTTAAAGGTTGTTACACGGTTAAAACACTTCATGAAGACGAAATACAGCATTTTGACAATGACAACAACAATATGCGTCCCCTTTTCATTTAAATGAGTCAAAGAGAAACGGGTAAGTGGAAAAAAAAAAACTATACTAAACAAATTTTCGAACTGTTCATTTATTTACCATCATCAAATACAGGAGGACAATGAATAAAAATTTTAAATACCACCCATCATAACTAGTAATATTCTTTAACTTAATTAGTAAGGATACTTTTTCATTAGGTTAACTCGGAATCTACACATAACATAAATATGTTAATTAGGTATTTACCTAGCCTACAGACTACTGGATGATTATACGGCCCCTCCAATTTCACATAATCTTTAACATTTTACGAAGCTATTTTGAACCGGAGAACATCAAAGACATTTCAGTAGACAGAGACGGCCTTATCAAAATTCAATATCTTTATTTTGTGTTGGAAAAGGACGGTGCACCCAGCTCGACTAATCTCGATGGAACAATGTTGCGTCTCAATCCAAAACAATTTATTACTAAACGTATTATCTCTTATACTTGTTTCATAAATATAAACTTTATTACAGCTGGATAAAGTTTAGACTCGTATGTGTTTTATTATTTTTAGGTCGTTTTATAGCGGGTATGAATATCTCATTCCCTTGTAAGCTGGTCCTTACATTGTAAGCGTTGGAGACACGTCAACATGCGGTGGACCGAAGGACTGCTCATATTTCTTACCAGTAAACGAAATTATTTTGCTAATTATGGATATAATTAGTTTAATTTCATCACCACTTTAAAAGACCCTTCGGATGACCTACCGCAGCGTTCGCCGGAGATCGCTAACAGAAATAATGTGTAATTTTATTCAAATGAGAATTAAGTAGTACTTAAGTAAAAACTTTGCATATATTGAATTTTCTGTATCGCATTCAATTGATTTTCCACCTGTTGTTATACGCCTAATAAACTTTATAACATGCTAAATAAAATTAGTTTCTATTGCTCCACAAGTCATAACTTTGTGATAAGTATCCACTAAAAATTTAATATTTTTTATTTTGTATAAATTACCGAAAATACTGCAACAATATCGCATACTTGGAGATATTTTTTTAATGGAACTATCCTGACATCTGGAATTTCTCAAGTAAAATAATTGCAAAAATATATTGACCGCTATACTTTCTTTTTAAGTGCTGATCAAACGGAAAGCCGGTATAACCCAAATTGTCATAAGTATCATTAATAAATATGTACGTTGTTACAGTTAATATGCACCGTTATTCGTCTAGTGAAATAGCCAGTACAGTCAATGTCAAAAATCGACGGAGTCCATATTAGCGGGAGTTAGTTAAATAAATCAAACAGTGCGCGATCGCGCCGCCCCTCCCAGGCGATTTCAAAATGGCCGCCCCTCACAGCTGACTGCTCTCTCACGGTTTTTGCCATTGCCACCATTTTGTCGCACGCATTCTTTCTTTTTTTTTTAATCCCTTTAAACATTTTTGCTTGTCAAATTAAATGACATTAGCTTTATGTAAATTGATACTTATGTGATGACAAAATAAACAATGCTCAGGTGTTTTTTTGTTTACCAAATTTTGGTAGGTTACGCAACAAAACAAACAGAAATATATATTTTAAAAAATAAAATATTAGAACTACAAACTTGCATATTTTTTGATGGCCTATGAATTTTTAAGTACCAAATTTAAAGGTAAGAAGTAGTTATAAATATATAAGAACTAACTATATTAAAGTTAAATTCGAATACCTCCAATATTATATAGTTTTAAAAATACCCTTATCTTATTATTATAAGAGTACCTGGAGTGCCGTCTATCTTAGGCCTATGTGGATTTAATAACTCTTTAATCTTCTTGAAGGGTAATATTTGACTTTACTCTGTACAAGTTGCCTTATTCCATCTTTATGATATTAGGTTAAGTTCGCTCTGTAAGGATTAAGGCGGCTCTTAATTCAACGCTCCCGGGCCGGGATAAATTTAACGTTTTGAAGAGCTTATGAAGAAAAACTGAGATGTACGGATAAGCTCTCTCGTTTGAAATATCGGTGTATTCATGTGTAATAGATACAGAACAAAGTTCATAAATATTTCAAATAATGTTCTTTGAGATTGAGCGCGAGTGTACATAAATTGCAGAGTTTACAATATACCAAACAAGTATTTTGAGTTTTGTCGAAGCATTAACCTTCTGGCAGACATACCAAAAGATTTTAAATTTTAGTTGCATTTTACTCGTCAGTATACTGGTGCCAACAGTTTAATTGCGGCGCGAAATTTACACTCGCTTTGAATTATACCTGCAAAACATAAGCACACGTGGTAATGGGCACACAGCCTCCGCAGCGCAGATATACACGGTAATTTGAACGGATCTCTCGATATTTCATTTTATTTTCCTCTTCAATTTCGTTTTATTTTCGACGAGCGGAACGCCTCTAGCTGAATGGAAGGTAATTGTAGGCCACGCAGCGAAGGGTTCGCTTCAGGGAATAATTGTAAGAATATAGCGAAACCTTTGGGAGTGTTTAATGCCAGGATATGTTGAAGCCACATTTTACTGGGCCTGCGCGTTATGCTTAATGCTGGACCAAGGACGAAAATTATCTAAGTAACGAGTTTTGTAAAAGCTGCTATGGAAACTAATGAGACTGTTCGGTCCCTCGACTTGTTGTATGAATATTTTTATTGGGCATAACTTTAATTTTGTAAGGGGGCGATTAATTTTAACGGTAATAATGAAGAGCGTTTCGTGACAGACCGGAGCGTCTCGTCAACGAAGTGCTTTCAGTGATAAATGTTAAAAGCGAGGAAAGGGTCGCGATAAACTTATGTAAAAGCGTACTCACCGATATGGAAGCATTGGCGTCACATGGGACTTGGACTTCGGACACACTGCACACCACTGAATATTTAAAATAATGAAAAGCCCGGACAACGGACCGGGGCGTTCCCTTTTAAAAATGCACTGCACTCCGGGTTTTACTGCGGCCGTGCAGGTTGGTCGAAGAGAAATTCTTAAGACCAGGATAACAGTCTCGTAAAGGAGGTGGTTCCTGCAATACACCAGTTGCAAATAAGCGCATAGCCGTAAGCAAGCCCGAAAGCTATAGATAGGTAGGTACATTTAAACGGAACAACTCACAGTATTTTAAAAAAGTAAAATCTACTCTTGCTTACTGAACGTTGACCGATGTTTTAAAAATGAAAAGCATTTATTCAATTATGTAAAACAAGTCTAAGTATGTTTGTATTCACTACCTCTCATTTAATTAACATTTTTAGATAACTCTTCAAATCACAATAAAAGAAACATTAAAATCAATCTACTTGTGTGTGATTAAACATTGATTATCTAAATGTTCCCAAGACAAGTTTATGATTTGATACTCAAATAAAACTTTGGGTGTCTAAAATTATATAATATAGAGAGCCATTTAAATAATAAAGATATCAAAACCTTGTTACAACAAGATAATCTTTTGGGCAAAGTACTTTTAATGTACAGGGGCGTATTACCAACCTGAAATATTATTTATCTGTAAGATTTATAGAAAAATAATAATTCAGATAAGATCACTTTATTTTTAATATTATTTAATATTTCCTTTATTCAACTCATAAATCCAATACTAATTAATTTTAAAGTGCTCATTATCCAAAGCAAAGGCAGCAAATAGGTACGCATAATTTTTGTAAGGAACCTATTTTTTTTGTAACTTTTAGCTGTTTGACTCTCAACATTCACTTCTCAACAACTCAAACTTTCACATTTCTAATTAGACGAAAAGAAATTTTCTATAAAAACAGTAAACGGGCAGTCAAAAAAGCAATCACGAAAATAGAGCGGCGCGTTTCTAATTAATTCTAATTAGGCGTCGGTAGGTGGCTCTATTATGGCTAAAAGGAAGTGGGGAGGGTTCGGAAAATCGTCAATGTCCCGTAACCTTAATTTAATACCGCTTTACTACAGGATTAGAACGTACCAACCGTGGTCCATTTGCATATTTTTGTCGTTGATTTGAGTCAAAAAAGCCCTCCTCTTTATAATGTTAACTTAGATACATTTATACCTACTAAAGTACACACTAAATAATAAAAAAATAAACTACTTGATATTGTCTAAGATATCTTGTCAAGTGATCTCTTTTTTTATATTTTAATGTATTCAGATGAAGATACAACATTTACTAATACTATTTATGGGTAATTATCTTCATAAGTGTCTTAACACCTATAAAGAAAATTGCCCATTAACTTATTACAAATCATACTATTAAAAGAACCACACTATGACATACGTTGAATATATAAAACATTTGGTATATTTATTCGAAAGTTCCCTTCCATAATTTTTTTCCTCATAAATTAAATTGTTCTTTATAAAATATCCGGCATAGAACATATCAAATTGGTACAAATACAAATTAGGGGGTTTTGTTTTAATTATAAATGAATCGTTGGTAATTTGAGAATGCTGATAGCGGTTTTATTAATGTAGTAAAACAAAATTGTAGTTTATGTGGATGTGCCTAGTAGAGGTTAGGGGGGAAATATTATTAACCGATATGAAAGTTTATCTGCATCCTATTCTTTAAAGCAAGCTAATCAAAATATTACGGCCAATATGCCAAGATCATTTAAGACTTTTGATAAAATGTAAATCAGCAATGATAAAAATGAGCTTATTAAGCTCATTACAAAGTAAAAACGTAAAAGTATTTAAAAAAGTCCTTTTTGCTGAAAGGGTCAAAAGTACCTATTAACTTTATTCAAACACATCCAGTCACTTTGGGCCTCTTCGGTAGTTCTTCAAATCCCATTAGGCACATCCCATTTCGCTTTACGCAAATGCAAAATTCACTTGAAATTGCGTGAAATGGTAGCCACAGATTTTGCATAATCAAATTGACTTTATCCAAACGCAGTTTCGATGCAAATATGACGACAAATGTTCGTCCAAATTTTAAAGACAACCGGAGGGGAATTTTATATCTTATATCAGTTCAGTGATTGAGACTGCGATAGAATGTGGTAGGTAAATGGTAAGATTGCTACAGAATTAAAGTTTACTTATAATTATGTTTCTTCTATATGTTAAATGACCTTCTAATTACAAAAGGAGAAGTCATAACTACAAAGAGAAAATACTAAAGACGTTAAAAATGTACACCTCTTTTAAGCAGAAACAATTCTTATTCTCAACTATACAGCTAAGCTACCGTGACGTAACGCTTGTACCTATGCGGTATATGACAGTTACATATATCATTCTACTGTAATTTTAACGACTACCTACTTACTTAATGTCGATTTTGCGTATTTCTTCCTCCACAAATTTGAAATTTGTAATTTAGGATATTATCAACACTGATGAACACATACCTCCTGAGATACAGTCTCAACTAGTTCCGGAACGGAACTACATTGCTAAGAATAGCCTAAAATAAATACAATTTTAGTGCAGACAGCTTAGTTTATATTAAAAATGTAGATTTATACAAGCACTTGTGTAATTTATTTATAAGGCTTATTTGGAAATACAGATATTGATTTGATATCTAAAGTAATACAATTTAAATGTAGAATAAATCATAATAAAATTGACATTAACAAATTAATGTCAAACCATAAAACAAGCTTTTTTGGGTGCACGTTCTCTTTTCAAAGTATTTTTTTAAGTCAGTTAAATTTCTCCATAATATAAACGATGTATTCTTCCTTTCTTATTGTAAAATAAAGTTTTGTATGTGATACTGTAAATCTGACATTATTAATTACATTGTATTCCATAGCATTAATAATATAGGTATACTTGTTGTGATCGAACTATTCAGTTATGTCATCAAGTAAATAGTCGAGTAATATTTGTATAGTAAGTATTTATATTTATCAAGGAGATACGGTTTCACTCACATGTGTATTTCGGGGATGCTTGACTGGTTTCGGCACCGACGGGGGAAGGGGTGCAGTGACCTTCTGCGTCGGTGTCAGTACGCTCAGAGTGTATATTGGTACAAAAAAACTATTAAATTCGCTGTAATTTTAAAAACTTTTATATTGTTTCATAATTTATATCAAAAGCGTTTAAAAAATGTTACGTGAGTACATTTTCGGATAGTATTAGTTTCAATATCGTACTTGATATGGAACTAGATATTTTCTTTAAATAAGTTCTTAATTTCCAGGGGCAGGGGCAACTAGGATCAGTCTTATTTATGATCAAAAAAGGTAGATTGTGTTTAAGTTACCAAATAAACTGTAGGTAGGTATCGTGCGCTATTTAGAAAACAGTGTAGAAGTGTTGCCAATGTAAAACAAATATAAAAATTCAATGGCGTCATAACATAATTCTTCATATTCCATTAAAAATCTCTGAATCAGAATCATTCGCTAATAGTTATAACCAAACCATCCAGTGTTCTAAAAAGCCCCACATTAAATACATCTTTCTAATATATAAACCATTATAAAGAAAACAATTAATTCTGAATAATATAGGTGACAAACAAGATAATATTTTGTGAACCTAGAAAAATAATCCTATGTGACTAAGTTTTCGAAAAACTGAAAGTTCGCTGCTACTGGTTTTGCATGACAACTTGTTTTATAAAAATGTACTTATATAAATAATTTCACATATAATATGTAAAGTTATAAGCACATTTCCGCTATAGCGAAAGACCTTCACGTATTGGTTGATTTAAAGTGTCACTAGCACTGTGACATAATCTCACGAGCTTGATAAGGTCGCGTTCAGATAGGAATAGAGGGAAATTATGGTTCAAAATCTTATATAGCCCTCAAAAAGAGCCTCGTTTATAAAAGGGCCCATTGAGAATTCTGTATAACAGGTTAGTTTTTTTTTACCACAGTTTATAGAGAAGCATTCTCCAAGTTTATGTATTTTATCCAAAGCCAAATTATAGTAATAAACCTTTATAATCTTTTTTTGAAGAATCAAATTCTTTGTCATTATAGTTCAATGAATAAACAGTTTTGTTTTTCAATTTTATTTGATGACAGAAAATATGTTTATATAAAATAAAGTTTAGCGCCCATGAGTGCGCGTACTTAAGAACCTAAACCGTATAAATACTACGAAAGTACGTAGATACATCTATTTAATAAAATAGGTATTTTATTCTTCTACTTTTTAAAAACAAGTTTATTAAACCAGATTTGACGTTTTGCACAATTTATCAAGTACATCTGTATGCTTTACAAACTAGTCTCAAAAGCCGCTAGACCAGTTCCGATACCGTACTTAATATTCAAAAAGTGTCACAGATATAGGTAGATATCTATATAATAGCTACCTATTGTATACATACATCATGCTGTGAATGACAAAGAAAATAATTATTCTTGGGCCCTATAGGCAAAAGGCAATAAGTGGCATGAATTTTTTTTACGATACATAAGTAAAGCATCGTTTGATTGTAAGTGTTTTCAGATAAATGACATTTCTTTACTACATTTCTTAGGTACCTACTTCAAACATTCAAATACTTCGTAAATCTTCTTGTACTATTCCTACTTATTCTTTACTACACGTATTATATTCAACTATTTGTGGTTAACAATTAAGAAAAAAGGTGTATAAAGGGACTTATTACTCTTTGCCTTCGCAGTACCTATAGCGTTGGTTATTTTTATATTTTGTTATAAGCAATAGAAAACGTGTGTGGTGTTTGGATGTAAGTATTAGATACATGTATGAGCTGCTATTGTTCGAAATAGTAGCCTATGATTTAACGGACTTAGGGACAAAGTCACACGATTATAATTCGGAGTTAAAAATTTGAATATAAATTGAGTTATTGTTCTGTAGAGATTGTTACTGGTATCATGTACTGGTAGCACTCAGTTACCGGAAGAAGGCCTATGAGAAGGTTCGAGAAGGTTCACCGTTTTATAGAGAAGAAAACATTATGGAGTAGACAAACTAAAGACAGGTCAAATAAATACTGCAAAGTAGGTACTTGGGTTACCCCTAAGTCCCCTCCAATCTTTTAGTTGCAGAGACAAGAAACAATAAGTATATTAATTTTTTCTACACCACGGTAATGGATCAGTTAATTTCTAAGACTTTCACTAGTGTAAGAAAGTGCATACCTACTATTTAAAACATGTAATTTAAAGCTATTACATCGTACCTACATGTGCATGTTACATTTACGTATGAAAGCCAATTAAAATGCATTCGGGTTAAATGCTTCTGTTATCACATCATGTAATGGCTATGCACAATATTTACTTCGTATTACCAGTTGAATAAATGTCTTTTTTTTAAATAAACTCCATTAATTAAAAGGAACTCTTACAAAGTTGCAGGATAAACGTGTGTAGTGTGAGTGGTACCTATACCTCCATCCTAATCAGATCAAAATAAATTAAAAAGCAAAGGGCCAAGCCATACGCATCTCTTCTTCCGTGTTTGAACCCACGTAGCGCGATCTCTTTCTATGCTAGGTGCTGAAATTTTACTTTATTGCCTTTTTTAATTTAAAGAATTGCAAGAATGTGGATATACTTGGTGTTATGTTATGGATTTTTTACGTCTTTAGATCACTTGTATTTTTTTAACTGTATCAATATAGTTAAATAAGGTATTCAAAATTAGTTACAAGTAATGGTTTGAAAAATAACTTGAGCATTTTAAAAACTCTTAAGCTGTGCAGGGTTTAGGAATGTCGATTTCAAAGTGTTTTACGTTATGAGTGAAAGGCTTATGTGAGGATCGTATTAAGGCAACAGTTGAAAAGCGAATCGGTGTCGACAGCTATTGATATACGGCGGGCAAACGCGTGCTGACTCACAACTATCGGTTCGTACGCTCACAGTTTGGTATAAAACAATAACTTTAGCGAAAGCGGAATCTGTTAATTACGTAATAAAATACTAATAAATATTAGGCCCATGTCCAGCAATAGAACTGCAATTGGCTGATTGATTTCTGTATTGAATTAGGTACATTTAAACATATATATATTGAAGTAGACATGAAAATTATTTTCCAGATAAATAAACAAACGACATTTAGGGTCAGTTTAAAAAAAAATCTATTAAAGTATCCTTATATGATCCAGTTAGATATAATAACGAGTTATAAACGTTGTTCAAATTCTTTACCACTACTAATGTTTATTGACAAGACAAATGATAAAATATTTCCTAGCTATAACTTTTAAGATGGGTATATAGATATGTATGTATGCTGATGATTCTTAAGTAATGACATATTTAATTAACGTTTTTACTCTTTTGTTACGTATATAAAATAATTAAAATTTTAAAAGTTAAACCTATTTTTTGATTTCATTTTTGATTATCTTTTAAACATGAGCCTTATTCGTAATTTGTGAAACAACAACTGACTAGGTATGATTATTTACACTAGTTACGATTCGCCTGAACCTCATAAGTTGAACCACACCGTGAGAGCTCCGCATACGTGGAATTTTTACGTAAGCTACAACTCAGCTACTAGAGCCGGAGAAAATTTATTTCAAAGGAAGGTATTGAAGTGGTATGATGAGTTACCTACTTCCATATAAATACATATATGTAATATATACCGTAATGTTTGCCATTAACTTTGGAAATAAAGAAGGCATATAAACTTTTTTACATACACACAGAGAACAGAACCAGAACCTATAGAAATCTATCAAGGATAATGAAACTTACAACTTTAATTATACTATAACTAGAAATACTCTCATGAATGAAAGTGTTGTTCGTCGTGCACTTACAGATGTATATGTGTATGTATAAGTTTAATCTACTACACAACCACATACAAGTTTTGTTGGCATATCACAGCCCGCGTTATTACAACTAATAAAGACGATTCCACCCTATTCTTTTGTGTTTAGCTCTATAATAAAAACAAAAGCAACATAGCATGACGGGAGGGTGAGACTGCACGGGGTCGTGACGTAGTCGTCACGTAGTCGTAACGCAGTGAGCGCGGGGCGTAGCGTCGCCGCTGCCAATCTAAATAATTGGTCCGTCCGTTCGTTCGCTGGCCATCGACTGTGCAACTCCTTAACGCACAAGAAATGAATGGAGACGACCTTCACATATATTCCGGAGAAACTCGTAAATACGCCTACATTACACTACATTATTAAAAGATCACTTATTTTACTACATCATCGCTACCGTAAAAATTATATCATTTTGTTGAAACATTTACTATAGGTGTTATGTCAATTATAACGAGGAAAACACCTACTTTTTAAATAATCCGGGAGGAGGCAGAATACTTCTATAATAATTAGATCGATTGAATTGCCACATGTTAATTTCCTGGGATAGATACAATTATAAGTGTAAGCTAATCATTGTTTTAATGAAGTATATTGTTTTTCCACATTTACGTATAATCTGATTCGATTCATGAAAACACTTTAACTGGTAACTCATACATTTTGCAAGTTGAAGAATCCTACGTCCATCTCCACGCCATTCCATTTTCGTATATAACAGTAAAGGGTGGAAGTAAGAAGTAAAAAAGGAAAAAAAGTATATTATTAGTCTCTTACCGAAATGGAATTGGAACATTTCGTAGAAAATTCCAGAATATATTCACTTCGCTTTACTTAGCCGAGGGCAACCATCATACTTTCGCTACAGAATTTAATAGAATTTGTGGCGGGAGGCATGTAACAAATTCGGTACATCTTTTATTTGATACCTATGTTCGTTTACCTACTGAATATAAAATCGAACTTCGTGATATGTTCTAAGTTTTCTATGAGTTATATTAGCAATTTTTATATTATCATGGAATTCACAACTTTGAAATTCAATATATTATCTATTATCTGAAATTTTGATTAACTTATATAAATTGGTTAAAGCCCAGCTCATTTTAATAATTAAAGAATCTTTCTAATTTTTCTTGTTGAATCTGAAACCGAAATTTTACCGACATAATATTTATTCATATTTTTCCAATTTGTGTTACTCTAAATATTATTTCAAACTGACGTGCTCGCTTATAAGTAAATTCTATGAATATGCACTAATTCCAACAATATAATTATATATACTTGTATGAAATATTTCGTACCCATAGGGCTACGCTAAAATTCAACTGAGACGTAAAAATACTATTATAATATCTATTAAAAACCTTACGGCTTAACTACCGCTAAAATTTGACGCTTTCCCTAAAGTTCTAACCTTTATCAACATTCAAGTTGGATGTAATCCACTCGAAATGGTTGTTTCAGAGAGAACGTTAAAACTTTACGTCTATTGTACTACAATCTATTGGGTTATTATTTTTAAACGGTCAGCTTTAAGTATAAAAGCAAAAACTATCATAATTTGTAGTCCTTAATTTACAGGACAACAGGTGAAAATTAACATGTTGTAACACTAATCAAATTATATTCGTCCCATTACGTCATAATCTGGGGTTCTCAAAAAATCGAATTCATTTTTATGATAGTTCAAAGCCGTTAATATTTCAACCAATCCGTGTAGACTATTTAGAAAATCGAACTGTCAAACGTCAATGTAATGAAGACTTTATATATTTTTACGTTTTCTTTGACGATGCCGCCAAGACGAATGAAGTAAAGGTAAAATAATAGTACTGGCGGTGGATGGGGCCAAGCTTCATTGTATACCCATCCGAAGGGAGAAGTTACGACCGCGACAGGTGTGATGCCGAATTAACTTCTTATATAAAGTCGCTTTTTATACAACACCGACTGCTTAATGAGGCCGGGGGATCACGGTAATGAAACGCGAGGTGTCTCGGACTTTTCTTCTCGACCTCTTTCCCTTCTTAATTAAGACCTTTCTGGGGATTAGAACTTGATTTCTCGACATCCATTCTATTAGGTAGTAATAATAATGACAGGCATTAATATGCGTACTTTAAAGCTTTCTAACGAGCGACCAACCTGCACGAGACGTAGTTTCGTCACGAGACACGGCACAGTATCTGTAACAAAACGTTCACGATTAACATACCAATGTTTTTATATAGATGTCTATTTAAATAATATGTAAAATCAATGTCGTTGTAAATTAAAGTAGAAGTCACAAAAGCACGCACCGAAACTCGTTCCGTTTTCAATGACGGTGACATGTTCGACGGGCCCGTTATTTGATGACTGGTCAATGAACTCACTATTGGGATTTCAAAACAGAAATATGAGACAAATGGTAGAGCGGGTGCGAGGCGCGCTGATCGAGTGTGCAGACAAGACGCACGACATGTTTCATTCAATCAAGACAGCGGATGCATTGTATGAAGTGTCAGTGACCCCCCTGAAACATATGTCGGCGTGTACCTGCCTACAATCAATATTCATGAGACTTTGCAGTTATGTCGAATACGACCGCCTTTATGGTGAATGTCACTTTACTTCACTCTGCGTGAAGCATTAACCGCCTTAACTAGCCATACCTATTTTGGAAGTACCATAAGCCTAATAGAAATTCAGATAACGGATCTCGAGGATACACTAAAAGGTTAAGTTTCTGTTAGATATCTGTATGGAGCAGAAGTGGACAACGCACTAACAAACATCAGTCATATACAATTGAGGCATGGAATTTACAATTGGGCTAAGTGCCAAAAAATAGAATTTTAAGAGGCCGTATTTAAAAGCGAGATATAGGTTGGTATCGTTCGAATGTTAAAACAATTAAATAGGAACTATGGGTTCCAACGTGATGTTAAGCTATTGTGTTTATAAGTGCTAGTAACAGAAGTGGTGTAAAAGTGACGCCAACCCTGTACCAGGCATATGTAAATAAATAAACTAAATGCTTACTGGTCGCTGGTTCGCCGGCGGACCTTATATGCAGTCAGGCGCTGCCGACAGTTGCATCGCGCGCACACTCTTTTATTTTTAAAGTACAAAAAACCTAATTTGAAATCGTATTCCTATATTCTTTAAATACTGTAAAATTCACAGTGAAAATTGACATGGTTGTTTATGTGCAGTATAAGAATGTAGATAGTGTAAGAGAAAAAAGTCCGGCAGAATTTATGAAATTTTAAAAAACATCCTTTTAAAGGGTTAACAGGGTTCGCTCTTGTTTCTCTTCTCTTTTTAATTATACTTTTTGTAAGATTTAGAATACTCGTATGTTCCTCCATTTAGTTCAATAACCGAGATTATATATTAGATTAGATAAGGGAAGAAATTTATTAATCTAATTTTAACTTATTGAAGAGGTAACCCTACACACATTTTAAAGCCTGAAAAGAGTAGGCAATTAATATGGTAGGTAAAATCATAGTAGTGGTAGGTTCGATCTGTTACGTAGTAACTACTTAGTAGTCTGTGCCTGTACCTTCCATTCATGAAGCTTTGACAACACTACATACTAGCAGAAATAAATACTACCTACACCACTACACTAATAGAGTCTGATTTAACCGCGGCCTTCTCTCCCCAGGTCAGTCGTGCAACTATAATACAATTAGAAATCTACTCTCAAATCCATGCCTTGTCAGACCGATTATATTTGAACCAATTAGGTTTTCACGACCCTACCTTATATTTCCATCAACGTTAAGTGAGAAAATTTTCAGTGACGTGTTAATTAGGTATAGAGTGTGTTCTGACATTCTACCGATGCAGCGATGAAATCTACAGAAATACTTTAATTTGGTGATATGGTCTAAACGAAACTTTCCAATTTGAGAAGGAAATAACGCTTCAAAGTGTAGCTATTGTCTCTGACGCATACCGAACGTGATGGAATTTAAATGAAAATAGATTTTGTTTACTCCCTAGAAAATACTTATACCAACAATATCTCAGACTATTATTCTCTTATAATACCACAGCAATAGTATAGTAAATTTATTTGCACTTTGAAAAAGCAACTTTTATTATACACCTAGGACGTATCCCTCAGTTTATTTCATAAACTATTGAATGAAAATATATATGTAGTACTACATATAAAATATTAGGTGTGAAATTATCAACTAATGCATAACATTTAATTAATTTAATTTAGAAATATTTAAATATACATAACTTATATTCCATTAGTTTACGTAGAACTCGAAAAGAAATATAAATAAGTATTATACATACGTTGTGAAATATCTCAGACTCTTAATTTATCTTTGTAAAACACAAAATAATAATAATACATATGGTAACTAAAATTAATAAATAGTTTACCTACAAAGGTTACTAATATTCTTAAGTGAGCCAGGCAAGTACATCCATTTTATATAAAAAAAAGATGATTGTAAGTAACCCTGAAGTCAGAATCACAAAGTTTAAATGTACAAAATTCGAAAAAAAATTAAAAGCTTTACCTAGGTATAAATCTATACTAACTTTTAAACTTTCGCGTTCCATGATATACTTAATTATGTATTTACACGGGAATTAACATGATCACGAAAAGGTATTACATACCTCTGAATTGCCTGACGTTTCGACCAGGTTGCACTAGCCGTGGTCACAACCTGACCTTTTCGTGATCGCGTTAATTTTCGTGTAAATACATAATTAGATATAAATCTGACTTAAGAAATCAATTTGTCTTACTTCATAATAATTTATAAATTCTTACATTGTAAACCCAACGGGGGGTATAATACAAAATAAAAATGTAAATGTCTTTCATCACACATCAACATAAACATAACATAATATGAGATATAATTAATATAAAATTTTTATGAGGCAGCGTAAATAACAACACATTTATTTTCATTTCCGTGAAGTACATACAAGCCTATTAGTGCACTTATGTTACTAGACTAACAATGTAGTCGCTAAGATAATATAACATTCGTGTTGTCATATGATAGGACCAATTACAGCAATAACGTAAGCGTAGATCTGTTATTCTGAAGTCACTACCAATGATCCTTCATAGGGAGCATTCTCATACCACGCGAGCACCTTACCATAGTGAGTGGGACCGCGCGACTGGTGGCATATCTATAAAACATCTTTATTTGCCATAATCTAATAACTTTAAACGAGCACTTCTTGTATATGTATATATATAATCTGAATCTCGGAAACGGCTCCAACGATTTTTATGAAATTTTGTATGCAGAGGGAGTGAGTGGGACCCCGCGAGCGGTTTCGGGGGCGATAAATCGATCTAGCTAGGTTTTATTTTAAGAAAACGTAAAAAAAGAAAACCGAGCAAAGCCTGGTTATCCAGCGTTATTTTCATCGAATTAAATTTTAGTGAGTTCAGTCCATGAACTTATGTTTATGGTTCAGTCCATAAACTTAGTATGTAATAGACGAACAGTCTCGTGATTTTCGTGAGACCAAAATTAAAAATGTTTCTGTATGTGAGTTTTACAGACGTGTGACTGACTTTTAGTGTCGGCACATTGACGTCACCGCAATATCGATATAAAAATCGGCAATATTTATAGCATTATGGATTGGTAGTATTTTGTATGTTTTGTTGCTATGAGTTGTTGTGCTTTTGTTTGTAATTTTTTAATGACGGAAGTGAAGAAAGTACAATAGAATAATGATTGATATAATTTTCATCCTAACGTTTTTTTAATATTTTCTAGCGGTAATTGCCAGATTTAATGTTGATTAAGTACGTAAAGTAAGCTCACAATTTACTGTCTCTAGTGTAAGTACAAATAAAAGTCCGCCATTTGCTGCTCTTACACACCCACGCTTCGAATACTATCATTAAACATTTTATGCAAGTAAATCGGTTTTGGAGACTTCTTAACTGACCTCATTAAAACTGTGACATTTAAAAATTATTTTGAATTAATAAAAAAGATTTGCTACAAAAAGGATATAATGTCATATAGAAATGCAGTGGGGTAGGTATGCCATTAAATAATTTAATTTTCACAATTTAAGAAGTGTCATGATTTTACTTTGTTCAATGAGATCATGGAAAACTTCGTGATCTATACACAAAAGTTTAATAAATAGATTGGCAAATTTCTGTAGAAAATAATCGGTTAAAATTGTCATATTAATGGTATCCCATTATATCCCATTATATCAGGTGTTCTTTGTGTCCGTTGTTTGAGTATTTGTAAAGTCCCCCACGACCAGGAGTAATACCTAATATAATGGGATATAATAACCAGAGTAATACCAACCTTTCAGTTCAACCTCTTTCTACAAAAATGTGTAGTGCAAACCAGAAATCTAAATTAGGTTACCTTATTTAGATTTCTGTGGATTTCACCAATTCAAGGAAAACATAATGATTGAATTCGGTTCACAAAACAAAATCTTTAATTTTTTGATATTGAGTGGCTCTGTTTTAATTTATTTGTTGCAACAGCTTAATATCAATTGCTCATCACCTTTTACAAAATATAACTTTCCCCAATGCAGGAACATTACTTGTTGCGAAGATCCCCTGGTACTTCACTTTCAGCTCAAGTTCACCAAATGCATTCTCATGAGCATAAAATGTTTAGCAACCACATTAAAGTAACGCCACTTGTGAAATACTTACTATTGATTGGTTTCGGTACCCGGTACACCGGTTTCATATTGCAGTAGCCATCTTCGAGTAATGAGGTAACATATATATAAGAAGATGAAGATGAACTGAAAACCTGCCCCTTTCTTTGAAGTCGGTTAAAAATAATAACGTTGTGAAATGACCGCAGCTTGATAGCTTTTATTCTTTTATGCGACATAAAATATATCGACATATCGATAGATTGTGTTTTGCTTTTAGTCAATCACTGTGTCAAAAGCGGTCATATTCACGTATACAATATTTTTTTATCTAACACATAATTTTTTAAACTATTACAATACCTCAAAAATAGACTATTCACTGCATATGTTAAGTGTAATACAAAATAATATTGTGCATATATTCTACGAAAATAAACACTTTGAAAGTAGTATGGAACTTTTGGTATTTAGCTTTCAAACGTTTCTTTCTTTGGATTTTTCTTGTATGTTACACCACAATCTAACAGGTAATACGGCACCATTACAGTTTTTTATATTTACCCGTTAAAATATAGAAAGATTACGACGAAAACACCAAAATTAAAACGGGAAATTTTTTGACATGAGACTATTTGAAACTAAATGTTTCAAAACCGGTCTCACTGTCAGATTTATTCTGTCTCTTTCTCGCACCTAGGTTTCTGTATAAGGCGAAGTATCTCACTCGCACACTATGTTCGTCTATTACATACTATGTTTATGGTATTGGTATTGGTTGGTATTGGTATAGGGCTCTGTTTCCGCATTTAGACTCATAAGCGGTCCATTATGCGTACAGGTGGGCTAACTAGTTGAGCCAGCCTAGCTCCTTCCAGAAGCGCAGAAGCCTCCTGAGGCATTCACAGGCTTCTAGGAGCGACCTCGCTCCCGCGAGGATACTTGCCCGTTGTGTGGCCACTCCCTCGCACTCCAGGATAACGTGGGCGGCCGTTTCCTCCGCGTTGAGACAGCCTCTGCATAGAGGACTGTTTGTCACACTGATGGCGAATAGGTGTCGATTTAGGGCCAAATGGCCCGTAATAGTTCCTATCACTATTCTGATGTCAGGTCGGTTGAGACTGAGCAATCTGCAAGTCAAACGAGGTGAGACCTTCGTCAGCACCAGTTTGGATTGTCTACAGCCGGGTGTGTCGGCCCAGCGGTTGTTGTGTGTTTCCCGAGTCCGTTGTCTTACCCATGAGCGAAGTTGACTAAAGGGAAGTGGCAACAGTGTAGTTGGACCTGCTACTGTCGTTGCAGATCCCCTCCTTGCCAGCTCATCGGCGACATCGTTCCCGAGTGAGTCACTATGCCCCTTGATCCATTGGAGGATTAGCCCGTTGTCGGAGGCTAGACGTTCCAGTGTCTGGTGGCATTCGTATATAAGACCGGAGTTCATGGTGTTGCCCTCCAGGGCTTTTAGAACGGCCATACTGTCTGACAGTATGCGGATGTTATACTCCTTTATACATCTTGACATGACCGCAGTAGCGGCGTAGATTATCGCAACGCACTCGCATTGAAATATGGAACTGTGCTGCCCTAACGCCAGTGATATTGTTATGTTCTATGTTTATGGTTCAGTCAGGCATTGTTTAGAAACAACAAATTGCCAGTTCATGACAACACGTCTACAGGTCCATATCTAATCCATATGTGATTACTTATAAATATTATGTATGTGGGTAGCGAGACACAATAAAATTAAAAAGCTATGTAGGTATATATATATATATATATATATATATATATATATATATATATATATATATATATATTCATACTAAGTGATATTACATTACGGTTTTCTTGAACGGAACTGCATTCGTAAACAATTATTAATATATTTACGTTGGGTATAGGTATATACTTTTGGAATGATGAGGAGCTGATTATGTACATTAGATATGTGTTAGAAATGTTTCCCAAAATGTAGCATTCAAATGTTTACATATGAACTATCAACAGTAAGAATGCTTTAAGTTAAAGCTACTTTATGCTTTAAATGAATTCTCAAAATGAACTCACGTGGTTCATGAATGCTCCTTTACCTACGCTCAATCAAGAAACTTACATTTACAGCTACTCGTTCCTACAGTACTGATAGTTCTTCTTAATTATAACATAATTTAACAATTGATTATTTTTCTCGTGCATTTTTATATATTAAGCTACAATAATATGATTTAGTTTACATTTTAGTATTTAATATACTTTTTAATTTGAATTTATAATATTTTACGTTCATTAGTTCATGGTTACAGCTAAGTAAGGTTATCAACTAACTTTGTGCTTGTGTTATTAACGTTTAGAAAATATATAAAACAGTAACTAGGTATATATAATAAAGCTCCAAAATTATTTTTCACCTAAAATAAGTTCATGTAAAATACCTCGCTATTGTACGAACTGAATTAAAAAAACAAGGCTTCTAGAAGATTTTAAGAACCGCTTTAATTTTCGATTTTTAGTAAACACGTTATGTAAAATTAATAATCGTATCGGTTGCATCGATCTACTTCAAGATCGCATAAAAACTAATTGAACTGCAGAAAAATGTCATCGTAGTAATAAAATTACAATTCATGGAGGCGCCAGATGTAGGTACAGCAGTTTATTGTCGAAGCGCAAATTGAAAACGGTGACGGGACAATTGCCTCCCAGTTATTGTTTAGCTATTAAAAATTGATAGGAAAATTGACGAGAAAACAAACCCACAACGCCCTCCTGCTACGTATGAAGGCTGGCAATTTAATAAAAACCATGAAACAATGACTGCTTTGAAATAAGGTACTGTATTTTTATCATTATCATTTTAAAGTATATTTTTTACAACAGTGCCCATAATTAGAACAGAAAAAAAAATCTTAGTATTACAAGTAATCTAGGACGTGACATATTATACAAAATGTAAAAGCAACAGAACGGTAACAGTACCTTGTAACTGTTGTAATTGGCTAGATTTTAATAATAGAAAAATCAAACATAAACATTCATTAAATTTTTTTCTTAATTACATACAATTTATAAATTATCACTTCTTAATCTACTTTATCGGACTGCAAGTACATATTTATGCACATACTACGTTTGTGAATTTCTATCATAAATTCGTACATAGTTTATTTATTTACTAAATTTATACGACAGTGAAGCAACTTCAAAGGCTAAGATTTTGTTGCATGAAATATACTTTAATATTTAAACCAACAATATTTCATACATGTGAGATGAAAGTAATGAAAACATGTCGCAAATAGCAAATCTGCGTCAAAATTCTTTCCCAGAACAAGCTTGGTCTCATAACTTGTGTACATTTGGTGTACCTACTAAAATAATAAAACTTGTATTTTGCCCGACCGCGCGCTGTAACAACATCTCACGAAATATATGAGACAATATCTGTAAGTAAATTCAAAAAAACTTTGGTTAAACAGAATAGATAGTATAGATAATGAAATTTCTACTAGTTACTCCTGAATAATAAATCACATTTTTTTTAAATGAACTGGTGCATGCTATACATGAATCATAGCCAAGATTACTTTGAAAGTTTAAATTTAGAAACAAAACGATAGTTGACTATCAAGTCAAATCAGTTTCATACTACACCGTTTATAAAACGGTAAGTACGTTCTGTAGAAATCTGTATAAAACAATGATTTGTGACGTCACACCTAGCTACTGTCAAATCATTTACTTCGTGGTTTAACGGTTATAAAATAATAAAAAAATGAAAACGGTAATGAATATAATTTTTGCACAGTATTATGTCATACTTAATTTCATGGAGACCGTTAAATAATTAATTTTAACCCTAGGAAATTACCCTATTGATATTGGAAAGTCCCTTATATTTTAGTTTATCAAATAAATCAATTTTGTTATTTAAGTTTGTGTAACGGAATTCTACAAGCCTGTCCTATGTATTCGTGGGCAAAGCAGCGGAGTGTTTGTAATTTTTTTTTATCCGCGTAAACGGTCCCGCCTCGAACAACAAAGTATGTATTGATTGGGCGAGCGGCTGGCGGGTGGAATCACGCCACTAAAGCATCTTTCTGTTCTATTTTCGAATCTTTCGATCCTAACAAATTATCATCCACGATTATCGGACCGGTCCGCAGTCATATTTTGTTCGATATTATGACTACACGTGAATACAGTGTACGCGTTATCGGTACGTAATTAAAGCTGCAGGTCGACCATCGATGTTTACGATTGTTGCTCTATAATAAAGCGATTTACGTACATAGCAGTTTCGATTGCAACATCTTAAAAAATATATACATGTCATATCACTTCTTTAAGTCTTAAGAACAACATTATTGATTACGATTAGGCTCCTTTAAGAAACATGTTATATATGACGATAATGAAAATTTAGTGTACCTACTCTGAAACATATTTTTAAAACACTTCATTTAGATACTTATTATATTAGACAAAGAATTTTGCTGTGATAAATAACGGTCATTATTAATTTACGTTAAAATTATGATTATATGTAACTGATTGCACGATATTTAAACGTACCTTTAGAAGTAAACATGTACAGATAAACGCTAGTAATAGGATGGATACGGCCTCGAATAAAGCACAGATTAATTCTTGTTTATGAACCAAATGCTACTAGTAAATTATGATTTCGCATATATCTGCTGAATGTTTGAAAACTGATAGATATAATATGTATGGAATACGTCCACGATCTGTTTATTGTTTCGTGAACGGCAAAATTAATTCTGCTTTTTCTCTTTTTTGTACCATCGTTTGCCTACCGTTATATATTGTTTATATATCTATGAGTAGGTACTGAGAACGTGAGATATTATTACTATTTGATTATGTTTTAGACTTATATTTTAATTACTATTGCACTGGCGGAAAAGTGTGTCGAATAAAAACAATGTAATGTCAATATTATTCTCTCGTTTTTTACAGTGTGCACCATGAAGAGACTTGAATGTGGGACCGTATGTTAATTTGAATAAATTTTCAATTGAAATAAACCGCGAGATAGCCGTCTCTCTAACAGGAAAGAATAATCTGAATTATTTGACATCTCTGTATAACATGACACCGATATGTAGGCATATTTTCATATGAAATAATATTTATGATCCTTCAAATAGTGCTTTAGGTTAAGGCGCTTTTTGAATTAAAATTTTTTTACTAATTATTTTTTTATATAAGCAATCGTTTACTGTAGGTTTTCACTTAACGATAACGATACGGTTTGATAATTTTTAATACGGTGTACTTCATGATTTGATTCATAAAAATAATCCGCATGTTTTGCCAGTTCTTGTACTTTAATTATTTAGCTCGGCAAATTAAATTTAAAATAAAGTATTCATTTAATAAGGCATAACGTGACATGAACGTTCATTATCAACATAATCAGTACCTACCCTAAATTAAAATAAGCTTTACTTTAATATATTTATGTAATACTGTCTTAAATAAATTATCATATTTATGTGCTCGTATGCGGTATGTCCGTCCATGCCGTCAAGCGTTAACGTCATTGCCGAAATTAACTCAATACGCCATCAACTTCATATCAACGACGAATAATTACAAAGGCTAAGACTGAACCGTATCACATCTTAAAACAAATACAGGATTCACACACTTTTATTATTATATCTACGATGGGTGTAAAAGTGAAAATTGTGATTGGATTCCCAAAATTTAGACTAACTCCGCGCACTAAAAAACTTTTTTATGTTCAAATCAGTTTGTTTGGGATTGTTCTAATCAGTTCAGAAGTCTTGGCGGTACGTAATAAAATACATACCCGCATAGGTAAGCAAACTTAGACAAATGAAATATTGCATCCACGTTTTGCCTATCTCGTAGTTTTTCCAATCATACATAAAATACGAAATTGGTCCCGTTCGGTTTACGTGTATCAGGTAGGATAATATGACTGTTGTATGCTCTCATATCTTTGTCTCCCAGGCATCAGGTGGGTGCTAGGCTCGGAACCAATAGCGGAAGCAGATAGATACTGACGGTTTGCAATAACAATAATGCGGGAAACGGAGCTGGGCGACCTGCCAGGGTTCTATCGATCCATACCACCGCAACGCACCAGTGCACTTAGACCTCTCAAAATATATTCCTGATCCCCTTATTTAAAGGTTCATTCATGATGTAGGGGGTCGAGGTAGCTCTAAATAATATGGTTCACAGATATACAAGTAGGTCAGAGGGAAAATTTACAAACACTACTCCCCGCGAGTGTGGATTTTTTTGCAAAATAAACTGAGAAATTCTTTCCGGGTCAATGCAAATAAGGATGTTTACTTGATCGCACAAGATACGATGATAGTAGATATACGTAAGTACTAGAGTCTATTCTCTTTTGATACTTACTACTACTAATTTTCACTTTGATATCTAGATTTTGCATTTGGGTATAAAATCTAGAATTGCTAATATAAACCACTCTAACAAATTAAAAGTAAACATTGATTTAATAAATACAAATAACAATAAACATGAATATATAAGCAACGAGTTTAAATTATTAAAAATCTTATAATATAAACACCCAAATAATCTTTTAAAAATACATCAAGGCGAACTTAAGTATCACTACTGTGTAGATATAATTAAACATTAATTTTGGTTTCAGTAATAATATCTAGATATTAGTTATGGATAGACTTAATACATTATTACGTATACATAACAGTCGTCGATCGTCATATTATTGTAAAAGCCTAGTTTTAAGGTAATCCGCAAAAAAGCATGTCATAAAAAGTTACTACACACCTAATACAAACTGATCTAAACATTTTGTAATCTTGATAAAGATTTTTATGAACTTACACCTCTATTTAAAACATCAACATTAACAACGCTTGTAATTACATTTAACAGATTGAATAGCAAGTTCCATTTAAATTCAAATTTTCTCGTTAAACAGCTATGTTCTTTGCTTATCTAAACACGAGATCTCTTTGTTCCACTGACAGCTACGGTATATAAAGAAATTTTAGCCCCACTTGTAACCAAATTAGATATTTTTTACCAACGTCAATAAATCGTTGGGCGCTCAAGTACGTACCGACTTATTTTCGAGTTACGTCAAGTTTCTTCTCAAGATAAGTACTACCTATCCAATCCTACATACCATCCAGTTTTGAAGGACCCATAAAAGAGGGCCACACTTCCTCATTACGGCTTTATTTTCTTATCTCGGGAAGGGGCGGTGGATATCAAGATATATTGGGCGAATATAAAGGTACTAGAGAAAGGGACCCGTGGGTCGACAATCAAGAGAGCTCCAGATAAAATATTTAAAGGTCACCTTAAAAGCTAGCCTTTCTAAACCACTCGAAGATACTGAAGCGGTGTAAATTCTTCGCCTTAGAACGGTTTTTGTTTAAATTATGTTGTTAGTTAACACTGCATGTGACACTAAGTGGGTGCAATAATTTCAACCAACTTTATCTCTAAGAAAAATTGCATCATAGAAATACATATGCATTCGAAAACTTTTAGGGATATTCGTATAAATCCGTAAAACTAAACGTTTATAATTTCCCTATAACAATTTAAAAGCAACATAGAGTTTTAGCAACGTTGCATCTACATCTTAATTACTTTTGGAAAGAGGTTAAAATCGTTTAGGTACATTTTAATTCCATCGGTAACTCGCTGGTGTAACGGCAATAATGTAACATATTGTTCTAAAATAGTCGTTCAAATTACTACTATATGTAAGTAATAGCAGTCCGGAGGTGATCAGCCCCGGCCAACCGTATTCGTCCACGAGCATGACGCACGGGCCCGCCATCGTCCAGCTCAAGCATATTGAAGGGAGCCGAACGACCAGACACATACGGTACCATCAGCAGGACTTCAAGGCGAGCATGACATAGGTACTAAACTAGAAAATTAACTTAATAAGTGTCTAGGTTCTCACAAATGCAATTAATTTTTTTTAAATCAAAATTTTGATTGTAATTATTTATTTCCTTCTCCAGTAATATAATTATGTCTTTCACACTGTTTTGTGTTGACAAGGCACCGTAAGCCATCAGATTTGCGACTACGTAGATTTTAAAAGGCTCCGATATCGCCGAAGTACTTCTTCCCATATGCTAACCATCGTTATTCGGATACATTACTAAATTTAATCTTAGCGATTAATACTAATTATGCGTACATGCATTATTTTAAGGTGATAATGCTTAGAAAAATATGGGGATGGGATGTGTGATGTTTCTTCGACCCAAAGGGATCCATCAACTAGCTGCTTGGTGCGATGGTGCCTGGTGGGTTGCAGTCTAGCGATTGATAGTATTAAGTAGTATTTAGCGAAATACTTTTTATTGTATTGTAGTATTTTACAGTGAAGTGGTTATAATAATATACCGATATTTAAATAATAATCATAAACAAAATGAGGTACACCCGTGCCTACACATACCTATATAGTGCACACTGAAAGCTCTGCGCTCCTGGCCGCTCATAAATATTTGAATTGCGAATATTATATTTATTTAAACATAAAAAACTCAAACAAAAAAATTGGCGGGAAATTGCGGGTTAATTGTTTTTTATTAACAAGTTGAAGTTCGTCGTCCGTAGCAAAAATGGAATTAACGTGAAACGATTTTAGGGCGATGATTTTTTATGATTTAAAAGTTCACTGACTCCGCAAGACTGCACTGCTCGTCTTCAAAATGCTTTTGGGAGGGAAACACCTCATTTGAGCACCATAAGGCGTTGGTACGCAAAATTTGATCGTGGCCGTGTTTCTCTTCATGACGAAATTCGTGAAGGTCGGCGTCAACTGCGATCACTGAGGAAAATTTGGCTACTGTCAGGCAACTAATTGAAGAAAATCAGCGTATCACCTATGAGGACATTTGGGGTATGAGCCAAATTCAAAAAATCTTATATGAACATTTAAAGGTTAGAAAACTTTGTTGCCGCTACGTTATTTTTTTCTCCTGAACAGGTCCTGTCTGCACGATCCCACTTGAAGAACAAAAGACAGTTAATACTGAGTGGTACTTCACCATTTATTTGCCCAGTGTCTTTGAAAAAGTTAGGGAAAAATGACCGAGAAGTCGCATCCTATTGCACCATGACAATGCTTCGGCGCATACCGCGAACAAGACAAAGTAATTTTTGGCTTCTGAAAAGGTAGAGCTGGTGACCCATCCAGCACATAGTCCACTCCTGGCACCATGCGATTTCTTTATTTTCCCAAAAATTAAAGATTTAATGAGAAGTTTGACATTTACGGGGCCGGCAGAGGCCGCGATAGCTTTCGACCAGCACGTGAAAAACAGACCTCTTAGACCAATGGTCCTCATGTTTTCAAAAATTGTTTGACCGAATGAAAGAGTGTTGAAAAATGTTATGGAGAATACTTCGAAAAGCAGTAAATATATTACTTTAAATGTAAATTGTTTTATTAATGAGTTACGCAAAACTTTCAGTGTACCCCACGTATGAAATATTTATTTATTAAAAATAAAAACGAAACACTTAATTAGACTAGTTACATTCAGTCTGAGACATAAGTACTTCTGTACTTTGTATACAAGGTTTTTGTTGATTGCAATCAACTAGATTACTATCTAGGATATTTCTAGAGGCTAATGCATATGCAATAGTCGCATAAAGGGCGCGCTTTAACATTTAATGAAATACCAGGAAAACAGAAAGCGATAGACGGTCAAGATAAGTTTATATGAATTAATAAAGTAGTACAGTATAATGGAATATTGTTAATACTATTTTATGTGCTGGGCGGTACAAGGTGTGCAGTGAATGTCAATTTTACTCTATATGACGATGTAGCATGGAATTTAGTGCTGGATATTTCTTTTAAAGAAGACTTTAAAATACAATACAAATACAATACATTAGAAAATACAGTGAAATTAATCAAAAAGTAATTAAAATATTATTTTTAAATACCTACATACATAATTTAACCTATCATTTGATGTTAATAATGATGTTTTTTTCATAAACGTTTAGGTACAACTTTTTGGGATAAAATAAACAAAAAGATATATTTTTACACGAGGAGGCATACCCAAAATAAACATTACATATCATATAGGTACATATAAGGGTCATTGTTTCTTTAATAAAACTTGTGTTCAGAATTTTTCTGTATCTGTCTGTCATTTGTTATTTGTATCATAGTTTTGACAACACGACATGAAGTGATGAAAGTTTTAGAGAAGCCAGTTTTTTCCCAATTTAGCAAAAAATTATAGGTATAAACTTGATAGATTTTTTTACGCGACATTCTTCAAATTCATTTGTATCTATAATTACTCATTGATGAAATAATTCACAATAATATATGTTATTAATTACCTATTAAAGTGGTTGTAGATATAATAGTGACGTAAAAGTCACTATTATACCTAATTAAAATATAAAAACTATTTTATACCTATAGATAGAATAATTTGTATGAGTTATTAAATCATCATAATGTGATATAATTAGCATTTTAGTTTATTTACTTTTATAGTAAGAAATAAAATCTCAAATTATTGTTAGGTAATAATGTTAAATGTGTGTCTAAACTATACATTATGTTTATACCTACTGTTTAATTAACAAAGAAGCACAGGGCTTGGGTTTCCATATAGTAAACTAACTTAAGTACGTTAGATATATTTTAAATAGGTATATTAATAAAATTAAATGATACACAATTAAGTTGTAGGTAGGTACCGCGCTTACTACAAACTGCGGATGACCCTGGCAATTAAAATAAATATTTACATTTTAAGCATATGAACAAAACTTTAGTATATTTGTAAACGTAACCAGTGATACTTAATTGAGAAATTTAAATCACATTAACATACTTATTTCGACGCAGAATCAGTAGGTAAGTGTAATAAGTAAGCAGATCTCGGTAACAAACATAGAATCAACTACCTACCTACCTACATATATGACACAGATTAGCAATAAAAAGGTTTATTTCATATATAGGCTAGCTACGATTGCAGCAAGTCATGCGTGCGAAATCAAAATAAATAATTCAAAATACAATAAACAACTGAATCGACCAATTGCCGAGTCCATTTCGTTTTTCATTTAAGTTTTCCTTACGCTGACAAAGCCTAACCGGCTGCCAACATTATACTTCTACTACAAAAATGTATGTTAAAGCATTCTGAACTGTATATAATTCTGTTAAGAGTGATGTTAACAGTGAATATTGTTTTTTCAGGTAATAAGTACGCGTTGTGTAGGCAAGTTTTGCGTCGGTTGTGAGTATCCGACGGCACGCGAGGTTGCGTGTTAGCTTGAAGCCCGCCCAAATTGCTACCACAGTTTTTACCTGAGGTTTGTACTCTATAGTTACATGATCTGACTCAGACTTTGATATATTCTGTGTCGTAATGACACTTGGAAAGACATGGCTTTTTGTTACGTGAAATGATATACATTTTTAGGTTCTTATCTATGTGTGTCAAAAGAACAGAGAGTGGTGTAACATATATATACCTATGGTATTATCGATAGCTACGGATGACATGCTTGTTAGGTTTTGGTATATACTTATGTTCATAATAGCTTTCCGTCAGGTAATTCCAATTTTTTTTTAAATAATATTATCTAATGATAATAAGCTAAATGCCATTTTTAGTTTTAGAAAGAGCCCAGGTTTAAAAGAAATTCAACGCGGTATTTTAAATATGTTTTAATTTTAACCTTGACCACACATGCCACACTAAGCTGACTTGATTTAAAGCTTAATTAAAAAAGTATCAAAACACAAATTATACGCTTCTATTTAAAAAACATTCAAAATTCATAAACAACATTCGATTGAAAGGAATAATGCGTTCTAAAAATGATAGACATATGAAAAAAATAGAAATCAGTTTCTACTACGTCGTCAGTTCTTACCTCATTACATAGCAATCATCGTTCTAATCGAACTGCTTTAATATTATTTCAAGTCTTAATATCGGTTCTACTTGAGAGATACATGAAGTAGTAAGATAGACGAGTATTTTGTTAGTAGAAGTTCTATTGCATATGTGCATATTACGTAGTATTAGTACATACGTATGCAAAACCATGCAAATGACAATCGGACAAGAATACTAAGGTACTATAATATACCTAGGCTAGGCTAGCGCCGGCCACCTACTGTTACCATCGTCGTAGTGAATAATACATTCAGGTACATGCCTAAAAAATTGTTAACCAAATAAAGATCCTCAATCCCAACATTCGGCAACTGAATGTCAATTGGTTACTGATTGTCACTTCATATTGTGAATACAAACAATAAAATTAATTGGTCGATATCCTGTTTCGTAGAGCCGATAATGATTTATGATTGGTGTATGACATAGAAATAAGATTGTTTGGAATAATCTAGAATCAACAAAATTCCATCACATCATTCAGCTAATCTCGCATTAATGTAGGTAAGTAAGGTACATCCGTATTGGAACGTAATGTAGAACCGGTGTTACTGAGGAAGTGGTTTTACATTACAAAGATAAGAGCTAAAACAAGCATAATCAGTGCTTTAATCTCTAGGATAGCGGCAAAAGAGGCGCTGTATCACTTTCAGTGGAACACTTTTGAAGCTTGCGCTGGCAACGAACCTTCGTTGCCAGCGCAAGCTTACCATATCTAGATCTCCATTTACCTTATATTACAAACATCTAGATATTGTATTAACTGCAGCAACTTATTATATTCCTAGAGAAAGAGTACACCATATGGACTGAAGGTTAGATTCAAATGATTGCTCAAGCATGCAACAATGGTTTCGGCCAGTAAATTAATGTAAAGTAGACAGTAAGTTAATTTAAACAGAAATTATGGTTTCGCTTAGATATGTATAGTAAAGAATACAAATATTGTTTTAAAATTAATAGTATAATATTGATATATCTACTTAATAGAAACACATAGGTACAAATGTGTACAACTACATAATAATTATATAGGTTGTATCTATGTTTAAAATAGTCATAGTAGTATTTACAGTAAACAGGATTTGCAGTAATCTACCTTCTCTCCATTACACACATTAATTTATTTTTCGTTAGGTAAATGAAAAATGTAAAATGCAGTTAATGTTGAGAGTACCTACATTAGATTAAGTTGATTGGGAGAGAAGGGTGCTGAGTCAAACTCATTCAGAGGAAAGAGATGAAAAAGATGGTAATTATACCTATGGTGAGATTCTTTAAGCTTTTTACCTAACAATTTATTTACAAAATGTTTTTATAAGGCACTTTAATATTTAAACAAATAATAATGAGATCAGCGTGGTACGTTTTTACTGGAATAGGGTATAGGGCTATAGGCCATTGTGAAACTCGCCGGCCAAGCAAGATGATGGACTTCACAAACCTTTGGAAACATTTTAAAGAATTTTCAAGCAGACAGAATTATTTATTACGTGCCTACTTAATAATTAAAAAAATGAAATTGTGTGACATCGATCAAACGTGAGCCGTCGGCGTGCTATGCAAATCCTTATATACCACTCCGGTATCAATGTAAACTTCTATGCTATATCTACTTGGTTTAAATGTGGGAAATTATGTAATAGATATGTCTAAAGAATTTATAGCGACAGAATGAAATAGTTACTAAATAGGCCTATTAACCATCTCTCTCACTACCACCAACAAAGCTTTAAAATGTGTGTTACTTACTTACCCACTACGTTTGATTCTAAAATATTTGGTAAAACATTGACCGCATACAATTCTGTCTACCAATAAGGGCGCGACGCTGGTGTACCTACACCATAGGCAAATTAAACGTTTTTTAAAGTATATATATACCCACATTTCTAGGTAGGTATATCGACATTATTTTCCCTTATTTCAATTGCTTGCCATTACCGACATATGTTTTTACCCAAATGCGTTTTTGTCGGACGTAATTTCTTTACCTCACTCTCTTTCTTTTTCTTAGAGATTGTCTAGGTAAGTGGGTGCATAATATATATTTACACTTTAAAATACATTAAAGTATATGTGAAAATTAACAATAATATTTTAACTTTAATTTAGGTATACAAAGTTTTATATTTAGCGTGTGTTCTTATTATCTGGACTGAGTTTAGTACTGGAAAGGTGTAAAACTTAGATGTGTCCTATACACATCTAAGTTTTACACCTACTACTACCTACCTACCTACTACTACCTTCTTTTACAAATAATTATATTATTTCAAATTTAGACCTCCTGCTTGGGAAGCGCCTACTGACTGCTAACGATGCTGCCTTGCATGTCGGAAATATATCACCTTAAACGTACCTAGTAAATGATGTTTCCTCTATGGTTATCTAAACCTGAACGACATTTTGGATTGTTAATCATATAGACAAAAATAATCTTATTGTTGTGGCTAATCGTATAGACATAACTATTGTCACAGCTATAATCATTTGCAATATAAAAAATAATTTATGGTGTGAATTGTATTGTACAAGTTTCAATAAAACATTGTAGTGTCAATTTTAACAATTTTAACGATTTGAACTGTAATTTCATTGAATGGTGTCTATTAACCAGTAATAATAAACTTAAAATACACTTAAAACCTTGATCATTAACTATAATGTTTTTTTAAATAATTAATTACCTATGTTTAAATCTGTAATGACCTACTATGTCATAATATATATACGTATGTTCCAAAGTGATAGAAAGCCATACCTAGGTACAGTACCTATAAAGGAGGGGCAATATCTCTCTTTGTAGAAGTCTTTCAAAGAGGTCTATGTTCATAAGCGGCTCATGGCGGATATGACAATCATAATGACCATAGTAACGAGTAAATGTTAAGTTAAGTTTGTTTATTATATTTTTATTATTTAATTTTTATCTTTTATTGGTTGACTTCTATAAAAACCCTTTGAAAATATATTATTATTTCCTGATTTTCCTAATCCAGTTTATCTATTTATAGATATTTTCTGTATGCTTTTCTCGTTTGGCTAATACGGTATACCTAATAATATTATAAATCGTAAAAAAAATCATAGCTACCTGTATTTTTTTGTAGATAAATAATAAAAATAAAAGATAGATAGATAGAACATTCTTTAAATATACCTATCTACTTATAGGTTAAATACCTAATAAACTACAAACATAGAAACTACCTATTTAAACGATTACCTAGATACATATTCATTCTCTTTTATTAATAAAAATAAAAAAATATATTAAAAAATTAATTAAGTATCTACGAGATTTTTTTTTAATTAAGCACTTACCGAATATAGGTAAATAACTTTTTATCGTGACACGTCGCTATCACTTAAGACACACATGGGCACATTAAATATAGTCACTCAACTTTATACAAATTATAAACACTCTATACCAAGAACTTCACACATACTGATCACAGCGTATTCACTCGCAGAGTACAATTAATTCACGCATTTTAATTACAACTAAATTTGACAGAGTAACGTGTTAAGCCTTGCAAGACATATAGTCGTACTGAGACGCATACCAGAGCAATGTCGTTTAGTTATTTTTATAAAGAGCATTAGTAAAAACCAATGTCTTACGACTATTGTATATTTATACCGAACTATAAACGATCCCTTATAGCATTGTACTATAACCCGTTGCGCATAAAAAGCTAACGTTTTAACAATGAGTTTTTGCTCTACTTTTTACGGGTTACCGCAGTTACGAAACAAAGTGATGGTCATTATTACGCGCTAAAGATTATAAAAAATAACAGCATTCATTGGTATCCTATAAAAAACCTTCTTGCTCAAAACTGAGTGCCGAAAGAAACGTTATATTTTTTTGCTTGTTAAGTTTAAAGCAATTTAAATTCTCTGTAAGGTAATAATATTTTTTTAAATAAAATAAACTTGGTTTTATAAAACTTGGACAGAATACTAAGGTTATGGAAGAACCGGTTGAATTAAAAACAGACTAAATAGGTCAAGATAACAAAGTCATGTGTCCTGTAACAATTTTAATAAATGGGATACAGGCTGATTAATCCCATATAAAGAATTGAAAAAAAATGTTTCAAAACTTGAAAATGTCAATTTATAATTTCATGTAGGTATTTTTTTTTATATCGCACTGTCGAGTGCTTCCCATAATTTTATTAATTCAGATCTTTTTAAAATAATGCATGTAAATTGTATACCTTTTCAAAAATGTGAAAATGTGTATTTTGTTTCCTTTTGAAATAACGAGAAATATATTACCTATCAATTCCGGGATTTTTAACAATTTAGCAAGAGCTACCATCAATATCCGCCTGAAATGACAATATATGTGTAGGTACGTACTTAAAAAACCTTTAATATATCTATCTAAATTAAACGATAAATATACCTAATATTATTTAATGTTTAACATATTAAACAATCTAGCTGTAAGCCTGAAACATTGGTCAGCGTCAGAACTATTAGATAATTATGATCGTTTTTCAAACAATGACTAATTATCGTCAATGTGAGCGTCAATCCTTTTGTGTCATCTACAAGCTATTGTCATGAATATTAATGCATATATTGTCTTCCTTAAGGCCCGATCGCTTTTCAGTTCCTGTCTCCATTATGATCTCATAGATATGAGAACTGATGCCTTTTTTTTAAATACATGTTTGGTTTTACGTAAGTAGTTAGGTTCCTATTGTAACTTCTCTATGACAAAAAATCTATTTTTTTTTCTAATTTTTTTTAACAGATTACAAAAAACAAACCTACTAATTAGCAAACCGAAAAGTACGAAGGATTTGTGCGGA
This sequence comes from Callimorpha dominula, assembly GCA_949752705.1. Taxonomy (NCBI): domain Eukaryota; kingdom Metazoa; phylum Arthropoda; class Insecta; order Lepidoptera; family Erebidae; genus Callimorpha; species Callimorpha dominula. Next base: position 14,555,699 of record OX457002.1, on the reverse strand, counting down.
GTGTCCTGCATTCTTCAGATAATAAATAAACTGCCATACAATATTTTAGTTGTAGGTAGGTATAGCAATGCTTTACAAGAACATAAATAATATATTCTTCACATTTAATAATAAAAAAATAAATAATAACAACAATAATATATTTTAAAGTTTTGAATGTACGGCAGAAAAAGTAAAATAATTGAGTTTAGGTATTTTATTCTGATCTTTTACATGAGACATACCGATTTACCTCGCGGCCCTTTAGCTACGGTTTGTCTTATGCGTAAATGTGTGCGATTCTTAATGTACACTCGAGAGGGACGAGTTGTCGCAGTGTGCGTAAATTTACTACAAAGTTTTGCCACTCCATACGAGATGGCGCTGTTTAAGAAAACATTAAATGCTACTCCTTAATAAAACAAATTTAGGCGGATTTATTTCATTTGCTATATTTAAGTCGTGTCAGACAGCTGATTTAATAAATAAACATTACACTATGTACAAGGATACTTTATGATAAAAATGATTGATTAAAACGATTTGTTTTAATCCTTGCTTTAAAAAGTTTTGTTTTCATTTTAATTTTCAATACAATTTAATAATAAGTAAGTAAAAAATTAAGCAAGTTAGCCGTAAATCAGTATTTTGGGGGAAAATGTAATATAGTGCTGCCACGGAAACTGCGGCAAAGGACGGAACTAACGAGTGTTTCCCTTCAATTGACATCGTCCAAACGACTTCGATACTAACGAGGCAATAAAACGTAACATATCAACTTTAAAGACCTTTTTGCTTTAACAAACGTCTGACGCTTACACCCATTTTGTATCAGGTAAACGTTTTATTGGAGTGCGTTCAAGCCTTTAGGAAAGTTGGTTTCCCGCCAAAAGTTTTATAGCTTCTGATGTTTAAATTTGTTAATTAGTAGCTATGTGTTTCTTTTTTTTTAAATATTAATTGCATCATTGGTGAGATTGTTAAAGTCATAAAAATAAATTTTAAACGAAAAATGCAGCTGATATCAATCATCAAGCATTTTTATTTTCTTAACAATTGTAAGGTTTGTTTACATTAAAATAATGTACCTACATGTAACCAACGTAATCTTAACCGTAGACTAAAAAATAATCTTAGCGGTGGGACAGGACCACAGGACTCATTATAAGAGCTTATAAGTATCGCAACCGTGGTAGGTAGGTACGTACCTATTGTGTAGGTACATAATATTTTTTTAAATTACCTGTTATGAGATATTTGTCAATATTGTGTACATAATATTGACAAATATCTCATAACAGGTAAGGAAGGAAGGAATTACCAAACCATCCAGCAAGCGAACTGCTCTTTAAATAACGAAGTATCCCACTAAATCACTGTTTCAAGTGATATGGTGTATTCTAAAAGTGGTCGTGTGACTTTGCCAATTGTAACTGTATCCATGGTTATCTTGTTTGATTTCAACATGGCACAATTAATTACATAATAATATTTACCATTATATTTCTGACCTGTGTGTGTATAAATTTTTTATAAAATATTAGTTCTTTTTTGCAAATTTAGGAGAAAAGATTTTTTCAAAAAGTCTTTTATAATTTAAAATTAAAAATGCTCTTCAAAATGTTGTCAATGTCGGATAGAGATCTATGCCTATGTTTGTAGAACCATTATCTTATCTATGAATTGTAATTCAACCGAGTCCACAGTGTAACACACTGGAAGAACGAAAGAATACGATGCTCCAATATATTATACATACTGTTACGGTGGCAAACAAGCGCAGAGGCCGGGATTGGTAAATGTTTAGCGGTGTACATACTGGTACGGTAGCTAAAACAAACTTGAGTTCCTACAATACGAGCATTGTTCTAAGACATTGTTAACATCATAGAAGTGACACCACTGCTCTTGAGGCTATTTATAAGCATTTGTGATTGCCTTTCATCAGGTGGGTGACGTTGGTTTGCTAATTTAGTAGTATAAATTATAGTTTAGAAAAACCAAAAATACACGCTTTAATACAAATAACTTTATTTTTTCTCTCACTTAGTTTACAATTATAATTAAAGACAAATACAGCATACTTCATCATAATTAATGTGAGCGAGTGTGTGTGTGTGTGTTATTAGGGTGTGATGTGTTTGTAGGTATGTGTGTGTTTATGTGTGTGTGTGTGTGTGTGTGTGTGTGTGTGTGCGTGTGCGCGTGCGTGTGTGTTTGTGCACAACTCGCTATTCATTCAGGAAATAGAGAACCAAAGTACAAAAGAAAACCACAATCCACCTCCTAGCTCCATCGTCAGACCATCGTACTAAGCCCAATCAGTTGGACTCGTAAAAACGAATCATATGAGTCCAAACTCGAGGAATTTACTAGTCACTGACGGCTGACTCCATCATCAGATCTACAAGATGCCAAATTATAAATTTTCATTAATGGAATAGGCGTTTGTCTTCCAACTACGCTAAGAACTAAGATTGTAAACGCTTATCCAAGAGAAACCTTTTTTTACTCTTCAACGTTCCAGCTTTATACCAAATTAGTAGTAGGTTAAAATTTACTTCTAAGATTTGTTTCAATAGTTTATTAGAAGTGAAGCTATATACAAAAGCGTGTTAAAAAGGTACCTAATTGGTATTTTTCATATCAAAACAATCATTACTACAAAGACTTCATATGACAATTTTATAAAAGAGATCGGTTGACATGGATTAATAACATAGACTACACAACTGTAGACGGTAACAAGGTTCAGTGATGAAACAGATTAACTCCACACATCTCACCCACGGCCGTCTGATGCCAAACTAGACAGAGCCTGTACTATGGTAACCAGACTGTTGATAAACATACTTATATATTTCTAAATACGTACATATTATAGATAAATTACACCCAGACACAGAACAAATTATCGTGCTCATCACACAATTATTTGTCCTGGGTGGGAATTGAACCCACGACCTCTGGTTTAGCAGTCAGGGTCACTAACCACTAGAGGCAACAGGCCAAATTGAATGTATAATTTACATACAACTTACTGTACATCTATACTAACTAGAGATCGCGTGGTGGTAGAATTTCGACCATGGTTTTTTCATTGGCCAGTATAACTTCATGTCATTGTATAGACTTACTTATCATGACAGGTAATCGCATATACTGGACGCGTAATTTCATTAGGCCATTTTTACGTAACTTTTAAAGTCGTAAACCATATTGTTTAAAAAAGTTAGCTATCTGCACCTCTTCTATATATTCCAAAATTCACGTTAGTACGTTCGCGAAATTTTCTTACAAAGGGGTACAAAGAATTATCTTCACGTATTAATAAAATTGTAAAATAAAGCTGAAGAGTTCTTTTGTTTTAGCGTTTGTTGAAACGCGTTAATCTCAAGATCTATCAGTCGAATTGGAAAAAATAATCATGTAGATGTTGGATAGAGTCTTCAATTAGGAAGGTTGTATGCTATGTAATAATAGTAAATTTTCCCCATTTTTGCAACGCTTTTCATTGATGCTCGGCTGCTATTGGTCGTAGCGTGATGTTATGAGCCTATCACCTTCCTCGATAAATGAGTTACCCAACACTAAAAGAATTTTTCGAACAAACAAAGTCTTCAGCTTTGTAATATTAGTATTAATATAGATTTGACCATGTTATTTGAGAGTATTTTTACTAACAACCTCCTATCAATGATTCAGTCTGCTGATCGTAACTATACCGGCAGAATTATCAAATATGATCTTAGATAAAATTCTTACCAAAGCAACGATGCACGCACCGCATGCACGAGTATTATCAAAAGGCCCTTAAGTCTATTGACTAATTAACATTATCATAAACAAATCAAATTCATAGAAAAGTGACTTGTGAAAGACTAGAATCTTGCTAAACAATAACTTTTGTACAACAAACATAACATTGCTACTTTATTACACCCAGACACAGAACAAAAGTTGTGTACTTGCGAAAAACTTTATATGTACACCTACATCAAAAAACTGTACAAACTTATGCAAGTCGACATTCCCTAATATCTGCAAAGTTTCTTTTTCTTTTTTTTTGTTTAAAAAAGACAACTCCCGCATTAGGAATATTCCTGTGTGTGTCGGGGGTTTTACAAACATTCAAACAACGGACACAAAGAACACCCAGATTCGGGACAACTATTTGTCGATCACACAAATTTTTGTCGCCTGTGGGATTTGAAGTCATAACACTCGGCGCGGTGTAGTGGCGAGGTGACTACTTAAACCATTGATTACCGAGGTAAATCGGGACTTAATCAGGATAACAATTATAAGGCACAACGCGACGTGCGAGTTTCAGTAACTACCCGCACTTGATCTTCATTATTTTTATTTTCGTTCGTGTCGAACGTCGGGTAACCAAAAAGGGAATTGTGCCCTATAATTGTTTTCCCGATTAAGTCCCGATTTACACATCTAAAGTCACGATATAGCTTTACAAATACTAATAGAGTACCTAAATTTAAATGTTTGCTTCACCTTGCTCGGTTTACTTTGGTGTCATAAACTCCACTGTATCTTTTAACTTTGCTTTTTACATTTATTAAATATAAAATACCAATTTTTTCAACCAGAGGTTTTTATTAGTCGTTGGTTACTTCAATTATTTTTGATAAACATTGTTAGGCATAAACACAATGTACTGGTTAGTGGTTTAATAAATATGAATAGAACTGATTTTATTCATATTGTGTTCTAAATTTATACATTACAGAGTACATATATCAAGAAATAACATAAAACAAATTACACTATGAAGGTAAAACATTATTTTCTGACGAAACTAATTGTACGTGACAATCCAACACAGGAAGTAATTAAAACTCATTGGCACGTGCGCCCAAAAATAATGTCGTATTACCTATACTCCTGCGATGAGGTGTAGTAGAGTATATCCCCTAAACCATCAGGCAATAGGTCTTGAGACCCTCGCCAGAACTATTTAAGGAAGTGCTAACCTATCACGGGAGGAATTAAAGATTTGGGTAGGTACTTCAATACAGAAACTTAATTACTTTTTTTTTCTTGTATAATAATTACATTTAAGTTTTCTGTTGGAATAAATACTTGGTTCCGATTTTATAATAGATCTTATGTTTAAAATTATTTTATTTTAGTCAAAAATTTAAAATATGTTATTCTGTTGAAGCGTATAATTGAGTTTACATAGATTAATTTATACTGTGTCGACTGTGTTGTGTGGATGTGATAACGTTTAACTTTGCTTTGACGTTTCTTATTTATTCATTTAAGACGTACCTGCAACAAAATACCAATTATTACATACTTACGTAACTTAATTAAGGCCAAGTTGAGTAAGATAAACGATTTTGTTATGGTACTATGGAGACGTTCTGATGATGAAGTCGGAAGGTGGCCATAGGAACTTTTGAACTAATTAACTATTGTAGGTACCTACAAAACATAATAATCAAGACATCGCCGTAAACAAATCAACAGTGACATAAAATCCTTCGACAGTCTTAATTGCAGGTAAGTTATCGTGTAAGCAAGCTATTGTTAACTCATAATCTTCTACTTACTACAACATACCCGTTAAGAAGTTTTGTATATGAATATAGAGGGCTAAGGGTAAATAAAAGGAGTGGTTACCCCTGGGTTAATACGTGTTTGTCATGAAATATCTTGTGCATGTGAAAAGAAAATAACTGTCTTACATTGAAGAAGTTGTTCATTGCATTTTATGGCTTTAACTGAACAAGTAGGTAATATGTACGTGGGTCACAGTGAAAGTTTTTAGAATAGGCCAGTAAGAAAATCAGCCGATGAAAAATTTATTTAAACCTCGAACTATGAACTCTTTGGGTATCTGTAGATGTTTAATGATTCCATATGTCATTTAGTTTAAAAATTGTCTGTCATGCATCGAAATGGATTCGACTAGAAAAAATTTTCGCTCAATGATTTATTACGACTTTTGTTGCGGTCTTACTCAACAACAATGTTACGATTAGGGATTGCAATCCGGCAGCAATTTGCAAGTGCCTTCACGGATCCGGCCAGATCCGACCGGATTGAAATTCACGTATCGGTTTTATATTGTTTGGTTGGTAGTAATAAGAACGGTATAAATGAGGTTTAAGGAGTTATCATAAATTTTATAAAAAATACTGCTTAGACGGACAATCAACTTTTTTTTCCTTGTAACCAACAATTAAAATCTAGTATTCAATGTAATTAGTTAAACCTTACTTAGCTGTTCGTATTAGTAATATTAATCTCTAATATAAGTTAAATCTTTCAGCAATAATTATTCAAATGTAACTTAATCAACCATGATCACCTTAGACCACAATAATTATGTTATTCAATCTTAAATAATTATTTAAGACTAGCAGCGCTCCGCGGTTTCACCCGCGTAAGTCCCGATCCCGTGGGAATGTCGGGATAAAAAGTATCCTATATGTTAATCCAGGTCTCCAGCTATCTACGTACCAAGTTTCATCGCAATCGATTTAGTAGTTTTGGCGTGAAAGAGTAACAAACATCCATACATCCATACATCCACACATCCATACATCCTCACAAACTTTCACGTTTATAATATTAGTAGATTAATATTACTTAAATGACATTACATAATTATTTTTTGTATAATGATATTAAATTGTGACGATCAAATGTTACTTACTCGTATCGTTTGCCAATCGACTTCACAGTTACAAATATAGCCAGTGGTTAAAAAGACCCTTTTAGCTTCTATTCTTGTCGGTTGTGGCCTTGCAACCTAATGTGGAGCAAGGCTGGGCACGTGCAGGGTGCGGTAGTGCACAAGTAACAATGCGCGGAAATCCTTCCAAAAGTTGGAGTCCTTTTTTTCTGGATCCGATGACCGGATCCGGTAAAATGATGCCGAATCCGCCTGATTTCCGGATATGTTTTTCCAGATTGCAATCTCTAGTTACGATAGACTTCAATTGGCACTTCATTTTACACAGCACACAGAAAGTTTAAAAAAAATAAAAAACGGTTTTTTTTAATCTTTATTTTACTGAGGGTTTGATCACACAATGAACATGTCACCCTCATGGGGGCTAGATCTACATCATTTTCTGTTTAGTTGTTTTACAAGCTAAATTCCTATGATAACTAATTTATATATGTAGTATTCTTGCTTCCCTACTCAAAGGTGACGCAAGGATACTATTACATATACCTACCTAATTGGTGGACATCAATATTATGTGCATTAATTATTATTATTCTTTCTACGTCATTACGGATACATTCCACTATAATATGGTGCGCATTTTCGAGAACATCGCACTCAACACAATTTGGAGATGACACTTTACCTATTAAAGTAGCAAACTTATTTAAAGGAATGTCTCCCGATCTGAGTCTAAAACTAGTGATGATCTCCTGCCTGCTCATATCGCTACCGTTAAACCATGGACCCCGAGATATAGTTGGTTGTATTGTCTTGAACCAAATTCTTTTTGTCAGTGATTTTTCATCAAAATACTCTTTCCATAACTCCATACATTTAAAGACTGGTCTGTTGGTCTAGTGGTTAGTGACCCTGACTGCTAAACTAGAGGTCATGGGTTCGATTCCCACCCAGGACAAATAATTGTGTGATGAGCACAATAATTTGTTCTGTGTCTGGGTGTAATTTATCTATAAATATATGTATATATTTAGAAATTTATAAGTATGTCTATCAGTAGTTTGGTTACCATAGTACAGGCTCTGCCTAGTTTGGGATCAGATGGCCGTGTGCGAGATTTGTGAAAAAAAAACTGCTTCGCACAAAATATCGGTCAAATAGGCTAGGTGGGAGACCGTTACACCGTCTGAACCTGCTTCTTTTGCTAAAGTGTCCACTTTTTCGTTTTCTTTAAAACTATCTATATTTTTATTGAAAAAAAAAACGGAATTATATAGAAGTCTGTTAATATTTTTACTGTTTTTCGAACTAGTCTCCGTTCCACCATCATTCATCATCCATCGCATGCGATCGAACCATTGACTAAAGCAGTGAGCCAACTTTTCCTTAGGGATTTCTTCCTGGCCTTTTTAAAACGAATTAATCTAAGTTTATCTTTTATTTTTGAACATAAATAAAAGTCACAAGGAGCCAGGTCGGGACTGTAAGGAGGATGACTCACTAGCCCCAAACTTCCATAGACATATTCGATAGTCCGTCTGGCAGAGTGAGCTGGAGCGTAGTCGTGGTGGTGGAGGATCCTGCTTCTTGGGCGCTGCTGTCTAACATTTTCCAAGACAACTGGTAGACAATGACTGACATACCAATCTGCAGTAATAGTCCTTTTATCTTCTAGAATGAAGGTTGCAAAATGACTTCTCTGTCCAAAGCATAAAATTACTGAGTTTATGGTCCAAAGAATGAGGCAATCATCTTTTTCCCTTGACTTCTACCCTTCTTTACTTTTGTCGGCAAATCTTCGAATCCAAAGATCCATTGAGCAGATTGTCTTTTAATTTCGGGTTCGTAACAATATATCCAACTTTCATCTCCTGTAATGATGTCATATTATACAGCATTCGAGTCACCTCCGTCATACTTTTTAAGCATTGAGCGGCACCAATCCAAACGACGGCGTTTTTGATCTTCCGTCAAATTATGAGTTATCCATCTAGTACAAAGCTTTAGGATGCCTAAATGTTCATGTAAGACTTCCTGTTCTTGACTCATACCAATGCCTAAAGCTGCCTGAATCTGTTGATATGTCACCTTTCTATCAGCTTCTATCATTAGCCGCACAGCACTCACGTATCTTTAGTAGTTGCCGTAGAAGGACGTCTTTCTCGAAAATCATCAGTGAGTTTGCTTCGACTAATGTTTAAACTCATTAAATCAGTTGTAAACAGTGGCACGAGATGGGGCTTCGTAATGAAATGCCCATCGAAGTATATCGTAACATTCTTGTTGAGTAAGACCGCAACGAAAGTCGTAATAAATCATTGAGCAAAATTTTTTTCTAGTCAAATCCATTTCAATGCACGACAGACACTTTTTGAATTGCCGCCAATTTGTAATAAACAAATGACATATGAAATCATTAAACACCTACAGATTCCCAAAGAGTTCCTAACTCGAAGTTCGACTTTATAATGTTCTAATGTTCACCAACTTCCTATATATATATATATATAATTACCTATATCTACCTATTAAAAGTGTATTGTAGTCTTTTCAATTAAGTTTATAATCGGTTTAACTCATAAACTTACATACTATGTTTATGGTTTAACTACTTTTTAAAAGTGTTTTTGTTTCTATTTTGTTTTTGCTGTTCCATTCTATTAGGTATAAGTACTATCAATTACTTTTCATTTAAATGCCTTTGGAACTTTTTTCGAATGTTTTTTGAAGTCTGTTTAATTTTTTTTGAAAGTGTTTTTTTAATATTATCATTAAAAACTGATTTTATTGAGGTTTATTTTGATTTTCTAAAGAAACTCTGATACCTATAGGAATTAATGCAAATAGGTTTAAAGCTTAATGTTGTAACTTTCAGAATTGCTCATCTGTACCTAAGTACGTAGTTACCTATTTATTTAGATAATTTATTATTATAAAAGGCTTTGTTCTTGTGTTATTTATTTCTTGCTAGCAGCGCCCGACGGTTTCTCCCGCGTAAGTCCCGATCCCGTGGGAATATCGGGATAAAAAGTAAGTTAATCCAGGTCTCCAGCTACCTACGTACCAAGTTTCATTGCAATCGGTTCAGTGGTTTTTGCGTGAAAGAGTAACAAACATCCATCCCTCTATCTATCCATCCATCAAAACTTTCACATTTATAATATTAGTGGGATTAGTGGGATAAGAACTTTAACCAACGTAATTATTAACTTCCAGTGAAAAATGCTGCTACTTTTGTAAATTACTAACTTTAATCATATAATAACTTTTAAATTATAAATGAGGAAACTAGGGATAAATAGTCCCTAATTTTAACACAAACATTAAAAGCAAATCATTGAACATGACACAAATTTCTTTATCTTCTGTTTTCAGAATCATGATATCGTTAATGGGTAATGATCTACGGTATTATGATCAACTTTTGTGCATTTTTCTAAACCTAGGTACTACGGTTAAACATACTTATGGCCTGTATGCACGGTCATCGTCCATTCTGAATCAACTGGAACAGAAATATGCTATGCTCGACTCATTTCAGATTCTTCTCAGTCTACAAAAATTTAGCTCGTTTGAAAGCTTTACTAGTCTTCATTTAAACCGTATCTGATAATGTAATCACTTTTGTATCAATTTTTAATGTACCTACCTCTTCACCCATACTTAAAAAGATGGGATGTAAGTTTGAAGCCTAACTGTCTCTCAACCTAGCTCCTAAAGAGATGGACCCAGTTTGAATGCGATCTCTTGGTTGCTGTGTAAAGAAAGAGGGGTAAACCAACCGACACACCTTCAAATTTTAATAGGTACTCGGGTTTTAGCATGGGTTAATCATCATAAGTTTTGTTTGGGTGATGTTTATTTATTTTATTTAAAAAAAATGCCTTTAAATTTTTTATAATATATATAGGGTAAATGTGGGATAGATGCCCCAGGGGGATAGATGCCGAAGTAATCACGTCGTGACTTGTACGAATACCACGTTCGCAGTGTTTTGTTTTAGGGCAACTATCCCACGAGTCAAAATATCATCGCGGCATCTAACCCACGCAGTAGGCATCTATCCCCGTGTATAGTACACTTTCTTTTACGTTATAACAAAAAAAATAAAAAAGATAATATTAAATTATCCTAATTATTTTCCTCATTGATAACAACACAAACCAACGTTAAACTATAAGATTATTAAAAGTTTATCTTCTCTATGTTAAACGGCCATTTTAAAAAGGTGGGCAACTATCCCACATTTACCCTATATATATATATATATAATTGTATTGATTAATTAAAAAAACATATCTAAGGAAGGAAGGATGAAATATTTTCTTAGAAAACCCTTATTCGGTCCTACTTACGTTTTATGGAACTATAGACACAGTACAGTTCGAAAGTTCACAACAAATATTAGTTATTTCACCGCAAGATACCAATTGAATTTTAAATTTTGTAAATCTTTTGATCGACGTAATTTATTGCTCATTTGGCATGGCCCTGGCCGATTTTAAGTCAGATTATAGCACTCAGCATAAAAATAAAAGAGTAAAAGGAAAGCTTATGCCTACCGGTGTCAAGAGGCTTTTAAACCTTATTTTATTAAATAAAGGGAATCCTATAGATCAGGGTCCGATTAGCAGATTAGTTATTTATTCAAGGAATTACACAAAAACAAATTCACCCCATATAAATAAAAACTTAAAAAGCACGCAGCGCACAACGTCATTAAGTTCACATTCTGTTTAATAGGTTCATAAATATCAGAGGCGTTAATTCAATGCAAGTAGGTACAGTAATTAAAGTAAAGTAGGTATATATTAAGGGTATGTTTGATAACAAAAAAGTGCAAACATGCAATAGGATTTAAACAGGGTTTCAATATGTATAGAAAATAATTATTATATGGCTTGTATAACTGTCATTAAACGAACTGTCTGTATGTCTAATTACCTTTTTTTATTGCCACGGGGCAAAGCTTGTAGTGTTATTTTTTATAAATTATAGTAAATGGATGTTTTAAATGTCGGATTATAAAAGTATATAACAAGTTTTTGAAATCTTATACAGAAGAAATACTAGTATTACATTAGGTATAGGTAGGTGTAACCATAAATTGCTACCCCTTTTATCCCAATTGGCTTTGAGTGAGGCAATAAATATTAAGACTGGCCTTGTGGCCTAGTGGTTAATGACCCTGACTGCTATGCCATAGGTCGTGGGTTCGATTCTCACCCGAGTCTGGGTGTTCTTTGTGTCCGTTGTTTGTATGTTTGTAAAGTCCCCCGCGACACAGGAGTAATTCCTAATGCGGGAGTTGTCTTTTTTTTAAATAAAAAAAAATAAAAATTTACTTTTACTTTAAGCTTCTAGGTTCACTGGCTGGTTGTATTGTCGTGTACAGATGTTTTCATATTTTTAAATAACTTAATAGTAGATATCTACCTAGTTTTCTAATATTAATTTCTAAAATATTTCGAGATAACATTAAGCACTAGAATAATAGCTTTAGCTTATCTAAATAAGTTTAAGGTACTCTTCTCAACATAGAGGGCGACTGCCTATGCTATTCTATAAGAAAAGAATAGGCAGGAGTTCTGCCTTTGCACTCCCTGCCTCGCCGCACACCGGCACCTGCTAAATTCCGCCGACGATCCTAGTCACTACGAACTGATACCAGTTTGGAACCAATATCGATTCCGTTCTGAATTTCCAAGAAAACAATTTTGAGGAAACATAAAACAGTAAGTAAGTAAGTAGATATATTTTCTTGTAAACTGTAAAAAGATTTTTACAAAACTTTTCACTTATTTTTGTTTGGATTTAGAACAAACAAAGAGATATGAAGTAAAAATATTGCTTTGGATTCTAATGCAGTTATTTAAAGTACAAATTTGATCTGAAATAGTATCTTTTAAATATATTTAATATAGGTACTTAGGTACAGACTCTAAAACAGAGTCTGTACACTACAAAATTATACAGAAAAAAAATGAGGTGTAGGTGCTATAAAAAACTTAATGAAAAAAAAAATATAACAAAAACAAAATTAACCAATGTTAATTTTATTTAATACCGACTATTAACACCGCTTTGCATTAATTCAATGCAGGTACAGTAATTATAGTATAAGTGACATTTAGGTGAAAATGTGCAAAACATGCAATTAAAGGCAAACTGACATTCCACATGTGAAGCTAATTGTTATTAGGTGCCTTGTTGCGTGTCTACGATGTACCTGGTGGACTATCTGTATTACATAACTATGTTTTTATACTATCAAGGTGTTAAACAAGCCATGGTTCATATAATTGCTAGCGATTATCAGTATATGAAACATGTACCACCGGTAAACTACTTTTTTCTAAACTGTTCCCCTCCGCAACCTCTCTCTTGAACCGAACTCATAAAGGCGCACAAAAAATTCATATTCATATGCGTTGTGTGCATTTTAGAGTCTTCCATAACATTTTGATTGATTTATACCCTTCATGCATCAAAATTGTTTCCACCCCCCAAAATGTGTATTAGGTATACACATTTTGGGGGGGTGGAAACACTTTTTAATATTTCATTGCTATCCGCGCGTTTCTAGTTAAGAGAAAATAAGAAAAGTTAGAAATCTATTACAAAAAAATATAATTATGACAGAACTACAAAAGATATACCTACCTACACAATTGAAAATAAAGTTATTTACGTTTTAGAATAAATAAACCACTTAAACCATCCTTTTTTCAGAAGTCCTGCATTCGAATTGGAAAGTGCTGAGTTAAGGATATTTGAGTTTAATAAGTTCTGAATCAATCATTTCCTTAGATACTGGACAATTCTTAACAGTGCACACTACAGCAATATTTCTAATGAATACTAAAATAGTCGATATCGTGTTAAGTTTTTAACGTTTTACACAAGATATTACCAGTGAGGAATCGAATATGGTATCCTCCTAAAAGTAGAAATTAATAAAAATAAAACTAGGTATAGATATTACTTAGCATTAATACAATGCAGGGCCCTGTAATTATATTACAGAAACATGAAAATTATTTACATCTAGAAAAAAACGTCGAAACATGCAATTAAATGCAAACAGCTTAGATTATATATAGGTCAAACAGTATTTCAACATGCAAAGGTAATTGTCATGACGCCGCTTGTTTCATGACTGATGTTGTCGGTTTATTTCCTATGTCAATTTACCCCTATACCTATATAAAAATAGGCATATTTTTCTTTATACAACTAAGTTAGCAAACAAGCACATAGTAAGCGGTTGCTAGTAGTTCAATGCTTTGACTTGTGCGTTACCAACTCAATGTAATGGAGCTCTGGTGCCTCTACTTACCAACAGATAAACAAAGAACTACGAACCGCGTCAAACGAATATCCGGTCTTATGGAGGTATCTACTGAAACAAGCTGTCGGCTCTAAGTCTAGGAGATATCTGCTGTGCACGGCTTAAATTGCAAGATAGTCATAGGTATATTTTTTCTTAATTGTTGTTGTTGTTGGCTTGTTGGCCTAGTGGTTAGTGACCCTGACTGCTATGCTACAGGTCGTGGGTTCGATTCCCACTTCAGTCTGGGTGTTCTTTGTGTCCGTTGTTTGTATGTTTGTAAAGACCCCGCGACACAGGAGTAATTCCTAATGCGGGAGTTGTCTTTTTATAAGAATAAGAATAAATATTTTTTCTTATTAGTTTAGAACTTAGTACAAGTCTTAGGTATTTCTAGTCTATTTGGATCCTTCCTAGCAGTGTCTAACTAGAAGTTGTTTCTATTGTGAAATAAAGTTTAAACGCACTACCTATAGTAGATATGGCAACTTATTTTTATTTTGGATAGCTCAATTATTTGTCTATGTATCACACTACGAGTCATAGGAGCCGAGTAACTAATACCTAATCATATAGCTACCTAAATTTAACTCAAGCTAACCTACGGGGCACGGCTTGTAATATAATAGGTACTTATAAATCTTAGGTAATAAGATTGTTTTTACACGACTGCCAAAAAAGGAATGTAATGTTTTATCAGGATTCATGTAGGTACATAGTTAGGTATGTACTGTGGCATGTCAACCTCAATGGTATGAATAAAGTACTGGTATGTGATCAGATACTGTATTTCTTCTAGTTTTTAATTGTTTAAAAAAAGGATTGATAGAAAAAGAAGACGAAGTTTATAGGTCAATCCAGGAGGTTTATTGTCAGCTCGTATGAAGATATACCTAATGGGATTTGTAAATAGTTATTCACAAATCCCATTAGGTATATCTTCATTCCGGAAAAATGTACGGTACGGCTACAGCTAACCCAGCTGTAGCCGTAAAGTACATTTTTCCAGGATAAAAAGTAGCTCATGTCCTTCCCCAGAATATAATCTATCTCCTTGTCAAATTTCATTACGATCCGTCCAGCCGTTTAGTCCTGAAAAGGTAACAAACAAACAAACAGAGTTACTTTCGGATTTATAATATACCTACTACCAGAGTTTGAATTGTAACCATACCTTTCCTGAGCGAAATTTTTCTTGTGAAATCTTCTCCTAGCGAGTAGGTATGAGCACACTGACAGAGTGCTGCTTTACCTACCCAATATGTTTAAGAGTTTCTTTATTCCACTAAAATGTATACTTACTTTACATACTTTATAAACTATGTATTTACTTTTATACCTAATGGGTATAAAAAATTTATAGGTACCTACATAGTAGGTACATACAAGTATATCTATAGGTAAATCGACTTGCCTGTTGGTCTAGTGGTTAGTTACCCTGACTGCTGTGCCAGAGACGACCTCCGACCCCGGGTTCGATTCCCACCCAGGACAAATAATTGTGTGATGAGCATGATGTCTCTGGGTGTAATTTATCTAAAATATGTATTTATTTAGAAATATAGATATAAGTATGTTTATCAGCAATCTGGTTACCATAGTACCTACAGGTTCTGCCTAGTTTGGGATCAGACGGCCGTGTGTGAGATGTGTGAAGTTAAAAAAAATCACAGCAACTATGTAGATAATTAACATACATGAATCATTAAGGCGAGGAACCGCCACTTAATGATTAATTACAATTACTCTATAAAATGTTCTGTCAAACTATGAATTGACGTTAATGTACGACTTAAATAGCGCTACTCAATTATGCCTAACGTACTTTTGAAGCTCTCACTGCAATACACCTTAAAGTAACGGAGCGAGACCTAACCTGATGTAAGAGAGTAGCTAACGTATGAGGATTTTGCGTTTAAAGTTGTAGGTATTCAAGTATGTGAGTGCCACCAGTTCCAGTTTCCATTGAGGTGTGAGTGAGGAATCAAATACTTATCATTGACCTGATGCTAATAGTTGGTTACTGTTATAAACTAAAGAGATTCTTATAAGTAGGTTCTATGTGTTTTCTAAGTGTGTTTTAAAATTAAAAAAGAAATAAGGCTTAATTCTTTTTGCAAAATAAAAGTAGCCTAAGTTACTCTTTATGACACCAGCAGCATATGCCTGTGGAAGTCCCGTGGAAATCAGTCCACCAGTTCCGGCGATTAGCCGGAACAATCAGATAGACAGACAGATAGATAAAAAATTTAAAACTGATTTTTAGGCATAGGTAGATATCGTGCAAATAACTGTACGAGTTTAAAAAAAACTATTATTTTGACATTACAAACAGACACTTCAATTTTATTTATTTGATGTACCTATTGATGATATACCTACCTACCTACATACCTACCTTTATTTTATAGGACGGAGGTCCATCCTAGTCAAGGGGCTCCAACTCAACATGATCATCTGCTCTGTATACCAATGTGCTAAACAAGTCGGTAGGTAGGTGTGTTAACACATGCAACATTACGGGAGTCATTCGTGCGTTCCTACATAACGCAAAGAATATACCTGTTGACAACAACCTATTAAGTACGTGTGTAGGTACCTACAGTTAGGTTTATGTGTCTAAATAATCAATATTTGTACCCCATAACAATAAATAGGTGAGTAGGTGTACCTGAACATAGCTAAGTAAGAACTTTAAGAGTTTATAAATTGTTAAACAAGAACTAATAAAATCTTATAAGGAAATACCTGAACCTTGGGTATGTGCATCGATATTCCATATTTACTTACTACATAAACACAGCTATAAAATATGATAGTAGAACGGAATACCAACCAGAAATTGCCATACGAAATTTTACAACGCCAGCCGGCATAATTTGACAATTCGGCTGCTACATCCACTAAATCCCAGAGTTTATTCAAATAAACCCAATAGAATACGACACTCTTCATCCAAACCGCCATAATCTTACTTTAACACTGGGCGATCGCACTAAACGAGGAACTAAACCAAACGCTCCGCCTATTTCATGATGGTGGTACTTCTACCTTCTCAAAATCCCATACAAACTGTCACAACTAACAGACATCTGTTTATCTCCCACCGACCGTGATATCTACATATAAAATTACACGCAACAAAACGAGATAACAGTAGCTGTGCGAGCGAGATAAATATATTTCATGGTGCACACCACAGCTCAAAGAAATCTTTAATAGAAGCTAAATAAGAATCATTTGCATTGCAAGTGCAGCCTTATCATCTGAGTGAGAGGGTTGTATTTAGATCGTGCGGATGCACCGACCGGATCATTCGAATTGAGAACCACGTGAGGAGTGGAGCTATATTATGGGTACGTAGGTTAGAAAAGGATAGGAAATATATGGAATTCACTGGCCATGTTGCAATAACGTTACATCCAATTCTATGTTATGTAGTTTTAAGTGTGTGTACAAGATGGCGCTACGCACATTTTCCATAAGATTTGGTGATAAATACCTACATACCTAATAATTCGCATGATTTACTATCTACTGGTATGTATGTACTTTGTTATTAACATAACTTTTTGCGAATAGAACAGCTTATTAACCTAATATTATTACTTAATTGAAAAATTTTGTGAGCATTTTATTATACCTGAATATTTATACTTAGTAGGTACATTTACATTGAGTATTTAATAGATATTAAAACTTACTATCTAGGTATATTTTTATTGATCTATAAAACAGGTAATTAGAAATAATAATTATTAAATTGTGGATATCTACGTCAATTACCTAGGTATCTATTTCCGCATTGGTACAAGAAAATTTCCAAACTGAATTGGATTTATTCAATTTGAGAATTTTAGCAACCGTAAAGTGGAAATCAAGCAACCGGCATTCTGAAGGGCAGATTGTTGTACGTACCTAGGTAGTTCCGTTAAATTCCAATCTGTTTATGCTGCATCCTTGAAAAATGAATAACAATCAGCTATTTTGATATGTCAAAACTACACCATAATGGAATAAAACATTGAATTTGCCAACAAAATTCGCAATTCAATGATACTTTATGTCAAGAAATGCATTTTTCCGCTTCAATGAAAGTGACAACTACAAAAAAAACGCTGTAATTCTTTTCAGGTTAACAGAAAACTAGGTTTGCAAGCTTACCAAAGCGACCTTGAGGCATAGATAATTTTTTAAACAGCTTTGGAACGACGTTCGAGTTGGAAATATTCAAATAGGTACTTACAAATAGTTTTTGTTCGTCGCACAAACGTCAAACTTAGTAGGAAACACATCGCGTGAGCGCGCCGCGGCGACGCTCGTCCACGTCCGCGCTACTTCACCGACGACAACCGATTTAACCTTGTTTTTACACGAAAAACCCCGAGTATTCACACAAAAAACACCTTCATATTTCGGTAAAAGTACGGAGCGAGCCGAGATGTGTCGTCCGTGGCCGCGTTCGCATCTAAACGGCCCGAGTTTTATGTTAGATTACAGACGTAACTTTTATAGATCCTCGGTGCTATATAACGCGGTGGGCGGGTTCAGGGGAGAGTGGCCTTTACGTGGAGTGAGGAGAGGCTATTATGGCGTGTGTTGGCCGTTGCACGGGTGTCATTAAATGTCGCGCGACGAGGGGAGCGGAGGGCGGAGGTGTGCGAGTAAAGTTTTGGGTATTGATTGAATATAAGACGGATTAGTGGCTAATGATCAACAATTGGATGTTGGGTGCGTTAATTGGCCTCGTCGTCCGACGGGGTGGCTGCATAAGAGCTCGTGTACATTACGTACGCACAGTCTAGCTGCTTAACAACCTAATGATGTATACAGTAGGTATACTACGCGGTCGTAAAGTACTACAATGAATAGCTTGAATGAATACACCCACCCACCACGTTCACACATAATTGGCAGAACGTAGCAATTGTTTTTGTTTTTTTGAATAATATATACTTAGTGACGCTTACGACATAGTTATCTAATTCCTACTTAATATATAAAACCAATATATATCTGAATGTAAAATAGGTATATACCTAATACGCTTCGAGATAAAGCAGTAGAAGAAAGCATGAAAAGTCCTTTCGTAGATACAAGAGCTTATTAAAGTAAAAAAAGGGTTGACTAATAAGTCAATAACACACGTTATATCTACCAGAAATACTATTAGTTCAACAGGCCAGGTTCTTTTGCCTCTAGGTGTACCTACCTAGGTATTATTTTTATCTCATACTTGATGGTAAATTCTTTTCTTCTAGTCAAATATTACCAGGAAGAATATACAATAGTTAAGCACAATACCTAAAATTTTATTAATCCTCTTTCATACTCGAATAACTTTCATAACCTATTTAGGTACATAATCTAAACATACATAACATTTATTTTGTGTAGATATAGGTAGGCATTGTGAACGTTTTAATGTTAGCACATTGATCAGTAGGTAATATGGATGATCAATCATACTCTACAGTTAAACCAAAACTCATAGTAACTACCAACATAACTCTCAAAACTTAAAAGTATTAACCGACATGAACCTTGTATGAGACCAAAATCTTTTTACAAAATGGGAATATCGAAACCTGTTATGGTAGGTAGGTCGGAAACATATTTTATCAAGCATAAAAACCCCTTAAGCTTAAAATCCCCAACTTTATTTTAAGTGATAGTCATTTCCTTTGATATAGGTACACATTAGGTAGGTACCTATAATAGTTGATAACACAGATAAAATATTTTTTATCTATCTATTGCATATTAAAGGTGGATTTACATCAGTAGTGTACTGTTGTATTAATGGATTTTTATCCTTATTTTCTTAGGTCGCATACCTACGTTCAATGTAAAATGTTGGGTTCTGATTTGGGTGATAGGTAGGTACGAAAATTACTTTTCTATCTTTATAAAGACTCCTTGCACTAAAAAAAGTAATTGTAAAAAGTAATTGTAGGCATTTAAAATTTCAAGTTGCGATGGCATAAATTGCAATTATTAATTAAATTTAAAAAATAGTTTCTAACAAGTTTCCTCGGGATCCGTAGAATTCAGTTAGGTACGTATTATTCTTACTTGCAAAGACAAAAAAAATATTAAAAAAAGTGTCTGCTTAGGTAGGTATCTATATTATTTAATTGATTTAGGTAGGTACGTACTACCACAAAAAACAATTTTAGGTTTATATTTTAGTCCAATAATTAAATGATAGAAACCTTCGTTCCTTAAATAATCTTCTTCTTCTTTGTCCCTCTCATACCACAGAGTTTGTAGGCTCTTCTTTTTTCGTTCAGTCTGTTCTTCTTTGGAATGCGCTTCCCCTCGAAATCAGGATGGCCACCAATCGTTACTCATTCAAAGTGAAAGTAAAGGAGTACCTTTTTGAACAACTAGCAGAATGAACTTGCTGATAATTTATCATCTAAATCGTTACTATGTTTTTTATTTGTATGTATGTATGTATGTATATGTTGTTTGTGTACATATTTGTATGTATGTTTATGATATGTATTTTATCCTAGATACTTTATTTATGTATTTTTGTCTGATATTTAGTTCACAAATTTACCTAATAAACTGTAATATTTTTAATGCACCTACTTCCTATTTTCTCTACATCACCCGAAGGTTGACTGGCAGAGAATGCCAATGGCATTAAGTCCGCCTCTGTACTCTATGTGCATAAAGTTTTAAATAAATAAATAAATAAATAAAATATTTGTTTTCGTGACTGGTTGTAGATCACATAGATAAAATAATACCTAATACCTAGATCTACCTTTATAGTAAAACATTCTATAATAGTCAATCTCATTAGTAAAGTTTAAGTAGATACATTTTTTATTAGGTATTATTAATAAGCAATCCTACAGGTACCTATGTAACATATTTTTATGTGTAAGTAATTGTTGGTTAAATAAAACAATATAAAATATATTTTTTTGATACGGGACAAACGAGCAAAGAGATCACCTGATAGTAAGTGACTACCGCCCCAAATAGTTGTAGTTATATTGAACACCTTCAACATGTTATACATAGGATTTAAAAAACTAAACATCTTTTGGGTAGGTACAGTCATTAAAGAACACGTGTAGTAAATATGACATAAGAGGTTAAGTCACGATGCTATCTACAAACGCGAATAGGTATTATAGATGTAGAGATACGCCTACAAGGTACAGTCATTCTCGGAATGCACGACATTGTCCCACTACGCTCTCGATTGAGTCCACTCACGATAGACGGGTGGAGCTTGTGTCGCCACAAAAAATGTTCTTATTGAGACATACCGGTTTTATATTGTTTGTTAAATTTGTATACATTTATATTAGGTATTACATTTGCCAATAAACGTTGGGTACTATTTCTGTTTATTGAGTAAAACCTTCTCCTTTATTATGTCTAAAATATTTTTGTTTGTTATTTTAATATACTCAAGCTTTCATTAGAATTTGGTATTTATAGAAAAAAAATGAAGATGTTATAAATTGTGTAGGTAAGTAAAGATGCTAAATTATTAATCTGATTTAATTGTACCTGACTATACCTACCTATACGGTGGTTGTTCGTGTTTTGTTGTCCGTCTGTCTATCGGTCTGTAAAGACCCTTTTTCTCAAGAACCCGAAGACGCATGAAATTAATACCTTATACTTATGTCTGCGGTCCCTTTAAGCTGTAAAAAATAATGCTTCTATACCCACTTCTTGACTTCCGTTACTGCAATCTAAGTAATAGGTGTTTAAAGTCCTGCCGATAGCGGCGTATGTGTCGAGGTTCAACTCTCTTCAATATGGTTTAATTAAATTGTGGCTGACGCGTTCATCATGCTCGTGAACGGTCTCGGACTGATATTACGGGTGTAAAATAAAATTATTAATATTTTTTTATTTATTTTTGAAATTTTTCATCATAAGTTATTCATTCGATTGAATTGAAACTTTAGAGGGTATTTGCAGATTTAATAGATGCAGTGCATGAATAAGAAGTTTGTATTTATTACGTACTAGCTGGTTAGTAATAGGTATGCACGAATGTGGTGATTCATATTTGCCTGTTTTAAAATTTATTGGAATCATACCTATAAAATTATTTTTGTCAAAGCAACATTTCTGTTTCTAATAGTAGGTAGGTACCAACTTCACTCTCTACTTTTCAAAATTGGTTTGAGAGGCTATGCAGTGTAGGAACATAACACAAAGTTTGTTTTCCTGCAATCTTATGTAAGTTGGCGGTATTTAAAAAACCCGGTCCTTCTAAATTTAAAAATAAATTCAGCTATATTTGTCTGTGACCATTTTTTAATATGGTATTTTAATACGGTTAACTAATTAAATTAATTAATTATTGGGTAACTCAAATGCGATTAAGTGAGCATATTAAGTTAAATGAAAGTTGATTTACTTGGCACCCTGGATTCATTAATCATCCTGACCCATACTATACAATCGACTTTGAGCCTAATTACTAGACTTTTCTGGTGACTACATTAATACTATTTGAGTTACCTACTACTGTAGGTATATTAAAAAGATTTTTAAAATAACTTTTATGTAGGTATATCTTTATTAGCAGGTACTGGATATCTAGTCTAGGTACAGAGCAAGATTCCATAAGTAACTTAAGACTAAAGAACACCTACATACAAAATCACAAAAATATCAGAATTAATATAAACTACACATTCCTATGGGTATTTTTTAAAGATAATTTTATACACAGAAGCATCCATTTTAACTATAACACCTAGTAAATTAGTCACACGTATTACTTAATAACATTTGAAATAGAAACAAGTATATTTAAATCTCGACGTGCTTTCATCCACCCCATGTTCCTCGCGTCCCAAAATAAGTTTAGTTACCTACTCGGTTAAAATAAGGACGTCCCGCAAAGCACCGAAAGGAAGGTTACTCTATATTCCCTGGTTGAACAAGAAACGGAGTTTATCTCTTTAGATTGTATATATTGTTGGTGGAGTTGTATGTTGTAGTAAGAATGTCGTTTTGAATCTAGTTTTTTGAAAACTTTTTCTGTTATGATATCAATTTTTTATTAAAACACTATTGAGTAGTAGGTAACTACGAGCCCACTAAATCTATTTTTGTGGATCCTTCAGGCAAATTCATTCTTAATGATATAGGTAGGTACGTGAATAAGTACTGTTTTGAATGTTTAATTTTTAAAAGTCAATGATTTTTTTATGAGCAAAGTAAGTGTAAGTACATATAGGGTAATAAACTAAGGAAATATATACCTACAATTTTAGTTATTTATATTTCACTAGATACATATATATACATACTAATACAGTTACAATATAAATTCGTAGAAAATTCTACTTATCTAAGTGGCATGACTTTTATTTTGATTTTTTTCCTTAATTTACCAAATTTAAGGCCCGGTATCATGTGGGCACTTAATCATCATATCCGTCAAAAAAAGAACTTAGTTACTACCAAAAAATAATGAAGAATAAAATTCATATATTTCAAATGCAGTTCATAAGTGTTGGACATACACCTACACCGATATCTGATTACATAGATATAGATGGTTAGGTACGTGAGAGCTCAATTTCAGATTATATCTGTAAAATAGATACCTCACATACGTTAGGTGAATGATAAGTATAGGTACCTACCTTTGAAGGTAACTGATACCGATCTTAGGAGTAACAAGAATATTGATAAGTTAGCATAGTTACATGACATATCTATCTATATATACCCTTTTTTTTATTAAGGACATGCAGTTTTAGGCACGTGTGTTTTAGGAGACGATCGTCTAGTTTGCGACCCGAAGGTTATCAAGAAGAAGTTTATCAAGGGGTGAAACGAACGACCTTCCGCGTCAGTGTCATTCTATTCGGACATCCCTGAAATAACCACGTAAGTAAAATCGTATGTCCTTAATAAATATGAATACCTCGCACGAAAGTTTTTATTCTAACTTACACACTTGTAACACATACCTACAAACTTTAGTAGTACATTACTAAAAAGTTAGTATCCCTAGCCTATTTGATTGTTTTATAGAAAACCTCTCAGTATAATTAGTACCTTTTCTTTATCAAGCCCACGTACATTTTGTTTAAAATTTATACTAAATAGACACAAACGTCCAAGAACATGTAAACAACCAAAAAATCAAGCATGTTTTTTTTTTATTTAACGTCAATAGGTATCTACCTTCCTATTGACGTTAAATAAATGGATCAGGGAACTTCAAGTATTTAAATATTTCCTCTGGATAGGTGTTAGTTTTACTAGATATATCTAGAAATCACTTTAAGAGTAACCTATATATTTATTATGTATGTAACTACTGATTTAACGTCCTCTTTGTTACTGTTTTGGTAGGTATTTCATCTAAAGATAGAGCATTACTTGCACAGTAGATACCTTTTAAATATGTATTATTTTACCTGCATTTTATCTTTATATTACATATTATGTTATCTCTATACCTACTTATACTAATACTTTATCGGCATTAAGTCATTCCAAACGGAAAATAAATCAGAAAACTAAATCCCCAAGTAGGAATCACTAACTCAATATATGTAGAAACACATCAACACGTTTCTCTGTATCAGATCGATCCGCACGCAACCTTAGTACAATCAACCTGACACCATTTGTATGCGTATCACACGCCAAGCCAATACACTGGCGGCCAGAAAACGGGAACCAGTTAGAGAAATTATCACGAGATCGAGGAAAATGTTTTTTCTGCCTAGGATTAAGACAATTTATCTTAATAAATTAGGATACTTTTTTACAACTGCTAGCTGAGAAAGAAACATGCAGCTATTTTGGTGATTACCGTAGCCTACGAACACTTGCTTAAACAAGGGTCACGTTTAGGTAAATGTGACCCTGTGGTAATGTTCAAAGAATATTGTATGTTATTGTATATCAAAGTAGGTACTTTGATATACAATAACATACAATATTCTTTGAACAAAAATAAAGACAAGGACTACATTCTGACTTCTCTGTAACTACTATATTTCCTACTTACATTCCTAACTAAAAAGTTGTTTGTGATTGATACCTTATCATCATACTTAACTTCATCTGTTATTACCTTCTCTAACAGAATGATGTGAGAGCTACATATCTTAACGCAGGCATGCCAAAAAGCGTTACGATGGATACTGCCGAGTCAGCTAAAAGCCATCTCGATATGTCTTGATATCTAGTTGACAGCTGTGAAGACAGATGTAGAATAGATAATTTTGAGAAACAGCATAACAACATTATTTTTGTTTCTATTAGGAAAACTGTTACAGAGTTACTACGAGTTACCACGAGTGCAAAGAGTTGCCAGTATTTTTATGTTACGAAATCCGTTTATAAGCCAGTGGTTAAAAATAGCAACATACGTGAAATTTAAAAATTAATCTGTATAAAATATACTTTAGTTCGCAGAGTAGCCAAGTGTACAATTTTTTGCGTATGTATGCAATAAAGAAAGCAATTAGTTTCATATGTATTGGTGTGTAATAACTTTTTGTTTACTGCCCCCTGTGTAAATACACCAAGGTATTGCTGTAATGGTTTATAAGGTGTCCAAAGTTGATCGTGATAACATAAAGTTGCCATAGATATGCTACTTAAACACACATTTACACATGTAATGCATCTATTGCTGTTGTTAATTTATTTTCTGATACTTTATGTGTAATGTATTCTGTGGTGTAAGTAGGTAATAGACTTGTAATTAACAGGTTATAACTTCGAACTCAATTTTTTTACCAACGTGAACCCCCTTTAACGAAGTTTTGTTAGAAGAGTTATTGAGTACCTATACTATAAGTGGCAAAAATAAGTAAACATTAAAAAAATAGGTGTGTGGGAAATAAATTAAAGACAACAAAATAATCTTTTCTCTGTGCTAAATCGACTAGACACAGCTTATAAATCCATAATAAATCTGGACATCAATTTAATTATTTACGCCGCTAACAAAAAAAACAGACTAAAGTAACCTAGAAGTGACTATTAGGCCCATGATATTACCTATTTATATGAATTATTAAACATATGGCCCTCAGTATTTTGTCCGCAATTGCATGCAATGTCCTCGACCGGCGAGATCCTGTGAATTCGGTTGTACTACGTACGCGTACGTCATTTCACACATACAACCAACTCGCGTTTCTACCTGCCGTCCGATCCCAACTACGATTTCTGAATAACCAAACGGATTTCTAAAGGAACACGCACGCTTTGTATGTATATAATTGTTCTATATTAAATAAACGAAACTTTATGTGGTGTGATATATGTATGTATCAATAAGTCTATCTATCTGCAGCTTATGTATAATACTTACTTGTGATTGTGATTTTTGACTACACAGACAAAAAGGAATATTAAAAAAA
Organism: Callimorpha dominula; assembly: GCA_949752705.1. NCBI lineage: Eukaryota > Metazoa > Arthropoda > Insecta > Lepidoptera > Erebidae > Callimorpha > Callimorpha dominula. Next base: position 14,529,334 of record OX457002.1, on the reverse strand, counting down.
ACAAATTTATAATTTATTCACAAACAAGAAAACATGTTGCAAAATACTTCAGACGGGGTATTGGAACATTACCTAAAAAGATGTCTAATGTCAAAGGATTATAAATATATTACAGCTTTACAAACGCTACATACAAATTCTAAGTAAATGTGAAATAAACATTCAATTATTTTATGTTATTTATAATTGAAAATGCATCCTAACAGGTATATATTTATAATCCTATGACATTAACCATCTTTTTAGGCAATGTTCATACATTCAAAACAGAAACTGAGTTTTAAGATCGAATACATTTGAAATAAGAAGGCATAGGTAGTTTGTAAATCTGTTTAGAAGATGGACTCATAGCCTCTTAACAGTAGGTATTATTTTTTGTAGTTAAAGTTGTTGTTTAAAAGGATAGTAAATATTGGAGACCAGAATGAATCCAGAGAATAGTCCCAGTGCACAATATGCTCATCAGAAACATTATCATTCTATTAAAATTCATCGACACAAAACAGCGTGGCAAAATTTCAACCCTTTGGCAAAACAAAAGGAGGAAATTTCCTGCCACAGAGAGAGCTATTAAAGGGTCTTAAGTCTAGTCCGGGTTTAGTTCCCTCGGAGGTATTGCCAAAAACAAAGAGGTTTGCAGACGGGCGTCGGGGGTGTGAAGGGAGAAATGCGGAGTGTGGAGGAGGTTATGTTGAGGGGTAGGTGTGATGGGGGTAGGGTAGGTGCCTCCGCGGCTGTAACAGTTTTACGATCGGATATGCGAAGTGCTCATGCGCGGTGCAGCCACCTCACGTCTCGTATTTGCATCAGATTATCGACGGATGTCCAGTTGATGGGTGACTTTATTAAAGCCGTTTATAGTCTGTTTAGGTTGTATTGTAATTGACTGGCCAATTAAGACCTTGGCTTTGTAATTAGTAGGTAGTACGTACCTATTCTAGGACAGAAAATAATTTTGTGATATATTGTATTATAATAATATACTTCTAATAATATACTTCTAATTTTATTTTAGTAAACCATATACCTAAATAAAATTAGTATGATGTTATATTTTGACCATTTTTTTTTTGGTTTCTAATTTAATCAAATATCGCAAAAATGTAGGTAGGTAATCCAACATTACTCTCTAATTAAGTGGAAGCTTGTTATTGGCAGTTCAATCTTTTAATAAGCTGTATACAAGTAGGCAAACTTTCCTAAAATAAATAAATAAACATCGTTTTTTGGAGTCTGTAAAAATAGAATGCGATATTTTAGCCCATTGAGAGCCAATTTAGTCACTCCTTACTACTGTCATTTTGACGATGGTTCTCTATATTGCGACACTAAAGGTTCAACATCAACAACGAGGTTCAACATCTCATATTCTTTAAATGAGGGTAATAGGTTGTAGTCGATTTTTATTTTTTTATTTTTATTTATACCTGGTCTATGTATCTAAAAAAATGCTAGGTAGGTACATCGCATACCTTCGTGAATATTATTAAGAACTGTAAGGTAAGAATGCAGGTTTCCTATCCTCGTTTTCCTGCTTCGTTAAGACAAGTGATCATTGATTTCTAATAAAGATAAAATAAAGTTTTTATTATTGTAGTGTTATTTTTATAGCCAAATTTTAAATAGATTGTAATTGATTAAAAAAGTTATAAGTAATAAAAAAATAATGATCTACAATGACTTACTACTACTTAAGACTATTACCTACATACTAGGGAGATATGGAACATATAATCGATGCATATGCAACTGAAACAACCTATGTACCTACTTACATACACAGAAGTCGAAGAGGTAGGTTGTTTAAGTGGTCACCTCATCAATTCCTACCGCGTCAAGTAGGTATCTACCTACCTAGCTATTACGGGCTTTATGCAAACATGTAAGAATTATTTAAAGTTTTCCAATATATTTCCCAAGCACCAGAGTTATCTTTAAAAAATACTAACCTAGAAGATATACACCAGTATCAAAACGATTCATCCTTACCAATAAAGAGACTATTCCTTTTTCTAAAATATGTGTATACTTCGAGAAAACACAAAGTTTTTGTATAAAAATTAGACATTATGCACACACAAACACTTTATACAAATAGTTAATTAAACAGTTAGCACAATGTGCGGACTCTACGGACACGTCGCTAAAAGCAATTTAGAGATATATGAAAAATATAGATAGGTACAGAGAAGCATCGATAGATAATCTCTTTCGGATGAAAATATCTCCCTTCATTTAGTCACAGAGTTTAACTAAACTAACAATCATGTTGTATATCCTACTAATATTATAAACGTGAAAGTTTGTGAGGATGTATGGATGTGTGGGTGTATGGATGTATGGATGTTTGTTACTCTTTCACACAAAAACTACTTTACCGATTGCAATAAAACTTGGTATGTAGACAGCTGGAGACCTGGATTAACACATAGGCTACTTTGTATCCCGATATTCTCACGGAATCGGGAATTACAAAACCGCGGGCGTAGCTAGTTATAAACAATATCATATTTTACACAACTTCGATCATACCTTAAAATCTTCCATCAATCTGAGACGCAACTAAGCGCAACACATCGTCAAATAAAAGTGCCTCGATGCTACAGAGCGGTCATCGACACACGGACACGCGTCTGGGAACCACAGACACTAACGTAACTAACTAATTTATACTCATTCTATGATCATATTGATCATACTAGGTACTGGGATAAATAGTAACATAATATGACTCGAAGGGAAAGTCCGTAAGTGATTTAGTTGACATTGAGTTTTGTAAGATAGTGTCGTTTTTGATTAATATTAAACGTCTTCATGATTAGGTATCTTCAACTAAAACTTTGTTCTACCACAGTAAAACAGTAGATACGTGATTACGAATGGAGTCAAATATAACATTCGTTTGTAGATTTTATATTTTTGAAATCAATAGTTTCTGTAGCTGATAATTTTTTGTGTATTTATAACTCTTACGATATGTGTAACTCACTACATAATATTACGACTTGTAGCAAGTAAAAATTAAAAAAAGAAATGTGTAACCGGGTTAAGTGACGAGATGATGTGTGCGCGTACATTAACTTTTACTATTATTTACGTCATTCATAGTGTAATTTAATGTACTCGTAAATTGTTACGTTAATATTTTAATTTCCACTTTCGCATTCTCTAAACAGTTACAGAAACGTGTATTCTTAATGTATATTCATATATCTACCTACCCATATATTTTTCTGTTGGCCGTGCAGAAGAGAGTAACATCTATGTAACTCGCTTCTGCACGGCTTCTGATAAACATCTATGTTTATAGATAGATAGATTAACTCTTTATTGTACAAAGCATACGAAATTATACAAGACTGCATATTCATAATCTTACAAACTATAAACCTTGTACAATTGGCGGCCTTATCGCGTTCTGCGATCTCTTCCAGGCAACCATTGGATGGATAGAGAGTTTATGTATGGCAAGAGGAGTTGCAGTGTATAGTTGGTTGAAAATTATATTATCATATTATATATTACACATATGTTTTCACATACATAAAGATGATATGATGATGATGAAGATGATGATGATACTCATCTTTGAGATGAGGAGGAGTGTTAGGATTTAAAAGTGTACTGTTTATCACAGTGGGAGAGCCATGCTTCGGCACGTATGGGCCGGCTCGACCGGAGTGATACCACGGCCTAACAGAAAACCGGCAGTGAAGCAATGCTTGCATTGCTTTTCGCCAAGTGAGTGAGGTTACCGGAGGCCCTAACCTATCCCCCATCCTCGCCCCTTATTCCCCTACTCCCACCTTAAAGGCGGGCAACGCACTTGTGACTCTTGAGTTACAGGTGCTCATGGGCGACGGTAGTAATTTACCGTCAGGTGACCCGTCTGCTCGTTTGCCCCCTATACCATAAAAAAAAATTGCTATAAAGATGTTATCTTTAGGACCTACTTAGTTTTATTGTCCAATTTTATTATTTAAGATATTTTTCTGTTTTACAAGGAGGTGCGTCACAACAGCAACCGCCTGACTGTACATGACAAACACCATACAGGAAACCGCTACAATTAAAGGCCGCAGGTACTTCTAAGAAGAGAAGCGGAAGAAAACATAGGCATCTACGACTATCAATAAATCATTTTTTTAAGTACGTATGTCAGGCTGATTTTTAATATTGTGTTACAACTCTGCTTGAAGTTTAAAATCACAAATCACACAATCCATTTAAAACATATTCTTTATCGAGATTTAAATACGCACAGATTCGATTGAACTATTGATAGAGGTCAATGAACTGAAGATCCATAACTATTATTTGATTAGATCTATCTATATTTTACAATTCATTCAATTGCCACGGACAAGAACGTCCCGTTTCAATTATCGTATAATACTGAGTGACAATATAAATTAAGAGAGGGTGTATGAGTTAATTATTTTGTTAACGACTCGGTGTATATATACATATGTGTTGTTGTTTTCTATAGAAGATGTAAATCTTTAAAAGTATAAGATCGGAAAGGCTGAAAAGATTTCTGTTGGAACTGGAGCTGCGAGACCGGGAACCACCACCACCTACAGGAGACCGTAGTTAATCGATACCACTTGTATTACACTTATTTGCTTCTTTAAGCTTCTCTTTAGAAGCGTTGATAGGGCAGAGAAAACACAAGTGAAAACACTGTTATTGAGAGTAGTTATAGACACCGTTACTTGATTTCCAACAGGGGAGCTTTGAACTTTTTTCCTCTGGTCCTCTGGTCCTAACTAAATTAAAAATTTAAAATACCCCATACTCGAATATCCCTTCAACGATTAGAAAAGAGCTGATGATCTTTAAACGGCTGAACAGATTTTCTTGAATTATGGTTAAGAACAATCTCTGAAGAATCTACTCTCTCGATATAGTCACCTTTCAAGCAAAAAAAATAAATCACAATCCGTCCATTCGTTTAGAATAGATACTCACGTTTTTTCGTTAATGAGAAATCATATTGTGTCCAAGCGTGTTCTATAATACTAAAGAACGACCATAAAAGTTAATATAGAATGTATTGAATGACTTTATCAGTTCTGCTAATTAAATTTTCATTAAAACTCAGATAGAAAAGAAAGTGCAATCCCAACACTTCCATGCAAGGATACAAGGAAACGGGGAGCAGCTGGTGAAATAATTACTTCCAGCTTACCGGAAAACAGTAAATATATCTTTATATACCTACTACTGTTTACGTCTTGTAAGTAAATGTGGAGGTATTAAACAAGCAGCGGGAGACCACTTTTATTTCCTGCACATTCTATATTGCATGTTGCAACCACGAAGAAACTGTACAAAAACAGAATATCAAAAGGTATATATACTAGCTGATAATGACGAGGCTAGCCTTGATAAAACATCTGCATTTACTTTATTTTTACCTTACGTACAGGTCACAAACAAGCCTATCTATATCTCAGCCATATAAGAAAGAACGAAAAGGTAAAAAACAACATTGAAAAACAACCAAGGATTAAGTTAACATGCGTGTATACGGAATAAATGTGTTCCAACTATAGGACAGACTGGTTAAACTTGGTATTCATAAAAGACTCTTGACGATCCAAAGCCCGGTTTTATCCAACAATCCGACAATTTAAGAGACAAGGATGACATTGTCAGCGATACGCCTGACATTGTCGGGCAACGTTGCATCGCTGCATCGCCCACTTATGTACGGTTTATGTTTCTGCTGATATCAAACAATTTACATACAACTTTATATGTATGGTACGCTGCCCTTTAAATGCACGGTTTTCTTTGTTTGCCAAACTTAAGATTGTAAATGGCAGGTCGTGTTTGTTGATAAGTTATTTTAACTGTCAGATTGTAATTTCAGATAGGTATTATTTTTGTGCTTGTGTGCTCAACTTTGACCATGCAACTTAATGATTTTTGATGTATTTTTAATTATTCCAAAGTAAGTATATCTCTTTTAAAAATATTAAAATTAAAGATTATCTTAATCGTTCTGTTACAATCTTTATAAACTATATAAAACATTCGTGTTACGTTGTTTATCCGCTATCAACTCCTAAACAAATGAACCAATTTTAATGGTATTTTACACATTGTGTGCCATTTGGTTCAACTTGAGGGATAGGATAGTTTTTATCTCAATTTATACTCACAATATTTTTTTTGCAAATTACTTAGCTACAGTAACGCGTAGATGTGTAGCTACTAGAATAATTATATCTATGTACTATTTCTCTATCAATCAATTTTGGAGAAATTAAAGAGAAATGTATACTAAAAATGACTTCTTAGTTGTTAAAATGGTTAACTTATTTTACCTATTGTGTAATAAAAAGACCACAACTGGTGTTGATTGATATGAATATATTAATAAAATACCTATATATAACCTTAATACCTTACCTTATATAACCTTAAACCTTATAAAACTGGGTCAGTAAAAGCTATTAAGAAAGTATTTTTACTGTCTATGAATGATTGTAGGAATATAAGAACAGCTAATGTTTTGAAGTAGGTAAATGAGCACACTTCTGTAGAGTGTTAAGTGAAGATACTGGAACGGAACCTCCTATTGAAATCTGGTCTCTCATATTGACATCTTTACTGCTACCTGATCTGTAGTAAGTACGACTTACGAGTAATGATGCCTTTATTATGTTTATATAATTGTTATGTATAAACCATAAATTATAAATGATAAAGTTACATAGTTCAAATATGACGCTTCCAGTCAACCTTAAACTAAACATGCCATCAATTTATGATAATATCGGGTCGATAACTTCACAACGTGCGGCCAGCTTTGAATCATAAATTAATAAGGATAATACCTAGTATTAATTAGATACTAATTTATATAGGCATATTCGCATAAATATTATAAAAAAATTTGCACATGACTCTGTTCAGTCCGAACCATAAGAAGCAACTAAGTTGTTTATTATTCCAATTAACATATACCAAATGATATCATAAATATTGTATGATATGGTTATGTCTTAAATATATCTTGTAGGTATAACATTTTTAGACAAAAGATGGTACAGTGACGATCGAAACTCAGCTAACACATTGTACAGAGGTAAACCTACCAATTAATTTAACTCTAAATATTTTCACCAGATGCTAGAGAGTGTAAATTGAAAAATAGTATTAGTTTCTAAATTATAAATAAAAAATATTTTTAAGAAAATTATAACTTTGAACAAATAAAGCAATCTCCAACGCAATTTTTTTTTAAATATGAGTAATCCTTTAGGTAAGTTTGTACAAGTGTGTGGGACTCATAAAGTCATAGATTTTTTCTAAAAACCTTTAATTACTTTCTTAAAGTAAAGTACCTACGTAATAATGCTAATCGAATAGGTAGGTAGATACATTGGTACGTCTGTTGGACGCATGTAATTCTCTAATTTAATTAACCAGTAATACAGGGTAATTTATCCTAATTAATTCAGGTAATCAACTTAAAATACTTAATTCACCGATAGGTAGGTGCCTACCTAATTTAAGCCAATAAAATGTATTGTTATATTGTTACCATGTGGAAGGTGTCACACACAAGCTCAATAGCACACAGTAACAAATATAACACCGAGACGCTTAGTTGGAAAGCTTCAAACTATGTTATCATTAATATTTTCAGGTGGGGCAGTTACGGAGAAGTGATTTAAATAAAAATAAGCTTGGGTTTTAATTTTAGTATTTACAAACTTGACGCTACTGCTACGCTTTGTTTCAGTTCTAATTTAGATATAATAATAGATATCTAAATATAGAATATGGACTTTGTCTGAAATAAATATTTATTATTATTATATTGCTTCGACATGACATAATCCTGCATTTAACTTCCGTTTAAAATGCCATGCGTAGTTATACGTAATTATTACAGCGGTGTGAAGTGCTACTGCCACTTTTACAATTTACTGACCGACTTATAAGACGTCGTTTAATCTCGTGACGTCATCAAATCAAGTTCTGTCGCTTTCAATGAAATTGTGGAATGAGTGTTGATTATTCGGCAAAGTGACGTGATTGATTACGATGAAAGAAGTTCACCTGCAATTCCGATTTCGTCAGTTCGTCATTTGTCAGTGTAATTGCATTGTAAATACCTATGTTTTACAAATAAATGATTTGATTGATTGATTGATAATGACAGTTGCGCTCTTTGGCGAAAAAAGAGATAATACGCGATCAATATTACAATAAAGTGTACTCACCATTTATTCTGTTAACTCTAATTAAAATGATTATTTTAGTTAGTTTTGATATTAGCTCTGTTCAATTAAGTAGATATGGGCATGGGTTTCCTCCAGTATGAGAAGGGTTAGACCATTGTCCAACACGCGGGCCTTCTCAGGACTTCACAGACTTTCCAGAACACTATCAAAAATTCCTAGGTATACACGGTTCTTAGTGAAAGTTATTTTTATCGTTAAAGCAATAAATTTAAATTTACTTAAAATGTTACTTCCAAAAATTGGGGATAGAACTCAAACGGTCGACATGAGAAGCCAAATAAATAGAGTACCTACTCACCATTAAAGTTCGTTAGATCCTTGTAGAATGTACTTATAGCAGGTACATATGATTGCATTAAATCACATCTCTATTCAGATACACACACAACCAGCCGCTCTAACACATGTACCTACACATTTAAACTTTATCTATGTATGTATCTACGACATCTTCTACATCACTTAACCCGAGAGTTCGAAATAGTTGTTATAATACTCGTAGGATAGATACAGCACAGTTTCAAAGATACATAAAGGACTACCATCAACACAGAACGACGGTATCACTTTGTTTGTGTTTCGGTAGTTACAGGAGACTTGGGACAGAAGTTTGGCTATCTATGAGTTGATTTGCATACAAATGCCCTCCCCCATTGTGCGAACAAGCGACAAACTTTCTAAGTCACTTTTTTATTGTAGGACAATTGTGAGTTTTAATTTACATAATTTGTAAATCGGTGCGAAAATATCGTTGTTGTAATTTATGAAATAGGATTTAAAGGTTCACAGCAATATTATATACTAGTATTGGTAGGTAAAAAGGTATTTAATGTTTGTGGTAGGTATTTAAAGTTGAGCGTGAGCATGGAGGGTGGCAGGTCATCTCCAGAACAATTAATCAGTTTTCGATAATCCTTTTACTACGAAGAAGTTACACTATTCTTGAGTATAAAAAAATATACATAGTTTGATAGAAGTGAGTTTTCAGTAAGAAATCTTTGAGAAGAGAAGAACTATTGAGTTGATTCATCGACGTGATCTGACTAAATGATTTACGGTGTAAAGGGTGATGAATAAAATAAACAGAAAAAGTTTAACAGTTTTTATTAGTCTTATATTCAAATTTTAAACTCTATCTAAGCTTTATTTTTTAGTTGCAGTGAAGTTTTTAGGGCAAAGTAAAAGTAAAATAAAGATTGCTTCTGGGTTTCAAATACTCTATAAATAATATAACTTTCCTATTTTATACTAAAATTATTTTTTATTAATTATGCACACAAATGTAGGTAAGTATCTACATGTTTCCTGACATTTTCGCACATACAAACATTATGTAACTACAAGATCTTTTGAATGAATTAACCAAAGAATTCAAAGTAATAGTTTTTAACAGAGATGTTTCAAAAGAGAAAAAGTAAAGGATATACAAAACAAAAGGTGAAAGAAACAGAAAGAGAGAGATTGGAGACTGAAACTGAACCATCACAACAGACACCAATAAATTCATTGCATGTTTATTACTATAAATAATTAAAATAATGTCAATTTTCTCTTTTGTTATTTCTTAATGACTGAAGAATACAATTAGAATAGTATTGTTTCACTTGTTTGCGTGAGAAGAAGTGGAAAAGTGATACTCATTAAAATTTAATTTACGACTGTCATTCTCTACGATTGCTTAGTCAAAAATTTATTGCAGATGCACAGAAATGGCAATCATTACAAAATTATGTTACAGAGACATCGTTACGACTATTAGATCTATAGCCATTTGTAATTGCTGTAGATCTTAAAGAATTAATACAGGTTTCATTTCAAGTGCTTATTGGCTCATTACATAAAAATAAAACCTGTGAATTTTAAAGTTGTATCTAATATTGTCCATATTAATAGCCTGAATCAAATTGCACTTGTCTTCAACTATTGAGGAAAAAGGGAAATCAAATGGTTAATTGGAATTCCATTGATTCCAATTAACCATTTGATATATGGTAAATTTTTTCTACCGACCGAAGCAAGTACTTCTGTTTATGGTTTATACAATTATAACTGACCAGTTTCCACACGAAAATATTCAGAGTTCAGCAATTTTACCAGTTAGTATGGATTATTTTTAATTACAGGCTGAAATCCTTGCTATATTTTATTCTTATTACTGCACGGAAATCAGTCACGTTAGAAACTAAAACCTTAAATATTTCAAAGCACATTTTATTCAATATATATTATCTTTGATTCTGGTTGTATCATGGATCCCGGGAGGTTTATATGTATTAATAATGTAGGTAGATGTGTAGTACTAAGTATATAATTTACAACTATTTACTAGCATCTTAGGATGTCCTATGTCAGTCTATTGGTCAGGGCCTTTACAAATCAGTAACTAATTACGTGGTGCGAAGTATTTATTTAAGGTTCATCATTCTATAAAGGCTTTGAGTATTCTCAATATAGGTAGATATCTGAAGCGATTTCGGTTTCTCGTATCTAATTTAAAATCGGACGATGCTCCCTATACCTACCAAGATTATCACATCGAAAAACATATCCAGAAAACCTACTCAGCTTTATTATATCAGGAGGTAATAGATATATACCTCCTATTACTTCAGCTCATAACTATTCGGGTATATTATAAGAGCGCCATCATTCACAGTAGTAACGTAACTATTTGATTCAGCTGAGACACTTGACTCACATCTCCAAGCCAAATGTAGTCTGCTCCAAACTTAAGCTTTGCTTGGGCACAGAATTATTATTTGTGTCCGGGACACAACGCCCTTGTTATGATAATGAGGTGAAACGTCATACAGTTGCAACGTTTTGGATAGCATCTGTGGTAGTATTAAAAGAAATTTGAACTTGTCCTTTGAATGAACGGTCGAAACCACATATAGTTAATACTTTTAAAATTTTCAAGAGATTTATAGCTAACTCATTGGAATATATTTCATCCACAAATAATTTGCATCAATATGTAAGTGATCATAGTCACATTAAAGAATATAGTCTTAAAACTGTCGATAACATACATATCTACCTATGCCTAAGCATCTAGAATCGTGCTTAAAATTAAAACCTATTAAACTTACCTACTTAAAATTTTGAGAGGCATCCACTATTTTTAAGGTGAATGAGATGCGAATATCACATAAAGTATGGTAGGTCTCTCATAATCCCTTTAGTTAATTATACATATAAAATAGGTATCACATAAGCAAATATGCATGTATAAATTGTACATTCACGCGTATTTGTAAAGTACCTATTTTAGATACCTACGTAATTACAGCCAGCAGCGTTCAGCTTGTTTACATACCTAGATATTAATTTTATACAAGCTAAACGCTGCTACTCCTAATTGTTTATCTTAAAGGTACCTACGTGGTTATAATTTTATGACAAGGTATTTAACAAATGCCTACATTATAATTCTGATACCTACAATCTATTATAGGTACCTATATAATATATGAAATAAAAGTAGCACCTGTACGTATGTAAGCCCTTAACATACATAAAGCTTGTCATACCTAAAACATACACATTTAGAAGGACCATGTATACAATGCTTATTTTAATGATATACCAATGAACATGTTATTATATGCTGTTAACCTTTTACTACTTCTTTTTGCCGCCTCTGTGCGGCCAATAATGAGCCTCAATACCCAATAACACCTGTACCAATAAATATGTAAACTTATTAACCAGATACAAGTACGAGAGAAATAATCTTCGGATTAAATGTATAAACTCGAAAATCTTTATCGAAACCTTCAAGATCATTATCGAACTCAAAAGCCGGACGGTGATGAGATTTTTATGCAAATAAGCATCAATACATGGAAAGGTCCACAATAACCTTTTCAAATTGGTTTAAGAAATTGATTTCAAACAGATCTCGAACTATGTTGTTATGATAATTTTGTGAAAGTTTCTGGTTAAAAAATGTTTGAAAGTATTGAGACAACCGTGCATTGACGGTAATTGTTTGCATTTAAATACTGTATGCATCCGTTAGTGTAGGTTGGTAATTATTTCTCCTTTATCTCAATAGGATAGTTGTTAGTGTAGACTGATGTCGCATAAACATCACAAAGGAATTATTTAACCTCCTTCTTCACCTCAACTCTTACATATCAAGAGCCTGACGTTATACCTAACTAGACAGACACCTATAAGCCTTGTTTATTATCTTGAAATGTCACGTCTAACCACCTGCCCCAGCAATTGGTATTTGTCAACACAATTTATTCACAGCAAGGCGTGCACTTGCATCCATTTTGTCCTACGAATTATACTTAGGTATTGACATCTAGAGAATTCGTAAATTAGGCCCTCATGTTGTCATACGTGCGTACTTAACATAATTTGAATTTACAAGCAACATGTGTACCTACCTGTAATGTAAATTAAATTCAATGTATGTATTTATCAGTATCAATTTGCTTTCAACATGGCTGTAGCCGTGAAATAATTTGCGATATCTATACAATAGCAAGGTGACTGAACGCTATTCGCTGTGTCAACACGTTATCAATCTTTATTGACACTACGACTGTACATAATGCGATGCAGTGACGTAAGAAACGACTACAAACATAACATACTAAGGAGGTTATCTTAACCGGTCTTCAGGCTTGTCTCAGTATAAGTATGTTAAGCATAGAGCGATGACGCAGCGAGGTCGCTAGGGTTGGCTATAGAGGTTTGCTATGGTAGATACACTCACATGGGCTCACGTCGCGTAGCAACACGCCAGAGCCGTGGCGCTGGCGTCTCGGAACATCAGTATCACTGCACAGTTGCACCAGTCCACCAGTGTCCTTCCAACTTGACACTATCACTCGCGTATCTACGCTCGCGAATGCGGACTGATTTTTTTCTCGCGTAACGGCCCATTAAACTTGTAGATTTCTATCTCACTCGATGCCACGATAGCATTAAGAGGCGAGACAAAGAAAGGTTGCGGTTTATGGGTTGTTGATAGAATTGGTATCCGCTCGGTAACGTACCGCCGCCGTGTTGCATATTTTTATAAGATACAACCTTGTAATGACGTGTATGGAAATAGTCGGAGAGAACGGAATATAATATTTCTGATACGTATATTAATAATACTACTGTCGTCAGAAACTTTACTTTAAATATATGTAGAAACTTAATAAATAGATAAACTAATATCATGTATAAGTATTTGTTATTGAACGATTAGTTCTGATTGTTAGCACAAGGTTGCATTCGAATATGAACTCGAATACCAACTCTAACAGCACCATCACAGGATCTAGTTCCACGTGGGCAAAACCGCTAAAACGAAACGGAACGTAAAGGAATAAATAAGAACATGAAATATTTCAATTGCCCTATTCATAACAACTTGATAGTATGATGAAGCTACAACACGAGCAAACAATCTTTTTTAACTCATCAATGTTATGAGTAAAATAAAATACATAATAGTACATACATATACAATTATTGAACCTACATGCATTGTTCGTATATTTCTGTAGAGTTGTCTTTGGCTGCTACTGTCTATATATATATAATATATAGTATGTACAGCTAAACATGCTAAGGCATACATTATATATAGGAAATCAACTCACCAAAACACACTTCACTTACGATACTTCACAGACACATGCTAAACGTCTACACATTAACGTAGACAAGCTACGCAAAGGAAAATAAAAACTACACGAGTAATTTTCAAAACAGAAAAGTAACTGTATTATCGCCTTCACAAGGTTACGTCGTACAGAATTATAACGCCGAAAGATGTTTAGGAAATATAGGCGTCGCCGAGAGCGCAGTCGTACATCTTGCTTTATATCGCCTCAACCAGTATTGGAGAGCAGAACATCAAACGACGTTATGGCCCCCGGACGTGCCGGCCGCTCAGCCCGCACGACAGGGATGAATTGATACGAGAGGGAGAGATAGAGAATATTTTTGCAGTTTCAATACTTTTATTATTCGCAACACAAACAAACATTCGGATCGAATATAGTGCTACGCATGGAATCAAGTTTTTGCTGGGATCAAACTTTGGTCGTAACTTTTTAGCGTGTTGTTTAACGTGGGTGACTGTTGACGTTACACTTAACGTCAGGATTCACTTAATAAAGTTATACCTACTTTATTTATAGATATATGAATATTTCATACACATTCAAAGATTAACTTAGTTTAAATTAATTACATAATAAGTTTACGAATGCGTATTACAACCAAGAAATTCTTAAATAGTTTTAAAGCCACGTTGTTTTATTTCGTACAGTGTCAACTAATTATATATTATTTTAATGAAATGAACCTAACATGCATATCTGTGCTTTTCGCAAAAACAACTGCTGTCTTCTTGCTCCTATCCTATCCTATAGCTTGGAGTGATACTAGAACTACCAGAATAATACTAATGGTCCCACTCAATTACACTTGAACGTCAGCGATGATGGACATTGTGTATAATTAATTATCTTTCGCAAAAGAAGTTTAAGTACATACCTTTGAATTGCCCGACGTTTCGACCAGGTTGCACTGGCCGTGGTCACAGTTGCTCAGTGGTGCACTCCGTCATCGAATTCGTGAGGTAGAGGGTTCTTTATCCACATGCATATTTGCCATGTACTGTTACATAAATACATACTACTCATACTAACTTTTAACATACAGCTAACAGTGTCCTTATCCTGTAAGTAAATCGACGTGTAGGTTGTAACGTATCTAGTAGATACGGCCTAATGTACTTATATGTAATACCTACTTACCTATTACGTGATCGCGTGAATAGCTGAAACATAATTAATTAGGTATAGGTATATCATGGAAAGAGAAAGTTTAAAAAGTTAAGATGGAATTTGTTATTTGGTTAAAAATGTTAAAATAAAGTGCCTGGAGAACCATATTTAAAATTACTTTGACAGTCGAATATGTATGCAAAAAAATATTATTACTTATATAATATGCTAGGTAATTATTTTTGTAATTACTATAGAACAAGTCAGGTTAGATGCTTTATGATAAGACTATTTCATGAAAACGCAGATAGCAATGTAGATAAGTATAAACCGGTCATGCCGAGCGTTTTATTTACATTTGCACAAATTGAATCCTTGATTCGACGCCAAGAGGAAGCTCGTTCACATATTCATCCGAGCTCAGAGGAGGGGGAGGTAGGGAGGGACGAGATTCGATTTGCCTAATAGCAGGCGCGAGGTACGGAGGGCTCACTCAATTACCCAGAGTGGAGGTGTCCCAGAGCGCCCTGAACATAATTACATTATCTGGTAAACGGTTAGCACCCCAATTTCCCACATGTGTAAATTTTCTTTTTTAGCGTTCTAATAAAATGGAATTTACGTTGATACGTGGTATTGATTTTAAATGCGCTGATTTGAATTTTAGCGTAAATAAGCCTACACTGCAATATAAATACCTATTGTACATTTTTTTACTGACTTGATAAAAATATGTAAATTTCTTATTTCGTCTCTTTTTGCGTTTGTTAACCCCCAACGCAAAAAGAGGGGTGTTATTAGAAATAATGATAGATTTTATATCATATAAACATATAAAGAGTGGTCCAGGACGGAAAATATACCTATATTGAAGGTGGATTAGTCTATACTAGCACTTCATACACGGATGCATTCAATAAGTACCTAGTAATAAAAATTACTTATTACCTACATACACCCACCTTTATAAATCATTTACATAAGGTTTCACTTAAGTAGGTACATGCGTTATGCCTTTTAAAACACATTACATTATAATATATTGTGGTGAGGTATGATTACAACTGTGTATAGGTGTACCTACGATTATAGTGGGCATCACCGTCATTTTCACCTATTTTCTACTGCATCTTAGCTTCTGTTTTTTAAAGCCTTTCCAACTGCATGCAATAGTGAGTCACGCTTACATAACATTAAATCTAGTCTTTAACTTAAATACCTCTCTAGTCCGACTGTTGACCGTTTGCTAAATCCAGATGAAGGGAAACTTATTACAGATAAAAATTCAGTTGCAATACAAACAGCTTTTAACACACACGGCATTTGGTTTAATAAAACCTGTAAGTGTAAAGTTGTGAGAAGTTTACACTTCTCTCAGTCGGTGTCCGCAATTTATTCCCGTCGGGGCCACGAGGTGACGACGACACAGCACGTTACATCAAATAAGCGTGCCTTGTGCCTCATGCTTAACGTCCTTTTAAAATATTGTCATACAAAAAAAAAACACAACTTCAGCATTTAACATATTTTATCTTATTCCCTGAGAAATATACCTAATATATTAAAATACGTAGCCATTTTGCTTCAAAATGTTTGTCAGTTTGCCCATCGCACGTTCTTGTTGTGAGGTTATTCACGTCCACTTTGGACATTCTGAGGTAATTACAAGGCTTGAATATAAAAGTTCATGCGGATGCCACTGGTATATATGCTGTAATGTTCTCTTATACTGAACCGGTTTAAGGGGCTTGTTGTCAACGTTCATGCTTTCAGTGACCCGTTTGAGTTACAAAGTATTTGCTTCGTATTTTATTTTGAAATAAGTAACAACTGCCTATAATATTTAATATATAACACATATATACATATTTAATCAATAGTGGGGGCAGGTACGTATTGATTTAAGGAAAATTCTATCTTATAATTTTTCGTTTTTATATTAATTTATTTTCCAATCTACCACTACTACTTATTACTAAATAATCAAGCTATTATCATACTACTTCCACTATTTAGGTAAGTACAGTAGAAACCTGAGTACTTGCCTACTTAAAAAAATACCTGTAAGTAAAATAATACCTAAAATTAGTAAGTGACAGTTACAAAAAAAAAAGGGAATTTGCCACTTAGACTATAAAACAAAATTATAATTTTGTTTATCTCTGTCTTTAACTATTTGCTGCATAGTATCCAAAAAGATATTAATAATATTTATTGTATCAAAACATTTTAAAGTTTATAAAAATTATCTTTTGCGCTAGTAGTTTTATGTATATTTAGTGCAAGTAGCTTCTGATTCCTACCTACCAAGCTATATTAGGAACACAGCGGCTCCGACCCTGAATCACTACATATCTATCACTACATATTTTAAAACAAAGTCCCCCACCACGTTTGTCTGTCTGTTCGCGATAAACAGAAAAACTACTGAACGGATTTTTACCAATAGACAGAGTGATTCATGAGGAAGGTTTAGGTGTATAATTTGTTAAGATTTTACGTAAATTGATTGAAATATGTTGATGATTGTTGAAGATGTCTCTGCTACCCGCGCGAAGCGGGAGCGGGTTGCTAGTACTTAATGAATAAATTTACAATAGTTTAGTACTATTGTAAATTTATATGCATAAGTGTTTGCTAAATTTTGGAGATACATTTTAATATATTTTTCAAAGAAATCTCTCACAAATAGAAGGCAAGTCATTATTAAAAAAAATAAAACGTTGAAGTCTAATATGATTAAAATTTAAAGTTGTGTGATATTCTATTCACTTTTTGAACTTCCAATACATACCTACGTATTTAAAGTCTAGTTTTAATCCTAATCTGTCAGACTCATATAGGTAGGTAGGTAGACCTTAGATACGTTCAAAAGTGGCTCAATCCAATTCAATACGTACAATTTCTTTATTTGCGATAGTGTAGTACTCAGTATCTACTCATTAACAGGTAACTACTTAAAGATACATTAATAAGTTTAACACACATGTACCTATGTAGGTAAAGCGTATAATAACACCAGCTGGCATTAACCCTATGACAGGAGTTACCTATTACAAGTATTGTAGTCATAGTGTGTGGTAGGTATAGGTACCTACTCGTATCTATCTCCAAAACTGATCCCGCCAAATGTGTTTGAGTATTAAACATATATATTATTAGGTCCATCAATTCGAAAACGAGTAACATAAGTGTAGTAATCAAAATATAATAAATTTAATCAATAGGTTCCCATAGGTAGTGCTTGTCAGCAATAAAACTTCTTAATTTTTTAAATATTTTCAGCTACTGTAATGCGTGGCAGTGAAATCTCTAGTTTACCAACGTCATTAATAAATGTCAGGAAGTATTTAAGTAAAGAGTTTAAGGATAATATTTATTTAACACAAATTGTCAAAACCATTGTACAGAATGTACAGTCATAAGCGACTGTACCTACTTACAGCTCACCACGCATTAGGCCAAAGGTACATCTCATAAACTCGTTATATACTGCAATGTCTAAGAGAATTTTATACGTTTTCGATTATAATTTAAAATGCAGACAATATCTATATGTATAAACTCCACAACAAAATAAGTGCTCGGTAGAATGCCATCTGTACCTATTTTTGAAGTCCTACTTATTTAAATGCCTGATGTGGCAATACAGGTAAAAACTTATTACAATATGTAGGTTATTGCTCACAGTGTTGTTATTACGATACGAGCAAAATAAAAATGGAATGTTTACAGCACCGACGAGTGGATACTCCGAGGCTAGCGTACCCATAACGAGTCACTCCAGCAACACTAAATTTCTGATTTCATTATCTCTACATATACTATTAACTTTGTACGTAAGAACATTGTTGCTTTAATATCACTGTTTTAAATACAACAAGATTTCATCGATCTTGTACGTATAAGAATACATTCTTATACGTACAAGATCGATGAAATCTTAACCATAATTATTAACGCAGTGGTGCGCGAGCGCGGATTTACAGGGTAAGCGAGGACTTAGGGTTCACATCGACCAATAGCAACGAGTTCCACATTTAACTGTTAAGCGGCCAGTGAGAAAGATCCGTGATATTTTCGTTTATTAATGCTTTCGTCGCACCGTGTGCTGCGGGAGGGAGATCTAGCTGCGTTGGCGGTATAATATGAAGTTGTCTCGGTTCGGTTCATTTATATGCTAATCAGCGAGGAGGCGGCGTGCTTCACAATAACCGGTAGGGCCGCAGGCGCAGTGTAGGTGCATACCACTGTGGTTACTTTGTCGATTATCTTGAGAATACCGATTTATAAGAATATCGATTTAAACCTCGAAGATGGTTTTTGTTTTTATTCCTTTCATCTGATTTTACAGTTTAGATTTCAGATTATACAGACAGTTACCTTTTTGTAAACCGTGGGTAGAAAATGTGTAAGTGTAAGCTAAATCGATATACTCGTATAACACCGACCTTTAGGAACACCATCTTCCCATATCTACTGAAGAAAATATAATGATATCTATAATTGTGAGTTTATTAAAAGCTTAGATTTCTCTACTTTTAATCTTAGGTATATATAAATGTCCCTGTATCACGTAAGTCTATTTTCAAGAACTCTAAAAATAGGTTAAATATTTAAATTTTAAAGATTCACGGCTTTATATTAAAAAAAAAACATATTAAAAAGAAATTAAACCGACGATAGAAGAAAGGCCGTTAAAAGCGAAAAATAAACTTGTTAGTCTAACTAAACTCCTAGACTAATGTAAATACCTAAATAATTATGAGGCAGCGCCAAACATACTTAGAAACAAGCAAATTAATTAATACTTAAAAGTGATTTCAGCGGCGACACGACATGTCTATTAGTAATAGTGTTTTCAAATTTCATTTTTTGTTTGTATGTCTGGCACCGAATCTAAATTATTGAACCTCCTCCGTTTTTTCTTCGGTTAAAAATAATGCTTAGGAAGGTAGGTAGGTACCTACCTATCTATATCAATTTCCGTAAAGTGAAATCGAAACTGTTTAACTGATGAAAAGTCGACGTCCGTCTAATTTATAATTATAATTTATATTAAATAGGTATACCTACGTAGAGTTTTGTTTTTTAAATTAATATCATAAACTCAGCTCTTTCAGAGTACAAACTCTAAAAGAGCTGAGTTTATATTCCCTACTTGTGTAGGGAAGTAGAGAGGTATTACAAACAGAAACCGGTAGACATGTGTAAAATGTAACTTAAAGTTCTAGCTCTGGTAGGCTACCTTAATGGAAAAATACTTAAAACAAACCTAGCATATTTCCGTTTTATTAGTTCAAGTCCAAATAGGCACATGCTTTGGACATACTTACAGGAATACATGAAATCTATCTATTTTCGTACTGGTTAAATTATAAAACGATATCTACACGAAGATATTATCAAGAAGCTGGCTTTCAAGGATTAGAGGTACAAGGACTAAAGCTAAAGAAGAATTGACCACTTCACACCAGTAGATGGCGTTTTCACAACTTTTCATATTACAGTAGAGACCCTTTAGCAACCTAAACTATTTCTAAATATAAAATAGAATACGATATGTACTCGTAAAAGACTTCCTAGTGTGTGACATATCTTTACATTTTTTAATGCTTGTTTCCATTATTAATTGTGTGGTACTGGCCCAATCTGACCTCTTGAAATCGAACAGAAATCTGTTATGGTGCTTCTTTAATTGTTGTGATTAACGCGATCTTAACTTTTCTTTACCGAAGTCCTTATGATCAGAACAAGAACATTAAACTCCCTATCACTTGTCTTTTCTTCTTTGGTTCACACTTACTACTTTAGACTTAGGTACCTGTCTAAGCCATAAGAAGTATTTGTATAAGGGTGTATCAGGTACACGGGATTCTCTATCAGAAACAGATTCATATCTGCCTCTTTTTCCGAGATAGAAAATTTTAAAAAATTAACAAAACCAGAGGTGGTGACTTTAGCACTTTTATTTTAGATCAGTAGGTACTTACCCTATCGTACTTAATCCATCTATAGTGCGATTGTATTGGATTCCATTTCCTCTCATGCACATATCTAGTTTCACGCTTATTAAGTACACATTTTCTCCAAGGACACTCGATCTTATTAACATCTGCTGAACGCGTCTATGACCTCTACACTATTATTGATAACGAGAGACCTTCCAATATTTTATATCAAAGTCAAAACAGGACCTGTGCTATGCCAAAATAAATGATAACATTTATGTACCTACTACTTACATAAGTGAGAAATAGTTATAGTTAACATTGAAAAACTTTATGTAGGTACAAACAAATGCCACGTTTCTTATATTAAAAACGTTGGCAATCATCATTGGGTGGGTACAGATTAGAGTTTTCTGATGAAGATTTAGTGCCGTGCATTCGTTATAACTATCGCCTATTTGATGAGATGAGATAATATGATAGTAGTAATCCTTAGTACAATATAATGGAATATGTAGACTACAAGAATTTCCATATTGCTAACAAACAATCATCTTGCATGATGAACTTCCTTCAGGTAGGGCAGATTCAGGAACGCGCTAGTAGAAAGCAGTTAGACTAACCTGACAGGTTCAAAAAAAAACTAGTAGATGTTAACTGGTCGCAATATAAAGTCGTAATGAATCACCTTGGAATATACTTACGTGTCAGAAGTTTCCAACGCAAGGTAAGATGCACAAATTGTAATGTTGTCACGTCATACTGTATACATGCATGAAAATAGACTCGTGAGCTCAATACGTTTCTCGCTTTATCGCCTTATGAGTATTAATTAAGATTGATTGAAATCGTCATCATAATACTTACAGTTTCCTATCTAAGTCTTTAGATTAATCTTCATCAACCGTTAAATAATATTCTATATCTGGGTAGTTTTTACAGAAAAGGCTTCTTCATGAAGGATATTCTGACTAGCTGTTTATTCTATACCTAGGCATACCATTTTGAAAATCAAGTTGAGTTAAAAAGGGGCTTATTTGAAGCAGTTTTGTGCTTAAGTTCTTGACACAGAACATAACTAGTCGGAAACTGTTCCCACTAGTTCTGTTCACAAGTAGGTGTTCTAAATACCTACATTGCAGATCTTTGCAACTACTATTATGAAAAAAAATACCTATTTACATTTTAACTCTGTCTTGAAAAATAGGAACTTAATTGTATATAGAAGTCTTGGAAGATAGTACCTATTGTATAAGGCAACAATGACAAACTGCCTGATCTCTCACCATAGTTAACGTTAGGTCTAATTCCAATGATTAGCTATACCAAAAAATTTGTTTAGGAAATAGTTTCATTACTACAAGCTTTTAACATTGATCAACCACTTTCTGATTAATCTGAAATTTAAATCGAATGACAATGCAATATTATTTTGACATGGAGCTGATGTGGTAATGGAGCCAGAAGGTAATAAAATGACGCAACTCCAACGAGTTTACACTCGTTTCACTAGGACATTGGTACTATATGATGGAGCTGGAAGGTAGCCATGGGAATTTTTATCTACTCGATGTACCTATCTACATGAGTCTTGACTAATGGCTTGTTGTATTTTTTTTTAAAGAATACTACCAACGTGGGTCACACATTATTAGTATTCTTGTTAACTCCTCCAACTAAGCTAAATGCTTGTGTTAGAAGTGGGTTCACGGCTTCACGCCGGTAGTGCATGGGTTGTAGTAGGGTGGGGTTAGAACCCGCAACCACTTGATCGCAAGTCCGTCGCTTTAGCCATTACGCTACTGCCGCTAAAATTTATAATTAACTATTTGTTTTAAAGATTAGTATAGACCTAAATGGTGAGCAAGGTCGGTTGGATGGATTCGTAATATCCACGAACGATGCTTTCTCACTAAAATTATAGATTTTCAAAAGGTTTTGATGAATTATAAATTTACAAAAAGCTTGTTGCGGTAATTGTAAAGAAAACACATACGTCGGCAAGTAATTACTTAACAATCAATCTAGCAAACCTTCTTTTAGATATAACATTAAGCTTAAATAAAAACTTGTTTTTTTCAAGATTTTTTTGTCTATACAACCACGGTGGCAAACAACGACACTGTGACATGTGTGATCACTTGCCAACTCTGGTGACTCTATTCTACAACGGAAACTCAAACTGTTAAACTGTGTGTTGTCTTTTCAGCCCGGGCCTCGGGTGAGAGAAGGTTATTTCCACAGTTCCCATCTGACGGGAGAAGCGCATGTGCATCCAAAGTTACTTTGATCCAGTTTTAAAGAGAACGGAGCTAAGTGTAATCTCTCTTTTGTAGAGTAATAGTCATAATATAGCACTATACCTACAGTTTAATCATATATTTATGTTATTCAGTTATTATCTACAGATTTATATACTCACCGTTCTTGATTAGGTATAAATGGATAGGGTTTTCAGAAATCATCGTGCATCGGCTTATGCAGTCAGTCAGCAAGAAAATAGTTATTTCCTAATGGCATTTCAATAAGGATAAAGCAATTTATTTACTGTAGTTTAATGACTATCCTATTTTTTTTTATTAATTTGCGTGGTACTTACACTCTTGCAATGCCTTTGTTAAGTTCAATTATATACCTACTATTGACGATAGGAGTCAATTCCTAAAGCTAGTTGAGTGTCACTATCGTTAAATTCTGTTTAAAAAATAGGAAAGGTAGACAAGAAAGAAATTAACTATGACAAGGTATATTATATTAGTTAGGTACTATCCATGTAATCATATTAGGAAAATTAGTTTACAAACAAATAATGCACTAATTATCAGCTTGGGGGTTGCTGCATATACCTACTCTCTGCTGCACCTCCAATGTTAGTCTAATTATTCGATGATCAAGAGAAATATAATAAGTACGTGTTTCAGTTTATAAAAGAAAACTAATTCCATGACAGGAAGTTAATCATTAGAACGTCTAATATCATCGTTGTTTAAGAATGTCTATGATATTGATGGTTGACCAATTATTATTGTGACTTGTTTTATGAACAGCATATCAATTGTCAATTCTAGGTACAGGCACATACGAGTGGTAGTATGTAGTTGTTCTTTCGATTTCTTTATAAAATTTGAGTAGGTGCAATCATTATTTTGTTAGTAGTATAGTTTGATTCCCAATAAGATATTGCCCGTAAAATTTGACTTCGGACGACCTTCGGTTCGGGCCCTCAAACATTATGTCTCGCGTGCACGGACCTGCATTTCTAAGAACTCGTGAATGCTATTGGTATGCTCTCCTCACAGTTGATTTCTGGAATGCTTACGATATTTAAAAAGGTTTTACAAAAGAAAAAATAACACAGACACGACGAAGTATTTAATTTTTTCCCCTTTCATACATTCTCTTCTAAATTCGTCATAAAATTGTGGAGAGCACATTCATGTTTAATTATACATTATACTTAACAAAACCTCACATTTCTGGCGTGATTAACTACATTAATTTATCTGTACAATAATAATTACGAGACCTTTAATTATTACAATTATATAGTTTAGGTAAGTATGGTTCTAATCGTAGTAACTACTGAAATTGTTGATTACAGTCAGAAAGCAGTTGATTTTATCTGAAAAGCAAATTCTATTGCGACTTGTAAACGTTTTATGAACAATTAAAACATTTGTAAGTACTAAGTACGTTGCCTGACTGACGACTGACTGGGAATCAAGAAGATGGGACATTCATTGAGCATCAATGATATTGCTTTTCAGATAAAGTAAGAAAAACAAATATGATCCGTATTTCAATATACTACAAGATAGGTAATGCTTTAAAATATCATATTCGCTTAAATTAGTCTTCCATTCGTCTAGTTTCAACGAGGATTCATTAGATACCTCGCTCCTCATTTACATAGAAATTCGGTTACCTAGACGAGGTCGCCATTTTGTACAAAAACACCTAATTTTATTTCACTATATAATTACGGGACAATACAGATTTAATGAATTAGATCCAAGAAGTAAACTACTAAGTTTACAATAAAACATTCATTAGGTACATAGATATAAAATAGGTAGCTAAGTAGTACAAAGATGATATCCTAAGACTGAGATGATTTCATTCGAACACTAAATGACACCGTAAACAATTTCAATAAACCTGTGCTTACTCAGCACACGACTCATTCGATGTAGAGCAAGGTACGTTTACGATAGGTCACAGTTACTCGTGTATAAATAAATAATAAAATATTCAACTAAAACAAAAATAATAAAGTAATAGACAGGCTAAAGCGAACAGTACAATGATCAATAGAGGACAATATTAATGCACTTGCCCATATTACCTAATTAATTGATTATAACACCAACTTCAATATTTAAAAAAGTTATAACAGTAACTTAATGTATAATTCTACTGGAACCGAGTTAAAGCTTTGTCAGAAATCCATAATTTAAATAACAAAATTTACGAATTATGAGATAAGAAATTAAACAGTAATAAATATTTGATCATAATGTGATTTCTATATTTGCTTATGTATATGTATGCGATGCGTCGATGGTAGAGGTACCGTGATACGAGGCAGTAAGTGGTACGAAGGCTGCGGTTTGTGGCACACTGGGAGCAAGTACGTCGCGTCGCCCACATATATCTATAACTGCCACCAAAGCAACCCGAGTCGATCAACAATTTGGTAACGAAAATAAAAGTTAACTGATTAAGACTAATCCACCCTCCGAACAGCAATACGAATACAACAATAAGCAGTCTCACAAAATATTTTACAAAATTTATTTTCAATAAACTATCTAGAAACTATAATTCAGCGGTGACGTCTTTAATATTTCGTAATTCGTACTTAAATAAATTTCAAATACATAAATCAGCGCTATTACTAGACATTATTAATATCAGGAATCGTTATCTACTCATGTATATACTTAGTCTCGTTAAAATTACAGAACATAATTTCGTAATTAATACTATACACAAATCGACAACACAATATTTTATCTTAGTGCGAGATTCTCTGGGACCGAGGCGCGCCCGAAACTGCAAAGCGTCCCCATTACGTACTATACGGTATAGCGAACATTTGTCCCGTTAGTCCTTCGGCCATGAGCGGACGTGAGCATCGTCCTGTCCGAACATTAAGTACGACCACATTCCACACACTAGTCCTTTGGAACTTTTCCTTCCCGAATGGTGCTTAGCTTGCTATACCGTGGTGAACGGAGTAAGTCCCAGAGAAAGGCGCGGGTCACTGATGATGTTTAGGTGGCGGTGCGTGGTGCAGCGCCACGTGGTGCGACGCGTGGTGGTGCCCGCCGTGGTGGTTGTGGTTGTTCGCATTCGAGTTGTTGTTATTGTTCTGCGCTGCCTGCGCCGCCTGCCGCTGCGAATTCTTCTTGTTCTTCATCCGTCTGTTCTGGAACCATATCTTCACCTGTCTCTCTGTAAGGTTCAAGTTTCGTGCCAGTTCCCATCTCTTCTGCTTCGACACGTAAGCGTTGAAGAGGAATTCTTTCTCTAGTTCGAGAGTTTGGAACTTAGAGTAGGGTTTGCGTTTTTTGCGTACAGTGACTTGGCCGGTCCAATCGAGCGGATTAGAGGACCCACAGCCTACTCCCACTCCGACTGACATCGATAAGGAACCTGCACAAACAATTGGCATTTTTTAGTTGGAACGGGTGTAGGATGGATAAAATTATTTGTCTGGAATTACATATTCTAGATCCTACAAACAGTTGTTGCAACCTAATCAAAATAATGTCGGACACGTAAATATCTATTGGCACGACTGCATTCGATTACAAATAAAATAAAAATGAGATTTGGTTCTTAACTTTATATAGTAATTCAATAACTTTCTTCGAAGAACAGATCTCATTCCAGCAAAACATTTAAATTACTTCCTTGGTCGTAGGTTATTCGATCGGCTATCCGTTAATTGTATCGGTAGAATGCATTACAAGTGCACCGGCTGAGCGTTTCGCTTTTAACTAGCTATTTCCATGCTGCGTTCATAGAAACAATTGTGGGCCGGCACGGCACGTTAGAAGTTAACACACAGCGCGATTTATGCGACCGGTTCTTTTGATGAGATCACCCGCAATAAACTTTGTATGCGATCTGCGACCTTCTCAATACTCGATGCGTGCAACACACTGCACCATTTCCTATTATTCAAAACGGTACACGTAACGCGAGCGTTGCGAAATAGATTCCTCATTGTCTAGCGGATGGATATGTGCTAGCCAGGTGCCGCAAACACTCATTCGCATCTCGCTAACAAAGTATCGTTTAGTTTCCAGTATGACCAACCATTCTTGTCTCAATTATATTTAAACCTTTCCACGACATTTTAGTATACCAATTCATCTTCTGTAAAAATGTTAACAAATTGATCGAATGTTGTGTTAGAATTTACAAGAAAATAGATTTTTTGTTTTATTGTTGTATTGCGATGTAGTTTAACCGACATAAACACGTGTTCCTAATAGAAATTGTTCATGTTGAAATAATCTTTGATATGGGCTGAAACGATTCCGTGTTATCGGACATTGCATATAAAAATTGTAAACATGGTTATTGACACCGTCATACTACTATATGCATTATAATGCAATAAATTGAATGTTTTTTACATTTAAGTCAAAAACGCTATTCATCTTGTTTTAAATTTAAATATTAGACTCTAAAAAAAACAACTAGGTATACCTACCTATTGATTTTTTGTTTGTAAGTTCATTCTAAAATTATAATTCTAAAAAATATATAGGTAATATGTAGGTATGTTTTTTGTACCACGATAGGTACAAAAAACATACCTACATATTACCTCATGAAAGTAAAGAAACATTTTAAATATAAAACCGTTTTAAGGTCTATCACTGAGGCTTTTATCTAGACGATTATCTATTCATAAAACTGCCCTACCGCAACTAGGTATATAGCTTAGTTCCGTTACCGTAGACTTACAGCTTGAATATTGATTTAATGGCTAATAATGTATTGTTAAACTGTTCGTACGTCGTATAAATTAGAATGCTACCGTAGACTCTAAAGGTGTTCACAAATTAATGTAAGTTTATTACCTTCACTCGATATTTATAGCTAATTTCAATATTTATCATAAAAATAAAACAATAAAACCCTATCTAATGAGCCAACTAAAAAAGGAACAAAGTGTTTTATATGGTAGCAATAAATGGTAACAACTTAACAGGCGGTAGATAACTACAAAAGGTAACCAATCAATTATTGCATTCACTGTGGGCCAATAAAATCGATTTACATGAGACAAAGTTTTGTACTGATGAATTTGAATAGCCGCGCAGTCGAAGATATAGTAATAAACTAGATATGGTATAGGGAGTTTAGGGAGTTTCTTCTTTGTATAGGGAAAAATCGAGGAAGGCTAATATAGGTATGTAATAAGAAGTAAGAGAAATTACCTTTTAGATAAAATATGCATAATATGTAGTTCGTAAGACTTAAAATGAGATGTACTTTTAGGTCGCTATCGGTAAAGTGCAAGTTGCAAGTGAGAGGGCGAAAATAAAATCGACTATTTACACAAAAAAAAATACAATAACAGCCTGTCGTCAGCTCCCGTAAGATACCTATTATATATTTAAGTTCAAAACGCGAGATTCGAGTACGTTTCTTCTGATTACTACTTGTACTTAAAATAGAGGTTTCCGACTTGTGAGGAAGACATAGATATTTAGTGCTTTTAAGTAACGATTTTTTTTTTTTTTTTAATTTATAAGTTTCTATTAAATTTATAAATTCGTTACTTAAAAGCACTTATTTAGGACTAAATGTACTGTTATGGAAACCGAAATACCGGTCTCAAACAGAATAAAGTCCCACGCGCCCGTCTGAGACAAAATAATAAGCGGGTAGTCGTATATGCCTTCCAGCTTATACCTTACTCCGTGGAACAAACCGCAATTGTTTAAAGAGAACATAATGACAAGTCGAGTTGTCAATTATGAGGGAATAGGTACCGATCAGTAGCAATAAAAGTGCGGGTTCTCCTCGACCATAAAAGTTTACCTACCTACCCGACCGCGGGCTTTGTCTGTTTCGTGTACCAACATAACTTGCCAATTTGCCAAGGCGACCTAGTTGTTACTGCAAAGGAATAGAGTCGAGAATGTTACGTATATTGTTAAGTTGACGAGATACCGTCTTTGACGTATGATTGAAAGAAGTTTCTGATACGGTGAAACGTTTAATGTAAATCTAACGTCTAACGTATTTTATAAATCTAAATTAATACGTTTACGACTTTTGCATGACAAATATAGAAGTAAGCAATGATTGATTGATGCCTCCGATATCTGCAAGACGAGAAAGTGGAACGTACCGACCTCACTAACGGAGTCATTCCACAAACCGTTTACTAAGCCGTAAATGCACAAATCAAAGTCAATGTCAACCTCAGGTGGGCCGTAAACACACAATCATAAAGTGACGTGAACACTCGTATAACTTTTTCAACAATTGTTTCCTTTTAATGGCCCATTATATGCGCGTTTTACGCAAAATTATGTCAAGTTACACCTCTGCCGTAACAGAGGCGCGATAAACCCATCTTTATGGTTAGGCGGCGATCGAAAGCGAACTAGCGGCGAGCGTTTATGAATGGAGCTTTTTTATTGCTCTCATATTGACATGGTGCTTGTAGTTTAGTAATTACTGCATACTAGCGCGATTTGGGAAAGAAACCAGTATTATTGCATACTAGTGACGTAGCCGTGGTTTTATGATTCATAAAACTGATATGTATCTACAAGAGCGCATATGCACCGTGCGGGCCGGTCGCGGTAGCTTCAGTCCCATAGTTTTTTATCTTCTCATCAACCTGTAATGTGTTTATTGTAGCAATATTTGGTTTATTGCCACTACTCAGAGATCGGTTTATTGTCTTAACGCTCAGGTATCGTGTTTATTTATTAGTTATACATTTTTATTGGCGCTTTATTTTACGTAAACTTTAATTTATTGTCGGTTGTATAGCGCTGTTTTACATTGCCTATAAAAAGGCGCTTACGGTTCATTTTTAAACATTTGTAGCACCTGTTTCGTTCATTCATCAAATTTATGGTGATTTGTGGGAAAATATTTTGGTTTGAGAGAACGCTTGCCTTCTGAAAGTAGCCCTTAAGTAGTCAAAGTTTATTTGGCTTGCATCCCATGTTATCGCCGTTTTAAGTACCTTGATTGGGAACGCTATAGTGAATTTTATATCTACGTAGCTTACCTGTTGCTCCTTTTCGAACCCATTTGCGCTTGTATTCATCATGTGTTCTTTTTTAATACGAAGTAAACGAGTAAGTAACGTGGAACTTTTTTCATTTGTAAACACGTTTTTGGTGACGATAGACGTGCTAGAAAGATTATTTAATAAAACAGATTTTGTTCGGCCGGTAATCCCTTGCGAGCGTTACATTCAGTTCCATACATACATCTATCAGTGTGAAGTATCGTGCAGTCGTGCCAATCAGCTGTCTTCGATTAGAGAAAAGAATGCGGATCAGACGCGGTGAGTGTATGCTCGCTTGAGACAGGCACCCCCACATCGGAGCTCTGCCCGTTGTGGATGTGTGCGCCACGCACACATGCATACGCCCCTCTCGCTGTGTGCGCCCCGCTCAGCGCCACCTAGCGCCCAGCGGAGCGCAGCCCGCGGGTCAAGGTTGACAAACTCATAATAAATTATTTACAAATCAACTTATCAGCTTCAGTTTGTTGCGATTTATAACAAACTTTGATTGTAAACTGTTAGAACTGATCCAGATAGTTTCGACACTCGCAGCTCACGTTTAAGTATATTGAACTTATATTAGTATTTGTTTATAAATTCCGTAAAATGTTTGGTTCAACTGTGTTTGGTTCTAGTCTCGAGCAGCCGATAAGTTCCAAAGATTACAAACAGCGATGCAGCGACCGGACGTTAAAAAAACGTGAGCTCTGAGTTTGTAATAAACAGAAATATAAATGAGTAATAAGGTGTTACTAACCGGGCAGAGAGCCTGGAGGCGGATAGGGAGCGCTGGATACTGACTCGGGCGCGTAATTTCGTAGGCCGTACGCTTCGTGGGAGAAACTAGACGCCTCGGAGACAGCCGTTCGACGTTCCTCTCCTCCGACGTAGGACAGGGGCTGATCCCCACGTGGCGTACCGTAGGGGTAGTTCCAACAGTGCGGCTGTGTGAAACTTTGGTGACAACCACCATCAGCGTATGGCTTGTACTCGCCACTGCTAGCCGGCCAGAAGGGGAGCGTTGACTTACGCTCCCTCTCGACTGGCAGGTTGTAGTAGGTCGGTGCGGTGGGGTACTGGTGCTCGAAGGAACCGGGTGCATCTGGAGGGTATCCCCAAGGTTGCTGCGCATGCCGGATGACCCCAGGTTCGGGATCGTAGCGTTTAGCCGGTATGTGCAGAGGCGGTTGTGGAGGGTTCGAACCAACTGAAGCTGGCGAAGCGCTGGAGGCCGAGGGTGGTGCGGCGGCTGGCGCAGCTGGTGGAGAGCCGCCGGGCGGCGACGCGTGCGCTTCTTCATACAGCGCGCCGCCGACCCCGTTCATCATGGTCCACCAGGCCGGCCCGGTGGAGTGGCCGGATGCGGGCGCTGGCGACGCGGCAGCCGCGTCGCAGGGCGCGCCGAGGCCCCCGACATGGTTGTCAGGGTACAGGGTGGCGGCCGGGCAAGCCACGGGGGATCGGGACAGTCACCGGCCGGTTCACGCGCGTTGCGGGCACATCGCACCGCGCACACACACGTCCCACACACAGCAGCAGCACATGAAAATCAAAACGCGATCCCGATTTAGCCAGCCACCGGACGAGAGTTGACCGCAACGTTAACTATCCAAAAAACTATATAAGTCCGCTTCGTCGGAAGTTTTAGAAACTTATTAGAGAGTGCATCGAACAATCACTGATATGATAAGCTCTCGGTAACCTCGAAAATGATTAAGTCCATTTATGAATAAAGAAACTGTCTCTGGTAGTTTCTTGAGATAAAGTTTATAGTAAACAAATCACAGGTCTTCTGCAGGGGTTGTCTCGATATTTTAAGTAAATCGGTGACGCAACAGTTTTCTTATTTTGTTGAGTCGACGTGAGGTCGGCTAGGTTGTTGTCGCGAGCGTGTCGTGTTTGTAGCGCTTCGAGCGGCGAGTACGCGAGGCGCGCGGTCTGCGGCGCGGTCGAGCGCGGAGTGGTGGCGGCGTGTGCCAGTGTGACGGCGCACACAGGCGCGCACTCTCACCGCCGCCATCTACCAGCGGGCAGCGGAACTAAACGTCTACTCTACATACGTGCCGTAGGCGGGCGGCCTGATGAGGCGCCCACTTTGCGCTCCTACATACTTGAGCTATTCTTCGAATTAGATTTTTCACCAATCTGATCGTAATATAATTAATAATTGTTTTTTATTAAATTGATTAGATACTATTTCTAAAACATTTTAAAATTTACTAGATCATTTAGCATCCTGGCTAATTTCATAATAAAAAAAAAAATAAGGATTTTGCAAATATTACCTATGCGCTGATTATTTTAAAGTGGCGTCGACGTGGACCTCAAAGGGTTGTCGAAAGCGACGGCACGGGTGCGTAGTAAAGCGATTAATGGAGGCAAAATAGCCATAAACTGCCGTTTAACCAAACTGCAAGCGTCACTCGACCATCGCCGAGTTGCTACCAATAAAAAACGCGAGACTTTATGACGGCAACTCACTCACATTTTATTGTGAGTATAAACTTAATTTTATCGTCTGTTAATTTCACCACAAATAATGTTAGGCACCTACTAGATTAAATTATATAATTTTATTTTATTGCTATTGTCAATGGCAAGGCCGCGGTCTAATGCCTCATATTCAGTAGCTTGCTAGAGTTCACTGACTCGTTGTAAAGTCATTTTATATCTTATGCACTTGTTGTTTTGATTGATGAACTATTTTATTGTCTCTACATATCTACTTTACAACTCTACATTCACTCTACCAATGAAATCTTATATTGCATTGAGTTATTCAATACTAACTACGTAATGAGATTTTGATTCATTAATTAACGCACCAAATAAAACGACTCTACATTTTTTATATTTCTACTAACCATTATCGTATCTAAGCAATTCTTGCATCGTCTAATCGACACACCCTCTTGCCACCCTTTGTGCGAACAATACATGGTAGAGCCAATAAATTCGCTAACAATATTTCTCTACACGCTACACGTTATGTTTACACAAGACACGGCTATAAAATATATCAGCCGAACAATGCTAAAACATACACCAAGTAATGTCGACTCTTGTTAACTTGGCTCTACATGCGTTATGTTAATACTAACCGAATTGTCAAAATATAATAAGGAGGTGAGCGGTGTTCACATTCAATGCGATTAGCGATTTAATCATTTAAAAATTGAAGTATAATATATACTTACATAGATAAACTGTACTTAGATAAAAAAGAAATATTTTATTTTTGCAAAACATAATTTACAAAGTGAACATAATATTTGAGAATAAAGGGTATTTTTTTTTTATATATTAATTTAAAAAAACTGCCATAAAGTGATGGGTTACATATTTTTAAATAAACTTATCTACTATTCTCATTTTTATTTTAGAGAAGTGAACTTTATTATGCATTAAATTAGCTACATATTTACATAGAATATATTTGCTCAAAGAGTAACCCCGGTAAAGTAAAAGTTTCAGTGTTATGTCACTTTTTGGGATTAATAACAACAATAAATATTTTTAATGTAATTAATTTAATTTAATAATTAAAAATATTATATATTTTAAATACGTTTTTCTTACTTGTTACATAATTCATATAGATATTAGATCTATATTAAAATAAAAATGTTATCTACTTAATAATGTGATGTTAAATGTTAATAGGTACATATACTTAATTTTAGCAATTTAACCTTTATTCGTCGGTTTTGCGTCCATCATCTATAAAATATTTATATGTATGTATGTAGTAGGTACGTATGTAGATAAAATAGTTCTCATTCTTTCTCTCTCTCTCTCTCTCTCTCGTTCTCTCTTAGTCAAGCGATTTTCTATTTTTATTAAGCTATTGACGAGATTTAGAGTTATCAGTAGAAAAGGACCTTTAATTTTTTTATTACCGGTCTACTGTTACCAATTACTTAACGAATTATCGTCGAATTTCAACCTCTAGGCGGCCACTGGAATTCGTGAAATAACACAATATTTTATGTAAATTTTCTTTTTGCTTAGAAGAACATATCTAACTTCACTTAATTCGCTCTCCGGTCTCAGTCACACCAAAACTTCTAATAGAGAAACACATTAATTTCCCACACTTAGCCTCAAGCGTATAATTACAAAAGGTAGGGCACAATGAAAGCACGAACGATAAATTCGCGACACTTTGTGGACGTGTCAACAAAACTAATAACATGGATTATTTGTATAAAAATTCCATAGAGAAAAGATTTATATGTACACCTAAATACATGAATTGTTGTATTTGGTCTATTTACATTGTGTAACGATGTTAATGTGAACACAAAATCAGTGCCTTGTAAGGAACCGATCGACATGAATTAGTTATTGTATTTTTGTATGGGCTATATGGATATGTAGAGACGGTGTACGTAGATATATAGAGTAATTGCCCCAAATTTATATATTTTAAGAAATTTTCAAAAAATAATATATTAATTTAAAATTTATTGCTATAAGTGCCAGTGAAACTTGCATAATTGGTTTCTCTGTGACGTCCTGATAAGAATGATTAAAAGAGTCATTGCTGAGGGCTTCGACCAGCGCTAGGGGGAATTTTTATTTCTTTTTGGTTTAAGTATTATTCTTTTATTTTTATTTTTTAATTATTATTAAGATACTCAGAATTGATTCACATTTGACACATTAGACTCACATTTAGGCAGTGCCAGGAACAATGGAAGTCGATATTTTGAACTGACAAGGTAAGCACTTAAGCAGTTTTGGAATCCACGCATTTATTTCTATACGATTAAGGCTCAAAACAAATATTTTGCCGTTCCACATAGACATTTTTCGCGTCTGTGTAATTTGTCAATGTATCTAGCTGATTTAACTTTGCGTCAATCTTTGCACTGTTTTATCAAATAAAATTACTTTACCTTCAACCTAATACAAGTTCATCTAAGCGCTTAGTAATTACTACCTTGAGTGCACCTACGGAATCAACATATCATTTGGCCATCCACACCTTTTGGTATAAGTAAGCGCCTATGAATAAGCAGCGTTGCCATTCCGTGCACTTCCTACCCACGTACCTATTTACATTTATCAGTAAAGCATGCAACACGTCAGAAATGTTTTTACCCAAACTAGATAAACAGTTATATATTTTATACAAGGAGATCTTTATGTAGCTACAGAATGTAAGTAACATTATCTCCCGGTAGCTCGCAGCACAAACAGGCCCGCGTTGAATGACAGAAACAAACATAGGAACAAGTGCGTCTTGCTCGACCCAGTCTATAAATATTTACGTTAGGAAACTCTCCAGGCCAATAGTCGGCCATACCGAGTTCGTAAATAAAAGTACGCCTTTCTTATCTCGGCATATGCGCGAGAGTTGCGCAAACCTATTTCAATTGGGCTATGAATAAATAATGTTTAGGTAGTCAAAGTCACGTACCAAGTTGATTTGATATTTCTCGTATATTATAAATAAAATTTTGATAACAATAGAATTTTCTGTAACGTGATGTAAAGTTTTTATCTCGTTTGAAATGTGCAGGTACAAGAGAATTGAATAGTTTGCTGTTTGCAATATGTAGGTAAATTCCAGGCATTTTAATTGAATAATTCTGAGCATACTGGTTACTTGAATCTTTCATGAGATCCTAGTTTAGACTCTCAGGTCATGCTAATTGTAAATCAATTTATTTTTGGTAAGCAGTTGCAGCACGGAGTGTGCACGAGATATATTTATATATATTATAATTCTAAACGTTCTGCAAGTCTCTCTTAGCAAAGTTGAATTGTGTGTTTTATGTAGACGATTTGAGACACCAAACGTAGCTTAAAAAGATTTATAAACGCTACAAGAACGAGGTAAGTACAATGAGTGCAGCCATTTTGAAAGTTCTCTAACATCAGATGGTACTCGATGAGTTTATATCAATTTGCTTTTAACTCCTACTGAATTGATGATTCCTTCACAAATTTTTTGAACTCTTCCTTTAATATTCTTGGTCTTGTTGAGAGTAAAATAGGTATAGTAAAATCATTGGCATCATCGTTATAAGTCCAAACACTCTTAATCAAAAACAGCTATATGTATATATTCCATAAGATGTCAGCACATGTTACATACAAGCTAACGGTTCCCATTGCAGGGGCATAAAATAGACTGTAAAGAAGGCTATAATGCCTGTCCCAAATGAAAAACTCGTCTGCTCTCGACTTTCTCTGAATAACAGTTTAAATTGCCTGTAGGCCGTTCGATACCGTTTAACGCAAATTAAACTCATTAACGATCAACTGGTTAAGATTAAAAGATTTAAATTGGACATACATTTTTTTCGTGCAGTTCAAGAGTTATCTTTTTGTGAATTTTACAGTTGTTTTTCGTTTTTGGTGTCCAGTATAATGTAACTAATACTATACTAATAAAAACGACTACGTCAGCTAAAATTAATGAGAAGGTATGCCAGCATAATTTTCTGGTGAAATTTTAAATCGCGAATTTTGAACATTTTATTATTTTCTGATATTTTTTTCTTTACTTGAAGTGCAATAATTTCTCTATTATTTTATTTATTTTCAAAATTTAAACGACTAACACAATATAAAAATATACTATGTATTTAGAATAAATATTACCTTAATATAAATAAAAATATAAAGTGTCACTCACAAGAATCGCCTCAAAGCCCAGAATACCCTTCAGAAACTGTTAGCCTGTTTGCCAGCTAGGAATTTGGACTCACCCCGATGATGTCTACACAGTCAGTACTTTTTGTACTGTAATCAAATTTGTATTGCTGTTGAATTGAATATTGTAAAAACTCAATCTGGCAGCCAGTTTTCTTTTCTTTTAATATTGAAGTACTAGTTTCATAGCATAGTCTGAACAGGGTGAATGTTCAGGGTTTCACCAATACCTATATTTAAAAAGTATTGAATTTAACACTACAGATACTAGCAGAATAATAAATACACGTATTAAATAAATACTTGTTTTAAAAATAATCAGACAACGATCGTGCCGAAGCGAGTAAGATATATCAGTGACTGTTCGATTAAGGATTTCATTAATTCTATGAGTATACCTATATGTAGGTATACTTTGATAGTTATACTCGGTTAAGTTGGATAACTATAAAATTGCATTGGAGTCTATTTGAATGCAAATTAAGATATCCTCAACATGACCACTTGTATAATGGATACTGAATTTATGCAGCTTATGCAAGTAGCCATGATAATTTACCTACCTATATATAATATTTAAAACTCAGTAGTCTATAATGGAGTATTATAAATAACATATATTTACCTACGCCTATTAGTTCTCAAGGCTACGTAACTGCATGCTTATAGTTTTTAATAAATTCAGCTTTCTGCTACTTACCTATACGATTTCATACATTTAAAATGGTCGTCCTATAAAAGTATGCATGTAACATGTCCTTAAAATGTCAGCAAGCAACGGACAACATCCATATAAACTAAACCTAAACTATTGGCAGCAATACCACGTCGGATTATACGTAAAATATACACAGAAATTTACATTTTAATGTATAAAAATTATAATATTCACCTTGTCGTAAACTCGCTAGCGACGTTTGCGTAAAAGGACAGGGTAACCTGCGAACAAATTATAAAAGTATGTAGGTATATTATACTGTATAATATATAGGCGCATAATTATACGTGAAGAGACTATTCAGATCCGATCGGTAAATTGAAACCTTTACTGTCGAACACAAAGTGGTGTTAATTAATTCGTTAATTACAAAAGAAAACCCAGGAATATATTATAAAAATGATGTGTGTAGACATTTATTTCTTCTATTACTTTTCTTTTAGATGCCGCGAGAGAAGGCGGTATCGGTGTGAAAGTCTTGGAAGATTTTTTTTGTTTCGAAAAAAAGAACTGTTAAAAGTTTATGCATGAATACTATTCAGTCAGGTGAGTCGGTTATTTGAAAATGTTTAGTTATAATTGATGGGGTCTGTGGCTATTGCACTGTTACATTTCTTTTGTTATGATGACCTTGGGGCAGCGTGACGATAAGGGCTTATATATAAGATATGATTGCAACAACACACTTAAGTACTCTTCTTAAAAAAATAGTACTTAGAAGTTAATCTGTTACCAGAGCGCTTAATCCGCAAGGAAAAAATTAAGAGTATGTTTTTAATTTTTTTAGGTAGGTACCTATACCAGTGGTGAGGCTTAAACTTTGACGAGGACTGTTTACCAGCTTAAAAGCAGCAGCATACAATGCTGTTTAGCAGTTATCTTTTACTAAATGAATATACTGCCTATATTCCTTCCTGTAAATCTGCTGTGTTCTACCAATGTCCCTGTTAAAGATAATATTATTACAATAAAAAAATAATAAATAATAGTGTGGTGTGACTGCTTCCTTGCAATTCAATTCAATTTATATATAATAATAATAATAACTTAATAACTTGCTTTAAATAAAAATATTTGTTCATGCAACATAATCGATCTGCCTCAAGTATACCTATATTCGACATAAGGGCCAATTACGAAGAAAGTTTGTATCACGAGGTTTCATTACGACGTGACTAACGATCCACCGCGTGTGGAACTGCGCATTAAATCATCGTTGCACATTACGCGTCACCCGCGAACATTACTCAGTTTATTTTTAAAGACGCCGCACTCCTACACCCACAAACATCCCATTGACAAGTTCTACAGTTACAATTTTATTTCCTAGCTCGAAGCCGGTACGAATATAAATAAATCCTTTTCTAAGTCATTCGATACGGCGGTAAGTCACGAAGTTTACATAAAATAGGTGATTTGCGCCGAATGCCACGGTTTTTTTTTTCTGATTTTCTTTGGGGGTGCTACCCTATATTTATGAGCAAAAAAAACTCATGTTTACAAGCCTTTTTTAGGTAGGTAACGATGGCGTATGCGTGTAAGGATCGTAAAATGTTTTGTGTTACCTAACAATTAAGACGTGATGATTGGTTTTTAACAGATCTTTCAAAAACTATTTACATACGCATATTAGGTAAGACCTAAATACAATGTTGAGAACTTTTCACTTTTGTTATTAGTTAGAAATAAATGTAAAGCTATCACTGTGCACGGACTTACATAATTTTATAGGCATGTAGTTATTATGAATTCGTGCAGCTGTTTTGTCGACAGTCACTCGTATTACGCACATAAAATAGCTACCAGAGATTAGTGGTAAGTCCGATACTAATTGGAAAACTTAAGTCCCATCTGCGTTGAAACTTGGTCGATGTTCATCAAAGTTTATACTCATTCCGGCCGGACTAAACTTCGGCGTCCGTAATCCAGCCGAGGGCTTAGTTAACCGTGCTTTTTTATTCTTTCGTGAAGTACGAGTAAATAGAGCACCAGAACTATGGCGGAGGGCACTCGACTTGACGTTTACGACTCAATCCCAAAACATAGGCAGGCGGCTGGCCAAACGGGGTACAAATTTTACTAATATAGTTAGACCTCCCCCGCTTCCCGTAGTGCTGTCTAATGTCACAGGTTGTATAGCACCCGGATGTGAGTTTAGAGTTCTTTTATGACTGGTAGGCAAAGTATTTCAATGGCCGGAGTGTCAGGACGAGTTTGGCCGCGTATTACAAGCTGTCAGCTCGCGTTATCTGCACCACAAGTATATGTTATCGGAATGTCTGTCCCACGGTTGGTTGGCTAGACGAACGCTTTAGAACAGAACTGTTTATGCTTTGGCGTTTTATGATAAAACTGTCGTCGGTTGAAATCTCAATCGACACAAAGCTACCGATGAAAGACATACTGAAGTTGATTTACGTCTATACGTATTATTACGTAATAGCTAAGTATGCTATGGGGTAGTGTACAGTAACATGGTTAAACCGTAAACCGTGTGTGTCTATATAAACTTGACTGTTACATTTATTATCAATTCAAATCGTACAAGTAAAACAAATAAATACACCAATATAGTTTTCTAAATTCCTAGACAAAAACGCTTCTATTAAACGTTTATTATCAATACTTAGATAAAGATAAGGCAATATAATATAATAATATATTATTTATGCCTGTATACTGCTGTAATAACTGACAAATGGTGGGAAAGTATCATGTTTCTGGTTCCGAACTTATAAAGAAGGACCGACGCAAAGTGGGTGTTACTTTATTACCTACACTTGAAATTAGGTAAATTTTATAATAAATATAATTATATAAACAGAAACCAGGTGTGAGAAAAATCATTAGCCATGTTATTTTAAAATTTTAAATTATGTGCATACCTATACATATTTAAGTTGCTAAAATTATAAACATTAATGCAAATGTAATAAATGTGTTCCTGAGAATAATCTTCATGCGATAGTCTTAAATATTTGTCTTCATTATTGGGGTCGGGCAAAACATAGACGAATGACTTCTGTTAGTCTAATAATACTTGGTTTTAAATTAAGTAGACTTAGGTTAAAACCGATTGTAAATCTTGTTTTCAGTCAATAATGTTGTTTATGATATAGAATTATCTTAATATTTATATAAGTGATATGATTACAGACTGTATTATACCTACTTACAGTACATTTCTCATTGCATGATATTCCTAGGGATCATTTGAGACCATCGCAACGGCTTTGGACGGTGAATTGATGAATTGAGGTAAATGTTATTGCCAGTGGTGTTCAAAATAGTATTCTCGCTTATATACATTGCTCATATCAGGCGTCAACTGACCATTCATGATCAGTACATAGTCGTAGCATAAATCTGCAGTTATATAGAAATCATTAGGTACTCTGTACTCACTTTCCTTCGTACAATCTAGAACCGATTTAGTATGTATCTATTAGGAATATCGACGACACACAGGATGATGTGTCATCATTTTAAATATCTTCTTCTGTTCAAAATTATTACCTAACTCGCGGTCAGAGACGATGAAGGGAGATGGTTAGACATGCAAACCTATCTGCTATTTGTATTTTTAGTACTTTCTCTGCTCTGACTTATAGCTACAATTAATTGTATAGTACGTATCTAAACTTTTGTCTCGTTTTATTTAAAAAGAATGCAGTCTGTCTGGGAGAATTAATTAA
The DNA here is from genome assembly GCA_949752705.1 of Callimorpha dominula. Classification (NCBI taxonomy): domain Eukaryota; kingdom Metazoa; phylum Arthropoda; class Insecta; order Lepidoptera; family Erebidae; genus Callimorpha; species Callimorpha dominula. Next base: position 14,488,011 of record OX457002.1, on the reverse strand, counting down.
CATTTATTAAGAAGCACAAAGTATATGTACCTATTGAGAATAAATATTTCTGGGATTTACTTAAATGAAGCAGTGTGACTAGGTACTTAAACTATTTAACTGTGCACTTTTGTTATGTTGGAGCCCACACGACTTTGGGCAAGAAATAAACGTAAATGTGTACCTAGTATCTAATATATTTACAATAACAAGATCGCGAGGGTGTAGGAGGAGGTCCGAGTAGTTAATGGTGCGAAAACTGACTGGATCATATCCCTGGGTTTACGACTCGAGAGTAAACGGCGATTCATTTGCAATTCTAACTGCGAGTCTGCGACTTAGATATGAGTCGGCAGTTGCCTTGCCGACGTCAAAACACGCCTGTCTTGTCTCTGATTCGGTAATATGAATGTTATTAGCCGTGTATTAAAATAATAAATATCATAGATATAGGTACATAGATATCGCTTGACTTTCGTTACGGGAATGCGTTAATCAAAGCTTTAGAGTTTGGACTACAGTAATCTAGATACAAGGTTAAGAGAAATCTTATGTCGTGTACCTACTTAAATTTAAATTAAGTAACTATCGCCAGGTTGCCTCTAGTGCACTTCAGATTAGATCTAACACTATCAGAGACTAACTAGTTCATTTGTAAAAGTTTACTATAACGTCGAGACTGAGAAACCGTAACTCGCAAAAACAGATGACCACGTTTCTTACTCACCTGCCATGGAGTAAGTCTCTACTACAAATTAAGAAAAAACAATATCACATCGACTAATGCATCAATTGTCAACTTTGAAACTGAAATATCGAATATCAACTGTCAGTTATCTCCACCTTAAATCTATGACAACACTGTCCTTTGGGCCTAAGTTGTTTTTCGTGCTTAAGTAACGAAGCGTCGAAATCTGTCATGCAATTAACGACGAACACGTATGAAATGGTCGTTCCTTAAACGAGTGTAGCTTTCGTCATCGTTCACAGAACAATACAATTTTCCATGCCCGTTTCTACGCTACTAGAGTATATACATGCACACGTACATACTCATTCCTATGTGTGTGAGTAGTCATGTAGTCAAAAAGTTGGTGGTCCATGTGAATTACAATTCTAATCACGCTCGCAGGGCGATGTTATCGTCAAGGACACATATTGTGATTCTTAATCGTACCCCACGCCGGATTATATCGCCCGCCCGATATCGTCCGATCAATGTATTAGAATGTCTATGAGGTCTCTACGCAGCGTTTGCGTGAAACGATTGTCATGTGCCGAACAAATTCTGTTAGGGAACTTTACTGTTTGCAATACCTATGTAAATTTGTCGGTTGGTGTGCTCCAACGAGTAAAAATAAATTTTAGTTTGACTACAGAATAGAATATGCCAGAAGGGTTTTGGTCGATGTTTTATGAAGTGTAGATACGAGAATTGCTGTGATTTTGAATTAAAAAAAGCCGCCACCCTAGCCTCACATCTGTTACATTATTCTTAAAAAAATATTTTAGTTCTTAAATACCTATACACAAGTCATCTCACAGTATCCACTTAAAGTAAAATTATACGATAAACTTTAGTTTAAGTGAATAAGGGAATTGAAATTGGTTAATGTACTCTCTTAAGATACATGCAAAAGACCGAGGCTGCCAAGGTTAAACAATTTTGCAACTGGTGAGATGAAACTATAGGTACATATGTACTCAAGATAATTCATAGAGCTTTTAAAGGAAATGAGATTCGCTAATCCGTCCTTAACTTGTGTTGTAGATTAATGTCAGTAAAGGTACATTAAACAGTTACTCCAATTAAGTCGGTCACAAGGGTAGATAATACTGCAAATATAATATAGTCAGAAGAAACAATTCATATCATTCCATCTAAAAGACAAGCTGTTGCATTGTTTTTTTTTCGTAATAGGTACATTAAAGAAATAATTTTTCTAAAACCACTATGAAAGGACGTCAGCATTTTTCTTAAAGTTTCGTATTTAGTTAAGTGCTATGTGACTTCTTTTTGGCACTTAGTACCTACATGCGAAACGTTTTGCATGTCAAGGTTAACCTATCATAAAGCCTTGTGAACCACAAAGTTCTTATTATGTTTGAAACACTTTAAAATTATCTCTACTTTTATCTTTTAAAAGAAAAACTAAAGTAAAATTTTTAACTCAACTATGATGAGAGGCATGCTATATAAAACAAGATGTTTAGTACCTTCCCATGGGAGGTATATATTTTACATGTATTGTAAAATGTGTACTATATTATCGTGTGTAAATAGATGTGTACTGTGTTTAAACTTCCAATGCGAGTCTAAATTTAAAAGGAAACATACTTCCTTTTCAATGCAAGATCTTGATTAATAACTTATTCTCATCTTAGGTATACCTAATTGATTATTACTTAGTAGGTAAACAGCCTATCCCATTCGGTACAGACCTTTTAATGTGAATTCTTAAGCTATTTAAAAGCTTGCTTCATGAGACTTAAGGTTCATATTTATTTGCATGAAGATTTTAAGCCTGACTGACACCAAATACATACAATTATAATATTCAAACATTTTAATCAAAATCGCAACAATGTATAACGACTTTTAATATTTGTAGCGTTATAAATTAAGTCGGCAGATGAAATAACATGTCAGCATATTGCTTGTTTGCTAACGGAGTTCACGATAGCATATCTACCTATTATAGTAAGTACGAGTATATGTTATCTCTATAGATGTGTGGGAATCATGGAAACTGTTGACATAATACGGATGACTATTAATTCTACTCGCGACGCTTCGGGTGTAGTACACCCGAGTATTATTTCAGTGTGTTGAAACTATCTTCCGGGCTATCTACTAGTATAAAACGTGAAGTAGGTACAATATATTTTTGCGGCCATTGGGAGTTTACTGTCAGGTCAGCTTTTTAGCGACTTCGATTTCTTATTTTTACTTATATCCCAGTTTAATTTTTAGCGTTATGTGTGTAGTGTGTCTGTGTATATAACTTAACGTAGAATAATAGGAATCAACGCAGTAATTTATTAGAAATATACGTGCTTGTCTTGGGTTTCCACTTTATAGTATGTAAGAAGGTTAAAAGCCTACAGGCAAGAAGCGAAAACTTAAAGCTTGATTGCAGTAAACCCTTTAATATAACATAGTACCTGGTAGTGAATCCATTTAATCTCTGAAAACGATATAACAACTTATTCAGATGTGGGAAGTCCGTTTATTTCATATAAATAGGTATAGGTATATATTTCAAAATGGTAATCGCTGTTTTATTAACAAGTAAGTTAGTGTACTGCAGCCTCTAGTTTAGACAAAGAAAAGTTAATTAACTTTCTCCGGTGGAAATTTATCCAATTTAAATAAAGATGACTGAAGTAATCATTCTAAATATACAACGGTTTGAAATGTCCTCATACATAGAGTAGGTACATGCAATAAATATGTAAATTTGACTGTGGGTGGATGCGGAACGTTACACACAAATAACCGACTGAGCACGTCTTAGTGTTAGTGTCTCAGTTATACCTACCTAATGCACTGACCCACTGCTATTTTGTATACTTTAGAAACATTTTTGTTACAATACTTATTTGTCTATCCATTCGTGACATGGTCAACACCTTTCAGAGCTAGAATTTTAAATTTCAATCACTGTATTGTATTTTACTGTATGCGAACGTCACTTTTACGTAAGTACCTACTCAAAAGTTGTACATGAAGTGATTTAAATTAAAAAGCATAAAACTTTTATCTACAGCGTGGAATCCAGTGATTAAAAGCATACCATCTCACTTTAATGCTCAGTCGGATAAACACCAGAATTGGGACACATCGGGTTGCTTAAAGAATAGGGAGACCGTTAATATAGTCTGTGATGGTGCATGGCGAAATAAATTTATCAAAAATATGAAAAATGTGCAGGTGAATAAAGAAACTTCTACCTCACGGATTCAACGACGGAAAGCATGCACCACTGAGACAGTGAGCCTGTGACCACGGTCAGTGCAACCTGGTCAAAACGCCAGGCGGAGCAAAGGTTATTTATACCTATTAAAAACGTAATCACGTTAATTCCTGTCAACAAAATTACATTATCATGGAACGCGAAAGTTTAGAGTTAGGTACTCACAAGTGTACCTATGTGTACCTATCAAAACGCAATTGGTGTATGTATTGTAGCTACGTTATTTATTGATATTTCCTAAATTTGGTATAAATTCAGTAACTTCACAACATTAATTCATTTTAGGTATGTAACCCTACCTAAAAGTAAAAGTATTTATATATGGTTATATAAAGCTGCAAATTATAATTCAGTACCCTTTTTACATAGTAAACTGCACTTACTTTAATAAAACTTACATTATACAATTCTTAGAACATAATTTAAAAAATTTATGCCGCCAGACACCGAAAATGAAGCCCTATTTTCATAAAAACAGCATAGCAGCCAGTAATGAAAGCTCAGCGTTAATTGCAGTAAAGAATAAGAAAGGCAAGTAAATGAAAATAAGCTTAACAATGTATAAAATAAAGTTGAAATTCAAACCTTAGTATCATGTTCTGTGTGGCGTCGCCGCCTCACCTGTTAGTAAGGCCGACCGCGTGTTTGCCGCGCCCGAACCTTACTCGCAACACGCCTGCAACAATACAAACCTTTGATTAAAATAAATACACACTGAGGGAAATAGACTCAGAATGGCTTAGCAAAATATTATTGAAGAATTTCCTTTGTTCTACGTGGGGAGGGCTAATAAGTAGTTTCTTTTTGATTGTTTCTTTTACAATAAAGAGAACTGAAAACTGAATGATGAAATATTAAATATTATATTTATTTTAATATAGAAATGTTGTAAGTAAACTTGCAAATAATGGAACTAAGTAGGTAGCTAGAGAATGTAACTGTTGTACTTCTTTAACTTTTCTTTTCATTTTAGAAACATCCAATTAAAATATAACGTGCATTCAGAAACTAAAGACAATAAACATACGCTTATTGATTGATTATATGACGCAAGTTAAGTTTCACTTCGGATTTGACTGTGAAAATCGGCAAGAGATGTGCCACCTCTTGGGGGCTCTTGTGTCGCATTAACATGTCTGGTCCAAGTGTCGATTTATTCTAAAATGAAGATTATGTATGAAGGTGTGATATAATGTGAATCAAATTGCTTCCAAGTTATTGTATATTGATGTTTTATAGTGTCAACATACTTCGACTGTAGAGTGGAGTCCAATAGAAGATTTTGGCACTCAGATATCTTATAAAGTAAGAATGAGAATCTCTAAGAATGTACCTATTGAACACAGATGTTGTGTGATACATCACAGTAGAATGTTGATTACATATACATATGTATAATACTTAAATATTAAACCACCATATAGCTCAACTGATGTTATGCGATTACCGTAGGTAATTGATGTAGATTATTAGGGTATTTTTAATTCCATATGAAATTGTAGAAAGATTATAATGTTATATTTATTCGAATAGGTATGAATTAATGTAATAGATACATATGGCGTTAACCACTGCACAACCCCTTTTCAATCTAGGAAGTTTCTGCTATTTCTGGACAGAACAGGCTATATAGGTAGGTATTACTTTTGAGGTCTATGTGGTATCATATATGACATAAACATAAAAACAGCATGAGCAGACCACTCACGCCCACACAAAGCTACAGATTGTGTGCAACATAGTTGTTAATATTACCACAATAATTTACTTAAAAAGCATTTATAGAATTTTTACTACGCAGTAAAACAGGCATAGGAACATACTCCCTTTATAACATACCTATATGTTACTCGTTAAGTTGGTTTCTTTAGTAGGACAAGTTTAATATGAACTGATCTCCACAAACATTTTCTTTGTTATTTTACTTTGTAAGGCTATTTTACTAGATTTTTTAATGAGCGTGACAAATTGAAGTGATTTTTCAATCGTTGATGATGGTATTATTTAAAGAAGGTTCCGTGTTGTAAGCTCAGTAAATAAAAAAAATCTTAAAGAAAATAATCACAAAACTGATCACACATTCTACCCTGTGTACACATTCTACCCAGTGTACATATTCTACCCTGTGATGTCATCAGTTGTGTGATTAATTATCAAATGCAACAATGTTTTGATCAGGAAAAAACAAATACTTTTCGACCTCACTAGGCACAGTTAAGTCTGTGTTAAATAGAAACATATTCTTGATAAATGAACCTGTTAGTAAGGATCTATTTATATATATTTATATATAAATAGATCCTTATATAAATAGATATGGATGTATGCGCCATACGACAATCTTCATTAATAAGGCAAAAACTTTTTAATATTTTTCTGTCTATTAATTTGTGGAATTTTCGAAAGAAATATGTAGGTACGTATGTATACCTATACCTACGTCTATAATTGAATTGAATGAAAAAATACGCGTTAATTTTCAATGTCAATAAAGCGGCTTCGCTCGGGCAAAAGTTATTTTTGGTTTATCCCTCAGGAACAGTACTTTTTTCGGAATGAAAAATATCCCATGTTCTGTGCCCCTGACAATAGGTAGGTGCAAAATTTCATGATGATAGGTTAAGTAGTTAGGGCGCGAAAGCTTTACAAACAAACTCACTGTCTGTTTATAACATTAGTAAGAATTTCCTGGTTGGTCGTCGTCCCTCACTATCAAGATTTTCTTGAGAAACTTTGAAACGTTGAATGTTCCTCGAGATGTGTATCTTCCCCCTTAAATATTATCGCAATTATTATGATTGTCATTCATATTCATATACATAGTCTTTAAATAAATTAACATGAAATTACAAGGTACAAGACGTTAAATCGTGTATCTGTAGATATCATATTTTACAATCCATGGAAGCTGCTAAATAATTATTCTGTCACCATTTGTATGATACAAGCTTTAAAATTCTGATCATTATCCTATGATTTATGTTTTCATTTATTGCTTATTTCGGTAGTATAAAATCAATATTTATTACGTTATCTACATAAATTTTTTGAATATATACTCTATTATGCTTTATAGAGTATTATATACCTAATCGATTATACTCTATCAAATATCAAGTATAATTTTAAAATCAAAAATCCTTTCAACGATTACGAGTACAAAACAGCTAATGATCTTCGAACGGCTGAACAGACTTTTTTTGAATTATAACTTAGAACACTGTCGATGGAATCTCCTTTCAAACAAATAAAAACAAAATTCAAATTGGTCCACTTGTTTAGTATCTGTGATACCACAGATAGGTACATACGTTAAACTTATTAAACACCCCTTCATTTTGTGTCGGGGGTTAAAAGCACAAAAGAAAGTTCAATGCAGAAAGTACTTTTGATGAGTTACTACTCCCTCTGAGAATGGTATTAGTTAAGTAAGAAAATGGCAGTGAATGTACGCTACCCTACAGTGCTCTAGAAATCTCAGCCATAAATGCCCACAAGAGCTAAATTTATTTTATCGTTTGTACCACTTAAGGTATAAGATTGAAAACTGCTGCGATATTTCCCGGTAATTTGCTCAGCTGTTTTTTCTACCGAGCAATAAAATATTTACGGGCCGAGATGAATTCATGAGTGGAACTGAGCGTCCCCAATCCTCTACTTGTATAAATTAATTCATTTTCATGAACAAACATTATAAATATTCAACATTATTCATCGTATAAATATTTTTTGGGAGTAGGAGTGCTTAGTATATATATCTATGTATACCTTTATCACGGTCAAGACTTTTTAGCAGAATTCTTGCCAATCTCGACATTTTCCTAACTTTTCCTTGCATTGTGTACCTACCAAGGATACACAACATAAAGGTTTCCAGTGTTATATTTAGAAATACATATATAAGTAAAATATCTGTTTGTCTGTCTGTCTTTTGCAGGTTTAAACTGCTACACCAATTTTGGTCGAAAAATAGATCGAATGGACCTCCAAGAAGGACCTAGGCTACTTTTTGTTCTGAAAATAAAACTTGACGGGGATGAAAGATATTATAGTAGATTTCTACTGTACCCAAGTTAAAAAAAAAATCATATACCTACCTACCTATAGGATTATTATAATTGAATATATTAGTTCTACGAACATAGCAGGCACCATAATTATGATACCTATATATACAGGGTGTCAGAAACATCGTACCAAATCAGTTGGTTTTGACGGCACCGAACGTTTAAGGTCATTCACCGTACCGCACAAAAGAAACAGTAAGTGAGTAAATAATGACTATAAATCCTTAATCTCGCACTTTTATGATGAACTGACTTTTGTATTGTGATAAGTATTAACAGAAAGAGGTTTTTGTAAGTTTTTCGCGTAGCTTAAACTTACACGCCATATACTCGTAGGTATAAGACCTAGTATGGGTTCGGAACCCACCTAGTACAGCATAGACGTTAACAGGCATATTTATCTTATTTGGAGGACAGCAAAAATAATAGTAATTAATAACAAGGATTCACACCCACAGCAGACTCTCTCTCAAGAAAAGAAGTTTGTTACTTACATTATTGACTCAGTCAGGCGGTGCGTTGGTACCTACCGAGATGTCGGCTTACTGAGTGAATAACAGGAAAAATACTAATAAAATAACATATCTATCTATTCATACTACATGATAATATAGGACCTCCGACTATAAATATTTAAATCTTCAGAATACTACTAAAACCGTGAACGCATAGTTTAGTGTGGTTTAAGTCTAAGGTACCTTTGTCAATTGCCACTGTTTTAAGTAGGTGCTATGGGTTCGACACACAGTTACAAGAAACCTCTGTATGAGTAATCTACAAGGAATTGTATTGACGCTCGGTGTGGCTATGTGTAAAGTTCTATGGGGACTTTAGAGATATTACCTACTTGCTGAGAGCTAATTCCTTAAAACTAGAATGTTTAAAAATATAGTGCGTAATGAAAGGTTTTCATTTAACATTCGTCTCGCGATAGTGACTCATGCAATATTCATACCGTAGTGTATAATGCAACACATTCAAGTACATAAACAAATACACTACATAGCAAACAACTGACTCGATGCAAAAAAGGCGAGTGCAATGCACCGAGTGGTTCTAAGAAGTGCAATATCAGGGATCTTTCTGTCGGCGAGCAGTCATTACGTCGCGGATGCATCGATGCACTTACAGATAGCACTTGGAAGGCGTTCCGCTACATATTAAATTATGTACATATATATGTACATACCTACTTATATACTTGTGAGTACATTATGTACCTACTTGTGAGCATACATGCATATACTGCAGGAGTAATTAGACGGTTTAGATTACATGAAGTGATTGCTAGTCGCTGTGTACAACCTCTTAGGGAAACAGAGTGACATATTTTAATGTCATATACCTAATGAAACTACGTCACAAATAAGTAATATTCTTAAGTAAGTAAATATCGATAACGCAACCGACCAACGGCTACGAAACATAATGTCTAATCCAAATTTTGTTGCACACAAGTCTTTCCAACTTATAGCCAGATAACTAAATAATTCTACTGTAAACTAAGCTTACTCTGAAAAATACTATCGTCTTGTGTATCGAACATGCCAAACTTACAGATCATATATTATGAAATAATATCCATACATTCAATACAAAGTACCTCGAGGCAAATGCACTGTACGTAACATCATTGAATTAGAAAGGAAATGCTTGTATACCTACTATATTAAACCTACATGATATACAGGACAGTGAGTTGTCTGTCCAAATTATATATTAGGAACATGTAATCGAAATACTTTTTATGTTATATACATTTTATATTATCGAATATTTTATCTTCAGAAATTAGGCGTAGTCTATTATTTTTTTATATTATTTTATCAAGGTTTTCTTATTTATGTCACATTGATTTCATGTCAAAGGTTAGTTTATGTTTAAACCAAAATCAAAAGGTATGTATTTAGATGGAGTGACTTTTGTCACGCCAGCCCCTGGCACGCTATTATAAAACGTATTATAATTTCTCTTGGTGGGATTAAGAATTATGAACTTAATTATTCATTTTGTTACGCTGACATGGGTTTTGTGTTCATCAGATATTCAGTTAAAAAGTAGTCGTGTTACTATGATCTCGATTTCTCATTTTGTACCATAAAGAAATAACGAATAAACACCAAATGCAACCGAACAGCACTCTGTGAACATACTTTAACACTATAGACGTCAGGTGTCGCGTTCAAAAGTCATATGTTTAAAGTGAATGGTGGTTTTAGAATCGGCAATAATAACAAAGCTTGTTAGGACGTTGATGATCGCACTTTATGTTTATTGATGCTCAGGATCATATTGCTTTTGATACGATCCGTTACTTCTCTCTGATGGGGTGGTCTTAAGATCAGCACAGTTATATAATACATAATTCAACGCAAATAAAAACATGGCGGATATGTGACCTACCTATGCGCATGCAACTGCATCGAGCTTTATGACCTTATCATAATTTAGAGAGGGCGGGCTGATGAATGCACGCCTTTGTTTCGCCGGGTTTATGCCCAGCTTTATGGCGAGGTCGCTACGCAACGTGACATATACCTTCTTGTAGCATACATGTTATGGTCAAAGGGTCATTAGGAATATAATAACAGTTAGCTATACAGGTACATATGTATTTAGGTATTTCGCACGATTCGTCGTGTATCTCAGTCACGTTTTTAAAATGTTATATAAATTAAGGGCCGGTTTCACAAACTGACAGTTTTTAACTGACGAATAAACCTGAAGATATCCAAGCTTTTGTACAATAAAAATTATAATTATAATTAACTTTTAAAACTTTCGCGTCACATGATATAATTATCTATTTCCACTTGAATTAACTTATGTTTAACTTATGAATTAACAATGGCCGTAGTCAGTTTGTGACCACGGTCAGTGCAACCTGGCTTAAAAGTCAGGTAATTCACAGGTATCTAATACCTTTTCGCGATCGCGCTAATTCCCGTGGAAATATATAATTATGTACTAAAAATTAATGTTAGATGGCTAATTCATTTAAACATGAGGTAAATACCTAGTAGATTACTAATTGTCAAAAATTACACTTTAGGTAGGTAAGCATTGACAGAAGTCGTAAATCAGAAAAGGTAGCTAGTAGTAAGATAATGTTTTTTATAACAATTTGAAGGATATTATGAAATAAGAAGTTTCACCAGAATATTTTGCGTGCAGTTAATATGGATGAATGCGTCGTTCTTGACCGGCCGCGGCGGAAATATATTGTTTTCTAAAGAGATCTATCTGAATTGAATTTTAGAGCATTGGTACATTAATTTTCGTTTGCTGAAAAACTCGTCATAGTACAACAACACTGTTAAGATTTGTGAAAATTCTTGCTGCACCAATTATATGAGAATGTTTTAAATATACTATTTGCTACTAAGCATTTATTTTACAATGACTAACAGTGGCTTATATATTCCTTTACCCTGTATGCGTTTTCGTTAGAGTTATATATACAATTAGGTTTATTTACATATAATTATATTGTTATTAAGTAGGTAGGTAGATATACCTATGTGTATATTAGTTTAGGTAAAACACATAAGTATATCTACTTAAACAAATCTCAAGTGTAATTTGCTTATAACCTCTACACATTATACGTTGGTCTTCATTAAACAATATTCCTGCTTATTTGTTTTGGTAGGTATGTACAAAAACGGAAGAATTCAATTACTTATAGTCAATAACAGAGATAAAGCCGCCTACGAGGGTGGTAGACGCAATGATTCAATATAATCCGACGGACATATGTCGACCGGGGACTTATGCGGACTCTTATTAAAGCAACTTATTTGGAAAACAATATGGTCGGCATTGTACTGAATTGAGACATACCGCCCAAACCGCTTCATTAACGTAATTTAAAAGCCTAAAGAGGCTTTTAGGAACGAATTGTATTTATATTCTTTAACAACGATATACTTTTGTAAGAATTTTGCATGACGGGTCGCCTTTTAGTTAATTACAATTTAAATGCTAGCAACACGTGTCAGAAAATTCATTGTAACAACACATTCAATTTAATTAGTATACTTCAAGCATTTTCTATTTTCATTTACACCCTGTTTCAGAGTCGATGTTTGTTACATCTGGCCTGAAAATTATTTTAGCCGAGCTCCTAATTTTGGTACATTTGCGATGAGCTTAACAAGACCGAGCGAGCGGCGCGCTTTTCATCTTTGAAGCGCAACATTTACATTTTCGTCTCATTTATTTGCTATTTTGGGCCAAGCCCTCCTTCTCTCCCTGCACTCCTCACACCCCTCATACTCCCTCACTCCAATGAATAAGTCTCAGCGTGCGTCAGACGAGAGTAAAACGAAATTGGGAAGGAACGCTCTATAAAGTCTAATTAAGTTTGAAGTGAATGCACAAATGTAAGGAAATATAAAAATGTCGGTAAGAAATGAGAATTTATTTGAGAGTGCTTTTGAACGAAAGTTTATTTAGTATCGAGAATGTTTTCTTATCGCATACTTTCATCGCAGTAGTTAGAGTTATTATGAGCGCGCACGCATTGTAGCTCCCGTTTATCCTTATAAATCTGATAATTAACCAAAACACACAGTACGGTATTCTTATTAAGAATATAATAAAACCAAAAAGTATCCTTTTAAATAACAATAAATCTTGCGTAAATAAACATAAATCAAATTGAACAAAAACAATAGAATAGAGGCATCGCTTAGGTGCGGAGGAAGCGAGATGGCACATGATCAGAATGTAATCGCCTAATTCCGGCTTTTATTAAGATATTTTTACGAAGAAAAGCCGTCGTTTTGTTATTCTACAGTCGTTTCGTATAAAAATAACGCGTCCCTTAACGCGAACCTTTTGTCTCGGGGCGGCACCCGGTACCATAATAGATATTATTTCGTCGCCACCCTCTCTTAGTTGACATTCGTGGCTTGCAGTTGGCAGGATGCAACCGTAACGCGTGATTGAATTATCAATATATAAATTAAAAGGTTTCGGCTCAGATATTTTGTTCATAGCAGCTCATTTTAAATCCCTAATTATGAAATTGTATTGTATGTATCTCAATACCAGCAACATTTGAAGTGTCACTGTCGCGTTGCTGAGCATACCAGTGACCCTACTTATAAACAGGAAAACGGCACTATTCAAGTTGTAATATTTGGTTGCGGTTTTTTATGGGACAGTCAACAAACATCAATCTCTAAACATTCCTAGGTACGAAAAAAATACTCTATCGGTTTGATATTTTTTATAGTATCAAGCAGAAAAGCTGACTTTTAGCAAGCCCTAAAAAACATGAACACATATTACTTCAGGACGTGTTTTAGAGCCTCTATCTAACAGTAATTGAATACTGATTAATTTTACAAATCCGAAACTCCCTTAAAAAAAATCAACGTGAACATTCTCTACTGTGAAATTTAACTTGGCTACATAGTGAGTGAGTATGTAGGGCAATATAAAAGCGTATCGCCTTAAAATAATTGAGTTAACACATTATACGTTTCCATAAATTCCATTCCAGATGGTACAAATAACTTCAATGGCGGAGGGTTACCTTTGTATAAAACGGAGCCCATACAAGCCCAGATTTTTGTGATAGAAAACGAGGCCCGAACCGCCCCCGAATATAAATCGCCTTGTTATATTTTCCGGGACATTGGGATTCATGAAGTTTGTGGGCCTTGACGATATGATTCTTCACAAATAGGAACTTTTATACGACCTGCGTACGAAAATAAGTTTAGACAATACATTCATACATACCTACACATACCTACCTATGGAGGTAATATAATAAATATCTAGTGGTTTAAATATAGGTACCTACTTGAGAGCATTTTCCTTATATAACATAGAAGATATTTTGCTACTGACTCCAAAGTATTTGTGATTGCGTCGAGTTGGTTATTCCGGCGTAAAAAAAAATTAATTTGGTGAGTTCAGTCTTTTGTGAAGAGTTCATTCATATGAAACAAAGAAGGCAATTATTTTACTTAGCTATTCAGCAATTTATTCATAGCATTATAATTTTGTTCCTGTGTTATAATTAATTTCTTACAACATGTCGCCGACTTCTAACCGGCAACGGACAGTACCGATGCCGCATGGAAGATACGAGAAAGAAAGCTCTGATGAAAATAAGCAGCGGGGGTTGGCTTTCTCTAGATTTAATTGGTAACAGTGAGCAGTGTCAAACCGGCACAGATCTTCACCCAGCCAATCCTTAACCCTGTCTGGCAACAGACAGAGATACCGCCTTCTCGTTGCTGCGAGCAAGAACACCTATTTTAAGTTCAAACTTTTGAGAGGAAGAAAATTACATACCTAATCTTATTTTATCTGTCTTATTATCTGTATACTGACATCCAAAGAGTATACAAACACTACGCTGACATCGTAGTATCGAGAAATCAATTGTTGTCTTCATCCAAAAATCAATAGAAATTATTAAGTACTTACTGCGGTCAAATCAATAAAAATGGTGAATAAGTCCTTAAAGCAATGATGAATCATGTTGTTTTTTTTTTATATTTATATTAAGACCAAATTTAATTAAGTTATAAGAATAATTAATTTACAAATGACTAGTAAAATGGTTTGAATTATTACACTGGTTTAATAAAAACGCCGACGGTGACTTATTTAAAAGCTGTAATAGAGATATAAATATCAAATTTACTTTAAATTTATTATAGCTTCGCCTAAGAAATCTTCACAAAGTTTGTTTTTACAAAATTGTATAAATTTTCTCATAAAATTCAAATAGGTTGTCATAATTATGCATTTAAATTCTACTCCCCAACGCGGGGGTGGAGTTCATCTGGCACTGTTTATACCTACTTAATTGAGATGCAAAGAAATGCAAATTTTGTAGTAAATATGCTGTATAGTAAGTACAGTCTAGTTCATTTTATATTGAGATGTAAAGAGAGTTTGAATAAATTTTTAATAATATAAAGGTTATAGAATTTGTGTACGTTATCACATTTTATTTATCTATCTAGAGTAGACCATTCAGGTAAGCGTCTACTAGAGTATGAGTATAAACCCTGTGTTATATGACTAGAATAAACATTATTGAACACCAACAACATACTGCTGAAAAAACATAAACTAATTTACTACTAATTTTACAATATAGTACCTACAAACAATTGAGTTTTTGTAAAGCAAGAGAGAGAGAGTTAGATTCACATTTAGATATAGGTACCTAACTTAATTAGTTGCTAAATGTTTTTAGTGCCTATCTATTAAAGCAACATATTCAGATCGGGCCAATTCCGTATAGTTAAAACGCGTAAGTAAATACAGTCACAATGACTATTGCTTAGATGTCTAATTTAACTCTCCTCCCCTCGAAGCTCACTGCTAAACAATTATTTATCCTACTAATATTATAAACGTGAAAGTTTGTGGGGATGTATGGAGGTATGGATGTTTGTTACTCTTTCACGCCAAAACTATTGAACCGATTGCGATGAAACTTAGCATGTAGATAGCTTGAGTCTTGAATTAACATATAGGCTTTTTTATCCCGATATTCCCACGGGATCGGGACTTACGCGGATGAAGCCGCGGGGCGCTGCTAGTTAAAAATAAATTGGTAGGTAGTAGGTAGGTATGCTTCATAATTCACTTTCTTTAGCTGTCTTAGATAGTTAATGTGTAAAACTGGTTTTGCTATCTAGGTGATTATAGAATTACATTTCTTTATTTAGGTATCAGGTAATTACAACTGTACTTAAACTCATTATGGTACATAAAGTTAACGCAAATGAAGTAAATAATCGTGAACCCGTTTTTAATCGTATTTATTCCAACCAATCAAGAAACAGACATACCTAGCTATAGCTTCGAACCTAGGTGGAAAGTAACCAAATGTAAAAAAAAGAGAAATATAAATAACTACTGAAAAGGTATATTGTACGTCGTTTCTTCTCACGAGGCTCAACCATTTGGAAACGGGCGGTTATAGATCGAAACAGGCAGATGTGATATTATGTTATCCATTTTTGTTTTCTTTAATCATTTTACATTTGACGAAGCAAACTATTGTTGCGGTGACTCTGTTGATCTATAATTTTTAATGATAATAATTATTTATTAAATCGACGATTTCGAATAATTGGTGGTCAATTTTATGAAATAAAGATTCTTTGAATTGAATTTAATTTAATTGAATTGTAATTAAAAAAACTAAATTGCTTCAATAAAGGAGGAGGTTCTAAAATATTTCGTTAGTTTTACCGCCGTTTGTTAGTAAGAAGAATTATAAGAAGAATTATACTATCTTTTTTGAACATTTTTTTTAACCCTAGGTAATTTTTTATAACAAGTCTTCTATTGTCAAACCATTTAAGCGATAGAGATGTATTCGCATATATGCACAGTTTAATTACTACTCTGTAAAACACAGATAGCTACACAGTTACAAAAAGTAAGTATATGTTATAGGTAGGTAGGTACATCTAAGTAGGTCTCAGGAACCAGTTTAAGGGCGAGGGCCGCCGACCAAGTTAATAACATTCGTATGTAAATCAGGCACAGCCTCAACTCAGCACAGCCTTTATCATCTCGTTAAGTATGATAAGTAAAGTGGATCTCTTTTTTACTTAAAAAACCTCTGTGTTGAATATTTTTAATAAAATATTCAGAGTACCCTCAAAATTAAGTATGCAAATTAAATTAAGCTGACCCATACTTACATACCTGCATACTTTGTAACATTAAGTATGTTTATGTAAGAATGACGCTCTGGTATGATAACTTGAAAAAAAAAGTTTAATTATGCTAAACGTATTTAGCTACCTGTTGTTATTAATTAAGGTTTTGTTTTTATTGATACACCTACATACCTACTACTACTTCCATCTTTCTTTTTTCTATATTCTTCTATCTTAATGAAAATATTATTATCATATTCAATTGTGGCAGATTTTTTTACGTACATATAGAACAATATATTCTGCTTATTACATCGTAGTCTAGAATACGCATAAAAGCAGACTGAATGTCCTATGTCCTCTGGATGGAACTTTAACGCAGACCGATACAGAAATAACTTAGCACAAATAACCTTTCAAAATAACGGACTACATTTGCATAATTTGGCAAAATGTATTGTAATGTAGATTGACGCTGATAATTTTATTACAGGCGTCAAAGCGACAATAGGATTCTTTTCAATAAGATTGTCTAAGGATAAATTAACAAAAGAAAACAGGGCAACAAAACAGTTGCGTAACATCATTCAAAGCCTTACAAAGGGTAGCGGTATGAATATGAATGGGTTGTTTGGTGAAATTAGGCCGAAAACAACGACCGAGCGAACAATTTCTTTGTCTATTTTTTTTTCTTTCGTCGTCACGAAAGAAAAAAAAACCAACAATTGGGTATGAAACCGTTGCCTTATAATTGTTACTGCTCACAAAAGTTTTATTAAAATGAAAATAATACTTCATATTCCGATTTTCTAGCTTGCGTCTCATTTTCTTAGGTAGGTATTCCGTGTAGTGGATTTGACTAAAACATTTGAATACTGATAGATTTTTCTTAGAAAATGCAAAATAATTTCTAAGCACATTATTTATATAGGTACCTACAAAATAAATAACAGAAGTAGACATAGATATACGTACCTATACCAGATGGACAGATAAAACTTTCTGCCACTAGTGTGTATATTAAGCGGGTAACATCCTCAGTTTTCCAAACGAGTTTCCTCAATTGTTTCGGTCGGTATTTATTAAATTACCCGGGTAAGGGCGTAACTGACGGTATGCGGCCTAAGCCCGGTCGCGCTCTTAATAAAGCTCTAGCATAATATTGTATGTGAGTACAATAACGTGCATGTGTTTTTGTTTTTATTTCGGTGAACCTAGATGTTTTGTGATCTTTTTTAAATCTGTCCGAGTTTTCTTGTTTTGCGTCGTGTTTTTTTTTAACATGTAATAAAATATTATATTTTTAGATTTCATCACTTTTGTTTTCAAAATATATTTTTATTTTATAAGGGAATTCAATATTATTATACCTATTCAAAATTTTGAGAACATAACTTATTCTAAAAAGATAAGTAAGCTAAATTTGTGACATTGAGCGGTCAATAAAGGATAAGTGTCCTAACCATAGCCATAGCTGTCTATGGTCCGGAAACGTTATCTCAGTTCAACTAAACAACTTACTCCCAACGTATAACATTCTTTGCAATCTTAAACGACGCAATCAACTTCACGCAGCATTGTAAAATGTATTTTATCACCTGGGACGAAAGGTTGTAAATTGAAAACGGTAAGCAAGAAGAATATTATAGAATTTCAGACAAAAGCAATGCTGCCACACTAAACCTCTCCAGACGAGTTAACCAGTTACCGCAGAACTGAAACTATTCAAATAACTTCTAGGTTTGGTACCAAACGTATGTATTTAGTTAGGTAGGTATAGGTAATAAAGTAGATAGGTAGGTAACTATAGGTACAATTCATAAAAAAATCGTGACAATCATTTTTGACATATCTAACGAAATAAAATTTTCGTTTCTTTTATTCAGACCGGCAACAACAAACCTGCAATCAGAGGCTACAAATGTCTTTCAACAAAAGAGTAGTTTGCGAGATGTTAAAAAACATAAAAACGATATTAATGCTGACCAAATTATTCCCGTCACGATTTAAAACTGAAAAATCTACTTAATTCATTAAAATTATGAGACAGTAGATTGTCAGTTATAGTCGCTCAGACCGAATGTGCTGAATCGACGAGCGTCGAAGACGTCGTAAATCTCTTGATTTCTCTCTGGATGAAAATAAGCGACACAGACTAACTCACACAGAATAACAAAACGTTGCCATTTAAAATACTGAATAATCTTATTACCTACCTAGAGTATGTAATTTTCTACTGACTTCACTAAAAGATAAAATGATTTCGTTTCGAAAAATAAACTGCAAATATCTACTTAGCTACAATGCATTAAAAATATTGCTGTGCTCATATTTTCCTTCTCACTTAATAAATGTTGAGAAGTTTCTTCACTCCTATGTCTCCAAAAATATCATGATGAAATTTTTATTTCATAATGTAGATAAAACTTAAATGAATTTAAAATCTAGCTTTGGATAGATGCATAATAGGTTCTTTAAGAGTTTTCTTAAAATAGGTTGTTTTTATAAAAATATGGAGGCCATCTTGTAACGTGGGCCAATCACAGAGTGTTTTGGCACTCAATTTAAACATGGCGGACAGGTAGCTACCTATCACGTAGCACCATTCCTAATTTTTTAATCGAAGAGGATGGTTGTCCAGCGTCCAACCCTGTATGGGTTCAATTCAATACTGGTATTGTTAACTTTCACTTTTAAAAGTAAGATGATCGAAGATGCTTACCTCATAAGAAAATGTTGCAAGAGCAGGAGGAATATCTACCTTATTTAAAATAAATGGGATATTGTTCTTTATTTAATAAAAGTAATTTGAATTAGTAGTAAATTATTATTTATTGCATTTTATGTCAATATTAGCGTGTTTTTACGACGTTGCAAGATAGCCTTCGTAACTGACCTAGGCACAGGCACAATAAAGTTTTATGGATTTGCAAATAAAACCAATTATTATTTATAAAGAATTTCTTACACAATTCGAAGATAATAACATACATTTGTAGTTACGGTCAAGTGTGTATGTTGATAAAGACTGACTGAAATATAAGAACAGATGTTCGGGGTGAACGAACCTACAACGATGCGCCCGCGCCGCGCCTTTCCCGACGATATATTTATTAAATACGTGCCCACATTAACCTAAAAAATTATTTTTAAATACCTTAAATGATTTTATTACGTTTGACAATGTATTAATGACATTATTTCGCTACCTTTAAAGCAATAAAGTCAGACTTAAATGTATAGCAAAATTATTCCATGATAACGATCTTTATTATCAATTCGTATGTTTTCAGTTCTTATTATGTTTTAGTACATAATTACAAACGTTTAGTACCCACTTAATTATGTATACGTTTATTATTATAATTAGTTTTGGTTATTATATCACACTTATGTTAGCAAGTTTGCATACATTACCATGAAACTTAAAGGTGGGGATAGGAATAGTCAAGTATTCTAAATTCATTTAAAGATTGTTACTGTTACGATTGTAATGCAACAGTTTTCTTGTCTGTCAAAGGAGTTAAAAACCTTTAATGTAATCATATGAAGTCTATAAATATCTACATGTCTTTAATTTATATTTACCTAAATGAACATTTCCTAAAGCAATAGGTATGTACATATATTATGTACATATCTATACGTACCTACCCGGATTTATAGTCAGCAAAGCGTTTATCCTCTCTGACCATTTTCCCCATTTCTTATTTTAAAACCAGATATTGAAGTTAGATACCTATTACAATAGAATATAAATTATCTTTATTGTACACCAAACATGTTTTTACAAGGAATACATCAGGTGAATATGTGCCAAGGGCGGCCTTATCGCTTAAAAGCAATTTCATCAAGGCAACCTTTGGATGGACAAATCGACAATGAATTGATGACATCATGGGCACCTATTAGGCATTACATAAGGTAAAAATAATTGCTTTATATCAATATTCTGTGATTAAATAATAACAGCTGACAACGCCAACCAAAATTAACTTATATCATGTAGGGGAGACTGATTTAGTGTATATGTGTTTGAATTTGAATGACTTATATCCTTATCCCCTTAGCTATACGGTTTTGGACCGGTCTCCCCTATATTAAATTTAACTAGGTAGGTATATAGGTAGCATAAACTAACTAACCTAATCCGAGTTCCTACTCATAATACGAAACAGAAATATAAGTCTGTAGGTACACATATTATAGTGAGAGAGCAGAGTAGGTGATTTAAGAAAATTACATTATAAAAAGAACAGGAAAGAATCGGAGGGGTCTAGCGAGCAGCGTCGGCGTCGTTCCAAAGACATTATTATAAAAATGTAACGATTTAAATTCGAGCGTAAATGTGGTCTGCAACGTAGATTTACTCTATCAGACGGGGCACAAATAATATTAGATATTTTAGACGATTATAAATAAAATTATGGTAAGGTATTTTGTATAATACCTTCACTATTTTGTATTTTTTACTTCAGTTTTATTTTTCAAACAAAACGGATAAAATTGATACAAAAGCTTTTGCAACCGTTTCGATTACAAACCAATCCTTTAATAAGTTTCGTTGAACAAAACTAATCTGTCCATATACCTACCCACCTAACTCGGTGGCAACTTTTACTGCTACATTTCTTAAATTGGAAAAGCTGAGACGGATCAAATCCTGTTGAAACGGCAACTTAGCCAATAAAAACTTTCTTTGTTACCCAGATACTATCGACTAAACTCTTTCAGTTGACTCCTAACCCTCCATCTTTTTCGACGGAAATTACTGCACACTGTGAGGCTTTCAACGACTTTTAGGTGGGTGACGTAGTTACGGCGAAAGAAAGCAACGTTATTAAAACTTTTTGAATTCCGCCCGATAAGAATTTAAAGCTTTTTATGCTTCAGGAACAAGAGGGCTATTGAGGTGATAAGGATATGCATTAGTA
Organism: Callimorpha dominula; assembly: GCA_949752705.1. Lineage (NCBI taxonomy): Eukaryota > Metazoa > Arthropoda > Insecta > Lepidoptera > Erebidae > Callimorpha > Callimorpha dominula. The sequence continues at coordinate 14,466,400 of OX457002.1, read as the reverse complement.
CCTAGTCAAATTATACACCTTAACAAGATGTCGTAAAAATATTGTATTTTTATTTATTGAAGCTTAATAATTGGTTCTTTAAGTATTATAATTTCTTATGCATATAGGCATAAGCAGAAGCATACCTATGCCTAAATGAAGGTATATACGTACTTATTTTATTATTATCTATTTCAGTTATGTTTCCCGACTTGTTAAAGTTATAACTACATATCTACCTATTAAATGTTGAACAATTTAAGTTATATCACCTATCTATACTTAAATGAGAATTCGACATTTGAACGGATTGACCCCTGTTTAAATGAATTATTAATGTACATTATAATCATTATTGTTATAGTACAACATATCATCGAAATAGTTACTCCGTCCCGAGAAACAATTAATAGGTATATACCTATAAATTAAAGTGTACGCTTAAATGTGAGAGCCACGAAAAGCTAATACAAACATTTTATAAGTTCATAAACTACACCGTTCTAAATTACTTTATTACAAAATCAAAAGTTTAGGACAACGATTAATAATAATCTGCGTGACCCTGAGGATACATTCACATTAGGTAGACTCAGTTTATTGATGAGACTAAAAAAAATTGCTTGCAATAAAGTATGATCATAGTTGAAAATAGTATATAATGGCTACTGTATAAAAAAATAATGGCTTAATAACATGAACCTCTGTTGAAGTGGAAGATTTATCAGAAAATATAGCGGAGTCTGGAAAAGTTTTCTTAACTCTATCCTACCAATCCGTGTAACTGTTGTAAATATTATTCTCGTCTACATATTCAGACAATTCGTTATCTAAAAATATATAGGTATATATAAGTGCACATGTATTACATGAACATTTATTAGAAAATTAATTATCGCATCATCTTTTAGTTAAATAAGGAAAATATGTGTATGTGTCCTTAACTTCGAAATTTAAACAAATAGACATCAAAGAAATTCCTTGGATGTAAGCCACTGGCTGCAATTACAAAATATTCTCTCGAGATTCCAATTAAGGCGTTCCATCCGCAAAATTCCGGGTTGGAAGCTTCCAAGATTCCTCCCCCACCACCTCCGGGGCGGGTAATTGCTCCTCACATTCCCGGAATGTCTTACAGGCGAGTTCTTGCAACTTCAGGAGGAATGTCACTACGTTAGACTTTAGAACAATTATTGCTTAACGCTGTTGTCCACCGAAGTGTATCGACGTATTTCATACGAATACGCAGCATTTTCATTTTGCTATATTATTATATCCTCTTGTTTTCTAGGTAATTTTACTTAGATTTATGATACGCTCTAGTGAGTAATATCCCTAACAGGATCTTTGATTGCGACGAATAGTAATTTCTAAGTACTAATTAGAAACATCCACGAACGTAGTAAAGTAACAATTAATTAAGTGCTAGTTACATTAACTTGTACGATAGGAAAACTTTAATCGAATACTTTATTCGAATTTCTCAATGTTGTAAAACTCGTTATCATCCACTTCGATTAGAACTCGTTATTTATATGTTGAAAGTTACAAAGTCACTGATATTCAAGAATTCCCGGTAAGTAAATTGTCGAATTAAGAATAATTAAGATAAGCGTCAGTGCCGTACTTGTGTAAGACTTAGGTACTTTTTCTAATAATTCCCAAAGTGCCTCTCGAAACACACACCGACATTTATAAATAATCACATAAAACAATATAGCAGCACTGGCTCTTAAGAGTTCGCTACATAAAGCTCGCCCCGAGAATAAATGGATTACTTGTGTCCGTGGCGCGCCATCTAGCGGGGGGTGCGCGAAACTGTATGAGTTATTGTTATTGCATGGATTTCCCCGCTTCCGAACATGTTTTCACTTACACCCCTCTTGTAAGTCGTAAAAATCTGGCCGAAATATTTTATTAAATTGATTGTGTTTTCAAAACATGTCGCCGCAAAATATTCTTAGATGTCTAATGGAATTTATTCAGACGTTTCGTATTCGGAACGTGCCGGAGTTTTATATCTTCTCTTAGCTTTTCTGTCATGTCCGGTACTGATCTGGATCAAGCGATTCATATAATAGGTAGGTATTATTTCGAAACCATAAAGAAATTTAAACTGTTCTCAATCGTTTATGCGGGTTATTGTCATTTACTTTATTTTTTTTAATACGTCTTGTAACTTATTTAAAATGTGTTTACTATAACAAATTGATAACTTTATTAGCTTTTCGTTAGTGAAGTCGCCAAGGCAATAATAGGTCGTGTCAGCTGTTCCACTTTCAAAAATTTTCTGACTGCAAATAGATAGGTACCTATACCTGAATATATCCTAAAATTAATTATTTAGAAAGTAACTACCTACCTCTGAAAGACGGTTTGGCTGTTTTCTTTATTACATTTTATGCATATTTATATATATATATATATATATATATACATATATAATATATATCTATTTATTAAGCATACTAACTGTTTAACTAGGTACAATGTTTTGTAGTTGAGACATTCTTAATTTAAAATAGTCAGAGTAATTAAACAAATGACAGGCATGCATGAGACTACTTGTTTATAGTGAAAAAATAACAGTGACTCTAAGCATTAGAGAAACCACAAATCGAAAAGTCTAATCATACCTTAGATATTTCTTGTATGTAATTATAATAATATTACAAAAATTAAAAAGCATAGGATACGTTGGATCTTGCCAAACGTGTAAGACTATTGAAGGTAGTACCTATTCAAGGTAGTAATAGGTGTCTCAAATACCCGGGGATGTCTCACAATACGCCTGCTCGTTTTAAAATTTAAATGGTTGATTAGTTCAGCATCTACTTAAGGATACATGAAATGAATATATCTGGTACAAGGCCCAAGGCATTATCAACTTGTTATCCTCTGGGTCTCTTTTCCATTAACAAGATAAGTATAATGCTTGGAAAGTTTAAAGGTAGTAGCAGTAAAATGTATATCTCTTTTCAAAATAAGTATTTTTGTAGATATTTACTGTTGCCTATACTTTATTATATGTCAACGGCTAATTATGTTGCCTACACCATTCATTTAAAGAGACCGATAATTATGTACCTACTAGGTATTTGTTTCTTTAAATGTGTATGCTTTTCTTCCTCTGAGGTAGGCAGCAAAAACAGCCCCCCAGAAAGAAGCAAAGAAGAGTTCTTCCCCGCGCTTTATTTTCCACAAATCATTAGTTGATATGTAGCAGGCTCCCCTTATTTATCATTACTATGGCTTTAATATTAAGTACTAAATGACAAAGATCTCACGTTATTCTATCTAATTTGTTTGCAACAACTTTTAGCCTATAATCCAGGAAATTAAAAAAAGTATTTATTACTTCCACAAGTTTCTAATTTGTTACATATCTAAGCGACTTCATTTCGGCGAAGAAACAGAAAAAGTTCTGTTACATTAGTAGATACAAATATGGATCATATAATTACTTTCTTATCAAAGATATCCTCTTTGAATATCAAGTATTATATTGGATATAATAATAATAATAAATAAATTTATTTCTTATATTGATCCATAAATGTGTTAGTTACAATGATCTTACAACTATGTTAGTTCTTCAATACAAACAATAACAATCACAAAAATAGTTGGCAATACACAATTTGAAGTCGCGATGTATTGAGGAAGGGAACCCGGGACTTATTAGCGGTAACGAGGCCATAAAGTAGCTCAATACGTTCGTTAGCGACCGCTTGGATGAACGGACACATAACTTATAAGCGATGCTCGAACACCCAAGTTGTGAGCTACCGAACCGCAACTTGGATAGGGAGCAAGAAAGGACTAAGGTATGAACTTGATTGGTTTGTTGGGTGGTATATAAATCGCTGCATTCATAAACTTTTACCACCTCATTAGGTACAAAACGTGGACTCGAGAGAAGTCCTAGCATAAACTATAAGTTTTTATTGTTTTGAAATTTTTGTAACCTAATATTTTCGTTTAACTAGCATTAGTTTTTGCAGATTCCACTCCTGCAAGGACAAGCCTATAACACCTCGAGTGGACGTCTGAGGACTCTACTTACCAAGGTCTCAATATAAAATACCTCTTTAGTAATTCATAAATATAATAATTTCGTTTCACAGGACAATACATATTAATATATTTATATATATTGAAAATGTTTGTGTCCAAATAACCATACAAATACTTATACGCTTATTTGAATACAATAGTCCATCTCTGCATGCCACTTTCGTAGCTGTTTCACCAATTCTATTATCAAAAACGAATGAAGATAAGCCTAGATCTTGTAGCCAGTAAGGCTTATCGTTATTGATAAAAAAGGGCCGCACCTTACCATGGAAGCTTAGAAACCTGTAGAAATAAAAACTTATCTAAATAACTGTCTCTTCAAGGGTGAAGCCTAGCCCAAAAGTAAATATAGGTACATAGTTAATATTATGCGTTGCTATACCTGCAGGTATCGTTGTTAAGCTATACGATAAATATAGGTATCTAAGGTCATGAAGCACAGGGGCAACAAACAAGGAAAATAGTTGCTACTATTAGAATACTTCTAATATAAATAGATCATTCTTAATTAACGCTCATACAGATTTTATCAACGCCAATGGTTCGTACAAGGCATTGAAATTAAAAAATACATTTATTTTTATTACCCTATGTTCAGCAGAGATGGTGGGTGAATATTTTCAGAAGGTAGGTGTAAGCTGTTTAATGAGTTTAAACTGTATTTATATAAAATATAAGGAGAATATAAATAGAAAATATACTTATTAGTGATTGTAGGTAAAAGTAACTAGAAGTGCACAGAAGTAACTAGATGATAGTGGATCAGGGTGAAAAGATATGAATAATATCTTAGCGGCGGTAGCGTAATGGCTAAGGCGACGGACTTGCGATCAAGTGGTTGCGGGTTCGGACCCCACCCAGTGCACTACCGACGTGAACCCATCCTAACACAAGCATTTCAGCTTAGCTGGAGGGGTTAACAAGAATACTAGTAATGTGTGACCCACGTTGCTAGTATTCTTTCTTAAAAAAAAATGTTATTTTACCATTCTGATGAAGTTATTTTTACAATAAAATACTCCAAACGTAACATTTCATATTTAAATAAATCCATTTACGATGCATTGAGATAATTCTCCGCAGTAAATAAAGTTACATTCTAAAGCTCATTAAACCGTCGGCCAAGTGAGCGTGTCGAGACAGAATATAATGAAGGACCACACAGAATGTGGAATTTTAATTTCGCTTCTTAGATCTATAATTTAACTTATTTTAACAACCAAATTTACAACAGAAAATATTATAATGCACCTTAGCATGTTACAAAAGCAAGAAAAATTATATTTCTTTTCCTAATTTCGGCACTTGTCTTGTGCTCGATTTGCAACCACCCAGCATTGAAGCATTGAAGCTAACTCAGCACATCTATGTTACCCAGAACTACTACATCAGTGTTTTATTTCTGGTCAAAATGTGTCCAGAACTGGCAACACTCAAGTAACGCCACTGGTGCAGCGAGTTTCATAGGCAGCGTCATCGCCTTACGTAAGACAGGATTTGTGCTTGTTTCTCAACTCAGTTGTATAAAAAAATTGCTAAGTATACACTAATAAGGTTGATAATTGCACAATTAGCTTATACATTTTTTCATTTCTTCAAGGCACTTATGAAAAAGATATACTAAAATAATCAAAGTGAATGATGAAAAGAAGTTACAACGCGTGTCTTGAAAATGTTGTAATCTAACGTTTTGATCAAAATTTACAAGAAAATGACTATCTCTGTGATAATAGATACAGATTTCAGTAACAAGATTCCAGTAAACCAATAAAAAATTAGAAAATCAGTAGGTATTATAATCAAAGTTGTAATAAAAATGATCAAAGTTAAATAGAGAATTCCTCAGTGTTGACCCTAGGTAATTAAATTTCCTCTGTATAATCTAAATCAGGGATAGTTTTTAATTAGTTACGAAAAAAAAATCTTACAAACAACATACCTAGAGGCAGTTCTCCGTCGCCATCTGTGTTTGCAGCCCACCGAGATATGATTGGCATGGTGCCAAACAACGCGCATACGTTTACACCCTGTGTTTATATCAAAATTAGTTTTTGGAACTAAAATAAAACGTAATTTCAACATTTTGCGTACACAACACTACTTTAACGTATAAAATCTGGAACTATACTGACTGTCAAGCTTTCTCTTTGCTCGCAAAAAACTAATTTGAATTTTAATAGAAAATTGGGTCAACTTGCCTTTCTAGGAAGCGCTTGCACATCCTATGGTTATATTGTTTCTCTAACAACAAATGGTACGAAAAACATTTTTATTTGAATTTTAATTCGATGCTGTCGGAACTATTTTAAAAATTGTTTGTATGTCATTAAAATAAAAAACATAAAATTTTAAGTTACTCTTGTTCAACCCTATTTACTAATAAGATTTTAATACGAAATATACTCAGTAGCTAGGTCCTTTTAACATGTTTGGACAAATAATAATAACTTGACATATCTCACACACGGCCGCCTGATCCCAAACTAGACAGAGCCTGTACCATGGTAACCAGATTGCTGATAAACATACGTTTATATATTTCTAAGTACATACATATTATAGATAAATTACACCCAAACATAGAAATGATCATGCTCATCACACAATTATTTGCCCTGGGTGGGAATCGAACCCAATGTTGTAACAAAATTTTTTTTTAGGTATTTAGGTACAATTTTAAATATTAAGTGCAGGTATTTTACATTACAAGACAAGCTACTTTTCTCTTTTCTCAGGTATTATCATGAAAATTATCGTAGTTCCACAAAATCGTTTTTATCATAAATAAAATATTTTATTTATTATAGAAATACGTGTAGTTCGTAATGTTATGATATATATACCTAAAATATGTTTGTAAATTTCGAATAAATATTATAAAATTAGGCCTCCAAAATATTTCTTGTCTTAACGCCATCTACCCGAAACTTAAGGAACTTTTAGGAGCTATAGGTACAGTGAACGCATTATCAGACTTGACTTATTGATAGAGTTTGGGTATAGGAGGTTTTGCTTGTATTGGAGTCACCTTCTGGGGGAAATAAGTAGGTACACCACTGTTCACACCCCTCTTCTAAATCCTGTTCAACCTTAATTTTTGTAACAGATGAAAACCCAAGTATACTTTAACCTACTAAGTTTATTGTACCTATGGCAGTAGAACATAGCAAAACCTGCTAAGTATTTCAGTATTTAGAGTATTTCAGAATTGGAGCTACGAGTTTGTTGAGACCACCAAAGCTTCATTTGGGGGAAGAGGTGTTATACTAATCTAGATCAATTGGCCTACTTTACTTAGTTGAACATTATACCTACTTATTTTAAGAGTACAATTTAAAGAATCAAAAGGTGAACCTTGTGAGGTACTTGGGTACTATATGCTTACCTACCATAAACTTAGTATACAAGTTTAGAAGTGGGAGGTAATTTAGTCATAGTGTCCGAATCGTCAGTGAAAAAAAAATTAAAAGTGTCAATTTAGACAAGTCTGTTGTGCCCGAGTCCTCAGCAACCCGTTTAGAGACCCTAATTTTTACATTTGGTAACACACTCCTGAAAATAATAGGTAACAAGTAAGTACTAAGTATATCTACTTCTAATATAAACTTAAATATAATCATGATAAGTTTCATTTCAGATTAACAAACATATTGAATTGGTAGTTGTTGTAATAGGAAATAAACTATATTTGGTAGCAATAATATTGTGAATAGTACCTATATTTGGTCATTTGTTTTTTGTTTTTATGGTATAGGGGGCAAACGAGCAGACGGGTCACCTGATGGTAAATGACTACCGCCGCCCATGGGCGGCATTGTTTCACTACCGGTTTTCTGTGAGGCCGTGGTATCGAGTGGAGTCGAGCCGGCCCATACGTGCCGAAGCATGGCTCTCTCACGTGAAATGTTTCTGAATCATGACTGTAAACTGATACTTATTAGATATACCTAAATCGGTTTTTGTAAATATAATTTAATTGTATTAGTAGCAGTCTACTAAATAACTACTCTAGTACGTCCTAGTAAATAATCGGTTAGTAGTCTCAGTCTCAACATAAAGTATTTAAACAAGTAATTGCTCATATTTATTACAATAGTTCAAATCAGTATTACATTATTAACCTTTAATCTCTTTTAATTTATTAAAATATGAGAATGGATTTTTAAACATCAAAATAAGCAAACAAAATATTCACGAGTGATAGGTATAAGTATTATATGTGGACTTTACAACAAAATTGAAGTAGCTATTGAATATTTTGAAAACAACGCCATCTACCTAAAACATCTGGAACTTACTTCGTCTCAGTCAGATGCGGTAAACATTTGTTGTTGTTGCTTGTTTTTAGAAAAGAAATAACAATAACTTGACACTCACACTTGAAATCACGGCCGTCTGATCCCAAACTAGGCAGAGCCTGTACCTACTATGGTAACCAGACTGCTGATAAACATACTTATATATTTCTATTTAACATACATATTTTAGAAAAATTACACCCATACACAGAACAAATGATCATGCTCATCACACAATTATTAGTCATGGGGCGGAATCGAACCCACGACCACCGCCTCAGCAGTTAGGATGACTAACCACTAGACCAACAGGGCAGTCAATAATTTAGGACTCAATTTACTTCTTGAATAAAATGTAATATTAATACAGATACTAAGTAGAAACGAAAAGCAATATTTGTCGAATAATTCAGAAAAACAAGACTACTTAAAAATTAAGAAAGAAATTAATATAGTAGATATAGATGTCCCTTCAATGTTTAAGTAGGGACCTACTATTACCTGTTTTAAGTATTAAAAAAAAATATAATTAAAAATATTTTTTTTAATAAGAAATTAAATTGTTAACCACGGTTGAAGACAACTGATCTCCAGACCCTCCCAGTCGGCAATACGATTAATACTCACACCCTAACCAACTGTGCATGTGTGCTTAAGAATTTCAGCTGCAGGGCCATGGCCATGCCTATCGACGCCATTTTACTTTATTTGTTGTCTCTTTCTTACAAAGGAGATACAGCTGGAGCGAAACGAGAAAAAAAGCGATAGGTCTATCTCTTTCTTACGAGTCGGGAGAGTAAACTGATCGCAGTGTGAGTTCTTTCGGTTTGAGAAGGGGAATGAAAAATTGAAAAGAAAAAAGTATGGCGATACCGTACGACGCGTTCGTTGGTACGGGCTGTGACCGGGCGGACATATTTGAGATAGAATTATGATGGCGGATACGAATAAATATGCATACCATCACAATTACCAACCTGTTCTGATTTTTATTGAATAATATTAAACTGAAACTTGTTATCTTCACTAAGGTAGATTTTCCTTTGCTTTCGATCTCTTGATATAATAGGGTACAGAATAAAAAATAATGAAAGTTTTCTTACCTTTTAGGCAACTTCTTGTAGATATTGATACAAACTGTTGCTTTCTTCAAACCATTTTGATGAGTTCTGCAAAGACATAATCACGATATTTGAAACAAATATTACCTATCTTATTTTAAATATATATTCACACATAAAATATATAAAATCGTATCAGTCCATAACTACTAAACGAGTAATGAAAAGAAGTCACTATAAAATGTAAGTAATTAGTTAACTAATTAGGGAACAATTTGATCTCAACCTTTTGCGGTTGAAAAACTGCGTTGCGAGCAATGTCATATGTTGCGAGACTTGCATTTTTACATAGGAACATGTAACCAACAAAAATGCAAGTCTCGCAACGCAGTTCTATGTACTTCAACATATGTTTGTTTGTTTGGGATATATTTCTTTTTGGTGGTAAGTATATTAAATTAAACATCTTTCGCCTGTGACTAACTGTATCTACCTCGTTGCACAATGTACCTTTCTATCTTTTTAGATAGTGTAATAAGAAATTGTATTAATTGAAAAAGTAACTTTATAATCTCATATCTATTATATAGGATTACAAAGTTACTCATGCAGTTTGTATGACCAGATAACGGGACTGAAATTGTAGAATGTTTTAGTTTTTCCTTGCTTTATAGGCTAATCATTAAATGTATTAAAAATTTGAAGCTTGTGTTAATTAGGATTGCAATTTGAATATAATTTGGAGATATACGTAATTATATAGAGACTGCCCTCTTCATCATTGAAAATTGAGGCTTCTAGTTTTATCCAAAACGCGGTTACAGGGGGCTCGAAAATGTCTTGAGTGGCTTCAAGAAAAGGATGGTATGCTGTGCCTTTGTTTCTTTTTGTTCGGCTTGGCCGGGGCTCCGCTACTGTGCCCCAAATTCACTTAAAAGGTTACACCGTACACACGTTTACTAAGTTAATAATTGATGTAGAGTGAAATTATATTTTTCCTGCAGTCAACTAATTTTGCAACAACAATATTGGTACCATTGCCTAGTTGCGTCTTTCTTTACTTAAAGAGGTACAGAGAGAGATCCCCTCATAAATTAACGGAGTACAGTGCAGTAACATCGATTATTTACTACCACATACCTTCGAGATAATCTTTACTAAGTGCACGTTTTACTGGCCGACGCCCGAAGCGGTTCGCCACTTCACTTTATGGTAAGTTAAGCAAATATTAATGACGGAATTTATGACACTCTAAACTAAAGGTGCCGTGATCGTCAGCCTCTTTTGCTGGCGAATGTACTTTGTTGGGCATGTGTCTGTGTGTATATGTGAGGTGTTTTGTTTGTATATGTTCCTACTTAAATAATAAATGTGTACAGACAGAGGGGATGCTATCTAGCATATAATAGCTACTTAAAAGTAAAATTTTCAATCTATCAAACAATGCGGGTTTTTGACATAAACTTATAAGCTTATTAGATCTGATTATATTAGTAGAGTTTTATTAGTTTACCCAGAACATTCAAGATTCAATAATTCGATAGCTTAAGTCTTTTATTCATTATCTTGTATCATGTGTAGCATTGAAAATCCTTGTGGTTCCTTCATCAATTATTTGTATATTAAATAGAAAATACTTCTCAGTTCAATCTTGAATTTATAAGTAGAGGTTTAAAAATCCTTAAGGTTACATTTAAAACCAGTAACGCAACCAAACCTCGCAGGTGGAGCGAATTTTCAATACGTCGCGTCATCGCCATTGACATCAATTTAAATAATCCATGACCACATTATTTTCACATTAGCTATTAAATTAACATTCGAGGTTTTAATTTAAACAAATGCTAGTAAACATTCAACGCATTAGTTACGTTTTAGTTCCTTTTTGTTTGCAAGAAATAATTCAATAAAACCTCTTGCATTTGTGTCCTCCTAAACTTGTAATAGGAAATATATTTGTAGGTGAGATATTTCACTATCTACCTTTCAGCAAAACTATTTAACATACAGCAGCAAGAGAAAAGATACCCGTTACAATTGAGAATTATAGCCTGCAATAAAAAAATATTTACTACGGACGGCTGCAAAGGCCGGTAGAACCCGAAGCCGTGAGTTGACTCTAGTCCACCGCGGCTCTACTATAGCGTGATTGATACGCAATAAACTGAATTTATTACGAGACCGCTATAAACGCACGCCCGAATGGCTAATCATCTATTAATCGCAATTTAACGCATCAACACTGTCAAATAATACTTGAAAGAACAAGCGATAAAAGTTTACTGCGTACTCGTGACGAAACGTGGTGTGTGCGATGCGTCGGACGGCCGAGCGAGGCTCTAGCGACACATAGGCGCCGCCTTAATTTGCTCCAATCGCGGCCATGTAAGGCGACACTATAAAAAAATGCATAAAACCACACGGAAGGACTCACAATGCTCCATAACCTACCGCAAAAGTTTGACATTACAACGCGATTGTTTCTTTGTTTATCGTATAAAATTTATAGGTGCCGCTTACCGTTTACGAGAGCACGGCTATGGACGTTGAACTTTGAATCGCTTGATTACGGTTTTTTAATGGTTGAGCGCGAATATTCGTTAATATTTCATTGTTGGTTGATGCATTGTATTCGAAGGCTACCGGGCGTGCTTACCTGCTTAATGTAATCTACACCTCCAATCGACATGCTTGCCTTTTACTGTAATTTTAGATTGTACCTACGTAGTTGCATTATACCCATTTAGGATTGGTTTGGAAACCCTTTAGGTAGTTGTTTTGAAATGTTTCGTAAAAGTGCTCCATTTAGAGCACTTGTGATTATAAGACATCTGTATAAAACTTTGGAAATTATTAACTTAAAGAAAACTCATTCAAGGATGACATATTCACTCAAAAAGGACACAGTTTCTGTCACATCACCAATTGCATTATTTTCTAAGAAAACGTGTCAAATCACATTTGATAAGCAGGGTAGGTATGACTGTGATTAGATACGTTACTTCTGTAGATTTAAGATTGTTGACGATCTTAAACGAACGCGTGCGTTCGTTTAAATTCGCCATTACATAAATATGCTGAACTACGTGTAGTTTAGCATATTTATGTAATGGCATTAGCAACAGCAAAATGACTGCCCTAGATAGTTCATTTGAAATCGTATAAACCGCGCACTGAAGTAAACAAAACATGCAGGTTGCTGAAGCAAACGTTAGTTACTTTAGTTTATTTCCTTGATACTGCTACGGCAATGGGTGTCAGATTGTAACAATTATTTTGTGTAACAAGTATATATAATTAGGATTGCATACCTATAGGCCCCGTGGTACCTATACGTTTTGGTGAGTTCGTAATCAAGCAAAAATTTATTTGGTTTTTCCGGTAGGAAATTCTCAGTAGCAGCAAAGAGTCTGGAGACATGTGCAAAAAGTTTAGGACCAAAAAAACGCGTCAACTTTGATGAGAAATCTCCTACGATTTCTTTTTTGTATTGGACAAAGATACACTATTAGGTAGTTACCTATATATTGTCATCGTTTAAAGTTACTCAAGTACAAGAATAGGTATATTGTGGTCAAAATTATGTAGATACCTACTGTATCCTCTTTTATATTAGAAATGTGGTTTTAGGAAGTTAACGTAAGGACATGAATTGAAAGTCAGAGATCCTTTAAGGTTTTGGTACCTACCTAATTACCAAGTTGGTTATTTTGTTAGGTTTATAAGTGGGTCACAGTAGATATTCTCCTTATTATTAACCTAGGTACTATCTTTTTGTGTGATATGACCTCCTATCTAAAACTTAAAAGTTTGTATTTTTGTCAACTTCTATAGAATAGTTTAATTTTTGGCGGTTAGCGCCTTGTAAATAATTATTTAAAAATACCTAGGTACAATACAATAAGTGTAGGTTCATCATACACATACCTACATAAATCAATTGTACACAGAAACGTAGACAGAGACAGAGATAATGAACAATTTTCATACGTGACCGGATTTATTATCCTTTTGCTGCTTACAGCTATAAAATAAATGGCTGGAATAGCGCGTAATCTTTGAACGTAGGCATATTAACTTTTGAGTCAGCCATTTAGAAATAGTAGGTAGGTACTAGAGATCGCCTGGTTGTCGAAGTTCGAAGAATAATTCATTAAGTTTTGAATGTTTTTTACTATTTCATTAACCCATTTGTAACATATATGAAGTTATTCATTTCCAGTATAAGTTGAACTGTCATTTACTGGACCCGTGTACCTTCTTGTAGCCGTTTTCACATTTAAAAATTTTGCTTTCTTTCTTCTACGTGCGCAAAATTTGCTTGAAATTGTAGGTAGGCACAAAGATGAAGACATAAAGATGTTCTATTTTTAATTTACGGTTATATCTGCATAAGGTACGTTAGGTTTACGTTGATAAATATGTTTTCATTTTCCTTCAAATTCAAATTTAATATATTTATTTCATAAAATTGATTATCAATAAATGATTCAGAGCCAACAATAAAAAAAAATAAGTATAATTAAAATTATAGATCTGTAGCAGACTGTAAGCAGTTTCGTTACTACTATCCAATTTATAATGCTCCTAAAAATTCTATTATAACCGGCTTGACAAATTTAATTTTACGGTTTACACATAGGTATAAAGAAATAAAAAATTGAGTAGGTATAGAAGACTCCTTACTGTTGAGGCGTTCGAATAGTGAATCCCGAATACAGGCTATAAATAAATTCAAGTAACGTATATCACGGCTATCAGATACGTAATATTCTTTCATTCAAAGGCGTTCCATTGGAACGTATCGCGATCGCCCAAACACCGGTTGTTTAGTGATGTTGTAAATCAAATCATCAATTATCGACAAGCGTTTACACTCGTGACGCCGCCGTGTAAACAATCTGGACATTAAAACTGCTGCTACCTACCTTTTACGACTATTCAATTTGGGGGAAAATCGATTTTATTCGCTTGCTTTTCAATCGATACATGAGTAAAGTCGCTCGAGATTACAGCATCTAGTGTTTGGATTACGATTTTTTTTACCGATGTAAGGAAGTGGTTAGCGGATACGGACTGAACACGGAAGAGATGCATGTCTGGGGTAAACAACGGTGTTGTAAACTATAGTTTATTTATCTAAACCTATCGAATACATCAGTCTTGAGACGTAATTAGAGTGAGTCAAGGAAAGGCTGAAATGTTGTTGGTAGAAACAATATACCTAATAAAATTGGAATTGGTCGTAGACAATTATATTGTTTATTTTCAATATATAGCTACCTATTTATTTGTTAAGAATGTAACGTTTCTAACACTTCAGATGAGTTTCATTCGTATATAATAATCTACTTTCATCTTCATAAAAAAATCAATAAATGAACAAGCAATTAATGTGTATGTATCTAATGTGTATGTAATGTATCTAAGTTCCAATGTTAGGGATTGTTATAGGATTGCAGTCAAACAAGGATTGTTTTGCAATTACTACATATTTAAGTTGTAATTTAATTTAAGTTTTCGCTCTGTTATGGACCCTTTTACATAAATACGGTAATAATTACTTACCATTCAAGAAGTTTATTTAAGATCGTGATTTCACTATTAATTATAACAGCGTTAAACACACTTCACTAATTAAGACTCATTTAAATTGGAACAGCTATAGATATAAAGTCACTCTTAATTCTCGCGCGTGTGGCCACCGAAGTCTTTAAGTCAACTGACTATATGTAGCTCAACAATTGTATCACATATTTATGTGCGCTTACAAAACACTAACAAATTGATATGTTTATCTACAAAGGACTATAAATTCATTCAGGACCGGCCCACCCTTTAGCGAAGGGATCCACCCTTCTTTTTAAAATAAAATTGCGAAACATTACATAAATAATAAAAAACTCTGACATTCCCCCATCATATCTTCCCGTTATCTCTCGGATAGAAGTAATTTTGGCTAACTCATAGTTCCGGGGAAATGGTCTGTAAAGTTTCTTTGAGATTTAAATTTGTTTCATACATTATTCATTTCTCATAAAGCAACATCCCACATATATATTTTTTTCTTTATTTCGATTAAATTTCGGATCAAATACCTATCTGTCTTTTGTAAACAAATCTCATATTGCGATAATTCAAGCAAATATGTAGTAAGTAAACGATAGACAAAAACTAATCTGCCGATGTAGCTATACCTATTTATAAAAGAACAGAATTTTTAGAAAAAGGTTTACTCGGTTTTTTTAAGTTATTAGTAGGTAGGTATAGATGACGTCATCGAACACTAGAATTAACAAATGGTCACATAATATAGGTACTAAATAATCCGCCCGGAAAACATTTTCGTTTTATGAACATAATAATAACCCGCACTGGATACACAGCAACACCCTTTCCCATACAGTTTTGTGTTAACCCTAAAATAACGTGTGACATTAAAAAATCAAACCGTGTCATCTCGAATAGGGGTGTCCTATGTTTTAATTTAGTGTTATATTTGATGGGAAAAGTTGAATTGTTTCGGCGTGGGTAGGTATATAATATTTGTCTATTTAATAAGTCGTTTGTGAATTAGTGTAATGATTTGTTTTTTTTTTTTTATATAAATTGAGTAAGTAATAAAAACAACATTGCCCCTTGTGCTGTCTGTCTTTGCTTTAATTTTAAAATAAACTTGGGATGTGATGTATCGTATTGTGTGTGAACTAGATTGCTGCTTACATTATCGCCTCGAGCGATCTGATTGTTATTTTTTTTTATAAGAACTTTGCATTTAACCAGATCAGGTGTATTTTTACACAAAACAAAAGTAGAACAATATTAATTACATTTCAACAAATTTAAACACTTATTTAATAAAACGAAGAGTTCTTAAAAAGAGAAATGATTTATTAAACGGGTAGTTAGAAAAATATAAAAGTGTCAAGATACGTAATATAAATTATGTTTATGAACGAAACTGTGAACTATACTTTTTGCTAATAAAATCATAATAGCTCATGAGCAAAGCGCAAGTTGTCATGTGTTTTTTTAATGATACTTAGAGAAATATGCAGAAAATATCTATAGATCTGCCAATAAACTTATGATTAAGGTAAAAAAAAGCAATATCTAGTGAAGTATTACGGGTACACCGTTAATAAAAGCTCGTACCTTATAAATATTAAATCGCGATTAAATCCACCAATTTTTTTCTAATACCTAATAAATCATCAGAATCACAATTTTTATTTGTTTCTACTCTCTCTTCCTAACACAATCAATGTTATCGATAGTTCATCGTGAATATTGATAAGTCAAATCTATACTAATAATATAAAGCTGAAAAGTTGGTTTTGGTTGAACGCGCTAATCTCAGGAACTACTGGTTCGAATTGAAAAATTCTTTAGTGTTAGATAGCTCATTAATCCAGGAAAACTATAGGCCATATAACATCAATAGCAGCAGAGCATCAATGAAAAATGTTTCAAAAACGGGGAAAATTTACAAACACGGACGAAGTTGCGCGGGTTAGCTAGTGTGCTATATTTTCGAAGTGTGACATTAGGCATCTCGATTGATAGCAGTGACGTTTTAGACACCCGTGGTTAAATCTAAAGCAGATTATAAAACTGGCCGATTTTTTAGCATTGAAATGTTTTATTTTTTTGAACATATTCATAAACTTTCATTGTTGATGTGTGTATGTAACAAGAGAGGATACGGATATAACGACGGGTCTATATTTAAATTTGGTTTTTGTTTCCCTAGTGGTTGAGGCTGGCGGGGCCGCGGGGTACTAATTCTGTTCGTTTACGAGCGGGCAGATCAGGCGCTCCAGATGCCGGCTCCCACGCTACAACAATGTCCCTTCACACTGACGATGACGTGGGCGACCACGGTGCGACGAACTTGCAGCGGATATATTTACTGTGTGGGCTTTTGTATGGAGACGGTAATATGTTCAACAGTAAATAAAGAATAAAGTATTCGATACGACATTTCCGAAAAGGATAGTAGATGCTATCATGATACATTCAAAGCAGTGACATCACCACTTTGATATCTTGGAATCTGTTGGACTGATAGATCAGTACCTACTTAAAAAGATACAGACAGCTAGACGTAAAACCTCCTCCTTTTTAAAGTTGGTTAATAACAATAACGTTCTTCACTTTCAACGTCAACGTTGCTTAATTTCAAGAAAAATCTGCAAACACACTACACCTATCCTTAATTTCTGAGGGTTCCCCTTGTTTTCCCTCAGATACCATCATCAGATCCGGCCTGGTTGACAATGTGACTACATGGAAGCATACCCTTTCTAACATAAAAAAATATTTGAAATCAGTCCACAGATGAAGAAAATATCGGTGAACATACGAGTACATAAAAAAATACATAAGTACAGTCGAACATAGAACCTCCTTCTTTTTTTGAAATCGGTTAAAAATTGACCTATACTCCAGAATATGTAAGGTCATCTTGAAGGTGACACCAATTATATCTAGTCCTGTAGTTTAAAAACTGTTTTATTTGGGTAAATGAATATCGATAATGTTTATCTACTCGTATTAACCAACACTAGTAATATGAATAGGTAGAAATGTAAAACAGTTAGTAACAATAATAAACAATGAAAATACATTAATTGTTAAAAAACAGAGCTCCAAGTATGTATTAAAAAATATAATGCCAGCATTAGATCATTCTACTGAGTTAGCATGCCGTTAACACCTAGTTTTATTCTTTAATTGGTTTACTTGAGATTGAGAACATTATTTCAATCCTACCACTAATAAAATAATTCACACTTCATAAATGTTTTTGGAATGAGTAATTTACGCACAAATATTTTACGTATAGTTTTATGTTCATAATTACGTAATTAATTACATGTTTATATAAAAAAAATGGTATATGAATATTAGGTTACGATAAATATAATAATGATCTCTACAGTGTTTTACAATCAGGGCTATTGCCTATAGATTTTCTGCTACAGTGTTAAAAGAAACATTATATAGATAGGTATAATAATTTTAAATCAATTTATACAAACTGTACAATCTTTAAATTTTACAATACTTATTATGTTATATTTATACCTACATCAATATTTGTTTTACTTTCTTTTCTTTATCTCTTACATTCACTTCATTACATATCGTACATACCTAATAAAGATACGACCTATATTAGGTACATATCTACATGTCTTTTTCTCTCTGACTCATGTCAATATCCATCTGAAAGGTCTTTACACAATACGATATCCCTCCTACACCTTACGATGTTTGGAATATTATGGTTTCAGAGTCGAATAATTTATCGATATTAGTCTACCCACTAACCAAATGTTTGGGGACGAACCTTTCGATTGGGTTTAAAAACAGCCTAGAAATATGTTGTATAGGCAACTGAAGATAATTAAGGCTCTACACCCGCGAGGCTATGTATGCAGTTATTTGAAAATGTTTATTTCTACAATGCTATTTCATTAGATCACTGTTCATTGTAGGTATACTCCAACTGTAGGTATGTATATTACACTACAATTGGAGTGGATTTACACCCACAAGATTTTCAAGAGGTACGCAAACACATTGCCTTAGTCATTATAAGGGTACATAGTGCACACTCAATGTTCCTCACTCCTGGCCGCTCATAAATGTTTGACTTTTGAATGTTTTATTTTTTTTAACATAAGAAACTCAATCATTATTTAAAAAAGAAAATGGCGGGACTTTGTGTGTCAATTGTTTTTATCACAAGTTAAAATTCGTCGTCCGTAGCAAAAATGGAATTAACGTGAAAAGACTTTAGGGCGATGATTTTTTATGATTTTAGAAGTTCACTGACTTTTAGAAGTTGACTGCACGGCTCGTCTCCAAAATTCTTTTGGGAGGGAAGCACCTCATTTGAGCACCGTAATGCGTTGGTACGCAGAATTTGATCGTGGCCGTATTTCTCTCTATGATGAAATTCGTGAAAGTCAGCCCTAAAATGCGATCACTGAGGAAAATGTGGCTACTGCGAGGCAACTAATTGAAGAGAACCCGCGTATCACCTATAAAGGGATTCGAGGAAATTTGGGGATTGGTATGAGCTAAATTCAAAAAAGCTTACATCAACATTTAAAATTTAGAAAACCCCATAACAAAAACGGACTCGTGTTGATTGGTGTAAAAAAATGTTGTTAAAGTACGATCACGGACGTTCGAATGCTGTGTATGACATTGTGACAGGAGATGAAACATGGATATATTGTTACAATGCCGAAAAGAAAGCACTAGTCTTCTGTATGGGTGTTCGAAGGTGACAGCAAACTAACAAAATTGTGGCAGGCGAGGAACGTAGACAAACAAATGATTGCGTTTTTTTCTCCCAGGCGGCTCCTGTCTGCACGATCCCACTTGAAGAACAAAAGACAGTTAATGCTGAGTGGTACCACCATTATTTTGTTTGCCCAGAGTCTTTGAAAAAGTTAGGGATGAACGACCAAGAAATCGCATCCTATTGCACCATGACAATGCTTCGGTGCACACCGCGAACAAGACAGTAATTTTGGCTTCTGAAATGGTAGAACTAGTGACCCATCCCGCACAAAGTCCAGACCTGGCACCATGCGATTTCTTTGTTTTCTCAAAACTTAAAGATTTGATGAGAAGTATGACATTTACGGGGCCGGAAGAGGACGTGATAGCTTTCAACCAGCATGTGAAAAATATGCCCTTAGACTACTGGTCCTCATGTTTTCCAAAATGGTTTGACCGATTGAAAAAGTGTTTAAAATGTATTGGAAAATACTTCAAAAAGCATTAAATATATTACTTTACATGTCAATTGCTTTATTAATGAGTTACGCAAAACTTTCAGTGTACCCCACGAATATAACTGGTTGTCCCTATGGACAACATGGTTAGAAATAATAGCGTCTTATGATGCCGAATTAGTTAGTGTCTCGAAACTTATTTCGTTGTCTGTGGTCAAAAGGGCTGAGTTCTGTAATGTAGTAAACTCTGGCGTTGCAAGCGTCCTACTCCAGCAGAATAAACAATAAATTACTCAAAAATAAATAAAATTAACTAGGTAAAATCACAATACAGCTGGTACATATCTATTTTGTACAATAAATATAAATAATCCTACTTAACTTTGAAAATGCCTTCGTCACACAGAAGGGAACAGGATTTTTAAACCCTTTTGTAGAAAATATCCAAGCTCTACGCCTGTTGTTATGAATAAAATCAATGTAGGTAGTCCCAATCATAAAATATTGATGTAACCAGACATGAACTAATGATCGTTTATTTATTGCAATAGCACTTACACACAGATTATTACATTTCACCGCTCTTGCAATTGTAAGTCTGAGTGAAAGGCTATGAAACTTTAACGTTGAATTAAATAACGCTGTAAAACTGGCACGCGTCAAGCAAATCATAATGCATAAAGCTACCTATACGTTATAAATCTCAACTTTTTATGTACCATTAAAACATTTTATTAGTTATTAACACGTGTTAAACGGTTAAAAGACTAAAACATTTGTAGAAAAGTCGGGTCATTAACATATGTATGCTACACTTGTGGACTGCTACCGTCGCAGTTCAACTAATAATGACGAAGTACCATATTAAAAATAAGCCAGTATATATCAGGCTTAAATACATAAAATATCTTAGAGTATTAACTGTGGTCACTAAAAACGAAGTGAGTTGTCATAAAATACTTATACGGCTTTTATTTTTTTAACTGAAAAGTAGACATTTTAGTCGCAGCTATAAAAAATCATATACCTCCCGCGTCTTATGTACCAATCATTATTACTTGTAAGGATTACGGCAAATCTCAAACTTCATTATAAACAGATTACCAATTATGTACAAGTTGTATTATGACTGGATACATGAAGGCAATCATTTCCTTTCGTTGTAGCAATTATGGAAATACACCGCAGCATAAACACCACTACTAATTGTTTAATAGAATCACATAGTTTCGTAAACTGTAAAAAATCTACCTACTAAACTGTTATAAGCATTACTTAACACGATAATATCAAATTAACATTAATAACCGGCATAAATCAATTATTCGTCTCAAGCAGTCATCGACTTTTAAATCGTAATAAAATGTACAAACGGCAGTCAATTTATTTATTGCCTTAAAGTTGTAAAACGATATTATACGCTATAATGACGTGTGTTATTGGCATTTATTTCAACCATTTTACCATCAATGACCACTTATTCAAACTTTATGTTTATTGTTTAATTAAAAACAAATTAGTTACACATAAACAAACGTTGAAAACGCATAAGTTAGCAGTCTAGTGTTAATAGTATAACTACTAAAAGGTACATTGGAATGAACGATCATTAGGTTTTAAAAGCGTGGTAAGTTTTATTTACACAATCATGAAATAAAACCATAGGTGTATCTGTAATGTATATAAGTATATTCAATAGCCCCTAGTGTTTATAGTGAAGTATGTTTTAAACAAATTTATTTCAATTATCTCCTAATCAAATTTTATACGGTGTTAAGTAGGTAGGTATCTATTCTAATAAGTAGTAAGTACAGCAAAGGTTAAAACTATTAACAAAATGTTTGAATCGTGTCACTTATGTTTGTTAAATCAGCTTATTACTGTAAGAGAACTATCTACCAGGGTATCCAATAATTTTCTTTCTAGATATCCTTCATGGGTATGCTTAATAGGTTTCCGTCGAATCGGTTCCGTATTAAATACTTCACTATGCTCGGTGTGCAAGGGTAATTTATTATATGCATATATACCGATACCGTTAAGGATAGGTAATATAGGTATGTATCTAATATCCTTAACCGATTTGAGCCCAAATACAAATTTACTGTAGAAATAAGAAAATTAATTTATTAATTGGTAGAAACTAATATTATTATAACAAAAAACGTAAAGAAACCAATAAAAAATATTTTCCTTCTTTGGAAAAAAAAAGCCGTCCCCAAATGGAGACAATGGGTTAAAGCGTTGAGTAAATTTTCAAAACATTTTCATAAAGTTTTCACATGCTTTTTGCAATTCGAACATGCATTTTTGTGAAACACGGTACATCGAAGTTAAAGGTTTTGAGGATAGTGACATACTCCACCATGCTGCAAAATTGGCACCACAAAAGCTGTTGAATGCAAATTTTCACTACTTGTATGTCTCAAATAGTGAAGAGCAATGTTGAGACAAAATTAAAGCTGCTCTAACTTGATATTATTAGTTACAAGGTAAAGGCGGTATGAGTTTCTCACGATTAGATTAGTTTGATCCCATGAAGCAGACACTGGTCCCAATTCTGTTACTTCACTCGCTAAATTAAAATTCGATAAATTTTCTTCATATAAGATGTAAACCTTGTACACTTCAAAACAAGGTCTTATTTCAAATTGAAACAAGTAGGTAACATATGTCGCTATCAAAATAAGCAATTTATTTGTCGACTAAAGTCTGATACGCTTAAATAAACTTTATTACCACGTAGCGAGAGCCGCTATCCGTTGAATGCCATCTCTTTTGCTCTGTGTTTTTAGTAAGCGTCTTCGTAGGTGTAGATTAAAAACACGTCATCCTTGTTCGTTTTGAACAAGTTTTTATACGGCAATTATACAGCGTTTGAATAAATGGAGACTCTCGCTGCGTGGAAATAAAGTTGAGTATACGTTGACAGGTGTTAGTGAAGTTTAGCGGCCCTGAGAAATAGATGCTAGTAACAAATAGACCTTATTACGAAGAATAGTAGGTTGATTTCATATAAAGAAATTAAGTCAGGTTTTAGTTTAGTCGAGTGTACAATAGAATCGGCACCACTGTTGCCCATCCAACGTACGAATAAATTGTGGTCGAAACGAAAGTCAAGATCAGCACGGGTTTTCTTCTTTATATCTTTCACTGCAACTATTTTGTTTTTTTAGCACATCCATCAATTTATCAAGATGGGCTTGCCACATTACCATTAGTGAAACTATAAGCTTATAATTTCACTGAAGGCCTCTGTTTTACACAAGCGGGATTCCGCTAGGCTCCGCAAAATTAGTTCTTTAGTTCCAGCGAAGACTCACCTGGAGAAAGCATATCTGGACCAAGCGTAAACAGCTGGATACGAAAGTTAGATCACTGTACTGGCTGATAGGACGCAAATCAAGCCTCTCACATGAAAGCAAGATAGCTATTTACAAGACCATCCTTAAACCAATCTGGACTTACGGGATCCAGCTGTGGGGTACTGCTAGCAATAGCAACATA
Source organism: Callimorpha dominula (assembly GCA_949752705.1). Lineage (NCBI taxonomy): Eukaryota > Metazoa > Arthropoda > Insecta > Lepidoptera > Erebidae > Callimorpha > Callimorpha dominula. The sequence goes on along the minus strand of OX457002.1, from coordinate 14,442,721 downwards.
GAGATTCTTGAAAGATTTCAAAGCAAGACATTGAGAGCCATGCTAGACATACCCTACTATGTGAGCAACAAATATATACACGAGGACCTAAAGATCACCACCGTCAAACAAGAGATCGCTAGATATAGTGAAAGCTATCAGACGAGAATATCAACTCACGTCAACGAATTAGCATCCAAACTAGAAGGCAAAGGGAGTATTGTATATTCCCGATTGAAACGGCATAGTGTCTCTACACTTACCGTGAGATTTGGTGACACCAGTTGAAAGGTACTCTTATGAATACCTTCTGAAAAAATACATAGATCAAGATACCTCATCTGAATGGCTTATTGTGTTAACACAGATTGCCAGATTACAGAATTCAGAAAAAAAAAAAAAAAAAAAAAGTTCCAGCGAACAGTTCGTCATTGCTACTTTCCCAGTCCTCTTCATCTCGATTCGTGAGTACTTCAACTCTTACTTGGTATGTCTCGCAAGCATAGTAGCTTTGTATATTATGGTCCATATCGCCATCTTTTTTATACGTAAACCCACTTGAAATCCACATCAAATGCTTCTCGAAACCCGAGGTTTTCACTATAAGTGTTATCTGTTAGTATAGACATTGTTTTTCAAAAATTACATTGAGATAATAATACGAATATTTTGCCTCTGATGTGTCCATTGGCCCCAATTGAGGACACCATTGTAAAATGCTCCTAGTACAAACAATACTCAACTATTTTACTATACTTAATTAAATTGTACCCTTTTGTACGGAATATATTTAAGTATTTTATCTAAGAAAACTAGCAGATTTAGATGCAAAAGTTAAAAATAAAAATTCCTTATTCTTTGTGATCACCGAAGCCTGAAACAGCTCCATAAGATTCTCGATAAAATCTATTTTTATCACTATTTTGTATCATAACGAGTCACATTAGAAAAAAGAAAAAGCAAAAAGATAAAAAGTTGAGGGCTTCTTTAGGTGTCGTCATTTGGGCACAGCGGGCTTAAATGGGTTAAGTCGCTTTTCCCAACCTCAACGGCATTTGGCGTTGACTGTGATTAGATATATTGACTACATCTGATTATGGAATACCTACTGACAGTGACAGAATTTGATATATATTTTTAAACTATGTTTTACTATTTTTAAATGTCTACTACTTAACATATCTCAGCTTCCTGGTTTCTTAGAAAGCGCTAATACTGCGTCGTCGTCGTAGAAAAACGATAGATTTGATTTTTATTAATTTTACAGGAGAGCACTTTAAAGTTTTCAAATGATGTTTTATGTAATATTTTGGAAACAGCTGTTTCTGTTAATGAAATCTGAAAATGTTACTGTGTGTATGAGCTTTGAAAAGTCTTTTGTTTTATGATAAAGTATAATGTTTTTAGTAGGCTATGTCGAAAACAAAAATCGTCAAAAAATCAAATCCGCCGTTTTTGTATGACTTACTGATATTAAAAAAATCTTTTAAAATTGAAGACAAGTTACAACTAAACTGCCGACTTAGTTAATTACGGACAGTGACATGGTCAAGTCCAGTTTTAGTAAAATGACAGAGATGTCATTTAACTATTACCCCTATATCTAACTACCTACTTATTTTTCATTATAATTTTTTATTTGTAACAATTTATACCGGATAATCCAGAAGTCTAACTGACTAAGTATGTAGTGATTTTTTTTAAAACGCACGAAGACTGTAGGTACGGTACCTAAATACTCTTCACTCCAAGTTTATTGGTTAGAAGTTCTTTGCTAAAGATGAAGTTGTATTTCAAAATGGTTAAATTTCAAAAGATTTGTAATTTATTGTATTCGTAGGAGCGTAGTAACTCTTTAGTAGACTGTGCTCCTACCCTACAATCATCAAGGGTGTTAGAATGGAAACCTAATCTCACAACTTGTCAGTTTTTTTTTGTTTTACTTCAATCCATTACAATCTGACAAACTAGGACGTGTTAATGGCACAGTGTCAAAGTTATGAAATAAAATATGAAGTCATCAGAAGATTTTCCCACGAACTTGAAACTCTCTTGAATGCATTCTATTAACTATATACTAACCTGAACTGACCGTTACATACACTCTGCAAGTTCTCAGAGCTTCACATAGGGTAACATTGTTGTTCTTTACATACGCCGGACCTTATAAATTTCCATCTGATTTATTTATTACTCGCACAAAATGTCAACAATGCAACGTTAAAAGTGAAACTAAAACGTATTGTGCAAGAAAGGGTGTCTGAGTATTGTGAATGCACCCTGTTATGCAAATGACTACGCTGAAACCGAAAGTGTAACTATAACCAAACAAAAGAGACCGGGCCTTGCGTAACCTTTACATAAATCCTCGACATGCATTAGCCAAATTACTTACGCCTTTATAAGTGTTGAAAAACCAGACAAAACGAGTCTAGGATCAACAAAAAATACCCAAAATTATCGACTTCATTATCTTTCTTCAAAGTCGTTAAACCTCAAAGGGTGAAATTTACATAATATTGAAATAACTCTTTCGAGTGAAATATTTTGGCTTTTGTGGTAATTTCTACTTTCGTTTTTGAGGCAGAAAGTATTGGAAGTCGTTATAGTTTGAGTTTGGTTTTCGTACAAATCGGTTCCGTGCGTGTTTTCCAATCATTTAGACATCGGTACCGTGCTTTCGTGAAGCGGATTCATGAAAGGCGATCGTGTTGTACATATTTTGATAAGCTCGTTCTTGGTCTTGTGATTTATATTCCAGTGTGTTCGTGTTACCGGATACTAAAGTTTTTACTGTCACGATAGAAGGATCCGGTGAGTGTACTCTCCGGTTTGTTTATCAATACCGACGAGGCGGCGACAGCCGACGAATCGGTATCAGACCTGTATATACGGTCGATCTCTTTATGTATAAGTGTTGAGTTTAGTACCCTATTTATTGCTTTTTGGTTGTGTCAAGGTACCGGTATCAGTCGGGTGAGCGCATTTAGAGAGTCGTAAGAACCCGCCCGTGAGAAAATCTTGTATTTCTGTATTTAAGTACCTTTAAATACTATTTGTAACCCACTCTAAGTGTTTTAATTAAAATAATAACTAAAATACTTGGAAATTTTGAATATGTGTGTTATGTATGTTATGAATGGATACTAAATATTAAATTATATCTTCTTAAAAATACAAATCAGACAGAACATTCGTCAGGTAATTTATATATGATCGTTATTTATAAATTATTCGTGTAGAGTTAAAGAGAACGACAAACCTAGTGCCTTTTTATACTGTTCCTCACTAAACTGATGTTCAATCTCAAAAGCAATACAAGAACAAAAAACCGAGTCTGACTCGCGCACCGAGGGTTCCGTAAGAAAACAAACTTGTATGTAGATAGTAATTCCATCTCGGGAATCAATTCTCGAAGATTTTTGCTCATCTTATTCGAAAGACTAAGTACTTTGCAGTTCTAAAAATACTCTCCCATACATCAATTTACGACAAAGCCAACTTTCAAACCGCAAAATATAAGTTTGTAATTACAAAAACTATTTTTTTACGTGATATTACAAGAAATTAACGACTTTTGGATTTTTTCTTTACTTGTGTTATCAAACCTTACTTCTTACTAAATTTCATTTCTTTCTAGTTAATTTGGATTTGCGTGCGAAAAAATCAACTTTTTTTTAATTTGAGCCTTAATGACCATACTCGTATCTTTTGATTGCGTTGACTTTAGAAGCTTGATTTTTTTACAGCTTCGAAGGACCGCTGTCATAAGCTGTCAGCTTCTAAAACAGGACCAATGTAGATTGCATAATTACTATACCTATTCAAAATAAGCTCTTTATTAGTCTCCCCGAATGCCACACTATTTCATTCACCAAACATATAAATAAACTTCACTTTTCATACTCCATTAATAATGTACCATTAAACAAAGTAAATTTGGTTCGTGATCTAGAGGTGTTATTAGATCCTTCTCTACATTTTGACAAGCACATTGACTATATAATAAACAAAGCTTATCGTATGTGACTTTGTGCGACCCTCCACACTTTTGTTGCTGTACAAAACACTGATACGGTCTCAATTTGAATACAATATACCTGTATGGTACCCTCTTACCTATATGGTACAGAAAAAAAATCTTACGCACAACTTACTACAAATGTACGCGATCTAGACTACCTTATATTAAGTTATTAAATCATTTCAATGTTCTAAGCTTAGAATCTAGACGTCTACTTCTAGATGCCATGATGCTACCTGGTTTATGTAATAATATATTTGACTCACGTGTCATCATCACAAATGAAATATGTTACGCTGTACCTACAACAGTCCATCGGCGGATAGTGCGCCAATTTCAACTTTTTCACACAACAACTGTCCGAACAAAAATTATCCGTTTTACCATTAAATTAAGCTATCCTGGTTTTGTTTAGATTTGATCTTGAATATATTGTTTCAACTTTTACTTATACAATTACATCTACGTACATACTTTTATAACTTATGTTTAAGTATCTGCGCTTTCGCGCATTTGTAACAATGTTTTGACCCGTTTCTTATTTATAACAAATTATTTGTTTTTTTTTGTCGTATATTTAATGTAATATAGTTTAGGCTTTAACATGTACCTAAGTAGCGTTTTTTGTTCCAATAAAATAAATAAACTCGATACCTCCACGAGTTCCTGAGGGAAAGGGTCTTGACAGACACACAGACAGACCGGCAGATATAACAACAAATTAACGACTTTCGGATTTCTCCTTTACTTGTGCTATGAGACCTTGCTTCTTATCAAATTTCATGATTCTTGGTCAATAGGGAGTACCCTATAGGTTTTGATTTACCTGCGAATTGAAATTTGGTCAAATCTAAGGCTTAAATGGCCGTATCTTTTGATTGCGTTGACTTAGAAGCTTAATTTTTTTACAGCTTCAAGGAACTGTAAACATACGTATTTGGTATTAATTTCAACTTGATACATCTACGGGTTTCTGAGAAAAATGGTCTTGAGAGACAAACAGACGGACAACAAAGTGATCTTATAAGGGTTCCTTTTTTTTCCTTTTGAGGAACGGAACCCTAAAAATACATATGTTTTAATCACGTCCACTAAATGTGAATCTATCTTGCGTAAAACATACCTGCATACTAAATTTAACTAAGAAATACAATTAACTATGGGAATAAATAACATTAGGTTCACGTTACATTCGTTACGTTCACACGGTACGCCCAAGTAACACACAGTTCACAATTTATGTCGAAAAAAAGTAACAAAAAATAAAAAGATTAATCAATCTTTTCCTTCTATTGCCTTCCCTCCTTGCCCACCTTTCCCTTGCAATATACTCCCAGTTTTCCCATTTTTAATTTCCAAAGTGCTTGGTTGGCGGCTATAGGCTATAGTATATTACCTACCTACGTGAGTGGGACCAAATTGCAGATGGCAAAATATTTTCTTATTAATTGTGTGAAATACTCTTCTGCCTATCTAGGCGTGATGCGTATTTGGGAATATGTTTTCTTAACTATTCAATCAACGACTGTTATATACCTAGTTAACTGTGTAGTAGGTGTAGGTACATAGGTACATTAGATACACACGTTATCTCCGGGAACTTTTTGCCCATTCTATAAAGTAATAAATAAATGTATTTAATGCGAAAGTATACTCGTATACAGCATATTCTATGTTACGGTAGATAGGTATTATTCCATGAAAACATATGTAGGTTCATCTTACAAAATATACCGGTGTTGCTTATAAAGAAACTAAAGTTATTATTATTGCCCGTATTGCATTGCTGCTTCTTCTTTACAATCTACAACAAGATGAGAAAATGTCACTCCGCAACACGAGCAATTTATTTCAAGATGGCGTCCAAACCGCATAAACCCATTTATCAAGGGGGTTGTCATAAAATAGAATTACGGGACGGATCACAGGCTGTCCCACTCATGATTACTACAAATCATCATAAATCAATCCCTCAGAGGCCCGCAGCTTGCTAATTGTACTAGATCTTAACAATAAATCAAATATTTTGGGTGTGTGCGGGCGCAATTTTTTATAGGACGTTCCGTCTGTTTTTCGGTCAGTTTTGGGTGTCGTAAACCACTGAAACTTTCTGGCAGATTAACGACGCGGTTCTTAAAGGAATTTTTCGCTGCTCGGTGTTCTGTAATGCGATACCTACCTATTTTCGTTTACGTAACTAATAAATTCCGGCCTCGGACTCTTGGGGAGCGCAGTTAGATTTTGTAGCTGGCATAGCAGATTTATATCATACCTACTTGAATTGTATTGTGTTACATTATTTCAATTCGATAGTATTTACATAATACGAAACGTCAACTACTATTTTTAATGAAGATTTAAACAATCATTCATCAATTGATGGTTAAAAAGAAAGATTTAAAAAATGTTAGATTAAAACTTTCTAAAAGGTGCAACAACGTTAATTTTATTATTTAAAAAAAATATGTTTACATATCAAGTTAGAGAGGTATATACATATCTGATCATTCAAAATTCAAGAGATAATTTTAAAATAAGAAAATTATTAAAAGTCCTTTTAAATAGGGTGTCCTGTCGTGTAACATAATCAATGAAAGCAATGTGTATTTAAACTACTTACCTACACAAGTCCATATAAGCCTTAATTTGATGGTAGATATTTCTTTAATTTAAAATAAAATTGTTCCGCCAGTTTACGATTCTTTTACATACATCAAACAGCGTTTAAAACACGTTATAATACTAGCTGTAACCAGGTACCTCCGAACAAAACTTTGATAAACCAAAAGATTTTAATTTAACGCTTGATTACATTTCATTATGGGACACAATGTGTTGTAACACGTACTATGAGCTCGCTATCAATCCAATTTCGCTGTTTAATTACTGTAACCATTCTACTAAACAAACTCTTGAACAAACCTAGTCGGGGCCGGGGATAATGGTACACGCGTACCTACCTATCTGCCTGTCTATTATGATGGGTATTTCGCACCTACAAACTCATCGTGGAGTTAATCCATCGTAATTGACTCTCGCTGAGAAGGTAATAAATGGTTATTGACTGTACCAATAAACTCTAACAATTAATACCTCAGCAGGCTCTTCAACGAATCTTCAAGCTATGCCTATAGGTTATTTAGTCCATTTCCCTTTTACTTTTATACTTCAGATTCTGTGAATGTTGTTCAAATATTGTGTGAAATGAAATGAACAAAAACTCGCAAGTAGGACTCACATGCTTCCACTTTTTATAACGTAAATTTTATGTATGTATAATTTTCTATCATTTCATTGATGAAGTTATTTGTAAATAAAATTAAAACAATCTTTAGTTATATATGTAGGTATAGACATAGGTATGTTGTTGACTGTTTAACTATTATTCCTCCATACTTTTACTAATACTCATAGTAGACGTGTACTCGGGACTTAATCGCGAAAATATTTAAAAGGAACAATACTTGTTTTGTACAGTACCGTCCACTCGTGACCAATCGGCCAAAATCGGTGTAATTCTATCGAAACGAAACTTTATAAATATTATCACGATTAAGTCCCGAGTTACACATCTTATATGTAGACTCAGAGTCGCGAAAGTTTATAAACAATTGAGACTCATAGTATCTTGTATAATTATTACTAATCATATTTATACATATTTTCTGTTGGTAAATACCTATGTAAAATCCGTTAATAGAGCCATCCATGTCAGAATGCGCCTACAATTGTTCATCTCTGTGTTGCCTTAGTTACAGCACCGTTAGAAAAAAATCATAAACTTCTTAGAAAATACGTGCAAATAATTTATTACATATAAAGGTAGATAGGTAGGTATATCGCTTAAATATAAGTTTTGAGTAGACGAAGGAGGAAAGTAGGGTAGGCTGAGGGTAAGGAAAATTAATATAAATGGAAAAAGAAAAGAATTTGGAAATAATTTTCACATGACCATACAAATTACTAACTTAAACTTAAACAGAGTCTGACTTGTGAACCTGTAAGTAGGTACATGTTATATGCTGAATAACTAATTACTCTTACATATAATATACATTAGTTACAGTTATACCCAGTTATGATTACACTGTCACAATTTTTCGCTGCAGTTGTGGAACCAAATACTACATCACTAAACATGTTCTACTTCAGTAAATTACAAATTGTAGCGATTATGTATGCTTACTGAAACAATATAGTATTTGTATCAGGTTATAAATTCACGTATTTATGGTAACCGAAGTTAGGTACTGTTTGATTATGCTTAAAATTTCCTCACAATAAAGTAATATCTATAGGTATATATAGAAATGAATCCCTATTTCCTTTGGTCACGGCATCCCGCGTGGACGGCTTTCCCGATTTCGTTATTTCTTTTATGTTGTGTTTGTAATTGTTAGGAGAAGGTTATTATGAAAGAAAAAATTAAGAAATTTGTAATTTTAAGAAAATTTAACGACCATATTAACTTTTCTTATGTAACCTTAGCGTTTTTGACATAATTTTCAGTCGTTTGATAGTTGGCATGGTTATTCAATATTCATAGTTAAGACGGGACAACGTCTGTCGGGTCAGCTAATGGTTGTTCTAAGTTTTACATAGAAACATTTTTTAAGTACCTGCATGTGTGTAAGTGTTGATGATTGAAATGAATGCTATCATGATTTATTTTCATAAATATGTAAATGCTCGTAGCATGTGAATGTTACGAATCGCTAATAGTAAAATGTAAAATTTCTAATAATAATGCCATTTGATAATAAAACGTTGTGAAAATACAATACTTTGAAAATGTGATCGTAGAGTTCTCTGTCATCTGTCAATTATTGTTAAACACCTAAAGTCGTCGTAGTTAAAACTAAACAAAGCTCTTATGTTTAAGATGATTATGAATATTTTAAGATGAGAGATATTTTTATGAGGAGTTCTCAGTCTTCCAACGATGCCTAGTTAATTAGCGTTGAAGCGTAGAAATTTCGAGGGTTCTACGTTTCGAATCAATAATGGCTTTAATGTTCTGTATAGCTAGAAAACTTCGCGGTTGATCGATGTCAAGCCTGTTTTTAAACGTTTAATGCTTCCTTATATTATGCTGCCTTTGGAGTTAAAAGTAACCAGATTAAAAACATAAATAGGTATGTACCTATACTAAATAAATTCTCTTAAGTTTTTGTACCCTAATAATCATTATACATTCTGAAAAGAATCAGTAAAAACGCCATCAGTATGGTAGGTATCTATGGTAAATGTAAGCAAGTTATATTATATATTAATATGAATAGTCATATAATCCGTGTCTTGAGACTCAGATTTGATAAAAATGCTTTAATTATTTTACTCGACAGTAAACAGAAGATGTAAAGTTGCCTGTTAGGTATATGTACCAACATAAGTTTCTAACAAATTGAATATTTAGTGTTTTATGCTTCGTGTTCTCGCGTACATTTTACGCTGAGTCTAAAAGATTCAGAGACATAATTCAGGGGTGGCCATTATCTCTTCAAGTACTGATACGGCCGCACTGAACGCCGACAACGCTCTTAGACCGTAAATAAGTCTGGCGTTTTGAGAACCTCGCCTAGCATTTTACGTGCATTGGCAAATACTTACGTACAATGCGACAATAAACCTTATGGAATCCCAAATGCGCTAAATAAAGGTCAGCGACGACACTAAATTATACTTTATTGCTCATATGAAACGGTCCAATTTTCTGTGTCAGCTTTCAATACGGGCTTGCAACGCTACGCCAGCAATGGCGACTCACGATTCGAAAACAGATTTATGATCGGCACGATAACGGGCTTGCGATAAAAATTTTACCATACCAAGGAGCACGTAGGTTGCACCGTTTGCAGACAAATTTAGAACTATGCTAAAAGCACGTACGATGCTTAGATATGGACGACGACGGGCATATTTTCTGGCTCTACAACCAGCATTGCACGATTGGATATTTTCTAGAGAATTTACCTCTATTTTTGCTAGTAACACCCACCTATATAAAATATATGTAAATATACTATACCAATATTGTAAAGAGCTAACGTGTGTGAGCGTGAATGTAGAGGCAAAACAGATTGATCATGAACTTCTAGGTCAAAGGGGTAATTTTATTGTCGCCGTTTCAAACTTTTTGAGGCGGTTCGATCAGGGTAGGTACGACTAAAGCCAAATGACTTCTCTGACATCAAATATCTTGCTCAAAAAGTTTGCCCGGTTTTTACACGGTTAAACATTCTACCATACGAGAAGATAAGAGAAGGTACGTAAATCCTGCGTTGCTCTCGAGAAGCGAATTAAAAACGCGTTCAGTTTAACTTGTTATTCTGGTATTTTTATAGAGATTTTCTTTTTTGTTGGCCTGAAGGAATTCAATCGATTACCTTTACAATTTATGGCGTGGCGAGGCGAGGATCTGTACCTGATCGCCTCCAAGTTGCCGGTCCGGGTGACGATTACCAGACTTCACAATTTTTCTGCAATATCATAGAGGAATCCCTGTCGTGCAGGTTTTCTTGCGATATAATTCGTCCTTGTGGTCCATCACCATTTAAGCATTGGCAAATACTCGTGGTTAATGTCACATAAACTCCTAAAGTGCTCTCTAGACACATTTTTTCACAGCTCTGACTAGTTGCGAAAATGGCGCATTTATGTGAGGCTCTATATCCTTTAACTAATATGAGTGACATGACAGACCTTATGTGACATGATGTCCTTATGATGTACTTGTATTAAACAAAAGGAAAAAAGGGTTTTAGGTATATCTAGGCGTGCTACACGATGCTTTAGTTTCTCACGCTCACGAGTGCTAGTCGTGGCAATAAAACAATTATTTATGTAGGTGTAACATGATAGGGACGGTCACGAAACTACTCCAATCAGGTTTTTATTTGATATCTAAATAAATATATAAAATGTGCATTATGAAAACATATCAGTCAATCTTTTTATGTTAGTTACATTGTCATCCCAGCCACACACGGATTTTTTGGGATTTTAATGCACCACTTTTATACAGTTCTTTTAACAATAAACCGCGAACAGACATAGTAAAAATATTGTTTGAAGAGCTAATCAATAAAATCTATAGTCTCAATTTTATTTATAGAAAAATCAGAAGAATTCTTATTTTCATCGAACATACTAGCCTATTCCTATTCTCATTCTACCCATCACTACATATTATAAAACAGAGTCACCCGCCGCGTCTGTCTGTCTAAACTGAAAAACTACTGAATGGATTTTCATGCGGATTCCACTAATAGACAAAGTGATTAATGAGGAAGGTTTATAAGGAAATATTTCAAAAGGATGTTATATTATAACTGTATCATACCATTAGCCAAAAGCTAAAAAATCTAAAATATACTCTATCGAATTTTCACGAATTTCAGTTCAAAAATCAATGAATTGATTTGGAAATCTCCTTCAGAACACAGCGACACCGTTACCTATAATGGGATATTCGCCCACTGTACCAAGGATCATCAGGAAGACGAACGTCGATCAGAGCTCAAGTACTTTTGTAACAAGGAACTATAAATATACAAGAAGATGAAACGCCTCCGACAACCTCAGTATCGAGGATGCGTGCGCAGCGGATAAAGCAATATTGTTTTCATCTTAGTCACCGCAACACTTTGAAGAGTACGTAAAGTACATGCTTTATGAAGGACAGGTATCTACTATAACGTACTGTTCAACACCGGTAATATTTTGCAGAACAATGTACCTAATACTCATTGTTCACTACTATTAGTAATAACTATGCCTAAGATACGGTATTGTTATTCTTTAAAATGCAAAAGTGAGTATTTCACTAGGTATAGGTATATATTAAGACAAGTTACAAATTAATCTAAAACATGGGTCTAATTTGATTATGATTCTTTTAAAATACTGAATTTTACGAATGTATTTTTTTGCTTTGCCGGCTCCTGCGATACCTGTGGTGTGAGCTCAATCATTCTTATTTCAGAATCAAAACGCAAAAAGTAACGAAATGTATGTATATCTACAATTAAACAATTGTTGAATACGCTAAGACGCTAAGACATTTTAACTATAAAATCCTAAATAGAATCTTTAATAGTAGTTTTACAATAACTGCTAACGTGTATACCTACGCGTATCTACGTGAGTAACTACGGATAGAGGTAGATGTATGACTTTATTTTTTTTATTTCTACCAGTACCTTAGGTTGACATATTTGGTTAGGTAAGTAAGTAAGTACTCTTTATTGTACCTACACCAAACACATAATATATAAACATATATAAAAAAAAAACAACTTAAACATAAACTAATAATAAACTTTCGCTGGCGTTTCATCTTCTTGTATATGTATAGTTCCTTGTTACAAAAAAATATTGCCAAACAATGTAACACAAAATTTAATTAAAAGGTTTAAAATTAGACAGCTTGTCAGTTTTTCTAATCACTTTAGAATAATCATTTGCTGTGGACTAAGCGTACCTATACCTACCTAAATTATAAGACGTGATTAGGTATCGTTTTAAATAACTAATAAGCACTTTATATACAATACACAACATGCTAGTTATTAACGTGCTGTGAAATAATATTTATAGTGTGGATAAACACGTTCAATTGTATAGTTTATTAGTCTCAAGGTGTTTCTACTGGTTCTTGGAATCGGAGTTACAGGTAGGTAGGTACTAATATGACAAAGAGAATTGGTATTCTGTATTATTCACATATTAACAATTTTACTAAATTTCTATTATCTAAACTTAAGCTAAATTGTACCTGGACAAAGGACATGCAATCTAAGTTGGGAGTGGTTGTCAATGTAGGTAAAGTGAGATAGAACCACTTGTTCAATTTGTCATAACTCACACAACGTAAGTAAATGAAAAACGAAACAATAAATTCTCGGAAGAAATTACAAAACTGAAACATCAAAGCAGTCAATCTTGCACATACATGTTGATTACAAAAGTGTAATATCATAATCATAAAAATTACTCACTAGTAATCCATAAATCTCCTAATTCTTCTGGCACATAATGACTTTGAGTCATAAATGTGTAATGAAGTTATAAACATGCAACTTTACTAAGAGTACCACTATGCGAAAATCAATTTTCGAGAACAAGCGATAAGGTAATACAAGGCGGGTGGATCAAAATGAGTATAAATTCCCATAGAAAACAGTTTCTTCGTTAACCGATTTTGTCACACCGTATTCGATTTATTTAAATTTTAAACTTTTAAAATGAGTCCGCCGCCATCTTGGTCCGGCGTGCGTAAACGCCTGCGCGCCGCGACCACCGCGAAATTACAGGCGGCGCGCGCTCGACCGCTCGCGCGTTTAAAAATAAAATAAAGTTAAAACAACGTCACTTTGTGCACGTGTGTGAGAGAGGGCCGGTATTTATTTATAGGCTAGTAGCTATGTAAATATAACGAACGACCGAGTCCGGTTCAGTATTTCTTGTGGTTTGCAAAACGTCTTAATTCAAACGTGTTCGTAGCAATTCCTGCAACCTACTTTGTGCCTGTGGCACGATGACGCGGCGCCCTATTACTCATGTGGCTACTCAAATATACTACTTACTACACCTTAAATCTTAAACAGACTCGGAAACGGTAGTGCTTATTTTAATATTACTTTTACCTCTCTACTCTTCTACACTATGAACATTGTGAACGAAGTGTAATGAGAAAGCACTCTAATGGTCTTGATGGGTTCCCATTGAGTAGACGTAGGTACAAATGAAGGGATTAGAACCAACACCGAATACCTACTCCAGTTTCGTTTTCTATAAACATGCTTATCTACAAGGACTGACATTATTGCTGAAGTAATTACGGTTAAAATTTCGGCTTTCCTAACTAACAACCAATGTTAGGCCAACAGTCAGCATAAAATCATTTCGCAATGCACAATTTTACTATCTAACCTTTTCCCTAGTGATTCCTTTTTAACAATAATAATAATAATTTGGACCTAGCCCACGAGATTGTCGACATGTGGGATGTGGATTCAGCAATTATTGTGCCGATAGTCATTTCAGCCCATGGGTTAATTGCTAAGAGCCTCGACTAACACTTTCAGGGGCTGACGTTAGGGAGCTGGATTTAAGAGCCTGATGCAGAAGGCAGTCCTCCTCGATACGGCACACATAGTGAGGAGGTTTCTGTCTCTGTAACCCTAACCACCGGTAGCTTGGTCCCTGTACCCGATACCGGTTGGGACACTATTTCTTATATTTTTAAATAGGTATATTTGTTATTTTATTGTGATCGTATTTAAAAATGTGATTTAAATGTAGGTATATTAAATAAACAAAGGGAATAATAATAACTTCACACATCTCACACACGGCCGTTTGATCCCAAACTAGGCAGAGCCTGTACTATGGTAACCAGACTGCTCATAAACATACCTACTTATCTATATATTTTTAAATACTTACATATTATAGATAAATTACACCCAGACACAGAACAAATGATTATGCTCATCACACGATTATTTGTCATGGGTGGGAATCGAATAACCACAAAGCTTAGATATCTCTTGATAGTGATATTCAATTATTTTGTATTTTAATAGACATAACTTCTCATAAATGCCATAATACCTACAGTACATCAGGAATGAAAGCTCACTTTTACGTAGCAGGTAATTTGAAGCTAATCATCTTGGTAATTACTAAATAATGTTCTGTCTATTAATTAAAACAATGAAAAGTAAAGGTGTTTTGCGGTATGTCTTGAAAATTTCTACATATCTATTATTATTACTTACATTGTCTTATACCCACCTGACAGCAAACCATTACGTTATTTGCTTTCTAATACTGTCTGTGGTACCTAAAGATTAGGGGATATTGAAACGGTTAATACTAAAACAAAGCTAATTTGATGCAGAAATTAACTGGTCTTATTATATACGTTTATAAAGGCTAGGTCAGGCATCTGGTGCGTTGGATTAAGCCGAGCGAGATATTGCAAGCGATATTTCAGAGCAGCGCGGGCGGCCGGTCGATGACCTCGACGCCCCACACCACCGGAGTCAGGGCTGCCAGATACACAGCTTAATTTCTTAAGATTACTCTTTAGAATGTAAGTAATGTCTGCAAGACTTTTGATTTATTTTCTTTAATGTTACCTAAATGTTGCATTTTTTTTGTAGTAACAAATTCTTACATATACCTAACTAGCTGTGCCCCGCGGTTTTAACCGCGTAACTCAGATGCCATGGGAATATCAGGATAAAAGTAGCCTATACCTCCTCACAAACTTTCAATTTTTTTCACATTCAATATCTTCACTACATATTATAAAATATAAAACAAAGTACCCCGCTGCGTTTGTCTGTCTGTTTGCGATAAACTAAAAAAATACTGAACGGAATTTCATGCGGTTTTCACTAATAGACAGTGATTCATGAGGAAGGTTTAGGTGTGAAATTTGTACCCGTGCGAAGCCTGGGCGGGTTGCTAGTGTTATATAAATGTATGTATACAGAGCCTTTAAACAAATCGCTTGTGTCTTGAAAATTCCCATTACGGACACAACCGTCAACAACGTCTGTCCTCACGCGTCTGCCTGCGTTCGGGACTCGGGTGGCTCACGTCACGCGGCGATGAGCGATGTCCCCCCCCCCCCCTCCACCGCACCGCACAATTTTATATTAATTTTATATCGTCGTAACTTGTAAAATATTTGACCAAATTACGTACTTTAAAAGGCAAAGTTTATCTACTTTGAACATCAGAAGCGATAAAAGTATTTATTTTGATAAAAACCAATTTGTTACTGCTAAATGTGAATTGGAAATAAAAAATCAAATTTTATTGAATTTATGGTTCACTATTTTGGTAATAATCGCTTACACATAAAAGATAGATAGAGAAAGAGAGATATATACTGTCGCGGACATTTTTGTAGAACTATTTAGGAGGAACAATCCCACCGTACATTATATTCGTAACTCTTACAGTTTTCCCACCGCACGCTAGAATAGCTCGCAGATGACAGATTTTTTTCCGACTTACTTAACACTTATCGTATTATATTGGCCAATATACACAATATCTCCATAAATTATAGCCTATGTATTATTCTGATATATAAGCTATATTATTGTAAAGTTTCATTAAAATCCATACAATACTTTTGCGTTAAAGAGTAACAAACATCCATACATCCATCCATACATCCATACATCCTCACAAACTTTCACGTTTATAATATTAGTAGGATACGTCAGTCGTACCTACCTAATTCGTATAATGCGCCAGTTACGTTTATAAGTGGATAAATGCATAGGTATAGGTAAACGTGTATGCATTTATACTACATACTTATTTATTTCGGTTCATATTATCTGTTTAATTATTGGTTTGTTACGTGTTGTGACGAAAAAAAAACTGCTACGAATGTCGTGTAGAAATCGTAACATCAATCAAAAGACATTTTACATGCAAAATAATTAAATACAAAAGATGTTACTTTTACTTTCATGAAAATTAATTTTTCAATAATTTATATATAGATATGATTCAATTTATACTGAGTGGTTAGTGTTTTCTTGACACCCCTATAGCAAGTTATTCGTGGTCGTTTTTAATTTTTACTTAGCAGCTGACACACGCCTGTATAAACACACCCTTAAACATACAGACATGCATTTACATCTACACCTTTGCATATAACATCGTACATGAGTACCTACCTAAAACAAACCTTAACGGTATTGTAAATATGTAGCAATTCTAATTGCTATAAATATAATTACTATATGGCATCTGAAAGGAGATCGTTAGTCCCCTCATAAATGGCCTTTTTAATTAAACTTGACAAGACTTTATTGCGTTGACAGTATTTATTGAAGGTATTTTTTCAGAATTGATCCCATAATCCCCCACAAAACCAAATTTCACTGACTATGAGCTATGAGCCAGTTGCTTTGAACTCGAATTCAATAATTATCTAAAAGAAAATAAATATCGAGGTTCCAATAAATCTTCTACGATGCAGGACCATTATGTAAGTATAGGTATACCTACATATACCTATCTATTTTAATAAATCCCTCACCTACTCTAACAACAAAAATAAGAATAGATCGCTTCTGTTTGATTGCTTCTGTCCTTATATGTCACTTCAATCGATACAGCGTTTACTGTACCTAACTGCGACACAGTTTTTAACTAATGCCGACATTATCGTATATATTTATTGTACTACTGTCTAAGTTTCCAATAAAGATTTGTTATTATTATTATTACCTACCTTTACTTTATATAAAAAAAAAATATTTTAGATAATAATCAGTTTTTCAGTTATATCAAATTAACGGTAACGGTATCTGAATTCAGCGATTGTAATAAAAAAATATCATTAAATTTCCAATACGTTGGAAAAGAACAGGTAAGTAGATATTTTTGATGCACACTGATGCTGTTATACCTACCTACCTATTTATTTTACTTTTTTTACAAATTATTTACATTGAAAACCGTGTTCCTTACTACCAGTATTTTAACAATATGCTACCTAGTATTAATGTATTTAGCATTTACCTAATATCTTATAATCTGTAATCTGTACTTAACATTTTTGCGACCTAACACTACACTCACGACTCGTGATTAAATAACCAATAACACCCAAGACCACACTTGAACATTAGAAATGTAATACGCTAATGGATTATGTATTCAAAACTAATATCTTTGAAATATAATACAAAGCTAAAATGGAAAATTTATGATTAATAGGTAGGTACGTGACAAAGCTTTTGCTGCCTGTTTCATCGGGTATTGCGTAAAGTGTGGCAGTTCTGTAGTTTCAAACTTGTAATGCCTTATTTTAATTCTATTGTTTATTTATATTTTACTAACTTTTAAAAATGACCAATGCCAGTGCAACTTGGTCGAAACGTCAGGCAATTCAGACGTATATAATATATTTTCGTGACCACATTAATTCAAGTGTGAATACATAATTAGATTTATATTTTAACAAAAAATATTTCATGTTTATTTCTTAACCCATTCTCACATTAAGCCTTTTAGTTATTAACCAGTGTGTAGCTTTTCATGATAAAACTTAAAAAAACTAAGTCTATCTTATAAAAGAACTTATTCTATAAAAATCAATTAGGCACCTACTCACATTAGAGTTTACAGCGACGGTTTACAGCAACCGCCGCGACGCAATTATTAAACATTAGCAGCGTCCCGCGGTTTCACGGAATATCGGGATAAAAAGTAGCCTATATGTTAATCCAGGTTTCCAGCTATCTACATACCAATCATCATAGCAATCGGTTCAGTAGTTTTGGCATGAAAGAGCAACAAACATCCATACATACATCCAGGCATCCTCACAAACTTTCACGTTTATAATTTTTTTTCTTTTTTTTTAAAAGACTACTAGTAACATTGGTCAACACATTACTAGTATTCTTGTTAACCCCTCCAGCTAAGCTAAATATGCTTGTATTAGGAGTGGGTTCACGACGGTAGTGCACTGGGTGGGCTTCGAACCCGCAACCACTTGATCGCAAGTCCGACGCCTTAGCCATTACGCTACCGCCGCTTGTAGGATAGTAGGATGACAAAGTATCTATTGCATTTATTTTTTTGTTTTGTCACAGGTTTTAAGTAGGTATCTCTTATAACAATCCATGAAGTATGACTATATTATGTTGGTCACAAGTATCTACCTATCATGTAATGACTTTTGCGGTTAAATCATTTATTGTGGTCACTTAACAGTTAACTGAGTTTAAGTATTTCTTAACTAAAGTAAATATCCAAAAGAAATGTCTTTGTTCACCACAGCTGTCATATCTACAGCCGGTAATTAGGTATCGACATCGATACGATCTGGCTTTATTTTTTTAATTAATTACGCTAATATTTTGCCAATTGTGCAATAAGTAATAGTGTAGCTATTTGAAACATTCGGTACAATCTGCCCATAAAAGTTAGATTCCTTTTTTTTCTTAAGGGATATCCATAAATTTTGACACCTGTAATTATCACAAAAATTTAAACCAAAATGTATTTAAGATTGAAATATTCGCGTCAAAGATGTTTAAAAAACGTAATTTAGGTGTCCATTTTGAGATGAGATTATATCAACACTCATAAAACGATTCTACGAAATTGTTATAGACATTCATAGTACCTATTTGTGGAAATTATACACATAAACAAAATTCAGGTAAAGACTTAATACCTTACACTCACCTACCGGCTTGTTAACTTTTTTTAATCTGGGTGAAGTTGTTAATTTCGAAACATGTTAATTTTTTTGAAAGACATTCATTTTCAAGCGAGTATCAAAATATTTTATCTACATTGTGTTTTGTAACATCCCCCACTAAGGTACAAGACAGGGGTAGAACGCTTACCGCTCCCCTTCGGAGAAGCGGCCCCCGCCCCACGAAAACAATAAATATGTCAGTGTAGGATATTATGCGACGTTAAGACGCAGCGTGTCTTAAGTAAATTATTACGCAGCAAGTTTTCCCGATGAGTTCCCCGCTCCAACTAATAACTTTTTAGTTTTTATTGCCCTGTAGGATTAAAGGAGATGTCTTATTTTATTTTTGGTAGGCCTTTGTTTTTGTTTTGTAAGCGTTTAAATTCCAATGAATTCAATGCTTGTAACCGTCTGTTAGTTGGATGCTCACATAAAAGTAGCTAGACCTGTATTTTTTATTTAGGTAGATTAAGGTATACCTAGGTATAATTACTAGGTACTTTACGTACCTAGTAAAAAAAATATTGGTAAACTAATAAAAATTATAGACGCAAACAAATTTGCCGTCGGCAGTTCCTGTATACCTAGCAGAAAAGCATCTTCGCAATCACACAGGGGAATTTAAAGACTGCTATTAAATGCTAGTAAATATCCATTTAGTAGTCTAAAAATAGAACTTTCATTTAGTATGAAAAACATTACGACAAAACTTTTATCTTAAACTTACAAAGATGCCTTATCTATTAACACGAAACCAGTGTTCCGCATCAAAGAAAAAGTGGTTCATTTAGACACAAAACACGGGGAAAACACTTTAATGTACATTGTAGTCTGTCTTGCAAAGCAAACAAAACAATTTCCCGCAAAAAAAAATCAGGAAAAAGCGCGCCAGAGAAAAACAACGTCGGCTATAAAAGAAAGAGCGGAGTTGGCGGGCGAATTGCGCGGTGCTCGCTCAGCGCGTCCTCATTGGTCGGTCGGGTTACCCCGCCAGCCCCCGACCCGCGCGTCCGGCCGTAACTCACTCTTCACTTGTTTTTACGGCCGCCATTTTGTGACGTTCGCTCGGGCGGCAGGCCGCGCTAATCCATACTCGCTCACGAGCGGCCGCACCTCTCTGTGTGCGTGACCTCAACGCTGTAGCATAGGACGCCTACACTAACGTAACAATATTCTCTTAGTTATTATGATTCTCAGAGTATTGTTTACATTTTGTGCTACAGAATCGTTTCTAAGTTAATGTACTTTTATCTTTTGTTAATTATTTATAGTCCAAACAGATTGTCAGTTTCGAAATAATCTTGACAAATTATTGGTCTTAATAAAATAAGACAGATAATAAATGAGTTTATATAATTTCTTGTTCATAGCTTTTATACCGAGGTAATTAAACTACTAATTACCCAAGTTAAATAAACGTAGGTAACTGCACAATTTTGAATGTTTTATTAGTTGTAAGTACCTATTCTTATACAACCATTAAAACCTTCAATATGAACTTATTACCAAACTAAAACTTGCTCTTTTGTAACTATCCTGATTTACCTTTTAGACACCTACCTAACTAACTTAGTTACATAGAAATATATGTTATTTTCATATATTAATCTTACCGTAGGTAACTAGGTAGCAGTAAAATTTTCCTTCGTAAAGTTTTCACAGAAAACTTTCACAGAAAAAATATCAACCAGGTCTTCTGATTTTCGTAAATCTACTATAATTGCTTGGAAAAGGGATAACTTTGGAAACACTTTTCTTGGCGGTTTCATAAAGTTAGGTAGATACCTCTACCTACATCCTTGTATGCAGCAACATTGCCTATTCTTTTTTAAACATACTACAAAAATAAAATACTTTAGAAATCAAATCTCTATATAAGTACCTACCGATGTTGTATCTACAATTTACATAAGTAGGTACTTTCATGTTCCATTAGGGCCACATCATTAACGGAGTCGTGGGGCGTATTTCCCTAATGAGCGACCGCCATCCATAGATGCATGATGTTGGGGCCCCGTAATGGCGTATCTGTCCTATCTTTACGTCTTAATCCCTGTCATTAGGAGAACCTCCTCTTGTTAACTATATTCAGAAAGGAGGTTTAATTACACTTAAAATGGGAGTTTTGGGAATAGGTAGGTATCTAAATTAGATTTTATATTTGTAACGAAATTGAATTTAGGAAGAGTAGATATTAAAAAAAAGTTATGAATTTCAAAACAGGCATAATTTTAATAGTTTGTAATGAAGACGAAGTCAAAGTTAAATATCTTTATTTCATAAAATTCTTTAAAAATTGATTGAAAACGTTTTTTTTTAATTAAAATTTAAAAATTATACATCAGAGAACACGCAGAGTCACCGCAACAATAGGTTGCTGTGTCAAATGTAAAATTATAAAATAAACAAAATTGATAACAGATAATACCGTGGCGGCCTGTGTCTATCTATAACCGCCCGTTTCCAAATCGTTGAGCCTTGTGACAAGAAACCGGAGAAAAAAATCATAGGACGACGTATCACATTAGTATGACCGTCACGCGAACCCATAACTCTAATATTAGCACGATAAACCACTAACTACACACACTAACCTCACAATGCAAACCAAATAATTGTTAAAATAATTATTATTACGTAAGTACCGATAAGAACTATTAAAAGCTTTTTGTAAAATCGTATTTTAAATTGCATTTTTACAGGAAATACAACTATGCAGTTGAACTTAAAATGCCAAATATCTTTCTCGCTCGGGTATACTCGGCGGTCCCGCGTTCACCGGATCGAACCTTTCACTTCAGAGCGTGACGGATCAGCCTAACTTACTACCTACCTACGAAAAAATGTGTGTGCGGTGCGCCAAAAGAAGTTTTCACTTCAAAAACTTACGGCGACTCTTTTACATCACCAGATAGCTAGGCACACATATTTAATGAAATAATATATAACAACACTGTTTTATACGATAACACCTGTATAGGGGTATAGAGATAAACTTACAGTATACACATTTTGAAAAACGAACAAACCTCAAGCAAAATAATATCCAACTTAAAAATTAAAATACGAATCCATAAACAAAATAAATTATAATTAGGTACAAATTCCTGCTGACATGCAACCTATTATCTTGAGTTAATTAAACTCTGGCAGCAACAATCGCGTCCACAATCAAACCAAAACGGCCAGTTGAAAAAAAAGAAAAAATAAATAAAAAAGCAATAATGGAACATCAGTGAGTAGTTAAACGTTCGATGATGCCAGCGGTGGTGCGACCATTTTATAGTGTAGTTTATAGCGTTAAAAGTGAAACGAGATGTAGTAAACCCGGCTATTGTCGCACTACACTTTACGTAGACTCTGCTTGGGTCAACACAGAGGTGACTGTCAAGCGATAAAACGACAAGAACATGCCATTTTGCTTAGACTAGTCACATGAAGGTACTTAGATAGGTTACAATGTCTGAGAGGTTACGCTGCAATTGTAGTTTTATTATTTTGCAGACGTAATGGCTCAGCAAGTCCTAGGTATAGATATACCTACATATGGAGTTAGGTCAGTATACCTAAAGTTTTATACAATAAAAATTATGATGGATAATAGGTAGTTGTTTAATACCTAACTATCAAGAACTTTTAAGAAGCCTTTTATTATTTTCAAGTGAGATCTCTATCTCACTTGAAAATAATGCAACTCACTTGAAAATGTGTAAAAATATTTTTACACATGTTGCAGCACATTTTTCAGCACATTATTGACTGTTTAATACCTTTTTACATACTGAATATAAGATGTAAAACTTCCAATGCAACTTTTGCTTGATCCCAACCTTGCTTTGTTCAATTCATTAAAAATTCATACCCACTTCAATTCATTAAAAAAGAACAAATAAGTTCTTGCTGTAGATTTCTCCTAAAATGCACTTGTACCCACAACAAATTTAATCCGCAGCAAATTGGAGAAATTAAAATGATTAATTCACTTCACAAAATAGATACCTATCTAGCAAACGAACTAAAATTTGGTAAATGGTATTTTAAAATTCGAAAAATAACTGTCAGTCCGCAGTTTGCTACATAGTTTTAAGAAAGTATAAACTCTTTCAGGAACAAGTACAAAGTAAAAAAATAACAAAGCGTAAACCGCTTTTTAACCGACGAAAAAAAAAGGAGGTTCTGAATTCGACCGTATTATATTTTTTTTTTTTATGTCTGTTCAGCCCTCACTCCATTATTTATGAACCGATTTTGATTATTCTCTTTTGTTAGATAGGGTATACCTCAAAGATGGTCCCATGTCAAGGAAGTCAGGATCTGATGATGTGTTTCTGTTTACTTTTCATTACTTTATCAGGTATTTGCGTTTAGAAATCATCACATCATGTAGCTGAGCTGATGATGAAAAAACCTTAAAATAAAAATCTTTTTAACAAAAAATTAAACCGACGAAAAGAACTAAAAAAAAAAGTCTTAAGTATTGAGCTTATTTACATAAACTATCAAATTTTATATAAACTTATTTTGAGTCGGCGCCAAACAACAAACTGATTAATTATCAAAATTTTATATGTACCTACGTAAGTAATTTATCATTTTATTATTTGGCGCCGACTCAATAAGTTTATATAAAATTTTATAGTTTATGTAAAAAGCTCAATACTTAAGACTTAAGGCTTATTTATTACCATAACAAGAAAACTTACCAATGATTATACCTATTAATTTTGGTATTTATACGTCAGATGATATCGATAGTGAGACCAAAATTTATTTGCCTATTCTTTCAGCCAAATGATATGTCTTATACCTACATACTATCGTCACATAATATTTAGACATCTACTTTAGAAATCAAGCAGGATTTTATTTATGTTTCACAATTTATTGTAACTATGGGCAGGCAAGTATTTCAATGTATAAAAACTAGAAACTTTAACTACTCATTTTTTTAAATAGGTACCATACATGATTATGTATATACCATACATGATAATGAATAAAAAAAGAATGTTCTCTGTCACAATTTTTTTTACACATAAAAAAATTTATAAATGTTCAGATTATGTCAATCGTGACTGCAAGAAAATCTAAATGAAATCAAACATATATTTGTAACCCATCTTTACTACATGAAACAGGGTTAAATACGTACCTACCAATCTTATTTACATTAAGCTTACAATGACGATAATTATCATTTCCTTAACCGATGCGTGGATACCAATTACTGCCCTAAATAACAATGATACCATGACACAAAAGAGGCAAAAACTCGAATTATTTCTTAATGTTTACTACAAAAGAAATTTGCATAAATTATACAAACATAATTTGTTCTGTTGACTGTGTTCAATCATTACGCCTTTGTTAATCTGAACCTATAAATAAATGGTAATTGAGTATTGTTCGCTAAATTTTATTGCTTGCTTTTATAATGAATGTTTACGCCGAAAAGGGTTGACTTGTAGGTTGAATACCAACAACACTAAATACACTATAGATATTTATTATGACCAAACATAGCATTCGAAGTTCGGTTTTGTGGCATAATGTAATCAGAGCGATGGATATATATTTTTCATCTTTCGTCCAAAAAATACATGGTGTAAGTCTTTTGACTGCGTAATAACATTTAAATAAAATAATGATGAACCTTTCGGTTTTAAAATGTTTAATTAAGCTATTTGGCATTTATAGGGTGCTATCTAAGTAGGTACCTATACAAAGTTTTATAACTGAAAACCTTAACAAAAATAATGTAACAATAGAAATGTATTTTAAAATATGGGTACCTATTATTTAATAGTAAGTTAGTAAATCATTATTTAAGCCAAACTTCTCATCCACACAAACCCGATGTAAACTGTATTTTCATTGTGTCGACTTAAATAAACAAAAACTCACTCGCACAGTGGAACGTAGTTCTATAAATATCTGTTCTGTAATCCAGATGATTCTCCATTATATTTAAACAGTAGAGCCACCTGAAAGATTGATGACTCGCAGCTCAAAATATCAGTTAGAGAGGAGACCTACGGGAGAGGGGGCGGTAGACAGGTACCATATGTTTCTTATTGGTGAGAATCCTATTTGCGGCTAGAGTTTTAAAATTTAAGCGAAATTGAGTTTTACGTCTTTGCAGAAATGAAATTGTAAAGTTTGCTCATTCGAGCCAGTGTTGGTCGACCATCTAGGTGACACCCGAACTGTCGATACATTTCACAATTGTCGTAAACTCCTGGAGTCGGAAGGGGAGCGCAGTAAAATTATCATTTTATGCCGTTCGACGACTGAAATGACACGGGAATGCTGTAAAACTGATTTATTGGATACATCTCGAGAGTCACATGCTGAATTTTTGATGAGATCTTTGTTTTTAGATAACAGGACAAGGTTATGAATAGGGACGTCATGAAAGTATGAAGGTGTTTCTTATCCATTTTCTGATATATATCTATATATTGACTTTAGTGATAGTAGCGGGTCATGCATTATTTTATCACCTGTTATGCTATAAAATGCAATGACCGTTTGTCAAGTTTACCATGCCTACCTATCTGAACTACGCATATAGAAATGGTATCGTAACCTATAAATTTTATGGGTGTTCAAGCCAAGTCCTACGACTCGTGCAACTTTAACACATTAGATTTAAAAATATGAAATGTAGGTATTGCCAACACAGAAATATTACTGTCCGTTAGTTCGTTTTGTTCATTCGTCCATTTTTTATTCCAGAATAACTTATTCTAGATTTGTTTGTTTTATTCATTTCATAGATATAGGTACAAAGCATGACTAGTGAAATGTGCCGGTGCATGGCGCAGCTCGTGTTAAAATAAAATATGACCCCCTGTCTGTATTAGGTTGATAACCCAACTCCATAAATTTAATAGGTACCTACTTAAAACAGTATTGTACCTTAATTATGTTAATGTCGGAGGCATGAAACAAGCAACTCCCATCGGTCATTCGGACAATTTGATTAAGTCGGCTCGCCACCGGGCTCTTTTATTGCTCTATATTTCCTTATTAGCACCACTGGGTCGGACAGTCCCACGTGATATAATGAGTGCGGGTCTCTAATACAATGTTCTATATTTATCTATCTCCTTCTAAGTTCTGATAAGGAATCTACTTACCGATGTACAATATTTATTTTCAACGAAATTTCATGTTCAGAATAAATAAGAATTTATATTAATATTATGAAAATATGTGTTAAATTTACGAAATGAAACGCTAACTTGACAAACTTGAATGTAGACAATAGAATCAATCAGTATAAATAAATAAAATTGAAGTGTCTGTTTGTAACGTAAAAATAACAGGTAGACTGATTTCCACGAGACTTTCATTGACAGATAGCTAGTGTTATAAAGAGTAACTAAGGTTACCTACTAGGATGAATGAATTTAAGTTATAACGTATTAGTTCATTGGTTATTTCTGGACTTTCGACAGGAGCTACCGAGAATTAGGAAAACTATGCTTAGGATCGTCGTTGTTGTACAAAGACTAACAAATAAGATTATATTACCTACATATAACATTCACTGTACAATTTATAAATAGCCATCCCATCATCTATTCTCCGAGAGTTTAGTCTTTGGAAAAATGAACGTAAACAGCGTATAGACGAATTCACAGTGTTGCTGTCATGGTTTTTGCTATTCATGGGTATTATTATTATAATATTCACTTACTCTACCAAACCAGTGCCTTTTATTCTGTTGTTTTGCTAATTTATCTTCTGCTTTGCTAAAAGAGATAAATTTTACGTACCTACACCTATGTCAATCATCCTATTTACTTCTAACTAAACATACTTATTGAGGGATTCCAGTCAAATGAAATCACAATCATTTATGTTTAATTAAACCCATTATAGGTATTTTTGAATTGTCAGGAGTAGTAGTCAGTCAGACTAAGTCAGTCGTGAAGCTAGTTGCCTGTTCCAATAAGTAGATCCTGTGGAGTAGAACAGGCAAGAAACTCCAAGGAAACTTTTTGTTTTTTACAAGTCTTTGGTTACATTGCTTATATGTGCAAATTAAATGTGACAATGTAACTTATTATTCTAAACTGTTATCAGAGATCGGAGATGTCCAGCCCCAACCAACGGCACTCTTTCACGAGCATGACGCACGCGCCAACCATCGTCTACTTCAACCATATCAAAGGGAACCGAACTACCCGACACATACGCCACCATCAGTTTTGTCATTTTCAGTTTAACTTTGCTTGGCACTTGCCGAGAAAAATTCTCGGTATCAGCTCCTAGAATGAGACATTTAACCGAGCATGACATGACATTTAACTCTTATTTAACTGAGCTGTGAAGTCATTTATAACAACAGAATTAACTAAAAATCTTTCCTTAATATTTTGTAACTTGTAAATTGATTGTTAGCAATATCTCATTAAACCTAGTATATTACTAAGAATTTTACAAAAGGTCATCAATAAATAATAATAATTCATTTATTAATTTATATTTTTTTTTTTTTTTTATATTATAGGGGGCAAACGAGCAGACGGGTCACCTGATGGTAAGTGACTACAATCGCCCATGGACACCTGCAACTCAAGAGTCACAAGTGCGTTGCCGGCCTTTGAGAAAGGAATAGTTTCTTGAAGGTTTGAAGGTCGTATCGGTCCGGAATTATTACGAATTGGCACACATTATTACAGATCTTATATACCTAACATTAATTAGCTTAAAATATATGGATGCCTGTACTAGGGTAAACCTGTGCCACAGGCGGGAAGTGCACTTACAGACTTTTATTACATTATGTAATTAAATACTATAAAATAAATACTTAAACGTAAATCCAGAAAACAGACAAAGATAAAAAGCTACAAAAGTTTCAACAACAGTTTAAAACACAACACAGACCTTTCACGTTACTAAAAGAAATCTATAGTCTTCACTAAAATCTGAATCACCTACCGATTGAACACTACGCGATAAATGAATGAAAACGCGCTTGTCGCGACCTCTTCACTCACAAAACGCGTATTAAAACAAATAGTGCTGTAAAAATAAATCTAACTGCCTATAAAAAGTGCCATAACTATCACTTAAACGCCATTGTGTGCCAACGTCTTTTATTTCAATGCTGACGAAATGCATCAGCAACAATGTGGATGTGCCTTTACAATGACGCAAAAATTACTCCAAACAGGAACGTGTTTGTAGCAAGATGATATAAAAGTCGTTTAGTACAATTTATGGTTGACACTGGACAGCGGAAGACCTAGCCGGTCTGAGCAAAGTTCATAAATATTTATGAAATTACTCTTTAGTTTTGTAAAGACTGCATTTAATATTTGTTGCCAGTTAAAGTCGCATCTACGAGGGTGTGTAGATAAAGAACACAAATTAATTACAGTCTAACTGAAGTCCGACGATGCCGCTGCTGCGTCGCCACCGCGTACGCCTCTAGACTGTGTATACGCGATCGTATAAACACAGCCCGCAAGCGCATCCACGCCGCTCCGGCAACGACCGTTATCACACCGCCAGGATTTGGTTTTAACCGACTTCAAAAAAGTGGGAGGTACTCAGACCCGACTACTCTTACTTAATATAATTTTTTAATTGAAAAGGTATAATTCCCACGCAGTCATATATATATATAATCATCAGGATATAAGGATCTACTTATGGAATCCTAGAGAAATCGAGGGAACTTTTCAAATATTATAGGCACACCTATACACGTTTTCGATATCATTTATAGTAATTCGTACATTTGCTCTTAGAAAGCATCATTTGGTTAAGGAAAACTGGTGATGAAGACTGCCACGATGTAGATGGCAACCGAAACTACTCAATAATTAGGTACTTATTATTTAGTAGTTTCGGAGTTTCAGGTGTTACGATTCGATTACTTTGTTATGGTTGCTAAGCTATCTATGCTCGTCACAAATTCATAATGCATATGCTGAAGTAGTTACCAGGAGAACTCGTCAACATTAACCGACTTCCAAGAGGTTCTTAATTGGACTGAATTTTTTTTGTGTCTTTAATATCAATATTCATATCAATAACGATCTCAATAATTATTTTAATAAATTCAATTAAACTGAATTGGCTATACTAAAGGTTGGTCCCATTTAAATTTGAAGAAAACAACAACTCTAAGTGTGGAAAATTTAGGGATGAAAACGATAATTAGGTACCAATATCGGTCGTCCAATCCGGTACCAAGCTCGTAGCTCTTTGGAGCACACCTCTTACGCGTGTTCCACTCTACTCTACATATGAGGGCCAATCATAGGTCACGGCTTTGAGTACGTTCAATTTCTAGACGTTTCGGATGACCTGAACTGATCAAATCACGGGTAGACCTCATAATCATAACCGATAAAAGTTACGATCAAATATCGTTTAGTTAAATTGCGATTAATAAAACGGGCAAACTTCAGACGTGTTCAATTTCTAATATTAAAAATTATCTCTCTCAATATCTTTGATCGTTTAGCGGCTTAAACGAACGTGTAGAACATTCCATTGAAGCGGCTAAAATGATCAGAGATTTCCACTACCGAACGTGATACGATACAGGACCTCTTAAGCTAAGAGGCCTACAAGCATTTACTGAAGAAAACGTGAGTCGTATAGATATGTACCTAATGTTTATCAAGGGCCGAGGCGACCTAACACAATAATAATAAAGGCGGTTTATTAAGCCTCTCGCAACGACGACGCTTATCGCCTCCAATTAAATATCATTTTTATTAGAAATCCCCTGAAACGCCCCGTGATCACTTGACAACATCAGTTTGTTTTTTTTTATTACTTTTATGTTTTTTTGGACCGCTAATGTCTCAAATGGGCATAGGGTGACCCCACGAGAAGCGGTAACCGAGGCATCGGAGTTCTTCTAACATGAAAGGATAATATTCATGGCCAAAAACTGCAAATATTCTCGTAAAACTTTCAAAAACTACTTAGTACGTGAATTTTAAAGTAACTCCAACAAATTGGTTATCGTAACCATAAATCATTCTTTTCCTACTGTCGAGAGGGCCAAGTCTCAAGGGCCTTGTCACATAGTGACAGAGTTTATAGTCTTGAGATTATAATGCCAAACAACCTATGGGATGGCAGGTTTCATATTTTCAAGAATGTTATGAGAAATATTAATCAATGAAATATATTGCTTTTGCAGTAATAAAACCCCAAAATAAACCTGTGCACTATTATAACTTGTATCGACTTAGTAATTAAGAATACAATGCAGATATAGAGGTTAGAGACACATTCAGGTGTTTAATTTTGAAACTTGAAACTGAATCGTTTAACTAACGTTACTTTTGTTAACTTACTGTAACCGTTAGGTATTTATTTACTGAAAACTAAGTAAAATAACAACTAAGTCGAATAATATTTTGCCGATCCGGAATTCAAACCACGATCTCGGTCAAAATATTTTAATAGAGTAGAATAATTTAATACTTTTTATTGCTACTTATCAACCTAATAATATCCAAAGCTTGTAAATTCACTTTATCACTTAAAACTGATAATAAAGAGTGTAGTAGTAACTGATAATGAAGTATTTCGAAATATATTTACCAATTTTATTAATCCATAATCACTCGAGCTGCCAATCCATTAATCTGAAAAGATAAAACATAATTTTAGTCGCAAAGGTAGCGTAGATAAAAATCTTAATCTCTACTTTTACGATCCAAATAAACGTAATTAACCATCTCCACGTCTAAACATAAAAGGCTTTCTCAAATAAATTAGAATAAAAAACTGTTGATACCATTATTTATTTAAACGCTACGAAAGCATCACGATCCATAAAACGGAATGTGAGCCGCGGCCTTCGC
The DNA here is from genome assembly GCA_949752705.1 of Callimorpha dominula. NCBI lineage: Eukaryota > Metazoa > Arthropoda > Insecta > Lepidoptera > Erebidae > Callimorpha > Callimorpha dominula. The sequence goes on along the minus strand of OX457002.1, from coordinate 14,411,607 downwards.
AACAATGAATACAAAAAAAAAATACGCGGAGCCAAACTGAGATCGCTTTTCTTCAATGGTTACTTTATATGCAAATTCCTTGTAATAAAAGTGGGAACCCTTCTCTCTAGCTTTATATAAAGAGCGCAAGGCTCGAATCCGACGTTTTATGTATTCGCGAATCGAAGCTGTTTTATTGGTATCGGCTATCGATTCGACTCGTCCGTAGTCGAGAATTCGGCAGTAATGCCCGCTATTTCGAGTATTTCGACTGCTAGTCGTGCCTATTCGATCGCTATCAAAATTTGATTGCCTCGGATAAAGGTTCCATTTATATGCAGTTGTTGTTGCTAAAATTTATTCAAATCGTCACAAAACGAGCAACGGCAAGTAGGTAAAATATATTCCATGAATTATGTGGGAAGCATTCATATTTCAAAGTTGACATCATTGGATTTACACACGGAAACATTGATATGAATAAATACGGATACGATGACATGACTAGTACACATAAAAGATCAATCAATTGTTTACAAATGGTAAGTTTATGACTAATACCTTCGACGTAGAAAATTATTTGATCATAAATTATTTTTACCAGACTAATTTTTCTTCAGTATGAAATGTATTCCTAAATTATCATTGAAAAGACGTGGGGTCAGTATCCACATTCACGAAAAATTAAATTATTTACTTCTATATCTAAGTCACACTAATCAGTGTGCAATCTTTGGGTGGGGTAAGTAAAACAGTTACTCTATTTAATTAGTTAGGCTCTATTTAGTTAGGCACAGTAGTTCTAGTGGTCACCTCGTCACTAGAAATGTTTGTAGGTATGAGGGTGGTGAATTCAATCTCCCCATTTAAAATATATCTGTTGGATTCACTGATGATAATTATTTTAATTTATTGGTATATTTTTTGTCAGTTATGTGAAGGTTTATAAATGAAGTCCCAGCGATAAAGATTATTAAGGCGGGAGTTCTCTTGTAAACAAACACAATCAAACACAAGTTACCTACTCTATCGTTGTTTTTGATTATTTTGAATGCTAACCTCTTATTTAGAATTTTGAAATAGATGATAACCCTTCCTCATACACAACTGTCTGGATATAAAATAATATTAGGTAGGTACCCAAAACCAATCTCACCTCACGTGAGTAAATAAACTGCATAATATACGTTTATTTTCTTTTTTACTGAATTTCTATTTAACTGGGTCCAGAATATATGTATAAACATAATCTGAAATTAGTATACATATGAAACGGCCTTTAAAACCACCGTAACTCACTCAAGCTATACAAGCACCTAGATAGAGGTAGGCAGGCACCTAAGATAAAATCCATATTTATGTAGAGATATGTAGTCAGGTACACGAGATTACATTCTCGAGGCGAGGGCAAGGCGCGGCGTGTCGCCCGACAAGGATCTTATATTTCCATAAAACGTACATTTTACGAGCACACCTACCTACACAACCGCGGCCCCGCTTGAACCTTCCACTTCCTACAATGACCAAAAATGTAGTTCTATAAGCGTCTAAATATATAGGCATTAAGAGAGACTTTGGACTAAAAGCGTGTCTTCCTTTTATAGACTTATGTAGGTATGTACTTTGTCGACTCTTTATTTTGATTGATTTTAACAAGAAAAGGATTCGAAACTACTAACTAAATGAAGAGTTAAAATGTTAACGTTTTCAAGTCATCTAAGTTTGAGTTACAGGATTTAGAAAAAAGTCTATTTCTAGTAGGTACAAAAAATTCTAAGAACTCTGTCTATCTGCTGGTATGAGCATTTTCATATGAAACCTTCACGTACCTTACTTTATCTCACCTAAAGAATAAACAAGTGGCGAATGAGTAAAAAGTTCTGGTATACCGAATATACCCTTATTCACAGTCAACAAGCTGTGGTGTCACTGATATACCTATGCAAAATATGGCATACACTATGTACATGATTTGCCATTACCTATCACTACCTACTACTACACAAGTACAGTGTTGCATCGAATTCATTCGATGGCTTTCTCTTTCTCTGCACTTCTAAGTTCATCATCGCGTCTTAAGGGTCTGTCTATCCTTTGAGTTTGGCTTCATCAGTTTGTTTATATGGCATCTATATGGTCTCTTTTCTATAGAAATGGTGCTAAAGAAAAGAGACATTCATTGATTACATACTTAATACTGCATGCATCAAAATCTTTAGGTAATTCAAACATTTACAATGCTTCTTGCTTAAAAGTGATTGTAAATAGGTAGATAATTATGATTTTTCTAACTGTGACGATGAAGTAAGTAATGCTTGTGCTTACTCAGAATAATTGGATTATTACACTTAAAACATGTCAGTTTATACTTAATTGTATAGCACTGTAGATTAACATGTCCATTTACGTGTACTGTGCAATCAAAAAGCAATGAAAGGGTATTAACTCTTTCACCACGTCTTAAATTAAAATATTGTCATAGAGAACGTTAAACGCCAAGCGGTTCCCAATGATCTGCTCCACAAGCTTTATGACTTTAGTTTTAATAAAAATTTCTAATAACATTCCAACATCGTGTTCTACATTATCCCTAACGTTTATCATAACACTACCATCCATGCCATCATAAAACGTGAAATATGTAATATATCCAATTACTCTATATGTAGGTTCCTTTCATAATTTCCATTTCCAAACCGATTGGATCTCCTAAATTATTACACATAATGTTTGGTATCGCCGCCTTTTTTCATCTCCCAATAAGCATGTAACTAGAACCATGTTGCCTCCACTATAAACTTCATAACAAACTGCGACATGAGGCCATATCTTGTGTATATTATGAGCTTTTTCGTTTAAGTCAAAGCTTCAGTGTTACACTATTAAAAGGTCGTATAAATATGGCATAACATTCAAATCAATACCTAAACAGTTATATAACAAAGTTGATTTTACAACAATCATTGTAATGTGTGTTCGTTATCAAAAGTATGGAGAAGGAACGCCTTTTAGATGTTTTACTTAACTGTTAATAACACAGAGGTGTAGATATTAAACATGGACTTACTTGACTTTAAATATGTGTATTATTTTAAGAAAGCCAGACGTTAATGCACTTTTTATATCATTTTGACCAAATACGGACACAAGTTTTCGAAATTGCATGAGATCACCTACATATAGGTATATACACCTACTATAAATATTATCATGTTATATGCATTACGAGCTTTTAAAATAGTACTTACATGGTCTCTTACTGAGAAAAAACAATATTATAAAAGGTTTGCAGGTACTTAATAGGTACACAAATATGTACTAAATCATAGTAAGATAATTCTTCTAAATATAATAGTTAAATACAGTCTTGGTAAGATAAATCAAGCGTAATTTTTATCCCCGGTATAGTCCGCACGTTTAATGTTATATTTTCGGTATTCCTTATAGCAGTACCTAGTAGATTTTTACTAATATGACATTTGATAGTTTGTTTGTTTGTTCTTGAAGGATAGAAAAATAACTTTCAAGCGAGCGAAGCTGCGGATAAAAGCTAATAAAATATATTTTCAAGATTCTAATTGTAGTATTTTTAAAACAAACAAGTTCGTTAAACCGCTGAAGTAATTAGATACACCTACCTGTGCAATTTATTATTGACCATGTAATATTTTTTCTAGTAGTTCAGTATAAAATAAGATATTGTACTGGCAACATTATTTGATTAGTAACATAGTATTTAAAGTTGATCATTATGGCAACTTTTTTCTCTCTGTAAAAATTTCAATGTGAAAATGCACATTTGCTCTATAATAAAATTATTTTTTTACAGTAAAAAGTAACTAAAAAAGTTTGATTGTGTTAGTGTAGTAGACATTATGTGTAAAATATGAAGCATACTTCTGTTTAGACAATTCCTATGAGCACTAACATCAGCAAACGTACCTTACAGCATAAACGTATCTTAGACATTTTTACTTAACAGCTAAAGGCTTTCAAAGCCATTACAGTTGAAGTTCATAAAGATACTCTGTTAGTAACTGAAAAGTTCCCTCATCGCACTTCCATCAAACTGAAGTGCATCACTCAACGCACTAATAAACCTCCCTTCAGAGTTCCGTTCTCATTACGACAATGTTGCCAGGAACATCTAAATTACCTATTGAACACAACCTGTCCAACTGAGTTATAGGTACATAAATTACAGAGATACGCCCTCCGCAGTTATTGGTTTACGGAACCCTTGCTTGCTTGGTCAAAACTTCAATTAACTCTTATAAAAGCCATTACCCTCGAAATATTCGATTATGGTATCTCTCGGGTCGTTTCATTACCGGTTTTGGGCGGTGTCTGTGCCTTCGTGGCAGGCAGGTCGCTCCGTTGTACATTTTATTGAAAGTTCGATGTTCAGTTTACGTGCTTTACTGAGTAGTTTTTATTGAACCGCAATAACCACTGCATCGATAAAAATATCTTTACTTAATAAAAAAATACTTGCTTAAAATGGCATCCACGTATTACAAACCTCCTTAAAATCAACGTATTTATATCATTTGATAATATATTATCTTTTACATACGAGTACACCAATCTGTGCAAATAAATTTAAGTGTTTGTGCAAAATTTATGAATTGCCATTATTTTTATCACAAAGATTTGTTTTTTAAGACGAACGCAAAAAAAAAATTTTATGAAAGAATGATGGCCTTTGCAAAAGTACCAAGATAGTAAAGTAACCAGGGGAGAACCTATAGGTAAATTAATCATTTCAGTAAGGTACGTAACGTACGTCGTTGTGAGTTGAAATTCGATGAAACGAAAAACTCACACTAAAAAGAGACAAAGAAGACAAATATTTATAAATAGGATATAGCCTGAGAATGAGATAGAATACAAGTATACAGTGTTTCCTATAATCTTTGAAAAGAGACAAACATAGATATTGATAAATAGGATTTAGCATGCGAGAGAATGAGATAGAATACAAGTTTACCGTGTTTCCTATAATATTTGTCTTTGCGCCTGCGTACTACGAAAATGAAAATGCGTCAAAGTCAACGTGGCGTAATTTTTGTGCTTTGCATATGAAAATTTCTTGGGTAATTAATTTATGTTAATTATTTAACACATCTGTATTAATTTGACAAATAACTTTTATATAAATTATGTAAAATAAAATTTATTAACATTAATAAATTATTTGTGTTGATTTTACTTTTTATTTCTCATTCTCTCGTAGGCTACTTTTCCGAAGTTTCCCTTCTGCCGTGTGTGAATTGCACACACACACTTTTTATTTTATTTTTTAAAAACTAGAAACCGGGTGGGTTTTTAGTTTTAGGAAGACTAGAAACCCACCCGAACCAAGACTTCGCACGGGCAGCAGAGCATAGTATAAATATGTATATATGACTACATTCATTTTCCAATCGTAGAGTCGTATCAGTCTCCTGTGTCGAGCATATCTGTTAGATTAAAATGTAAAAACACACTTGTAAAAGTTTAACTACTGACCTCAATGTTAAGGATAGGGTCAGTTTTAATCTAGATAAAATACAGCAAACGATGATCTAATTTCATTTCATATTTTTTTATCAAAAAATCACTTCAAAATTACTGGAGTGAATTGTTTGGTATGAAAACAGTTTTGACCTAGGTAGATAAAATGCAGAAAACCATGGTCTAATCTAAACTATTTTCTAGTAATATTTTTACGTTATTGTGTGCTAATATTAGCAATTAAACATATAGCGTTTTTTGCAGTTTAACTGATCTTTTTATGATGAATAACTCCGTAATATCTGCATTGTTTTCATTATATCTCTATTTGTTTACGCGGCGCACCTTAGTAAAGCTCCCAGTCGGTCTGTTTTGTTCCGACACCTTCATTAGTCGTTGTTATCTTTCAGCCAATTTACATAAAACCTTAAATAATTATACACGTAAACCTTCCTTATGAACCACTCTGTCCATTGGTAAAAAACGAATGAAAATCCATTCGGTTGTCTTAGAGTTTGTCGCGTTCAGACAGACATACGCGGCTGAAGGACTTTTTGTAATAATATTGTAGGTACCTACTGATAGTAATATTGGGCAGAACTTTCGAGGCATTATGATTTTGTTATTAAAATTGGCATCTCAGCAATCCACATGAGCCCAAACGGTCCTGTACGGAAATACTATCAAATAAAGTAAACCAAATCCAAACACATAAGCCAGGATAGTAAAACTACAATACATGTGGCACATGCTCCAGAAGAGACATTTGGCTCGGGGGGTCGGCTCCGGCTGCGTCACGTTCACATCAACGTTAGCATTTCTTTTGTGAACGCACCGAATTGCGCACATAAAACTCCGAGACCTGTTTTGCTACGTGATGTCTTTAGTATTTTTACTGCCTATATTGCCCGATATATTCTTATCAGCAAGACGAGGGAACTAGGTCCATCCCTTTCTATTATAGAAATGTTCAAACATAAAATTCCGTCGTTGCCAGAAAATACTAAAGATATATACGACAACCATGTTCGACGAGGAACTTTGCGAGTTCCGTAATTAATGTTGCAAGAAGATATTGCCGGGAAAAGTTTTTTCATCATGTTCCGCGGAGGCAGTGTTGTAATGAGCGCCCCCGCGGCGTTACATCGTAAAAACACCATACAACTTAATAAATAAAACTGGAATTCGTGAAGATTTATCACGAGGCCCATATTGCGATTCGTGACTCGAGCCCGAGGCGTGTTTTTGCCGCCTATCTACGAGGATAAGAGCTGCGGTTGTAAAAAATATAGATAATGTCATAGACGCGGCCGGCTTCTCATATGTACTAAAGTCCTTGTTTGAAATATTTTGACAGTTCTGAGTAGAAACAGCGTATGGGGCGGGAGCACCGCGCGGGTGTTCCTTCGTGGAAACGATGTTGTTATTTATCATATGTACGTAGATACATACTTATATGAACACAATCGTCGGTGAGTATTCGGGCCATATTTTGGGATTATGGTTACGAGCACGCACAGTGTAGTCTCAAAAAATATTTCGATAATCGTTACTGGAATCATGAACTTTTATGTGGAATTCTCATGCAGCAAATATAAATAATAAAAATTATTATTATATTTCTTTTTGAAATACCTTGATAAATTGACCTAAATAACGCGAGGGTTGGAAATTACAGGAAAATTAATTTAAACAATAAATGAAACGTTTGAATTTTGAACCTTTAATGGGTAGTTGACATGACAATTTAGGACCACGTACCTATAGGTTCGAAAAGAGTTTAATAATTGACTTTTATAATCATTCTTTAAAAAAATATTACGTGTCTACATAACATATTTTTATAGGTTCCACCAAAACCCACGGTGCCAGATAACCAGTTACAAACCGTAATTTTGAATATTTCATATGTTCTTATTTTATTATTTTTAAATTACAATTTAAGATTAACAACGTGTATAAACTTGTATTTAAAGAGAACGCTAACATAAATATGTACCTTCCTAGACAATTTTTATGGTTATAATATATGTATCTACTCGTACATCAGATTTTTTTTTACATAAAGTTTACATACCTACCTACATAAAATATACAAAGGAGGATTGTTTGAAATTCCGTCACGAAGTCTTCGTGTATTCCTTACACGTACCGGGGCGCAGGTGATACCGTGAGAGACACGGTTCAAATTTTATTGTTATTCCCACTCTGCGAATTGAATTTGAAAGAAGCGAGTGCCAGCGATCAATACTGGAGTACCCACGAGGTTGAACTCACACCCGTATTTGTTTGCCTACCTCCATTGTACAATGTAGGTACATGGTAGGTATAGTGCCCACCTCACATTGGAACTAATATCTAGGCGTTTAAAGACAGCGATCACCACTTATGCCGCGTTCCAATAAAGAAAAAACGAAAAACGTCCGTAAGCAAAACGAATCGTTTCTTGTTTATTGGAACGCGGCATTAATCAAACATACAGTTTGCTTCTTTTACTAGTAAATTAGATTTTTTTTTCAGAACCAGATTTTTTTGTTTGCTAAATATTTCACTGTAGTACCTATTTGTAAACATACGTACGACTTTATGCACTTTGAATATGAATTAATATTATTACAATGAAAACACACACGGTATGTAAGCGGAAGTATATTTAACAAAGTAGGTAAGTAAAGTAAAAGTAAGTATATTTATTATGGTTTTTAAAGTTACTTTTCCTGGGAGTGATTCTTGAATATGAATATTTAATATTCATGAAATCATTCAAATATTCAGGAATATTCAAAATATGAAATCTATTGCGAGTCTGGCCCTCTGTACTATCCAACTGATTTCCTTTTTTTTTAATGAAGGATATTGATGTACAGATTTGTTATCAAGCATTGGCAAACACATAACTTGCCCTCTTTTTAAGTTACCTATACTCAAACGCGATTTCCTACTAAACCTTTTCATACATTTCTTAGTCTATAGGTTTGGACGATTTGGACGAGCTCTTTTATTTGAGCTATTTTATTTAAATACCTATATACCTATTTATATTTTAAAAATGTATCCAACGTATAGTTTTTACACAGTATGGGTTAGACTAATAATGTTTTGTAGATATACATAATTTAAACTTCGTCGTCTATAGAATAATATAATAATTTTAATTTGTACTATTTTTTTTTCCTTTTATACACTCTAATAATAATTTAAACTCTAATAATCTAATAATTATGTATTTTATATACTACAGAGCTACAGTTTTTAATTTTTAGTAATTAATTTGGTATAGTATTTATGTTTTAAATTTTATTGTTTACCTACTGCAATCATAATAATAAAGATGTGCCTTTGCGTGTATATTTTTAAATATAAATTACAAGAATAAGGCACATCCGGATAAATTGTTGATACTTCAATTAATAGTTATACCTACTCGTATCTTATGTACACAGTTTAGGTAATAAAGAGCTATTCTATTCTATTGCCTATTTAAATTAGTTGAGTTGGAGGGAAGCTCAGGTAGTCAACAAGGAGCAGGGACAAACTATTGAGCGAATAGAAATCTATTTACTAGAACCAATATTTAATCTTAGTCAGATGTATGTAGTCCTGTCGCAAGGAAAATACTTAAAAAATGAGATGTTAGAAATCATACCTACGGGTCGACGCAGAGTCAATAGATAGTGTTTGGAAAGAAGTACTGTGAAATCAGTATTATCCAATTATATTCATAATTTTTCATCTCCTGTATTCAATTTAGGTTAGGTTTTAATTACTCATCATATCTATAGGTAAGAGCATTGTTTTTAAATTATATTATCAACACAATTGGTGCGAGGCAGCTCGGGTCTTCTAGTTTACTAATAAAAACATATTTTTAAATTTACCTTTAAGCTGTGTAATACCTACCTATAGGAAATTAGTACGATATATGTTTTTCCCCACTAATTAATTTAGCTCAACCTTTCATCTCAAATAGTAGCTGTTTTTGCAAATAGTAACACAAATAAGAAACAGGTCCAATGTTTTATTTTCGCAAAACTGTGTCTAATATGTATCTAAGTTCTACTAATTTGTACCAAGGGTTAATGAAGTTAATATACATTGTCTTTGACCTATGGACCTTAAATACAACATAATAGGTATTTTTTAATACCCATTGCTTTTCAGCGTTTTCTATAGTGCTAATTTTTGTTGACTTATGTGGGTAATAAGGACTTAAATCTATATACCTATATAAAAATAAATCCCTATTTCCCTTGGTCATGGCATCGGGCTTAAGCGGTTGGACCAAAAGGGAATATGCATGTTGTTTAAATTTACTTGATTGATTTCCCCTTGAATCTTTATTGTCCAGATATTATGCCTAAACAATTATTTTCTTATTTAGTTCGTGTTTAATTGCAAAAAATATCAATTAAAATATGCAAAATAATTGCGCGAAATTCAACTTTGCAAAACGCTTCACCATTGGTCGAAACAAAACATGACGTAACATTCCACGTTTTGTCATTTATCGGCGCCTATATTCGTAGTGTTACGGAGGAAGATAGGTGTTCCTGTGGTTTTTGCTCTTAGATAGTGCAATTAAGGCATTCTAGTGATATTAGAAATCAACTAGGACAATGACTGAATATAGTTTTGTCAAAGCACAATCGGACAATCTACCGAAAATAGGTGCATTCATGATCACTATTTATTTTGCATCAAATCCAGATTTTTCGTCCGCTGAGGTTAAAGGAAGGTAATTATTATAATACCTGTTATATTATTATCTAAAGGATAGGTAAGATATGTATAGTTAGTTATATTCATGAAGTATTTATTGGACTTTTGTTACCTAGTTTAAGTAGACAAGCAAGTTGCCTTCTGCTTGATATTTAAAACAAACATAAATTACTACTGACTAATTCCTGACTAATTCACACTATACTAGCAATTAAATTGTAATAATACATTAAAGTTATCTTCACAACAATATAAACACGATGTTGAAGATACTTCATCTCTTCTCATTAATGTACACCATTGTCTTCGTATTTTACATTATTATTTTATACAGGAAAAAATACTGTATTGGGTGTACTTCTTATAATGTTTTTACACTTACGGACAAGGCAATTCCTATAAAATAGTTTTTTAACTTTATCCATTGTCTATTAATTACAATAAATAGTAAATACAACTGGAAATCGGTATAAAATTACTGTAACACTTCAAGTAAGTTTATGAAACAAACACTGAGCGTGGAACGTGACGTCATCCAAGGCCCGCGAAATATGGCGGCGTTTAAACAGATGAAATTTTATCAATGTTTTCAATGTTATTTTAAAAATTAATTTGAACATTGCCAAGGTTATTTATATTTTTTATTAGGGTAGAATGATGGAACAAGTCAATAAAAGATAAAAAAAAAATACATGCATATTCCCTATTTGGCTAATGCTTTTTTTTGTGAAAGAAAGAAATAAGAACAATAGAAGAAAATTAGAAAATCTAAGAAAACTTAACGAGGGTCTTACGCGTGTGAAACCACGGGGCGCAGTTAGTACCTTATAAACTTACTCGAATACATACATCAGTATGGAATCATGCAGGAAATGATACCAATGTATGATTTGTTATTTAATTATAAGAATAAAATGCTTGAGTCCCAATTTTAATTTTGTTTTAGAGCCTTGGCTTCGATTCGAGCTTACAGGGGTGCTATTATCTGAGCCGTTTTATCTCCAATGTAATCTTGTTAAGAGGCCCGCATCCCTCGCACCCTCAGCCTCTGGCAGGGAAGCAATAATGCTGAAATCCCGGGTTTTTGGCGCTTAAACTAAGCCAAGCATTACCGTGAAATCCATAGTAAAATTAGTGTTTGTTTACACCTATCAGTCTACTTTTTAATTATAAATTACTAGATCAAAATACATTTGCCTGTCATAGATAATCGGATAGAGGATGGAATTTTGACATGTAAAAAAAACGTTGGTGGGCTTTGTTATAATATTTCATTGTACATTTTGATTTGATTAGATAGGTATTCGATATTAGATAGATAGAACATCAAAAAAAGGAGCAGGAGGAGAAAAGGAACTTTTACCTCCTTTCAAAAAAAGAAGAGGTTCTCAATACGCTATATTTCCGACAATTGCAAACCGATTTCAGTTTAAAACAATCATTATATCGTCTAATACTCAATGTTGGTCCCATTCAAATTTCCCATTAAAATATGATATTGCTACTAGTCTTAAGTGCTGTCGCCACTTCAAACACTCTTATTTATTTAATTAAAAATAGGGCCAAACTATAATAGATGATAACACTGTTCACTATTTAATAAAAATAAGTTAATAGACTAGAGAGATTATTTTGACTGGTTATACCGGTAACGCAATACTATTGGTCGATGGATAAATATTAGCAAATAGTGGGATTATAAAAGGGTAGAAATAAGGGGAAATCTATTGACTTGAGTGCGATTAGAGATACAAACAACTTGGCAGTTACTGTTAGTGATTTTCATAGTTTATATCAGTGGATGTGAGACTTTTCCTTACATAAGTGACCTTTTTATGATACATCTAGGTAGAGTAAGCCCTTGATACCTAAATACCAAACTTTTTTTATTTTACCCTTCTTACCAACAAATAATAAGCACATGATTCTCGTATTTGTACTAACTTTTTTCTTTTATTTAATCACCTGGTAGGTACTGCTTTTTGTAGACTATTCAATAAATAATTATTTTGTGTTAAAAATTAAACTACCTAACGGGGTAGATACCTCGCATACAGTAATATATGACGAATTTTTGGGAGAGGGTGGATAATTTTTTGCAGAAAATACAAACATTTTCATTATGTAAGTCTTTAATCAACATTATTATTGTACTATAGAGATTAATCTTTTTAGGTACAATATTAGGTATGTTTAAATTAAAAACTACAAAACTATTAAAAGAGAATGCCCATTTCTGGTTTCACTTTTAGACGTTCGCGTAATTTTTTCAAATGTTAAAAAAAAATATTGATTTTAATGTGACTTTTCGACCCTAAATCTCATGTATAGAACTTGGGGTTTGAAATTAAATCTTACAAGGACTACAACTTGAATCAATTACCATTTCCATTTTAAATAAAATGTTGCCATTATATAATATAATAATAATTTCTTTTATTCCATAAAAAGGAGCTGTAGTACAATACATAAAGTAATTTATAATAATAACAACAAACACTTAAGTAATAACTACACTTAGCGGTTAAAGTACTGTCCTCTTAAATAGGCTACATAATAGCCTGTAGTAAAGAGAAACAGTGCCACCTCCTCGCAGATAGGAAATACAGTGTTTGAAAATATAACATTATCAATCATGTGAGTGCTAAATATACCTTAATATTCATATGTATTCTTTCGTTTTTGTATTGTACCGTGTGTGTGTGTGTGTGTGTGTGTGTGTGTGTGTGTGTGTTTGTGTCATGTTTATATTGTATTGTAGTTATTGTGTTATTATAGTAAAGAACGTAAAAATGATTCCGTTTCATCATAGGCTGTATTTTGAAGAAAATTTTGAACAACTTCCTTACATTCATAATATGATAGATTGTAAATAAACGTTGCAGAATTTATTTTATTATATAAATATGGACCAAGATAAAAGAAAAATCTTTTTGTGAATGAATATTTAGTCCGAGGCAGGGAGCAAATTTTATCTCTACGACGGTGGTTAGCAAGCATAACGTATGGCGTATTACGATGTTGCAAGAGAATAGTTTGAAGTATAAAGTTTTGTCTTACATTAAGGACCCTACAATTTTTATAAAGTAACGTTGTTGAATATAAAATCGGTTTGAAAGTTGCAATCTTCAGTATGGCTCTGTGCGCTAATTCTAATGGGTAGATAATAGTTTTACACGCCCCACCCCAACAAGAGATACAATAAGAAATTATAGAGTGACAAAGTGCGTAATATACTTTAAATACTATACATTTGTTAGCAACATACCGAAGGGTTTTGAAAATATAAATTAGTTTACGCACTCTGCATGTCAAGGTGTTTATGTGAGGTCTAAAATTTAAATTTCTATCTAAAACTACACCGAGATACTTTATATCATTAACGCTTTTAATTATTGGACAGCAGCAGTTAGGATTTATTTCAAGATTACATACGTGCGGTGCAAGTGTGATTGGAGTTTTAGGTTGAGAAACAGCGCTAATCGAAAAAGTTATGAATTTTGTTTTACTTGTGTTTAGTGTTAGGGTATGAGATAAAAGCCAGTTAAAGGCAGACGTGAAGCCATTTTGCGCTATGTTTTGGAGATCTGACCAAGTATTTGCGAAAAATGTAATTGCAGTATCATCTGCGTAAGAAATTATATTTGAATTTGGAATCTTGAGATTGCAAAGGTCATTAATGTAAACAAGAAACAAGGTTGGTCCGAGTACGCTACCCTGTGGTACACCGTATTCTACGGGAAGTTCGTCACTTAAATTATTATCAATTTTTACCATTTGGGTTCTTCCTGTAAGATAACTTTCAAAATACTGATGCTGAAGTCCTCTGACACCTATGCTTTCAAGTTTTTTTAAAAGGGTATGGTATCGAACGCCTTTGCGAGATCCAAAAACATAGTAAGTACTTTTTTGTCACTATTGAGGTTCGTAACAATATAATTAGTAAGTTGGTGGACCGCGTCAGATGTCGATTTATTTCTGCGGAAACCAAATTGTTGGGATGATATTAAGTTATTATGTTCCAAATAATTTCTCAACCTCTTATTAATTAGGCGTTCGAGTACCTTAGAGAAGGCACTAAGCACTGCAATCGGACGATAAGTAGTGACCAAATGCCCGTCTCCACCCTTGAAGACAGGATGTATAATTGCCTTTTTGAAAGAAGTTGGAAAGACACATGTCTGAAAAGAGAGATTAAAAATATGGCATAACACAGGTGCAAGAGTAGAGCTGTATCTTTTAAGCACCACAGATGAAATGCGGTCCCATCCTGGTGCCGCATCAGACTTCAAAGAACCGATTGTTGATATAATCTCATCGCAATCAGTTGCTTCTAGAACAAATGAAGATGCCGGTGTGTAAACACTCGAGGTGGGTGTTTCTGGAAATTGTGTTGAACTAGTGTTAATGTTATTTGCAAGTTCTTTCCCAACGTTTATAAAGAAATTGTTAACTTTATTACATGACTGAGATACTGTGTGTGAGAGTGATAACAGTTGTGAGGATGAATGTGTCGTTTTAGACGTGTTGGTAATGGTTTTTATAGCGTTCCATAGCGCCTTGGTATTTTTTCCGGCACTTTTTATCTGCTCTGAATCATATTTCCATTTAGCCTTTTTTTAAATTGCAAAAATTTCTATAACGCCTATATGTTATTATGAATGTTTCATTATTGGGGGACAGTTTTAATTTTTTATGTATGGCATCCCTGTTTCGAATGCATCTCAGTAAGCCCTTGGTTATCCACGGCTTCAGAATGCGTTTCCTTGCGGACACCTTTGATGTTTTTGTATTATCTGCTATAGCTTTTGATATTACATTTAGTAGTGTATCAGTTGCAATATTGGGATCTTCCATCGTCAAGATAGGCGTAATATCTAATTGTTCTATTGTTTCATCCAAAGATACAAAGTTAATTTTTGATACGGTAGACGCAGGGGCTTTAGGTGTTGTTTTAATTTTTAGGCATATTAGGGATGAATAATGGTCTGTAATGGTTGACTCAAATATTAGAGTGGTGGCTGGGTTCTTTGTACTTATGAATGTGTGGTCAAGGCAACTATTACCCCTTGTTGGCAAGAGATGTGCAGAAAGGAAACCATGATATGCAAGACAGTTAAGATATCTTTGGGCTCGGATGTCAGACGCAGATTTTATGTCCAGATTAATATCACCAGTTAAAACAACAGAACGAAATTTACAAAGCGATGGCAGGATGTTATTTAGTGAGGATAGAAATGGGTCAATGTTATCGATAGAAGGTGACCGATATATGCACAGTATAGCTGTATCTAATTTGGTTTGTATTAAAAGTCCAGAAGCAGAATTATTAAAGTCTGGTTCTTCTACAGTAGACTGCATAGAAGATTTGGTAAACACGATAACACCATCACACACATCACACACATATAAAATAAACCATTAATGGTTGAATACAAATAAACATCGTTTTAATATAAAATGATTAAATAATAATATACGTGATAATAATTCGTAATGTCACATTAAAATATATTGCAGTTTAGTAATCTTATTATTTCGTGTATGTATTTGTAGGAGAGTCGTAGTTTATGTAGTGAATGTATACTTCAGTGTTAGTTTTGCCTTAATTTATACATGGTATCCCTGTCAAAAACATGATGCCACAAACATTATTAAAAAAAGATACCGTTTGTCGTGTCACTTCTCAGAGGAATTTATTGTTCTTAGTGTCACCTCACTTTGAGAGCACTTCTCTGACTGCCACAGCCAGCATCGGAATCCTTGGCGTCGATATATCGAGCGAAGTAAGTAGCGTGGCGTAGTGGCGAGGTGACCACTTAAACCATTGCGCCATCCGTGCAATCGTCCTTCAAACCTTCAAGAATAGCGTACTCCTATCTCAAAAGCCGGCAACGCACTTGTGACTCTTGAGTGGAAGGCAGTTGTAGGTGGTGTCATGGGCGACGGTAGACACTTACCATCAGGTGACCCGTCTGCTCGTTTGCCCCCTATAATATAAAAAAAAGTAACGATGCCACCGGATTTTTTGGGAGTGATGGATATGGTCTGACGCATACCAATTGATAACTGTAACTTCCATCCAACGCCATCCGTAAACTTTGAAGCATTTTTTGCGTGCGCAAGCCACGCGAAAAATGCGTCAAAGTTTTAGAAGTAAGTATTTGCTGCTACATAACTTTTAAAGTATTCATAAATTTCCTTTGACTTCAACGTGGGAGAGTCATGCTTCGGCACGTATGGGCTGGCTCGACTCCGCTCGATACCCCATTCCCGTCCTTCCCCTCTCCCGTCTCTACCTTCTTCCCACTCCTCCCCTCACCCCCTCTTCTCCTAATCCCATCTTAAAGGGCGGCAACGCACTTGTGACTCTTAATTTACAGGTGCCCATGGGCGGCGGTAGTCATTTACCATCAGTTGGCCCGTCTGCTCGTTTGGCTCGTATACCATAAAAAAAAAATGGTTCATTAAGTACGCACCTAGGTGTTAATAATCTTTACTATTTATTTTAATTAAAAATAAAACGGCAATTACAATTCTATATCATAGAGGTTGTATTATAGTAATATAGGTACTGTATCCTCATGTAGTTTTTTAATATACTCTGTGGAAGTGTCTTCAGTGTCATTTAATTTTTGATCCTTATTTTAAATTAAATTTTGTAGGATTTATAATTGGCTGAAGTTTATATTGTCTTTTTAGGTATCATGATATGGAATTGCTTACCAAAATTATCAAAATGTTGCTGCTGTGTAACGGATCTGAAAACAGCTTCTGCGATTATCGCTGTTCTAGGCATTGTTAGGACGTTTGTATTACTTATTAAGGCGTTTGCTAGTTACACAGAATTTTCTCCCCACTCTCCACTCATCAGACAGTAATGTTTCATTGAAGAAATATCTCAAGAATCACCTAATAAAAACAAGTACTTATAATCTGATAATTTGGTATTGCGGTTACAAGTAAGGGACACACCACTCATGATGCTTCTAGCAACGCTGATCAGTGATTTTGCTATTATTATTTGTTTCGTATTAATATGGAATATAAAACAAAAATAAATATATCTATTTACAAATCTCCTGCGCGTATTCATATTCAGTTTAAATAATTTTTTCCCTTTTATCATTCAATATAACACTTCACTTTTGCGATTTCGCCGATTCTGACTACAGTTTATATCGGCTATATTCCATATCTCTGACAGATTACAAATTTCGACAGGTAACAAGCCCAGCAGTATCCTGGGCTGTAGTACGACACGCATACGTAATAAGGGTCTCATGTTTTTTGACCAGCCGTGAAGATCGAAGAGATGTAGTAGATATACAGCTTAGTCATTCCGTAAGTATTTATTTTTTTGCGTATTAATTTTTTTTTTTTATAAATATTCAGGTATATGATGTGGTGATACTAATACTGGTACTGGTACCAGGCCACTAAACGATGAATAAATTCACTGCACCCTCGCAATGACAAGTCCGCATCTTGATATGACTTCATAAGTTGATCTATAGAAACAGCAAATAAACTATCATGTAGATAGCTAGGTACAACAACACACATTCAATGGCACAAACATTTTCATCCATTTAAATTTGATATCGAAAATAGATTTAAAAATAGATAATTGCAACGGTGGCGACGGTTTATCCAATAATCAGGTATTATGTATTCATTGCAGTATTTTGGAACCAGGTTAGGTTGGAATAACAACTTTGCCACTTTGGATGTAGTACAAACATCTTATTCATTTAGTTTGTCAAATCCGGACAAAATCTAATTAGTACATTATAACTTTTTCAGATAAGTTTCGGTTTTGGTGCAAATGCCGGTATAGGACCATCCTGCCTAGGATCTGAGAAAAGACCCGTGGCTGAAGAAGCGGAGCTACCACCCCAACCGCTAAACTCGACCGGAGCCTCTAAGTCAAATTTTTATTTATCGGTTAGGTGGGTTGGCTGGGTAGTGCTTATTGCAGACTTCGTGTTCTTGACATACAGTGTTTTCTTTTTATTTAGACTTTATCAGGTGGGTACAATTTAATTATGATTTTATT
Organism: Callimorpha dominula; assembly: GCA_949752705.1. Taxonomy (NCBI): domain Eukaryota; kingdom Metazoa; phylum Arthropoda; class Insecta; order Lepidoptera; family Erebidae; genus Callimorpha; species Callimorpha dominula. The sequence continues at coordinate 14,393,354 of OX457002.1, read as the reverse complement.
TAGACTTAATTGTTTAAAAAAATTAAATAAGTTGGTAGATGTGCGAATCAACACGACTCACCATATGGGGTTGTGGGTTGGCTTATTAAGTAGGTATTTTTGCTACTACTTACATAAAAGAAAATGAAAACAATGAACAATCTTTTTGATTTACCATTTGTCTTCCCAATTGTGTTTTTGGGCTTGTGTAGGTACTTATAATTAGGTACACAATTTCTCAACAATCTTACAATAATCTTGGGCCGGTGAACTTGTTCAACGCCTTGAAAGTATATAAAAGTGTCAATGTTTTTTCAATACTGAATTTATTTTCATTTTTCAGCCGAAATCTGCAGGATATCAGACAAGTTTAATTTTGCAATTCATGTGGGCCTGTATAGTGTCTATAGCGTTATCGTTTGCCTACAGCATGCTGTACGTGTCTTCGTGTATAACAATCGGGGCATCATTCCCTATATTTGATTTTTTCTTCTCAATCTTCGATGTCGTTTGTAAGTATACATCCTTACTAATATTATAAATTCGAATATGAGTTTGTTTATTTGTTACGTTTTTACGCCCTAAATACTGAACCGAGAATTTATTTGCATGCGAATTGACCCCTCCATGATAATCATGAAGGGGTCAATTCGCATGCAAATAAATTCTATCTGTGCGACTCAACATCTCTAAGTAATATTATTATTAAAAGGGTTGTTGCGCGTGAACGGATTCGTGCGAAACGGCCACTAAGACTTTAAATTTAGTTATTTTAACTATTAATGATACATTTACAAATTGCTGATTTTTTTATTTCACTATTAAACCTATAATAACTTTATTGTTATTCAAATTGAATTGTTTACATTCCGAGAAATAAAACATTTTACTTAGTTTTACGGATTCATGGGAAAGTTTTATTCTTTCTGCTAAACTTTCTCATCTCATCTTAAGAAAGACAACTCCCGCATGAGGAATTACTCCTGGACTTTACAAACATACAAACAACGAACACAAAGAACACCCAGACTCCTGTTACATAGCAGTCAGGGTCACTAACCACTAGGCCAACAAGCCAGTCAACAACTTTGGTGTTTTAATTAAACATAGGTTATAGTTTTTGTTGCAATTCCATAAGATATTTAAAGACAACTTTGGTCTCTTCGCTGAGATATGATAAATTGATAACGTCTCAGAATAGCGACTATCACTTAAATATCGCAATCTGTATGACGGGCGTTGCTTATCGCCGCGCACACTGAGTTTTGTGGCACAAAGCACGCAGGGGTGTCAAGCGCGGCGCCGCCGCCGGACTGGGGGAGCGAATGCGGCGGCCATGTTGCCATTCCGTTTTGGAATGTGCTTCGAATGTGTTGTTTGGGTTTTCGCGTGTAGGTTTTTGTTTTATAAAGTTAGCAATTGTTCAAAATTATTGTTGTTATCGTTGTTTTGTTACTGTTACCCTGGTTTGTTGTTTGTTGTATCTATAACATTATTGTTTTGTGGGGGATATTATTCCATAATAACCAATCGCTCAGCACTTCGAGGTGTTTCTCAAGTAAATTGAGGTCTTCTAGTTAGGAACATAAGAGTGGTTCTGTATTTATGGTCAATGAGAAAAATATGGTGATTATTGTTTATAAATATGTCCAAGAGACAGAGCAAGTACCAATCTCTCTCTACACGTGTACAAGACTGAACTCGCAGAGAAAACCGCAAATATATTGGGAAGTGGAGTAGCATCAGTGTAGGTACATAATTATCAAAGAGTACAAAAAAGAAGCTAAACCAACTCCGAAACGGACAAGTAAATTAATAAAAATTACTGAAAAATAATGATTTCACAAAATTTGCTATAAGAAAAAAGTGCATACCTTTTTCTAAAAAAGAGAATTGTCAACTTTAAACAAAGTACTTAAAGCTGTTAATGACGATAAAACATTACCCGATTTTAAAACCTACCGAACTCTACTCTTAATTAAAAGAATTAAAATATAAATTTATAAAGAGGCAACGAAAACATCTATCATAATATCATTCTATGGGTAAAAACGTGGGTTAACGAAGGGTTGTTTTACTTTATTTTTATGAAAATCCATGCATACAGCTCACGCATTAGTCCCGAAGATTAACATATTAACTTCATCCTTCAAACCATAAGTTATTAAATGTAATAAATTGTCTGTCGCCTCTTACGAAATCTTTTAGAAGAAATGAGGTTACTTAGTGACCGATATTTTATGTTCTATTTTTTCAGATCACACTGTAGACAAAACGTGGGTTGATAAAAACATGAAATCAAAACGACAGGCTTTTATGGAAGGTTTAAGTGTAGGAGCAAAGAACACAATATCAAAAGGAAAGAGACTAATAGGGACACATATCCCTATGTGTCCGGTACCCTGGTACAAATCCATCTTTAATCTCGTAAAGATGGATTTGTACCAGAATATTATACCAAAGTAGTATATTTATACCAATCAGAGTTTATTTTGAATCCAAAAAAAGCACCGGTGACTGTCATGAGTTCATGAACGCGGATAAATTTTAGAAAATGCAGTGATAGTTATGGAAAACGCTCCATATCACTCTCGCAAAATAGAGAAAACCCCAACATCAAAGTGAAGAAAAGCTGGTTTGCCAAATTAGCTGGTCAGATAATGGTATTGGCATATGGTCTTTCCGCATTTAGACTCATAGGCGGTCCATTATGCGTTCAGATAAGGCTGACTAGTTAAGCCAGCCTAGCTCCTTCCAGAAGCACAGACGCCTCCTGGCGCGTTCACTCCTAGAAAGGAGCGACCTCGCACCCGCGAAGATATTTGCATTCCAGCATAACGTGGGCAGCCGTTTATGGTGCATTGACTGTCGCATTGATGGTGAATATGTGCCGGTTTAGGGACAGCAAAGATATTACTTTCGATAAAAGCGAACTATGAGTATAACATTAATCAAAAATAGTTATCAATCATTAAGAATATTACATTGCGCATACGCAAAATCAAAAAATATTTAAATTTATTTTAAGATTACCATTATTGCGAGCTTAACCCTATTGAGTTAATTTAGGTTAATTTATAAGGGCATATCGCAAGCAACAACACAACTTTTAAATGGCCAGAAGTTAAAAGATGGTTAATTGAAGCATTGAAATGCATTGATAATATAATTAAATAAGAGGATGGATTGTTGCAAATTGATAGCAGGGTAGGCGAAGCTATTAACAGTTTCATAATAAACGTCACCGACTCTGATTCTTCCTCCGAGCCTCTGCGACTTCGTCAAGTTCTTCATCCGGTGATATTAAATATTACAAAAACTATTATAGCAATATGGCACAAGATGATAGAATATAGTGGAGGGGAGGCCTTTAGCTACATAACTTCAGGCTACTCAATAATAATAATTTACAATGATAAAAATATCGTTTATCCCTTTAATTTTTTATTATCTATCGGTAATAAATAATTAGCTTGCCGCAATCTGTAATGAGTTATTTTTTATCAACTCTTAGCGAACAGACTATAGTGATATAGCAGTAAACATTATCTCTTAATTTTTTTAAATCAATTTCGTACGTGACTTATTTTGTTTTACCTATCAGCAGTTAAGGTATGTGAAACCACCTTTAGCTCGGGTAAATAGAATTGAAAATTTAAAATAAAATGATTATTCAAAGTTCTGTTCATAATGCTTTCTTTCATTAGACTGCTATTAAATAAGGATATTTTTGGTCAGCGGACATTCTATTGCTGGTAGGTACTCTAATAGATGAAGTACTAAAAATCGGCTCTTAATTACATTTATTTTGGTTTTATAATTTCACTTAGTACAACCACGTGAGTTATTGCATTGCGATAGTATCAAGTTTAGATGAACTAGTGTTAAAAATACAGTACGACTTTACCTAGATGTAAATACACACGCCATCTAAAAAAACTACATCTCTAAAGAAATAGGTGCCTATATGTCTTTCACGGCTTGCAGTCGCTAAAAGCCACGTACTCGTATGCGTAGTTAAACTCACAATAAAGAACGAAATGCATCAGTGGATATAAACTGAATGTAGGTGATTCGACTAGTTTAGATTTGTTAGAGAAAGATCGGACGTAATAGGATTTTCCTTTCAATTCTTCTTTCATTCACTTTAATTTATTCCTAATTGCAATATGTGTAATAAATTCATACATTTATTGCTCAATTTCAATGCAAATGTTTTAAAATCGTCCGATAGATTTTCTGATATACAGGTTGTTACAGAAAGGTGTAGCCAGATTTTAGGAGGGTTATGTGTAGCCGTCAAATTGTTGATTTAGCTCGAAAAAAATTGATTATGAAAAAACAAAAAAAAGGGATATTTGTGTTTCTTCCGTAAATGCTTTTCCCAATTTAGGTGCACATTTCTAAAGAACACATTATGAATTTTTATGTTAATTGCAATGGTTTTGTTTTTTATTTATTTTTTTGCAGTAATATTCAGGAAAATCTGGTCATTCCATCAATGTCCTGATTTTTAACTGCGCTTCTATTTTCGAGTTAAGCGAAGTGTCACCGCTAATGAACTTACTGTACACCAAAAAAATGGCTACTCAGCAAATAATCGTCTGGAGTAACTATCTAAATATGTTCAACCAAAAAATATTTAAAATGAGTTAAAATAAGATTACCTTTTACATCTAATTAACAGTGCGCGTGAGGAGGTGAGTGCCAGAATCGAATTCCATTGTAAAATCACAAATTTTTGTAACAAACATTCGATATTTTGAACACTCGAGTTAGCTTTGTTTTAACAAAAATGAATTAGTTTTCAATTAATAGCGATCGGTCACGACTCACGAACTCAAATTGTTGCTAAAATAATATTTTTTTTGAGATAACTATTTTTCTATGCAATTCGTTTTTTAGGTAGATTTTCGAAGAAAAGTCTATCTATTGGTTATAAATATATTATAAATTGGTTATATATATATATATATGTATACATGTATGTACCTCAATTTTACTGGCACGAGGTCGTCGCAATTATGCACCGATTGCTTTCAAACTTGAACGACAAATCAACAGGGCAAAAATAAAGATTAATTTCTTGAATGGGGGATACTCCCCCAAAAGGGAGGACTGGGGGCAGATTTTCAAAAATCAGTTGTTTCAGCATAACTTTTGTCTTATGGAACATTTTTGGACCGTTTAACATTAATAGCATGCCCATAGTAAATACGAACATTTTTTAATATGAACCCTAAATGATTCCTTCCTAAACTTGGGGAGGGGAGGCGGGAAAATCAAATGTTTTGCCACCAACCAAGTTTTTAATGCGACTTATATTTTTGGGGATAAAAATTAAAAAAAAGACGAAATCTACCTCTGGGCCTGCTGCTAGCCCGGTTTTTTAGGGTTCCGTTCCTCAAAAGGAAAAAAGGAACCCTTATAGGATCACTTTGTTGTCCGTCTGTCAGTATGTCTGTAAAGACCCTTTTTCTCAGGAACTCGTGAACGCATCATGTTGAAATTTATATTAAATACTTAAGTCTGCGCTCCCTTGAAGCTGTAAAAAAAGTCAAGGTTCTAAGTTAACGCAATCAAACATACTTAAGTCTTATATTTGACTAAATTCGAACATTTCGCAGGTAAATCAAAACCTATAGAGTACTTCCCATTGACCTAGAATCATGAAATTTGGTACAAGCAAGGTCTTACAGCACAAGTAAAGGAAAAAATCCAAAAGTTGTTAATTTGTTGTAATTTCTGTCTGTCTGTTTATGTGTCTGTCAAGACTTTTTTCCTCAGGAAACCTTAAAAGCATCAAGTTGAAATTAACATCAAATGCTTATATCAGCGGTCCCTTAAAGCTGTGAAAAAAAATTAAGCTTCTAAATCAACGCAATCAAAAGATACGGCCATTAAGCCTTAGCTTTTTACAGATTTAAATATTTAGCAGGTAAATCAAAACCTACATTGACCTAGAATCATGAAATTTAGTAAGAAGCAAGGTCTGACAGCACAAGTAACAGAAAAATTCGAAAATTGTTAATTTGCTGTTATGTCACTTTAAAAAATAGTTTTTGTGATTACAAACTTATATTTTAGACTTTCTCGTACATCGCCGTCGCAAAGTTATCTATATATATATATCTATATAAAACTATATATATAAAAAACTATATATATATATAGTTTTTTGTTTGTCTTTTGAAAAAGACGGCCAAAAGTCTTCAAGAATTGATTCTCGAGATGGACGTACTAACTACATACAAGTTTGTTTGCTTACGGAACCCTCGGTGCACGAGTCAGACTCACACTTCTCCAGTTTTTTTTTATTTGAATAACTATTACGGATACTTTAATTTTGCTAACTGAATATTTCTCTTGATTTTCAGTATGGTGTTATTTTATAGGAGTGATAAATTCCTACAGTGATTCACTTACGAGTCTGAGTCCAGGGGCATTAGTTTCCACTTAAACTAAAATAAGCAAACAATAAGATCAACTGAGTAATTCTGCAAACGCCCTCTCGTGGACAAACTAGTCAGTAGGTGTACGTTAAACAGAATAAACAGCAAAGAAACCTATGAAATGAAGATGAATCAGTGTTTTGAATATTTTAAGATTTGATTGTTTATTACGTTGTATTCTGAAATAAATTTATATTTCAGTTGTTTTTTTTTAATTGATTTTATCTTACCTTATCGTCATAATGTAATATTTACAGGGCGAGACACTAAAATATCCTTGAGAAGTAATACAAATATATATTATTCTTTAGAATCATAGGTAGATTATAAATGGAATATAATAAAAACGATGGACGACTAAATAACCTGAGGCGTGATATTTATAAAAAACGCACCTGTATTACGGCGGGATGGGCGTGAGCGTTGGTTTGCAACTCGTCTAGGAGAAGGAAAACTCTTAAATTAAACCCGGACCTTTTTCTCCGTTAAGCGTAAGTAGGATGCAACCTGAAAAACGGCAGTCACCTGCAGTTGACTTGATGGCTTGCACGTATTGGGATGCCATACCTGCGAGTGAAGCTGGGAAGATCGAGTCGTTCAGATTGCGCCCAAGACCTGCGTAAGACTGCTGTTTTTGATCAGAAACTGGCACGTCTAACATATCGATTACTGCACTTTAAGAAACCAGGCTACCTGATGAAGGCTCATTACGCGAACGAAACTATACCTTCTTTTGGATAGGTAAAAGTTCAAATGAACACCGAGAGCACGGTGTGGGCTGATCACAACGCTCTGTTAAATGCCATAGAAACACCTCGAGGCATGATGGAGCGTATGCTGCCTGCAGGGTTACACTTTTCAATCGTGTTGGATGGTGGACCCCTAGAAGTAGTGGACATGATACTTGGAGTCGACCGTGTCGTGCAATCTTTCCCTTGACGGGGAAATCGACATTCGCATCGGCAGGGCAGCCACAACGTTCGGAAAGCTACGTACAAGATTGTGAAATAATAAACATCTTACAGTCAGGACCAAGATGACTGTCTATCAAACTTGTGTCTTAAGCATGCTCTTGTACGGAGAAACTTGGACGTCGTATACTAGGCAAGGACGGCGCCTTAACGTATTTCGTATGCACTGTCTTCGGAGCATTATTAACATAACATGGAAGGACAGCGTAGAAAAGCGTAATGTTGGGTGGCCCATACTGCGCTTCAAAGACTGCGCAAAGCGTAACATGGTTGCGTTTAATATCAAATGCAACTCATGGGAGGTCCTTGCTTCTGACCGTCATGAGTGGAAGAGAACTTTATTGGAAGGATGTATCACTTATGACAGTAGGTACCTGGCTTAAAACCTTAGTCGAAAAACGAGCAAAAAGCGACCGGTCTCCTGCTTCGGCGGCTGCCCCTCAACACACTTATCAAAAGTGTGGACGAACGTACCGTTCGCACATTAGGCTTTTCAGCCACGCACGGTGCCTCAACTACAGACGCTGTTTAAAAACATCTGCTAAGATGGCAGAGGCCTTGATGATACCCTGTATATACCTTCACCGTCTAAGCTAATAATTGTGTTCTTATCGCAAAAACGAAAAGCGGTTAACCCTAAATTCATTAAAATTTGTCTCACAGAACGCGCGAAATGAAAAAATCTTATAATTTCTTGAGTAGAAGAGATAGAAAGGTGCCCGCCGTTTCAATGTTTATTCGGACTTGCAAGATGTACATAAATTGTGATCGTGTAAAGAGACACTATACAGCCTTAGTTGGTATCTCATCAAAATGGGGGAGATGGCTAGGATGTCGGTCGGATTTTTATGAAGGGTTAACGTTAAGAAACAAGTGATGAAAAATTGATATGTTACGTAGGTTGCTATGTTATTGGCCACTTAGTATTGCGAATGCAATTAATAAGCAGTGAAGTGTTCTTGAATATTTAGAAAGCTTTGATAATCTGAGGGATGAATGTTTATGAATTGCGTTACGACCTGTTACGACTAAGGTTTACTGCAGCAATTTTTGTGCAAAAAAAAAGTGGTAGTAAGTAAAAAAAATATTTTGCAAAATTACCTATTCGTCTTTCTAATAACGTCCTCGTCATGGTGTTCATCGAGCAATCATGATGCAACGAGTATGCGTCTAACAGTAAGCCAAAAAGTTATTATTAGTAATTTCTGAGTGTGACCCTTTATCCTAAAGTGGGTAGATGTGATTGAAACAAATTCTTGTACTTTGGTATTAATTCTCATGCTAAGTGGCAGGTTTGGGCTGTCGTTCTCTTTTTGACTCAGGTTCAGTATGGTTTTTGATGAAATAGTCATGAAAAAAATAATTGAGGTGCTGTATGTAAGGACACTGGTATGAGTAGGAACAGGCAACACAGACGTAAAATGTATTATTCAATTAAAATGCCTCATCAGTGTTCTAGATTTCATTTATTTTTTTTATTTAATATGTTCATGATTCATACTTGTTTGAACACAGTCTTATTGCAACGGTCGAGTAGAAAAGTCATCGTAGAAACTGTATCTAGTTAGACAGTGATTTCTTTGCTAAGTAATTACTCTGAATTATAACTGATTTGGCTTTGTTTTCCTGTTCACTTTGTTTGGTACCGACACCTACCGACCCTATCCACGAAACTGTGTACAGATGGGCAAAGTGAAAATAAGGTACAGATGACGCTCAGCAGAGCACTTGAGACACTATTTATATGGTCGCCACGTTACAGTACGTACTAAATCTAATGCATTAAAGTCATCCAGTATCAAAAAGATCTTACGCCCTCCTGTTCACAGGTGGTGGACAATATGCAAAGATTTTGATGTGGAGTATAGAGGAACGGCATATGTCACACGTATACTTTCTATCTAGGCATCCACTTCTAATATACTGACATTGTTTCAAAAAAAGGAGGCTCGTATCCTCGACTTGCAACAAAAATGGTTAGCTGTAGAGCAATAAACGGATAGTAAGATAGTAGATATTATCCAAAAATGGAAAGTTGACGACCTACCGAAAAGTATTTCCCAGTCGTATGATATTAGAAAAGGCGTTTTGTACCGTAAAGTACAGCGTAATAAGTGAAATGTGTAGCTACCTATAGCTTCCCCGTCTTTGGTGTGGTCTCTTATAAGTCACGTTCATCCGGAAGTTTTTACTTTCGAATAACGTAAAAATTAGTGAAAGTACATCTCGGCTATAAAAAGATTATTGATAAATTGTTTGAACTGTATTGGTGATCTGGTATGGCAAAAGCTGTAAAAAAGTTTATAGATGCGTGTTTGATATGTAAAACCTGTTCATCAAATTCAGCAATACCAAAAGTCGCAATTTCGTGGCACATGATCCACATAGATTTGAGTGAAAAATTTGCGGTAAAAGCTCAAAAAAGGAGAATGTGCGTGTCTATGATTTCACGAAATATGTTCTGTTACAATTGACGACAAACTTAGACGAAAATTATTATATTAATAGAATCGTTAAAAGAAGCTAGATATTTAATAGGTATACCGAAACACGTTACTGCTGATCAGGGTCACTGCTATGTATGTAATAGTTTTTGCAAATTCTGCTCAGAACATAACATATAGCTTCATTTCATAAACGTTAGGCCAACGGGCAGGTCAAAAGAATCATGCAAGGTCTGAAGTATTTACTCCCTATTAATGAAAATAGTTCGGACACCGTGTGGACACATGAGCTTGGTGCCAATCAGCTGGCATTAAACAAAACCGCCTTAGAGTTACCCTTTATTCGGCAAACGAGTTTATGTATGCGTAGATTTCTAGTAATAAGGAGACCTTTGAATGTAGAGATAATTTAGATGGAAATCGTAAAAAATGGTAGTGGCAGAATAGACAACATAGTCTAGAGAACGACCGCTACGAACTGAAAAATGTAGATGACTCAAAGAGAAAATTTTAATGCTCCCATGAAAGCTTGCGTTAAGTTCCCGAAGTTCACAAAGGGCTAATTGAAATGGCGGAAGCTCTATGCAAACAAGGTTTAAAATCTCATAAGACCGTGTCGGCGGATAGTAGTAGCGATATGGAGGTTTATGACAATCACGCGGTGGTCGATGAACCGGCGTCGTTTGTGGTTACTAAGGTGGTGCAGTGGTCAGTGAACCAGCCGCTAGCCGGCTTAGTTTGTTGTTACTAAGGAGGCGCGGTGATCAGTGAACCAGTCGCGGCTGGTGCAATGTGTGATGATGAAGGTACGTGTAACGTGTAAGTAGCATCTCACCGCTGGCCGCAAGCAGCTGGCCTACCACTCACAATAAGTCGGTCCCCAGTAAATGGCGCGGAGCTGTAGCCAGTGCTATACATATTGTGTGTGGTGTGATATGTGTTGATGAAGGGGACCACTGAGTAAAAACAGAGTTGTTAGATTTCCTTGATTGATTAACTTAGTTTTCTGTAAATTTTACTCTTGTAGTTCTGTGATTAGATGTAAATTTGTTGCTCTAAGATAAATAATGCACGAGGACGTGCGGACGTTAGCACGGCTATGTTGGCAAAATCGATAAAAAGGGCTGAGTAGACCACCAACAACATTGAAAAAAATGTATAATGCATCACCATATCCCGTCACATTGGTTTAATTATATAATTTTCAAATATAATAATTTGTATTAAAAAAACTTCTACAAAAATTGTGGTTTTAATAACATTGGTCCCTCTGACGAATGTTTATGAATAGTAATACTCCTGAATATGTTTATGAATGTAAACAAACAATGGAAAAAAGGTACTAAACATTTTTATCTTTAGCTATTTATTTATAAAAATTTTCGAACTAATTCGTATTCCTAATCAAAAAACTGCACCTAAACATCAATTTTGCTTTTATCATTAAGATATTATATACCTAAAATAAACAAATGTATATCAACAGTCAAGAGACTTCGGAGAGACGGTTCTAGACTTTACCATCGATTTACGTTTGCCACAGCCATTGAATCCTTATGTGTAATATTCTGTTGTATTCCAGGAGGAATGATGAATGAATCAATAATTGCAACCTACATACATAATATTGTTATATTTTTTTCTGAAATCCTATATAATCTATGGTTCTTTACAATCGTTGCCTAGAATGACAAACATCCAAAAATATATTTTGTATGCTTGTAATGACAATGTAACTTTCATTTACTAATAACAGAAATATGTGTTTTAAAAAATTAGGTTTGTTTAATTTATATCATGGAAAAGGTTTTGAATTTCCTTTACGTAAAATCAAAATCTATCCCTTTTGATCAATTACCAGTTGCAGAGAAAAGTTGTTTTTGTTTTCCTCTGAGAATTGGCAGTGTTATCATAGCTGTTTTATGCGTCATTATTGCAGTAAGTACCCTCAGTTATATTAGACAAAACTTATTTATTGTAATGGTTATGATGATAACTATCGTGTTGTGGCGTATTCGGCAATTATGGTTTCAATTCGGAAATGAGTCACGGAGCCGAATTTAGTCTTGTCTGTATTTATAGGTATACTAAATGTAGTTGAAGAGTGTTTTGAACTAAATAGCCGAAGCTATCTCAAGGTAGCTATATTACCTTCTCCATTATAATTAGGATAACATATATATATATAAGATATAGTATAGATAAGATTTTTGGTTACGAGTCAAAACAAGATATTTAGAATTAAAAAAGGCTAATTGAAATGTAATTAAACATTTCTGCTCTTAAAGTATAATGATTGTTTAAATGGATAACCTTAATATTGTACAGCTAATAGCTGAAGTGCCTTGACACTTGATTTTAAAACCCTGATGCTAGATGGACGACTGTTTGTTAACCGTAGGTGATTCCTACAGTTATAACAGGCAGACATTGACAAAAGGTTACACCTTCATCGTACATCGTACAGCTACAACTAGTCATGGCCAACGTATCCTTAGTGCTTAAAACTGAATGGAGCAGTTTGATACCGAAAATATAAAATAACATTTGTATAATAATACTATAAAACTATGCTGCATGCTGGAGTTTCATCTCTGATATATTTTAAAATCAATTTACACGGGATGTAAAGAAGTCGTTACATATTACTATAAGTATTTAATTACACTTTGTAATATTTAATTACAGATTGCAGTTGTCATTATAAGTAGCGATTCTTCATATTGCTACCCAGGCATCGACATAAGAATAACTTCTATTTTCTCAATAATAACGCATGTTTTCTTGCTTTTGGGGGCCATTTATTTCATCTACGGTATTATAAAGGCAAGTTAAAATAATTAAAATATTGTCTAGCACACTTTTTAACACTGGAAGCTCCAAGTTTAGCTGTAAATCTTGAGTTGATTATTATAGTAAAAATTTTTAGCTAGTTATACTTAGCTCTCCAAAGGATCTTCGCCCACGATATGATCCAGACTTGGAGGACCGCAGATTCGCTTTAATCTCTCTAACCGACTAATGTCGTTTTCATTCTATTGTCACTTAAAAAAAAATACGTTATGATATGTATATATTACGATCTAGGTTGGAGTTTTGAAGAGAGATAAAAATACGACTATTCGACGATAAGATCTTGGATTTTTATTGTAGAAGTCACTATGTAAAGAACAACTGTAAATAACGCTGCGTTTATCCTTGAATTTTTTTCTAACAGACCTTGCTTTCAATCGTTAGGGTTTAGAGACAAGTTTAGACCAAACCGAAGACTAAATCGAAAGGCCTACCCTTTACCCCAATAGACACCTGAAGATCCGATAGCCCCCGACAGATAGCCCAGTATATGTTAATTAAAACACGACCCTGTGTTCTTGTGTCTTTTTACCTAAATGAGCTAAGTGTCACGCATTACGTTTCAAGTATGATTTGTGCGTATGTTTCAGAGCAGAAGAAGCGTTTGCCAGCCCTAGTTTCAAGAAGAAGACACAAACTTTAGATACTATTGTCGACCCTAATTTACATGACTTTGACTAACGCCTGTATTCTTTTAGAAGCTCCTAGTATTGTTGATTGTATTGTAATTTGTTTGATTATGTTGTGTATTACTAATTTCAATATTACAGGTTTCATTAAAGTTTTTGTGTTAGTATTGCGCATTACCAAAACCACATCATAAAATTATTTTGTAACTGTTTACTAAAACTTATATTTTTTTTTAGAAAGACGTAAGGGCTACTTCGGTGTTCCTGGTGTCACTGCTTCTAGCGATGATTATCACGTTGATTGAGGGAATCGTTTGGTTATTCACTACAAATAAAAATCCTACAACATGCCCCAAGACTTACATATTCTCAGGAGCACTATTTATGAGGTTATTCAGTAAGTGTTTTTCTATCAAAATACTTATAGCCACCGTTTAAATATCAGACTTGCGAGATGTACATAGATTGTGATCTACTAGTGATCGTGTAAAGAGGCACCATACAGCGATAGTAGGTATCTCATCAAAATGGGAAAGATGACTAGGATGTCGGTCGGAGTTTACGTTAGGAAACATGTGACACAGTGTGAATGTGTGTTTTTCACAATTAGCTTTCATTTCCAATGATATCTAAGGACTATTCATTTTTATTTTCAGTATTCAGTTATTTTCTAATCATAGTGAACAGCTACCGAGTATATAATCAATCTGAAAATCGTGACGCAATCATTAGACATACACAAGAAAGGACCGACAACATAAATCGAACACTTCAAGCGACAATTGAAAAGAAAATTGATAAAATCTCAGGGGAAAAACACGTAAAGTGATTTTACTTTTTAATACGTTAAGTAGGTACGTGATGTCTTCAGAATAAATATATTTAAACATGGTGCGTCGTGCAATTTGTTGCTGATCATAGTATTGTGTTTTAGTATTATATTTTGTTTTTGGAAGTAATGTTATATGCAAGCAGCCAAACGTAGATGTTGATCCTCCCCTTTGATGAAGATAATGAACATTTCATAGGTATTCTCTTCGCCCATTTTGTGGTAGGCTTTTAAGACTACTTATTCAACGTTTAAGTACGTTGGTATTATAAGTCTCATTCTAAGTATGATGTTGTTTAAAAAAAAAAAAAAATTATTGTCTTTACATTCAAATTACATGTACCACAAAACCATTGATAAACGTGAATGAGTCTAAGCGCTGTTTTATTTTGTAGTATTAGTTGTTTGATACATGGACATAGGGAATATAGTCAATGATAGACCGCTATAACAACTCTTGGGATACGCAATGCCAAACACCGACTTATTCCCAACAACTAACTAAGTTTCTTTTCACCACAACTGATTTGAATGATATTATTTTCTCAGTAAACTATACCTACTTACGATAATACCTTTCAATAAATTGTTTTCATTTCATGTTTAATTTCATAAAATGTCCTTATTTTGCTCTGCTATTATTGGTCAGATCTCGGAAATGTTAATTAATGACAAAGCGACCGCTTCTCATTAAATGTGATATCGAGCATCAGCATAAATGTCAGTGATGCGGAGATTTTAATTATCGCATCTTCGACCCACCACGCAGCGGTAAAAATGTTTAGTATATTTAATTAAAAAACATCGAGCCTGTTTCTGTCCAGGATTAACCCAGAGGTAGGGGAACTAGTCCTCTATGATATTATGAGAAAATAATGAATTATGAATAGGTACCTATATACGGGATCACGAAATTGGTAGATATTGCATACCTATGAAGTGCCTGACGTTTCGTCCAGGTTGCAGGCAATGCAAAGGTATGTAATACTATTTTGTCATCGCGTTAATTCTCGTATACATATACTCGTAGTACATAATTATATGGAACTCGAAAGTTTAAAAGTTAGTAGAAGAATTAATGTTATGAATTTTTAAGATTTAAATTTTGTTGGTTATCTTAACCATCTGTTAGAGGCTCGAACTTCCCGGCAACAGTTAGAGATATGCTCGAGCTATTGCTTAAGCGCAAAACACACCAAACCCACCGACCTATATCGTCAACTTTTTATCGGCGGGCTAGTCGGCAGCTTTACTCCTTGCAAGTTTTGGTATCGCCGGGCAACTGAGCGCTTGCTTCGACATGCCGACAACATGTCGCGGGCAGCACGCGCGGCACAAGATGCCGACATGATTCTTTTCATGTCGGCCGCCAGGTTGTGTCGGCGGGCTATGTCGGCGGGTCAGCGGGTTTGGTGTAAACTGCGCTTAACACTTCCCAGTCCATCCGTTTAAGCAATATCACGATCCTTCCTTACCTACCTTTTCCTCTCAATATATGCTCTGAATTTTTCGATCTTTAATTCCTCAAGTGACGGTTGACGACAGTAGGCTTGCTGACACCTGACAGTAGTACCAAATTGTGCTTTTCAAAATGTGGGTGTTCAATACGCTTCTGCTTACCCCTTCGAGGTTACAGGCTTGAGTGTATGTATGATGTAATACCTTCCTAGTGCCCTAACCCTCATATTTTCAACACTGAGGATAAATTTAGCAATTAAACATTACAGCTATAGCTATTACGCTATAGAAGGTATACACAAAAAAAATATATTAATATTATATGTAATTTACTTAACAATATTAATTAATAACAATAATAATTCTTTGATTGAAATTAGCTTGTGTAGGTATGTGAATCACTGGCCTGTTGGTCTAGTGGTTAGTGAATCCGACTGCTAAGCCAGAGGTCGTGGGTTCGATTTCCACCCAGGACAAATAATTGTGTGATGAGCACGATAATTTGTTCTGTGTCTGGGTGTAATTTATCAATAATATGTATGTATTTAGAAATATATAAGTATGTTTATCAGCAGTCTGGTTACCATAGTACAGGCTCTGCCTAGTTTGGGATCAGACGGCCGTGTGTGAGATGTGTTAAGTTATTATTATTCTCTTTATTAACATCTATAAAACATATAAATTATATTTTTAAATACATTATTATATAAAAAAAAATTAAAAATATAGAAAATAGTGTCTCACCGGTATCGGGTACAGGGACCAAGCTACCGGTGGTTAGGGTTCCAAAGACAGAAACCTCTTCACAATACGTGCCGTATCAAGAAGGACCGCCTTCTGCATCAGGCCCTTAATCCAGCTGCCTAACGTGAGCCTCTGAAGGTGTTGGTCGAGGCTCTTCGCAATCAGTCCATGGGCTGATATGACTATCGGCACAATGATCGCCGAATCCACATCCCACATGTCGACAACCTCGTGGGCCAAATCCAAATACTTCATTTGTTTTTCCTTTTCAGCCCTTAACAATTATTGCTCGGTGCTCTAATCGGTCTATCACCACGATATCAGGCTTATTGGCAACAATAGTCCTGTCAGTGATAATAGACCGATCCCAGTACAATGTTACACGACCATTTTCAAGAACTGAGTCGGGCACATACCTGTACTACGGTAATTCCATGGTCATAAGGTTATATTTAAGAGCAAGTTGCTGATGGACTATCCTGGACACTTGGTTATGTCTGTGCAAGTACTCGCCGTTGGCAAGACGAGAACAACCAGAAATTATATGCCTGAGGTTTTCTCCGGGACGATGACATGCCCGACAAATGTCAATCGTGCCGTCCTTCAGGATATGTTTCCGATAGTTGTTCGTCATAACAACTTCATCAGTAATTGCACAGATAAAACCTTCAGTTTCTCCAAAGAGAGCACCGAAACGTAGCCAGGACACTGACGATAATAGATCTACTTCAGGCCCATTTAAGGCCCGATAAAAACGTCCATGCAGCTCTTTGCTCTTCCATATTTCCCTGCGATCTGTAATATTGAGTACTACAGGTTTGCGCCAGTTCTCTCTACCTAGAGCAAGCGGAGTGAGTCCGTTGTCAACTGCCACAACATCCCGATGCATGTTCATGTCAACAGAGAGGAAGTAATCTCTAAGATTGCATACCTCGCGGTTATGTAGTGTCTTGGCATTTAAAAAACCACGACCCCCACATATCCGCGGGATATACAATCTCATTACCGATGAACGTGGATGGTGCATTCGGTACGCGGTTAGCAATGTACGGACTCTTCTATCCAGGGTATCAAGTTCCGTCTGAGTCCTTCTAAGTATGCCAAAGGAGTAGGTTAGGACTGGTATGACCCAATCGTTATAGGCCCGCACCTTATTACACCCTGACAAAAGACTCTTTAATACTTTTTTCAGACGGCCACAGAAGCGTTCCTGTAACTTGCTTCATAGTCAATTCATTTAAACCTAACGTCTGTGACATTCCTAGATACTTGTAAGTATCGTTCGCGGAAAGACATCTAAGGTGTGTAGAATCTGAGAGTTCCATCCCTTCAGATTCCACAATCCTGCCTTTTTTTACATGCATGACTGCACATTTATCCACACCAAAATCCATCCTGATACATTTACTAAAACTTTCAGTTGCCTCTAGTAATTTTATCAATTGGAAATTGCTGCAGGCAAAAAGTTTCAAATCATCCATGAAAAGGAGGTGGGATATAACCTGACCTCCTGTCCGCAAACGATAGCCTAGTCCTAAACCCTCCAACATAGTGCTGAGAGGATTTAAAGCTAGGCAGAACCACAAGGGACTCAAACTGTCACCCTGAAATATACCCCACCTGATCTGTATATACTCGCCGTTACCCTTAGATTGTCGACATCCTGGATAGCAAAGAACCGTTCTCCATTGCTGCATACATGCCTCCAAGAAAGTGCATAGAGTTCTATCAATCTTATACTTCATGACCCTCAGGAGCCATGTATGTGGCACAGAGTCATAGGCTTTCTTATAATCTATCCAACATGTCGCCAAGTCTTTTCGGTTACGGTGAACTTGTTGGTTAATGGTCGTGTCAATAATAAGGAGCTCATTAGTGCCAAGCCCCACTTCTACATCCATTCTGAGAGTAAGACATAACAGAGTTGTTGGTTACATGAGATGTTATCTTCACTCTCAGAATGGACGTGAGTAATTTATACAAGGTTGGTAAACATGTTATGGGTCTGTAGTTTTTGGGATCCGTGGAACCACCAGATTTATAGAGCAGATGAGTCACGCCTGTGGTCATAAAAGTTGGGAGCGAACCCGGTTCTAAGCATGATTGAAATTGAGATGCCAAACGTACATGTGAGCTACGGAGCCATTTTAACCAAAAGTTATGCAGTCCGTCCGGTCTCGCTGATTTCCAATTCTTCAGCGAACGAACTACATAAGCTATATCAATGTTTGATATTGATACTGGCTCCATTCTATTAATTGACTCATATGATCGTTCGACATCTCGCATCCATTCACCCTCAGTGTGAGCGACAGGCATCGACCAGATATTACGCCAAAATGAATTTGTGATTTCAGCATCTGGTAAATGAATGCCACTCACTAAATCAGGCTGCTCCCACCTTCTATAAACCCACCTCTCATCCCTTTGGAATGTGCGATTCCGAGTATATCGGTCCACCCTTTTTTTGTACCTTCGCATGCGATTTGCCCATGCATAAACCTTCTGTTTCAGAAAGTCAATGCGCTCTGTGACTCGTCCCATATAATCACAGGAACTGATACCAGTTCCTGAAAAAGCCCGATTCACAAAGCGCATTACTCTCGGGCGTGTGTTGCCCGATCTGAAACAGATAAGCTTGCCAATGAGTACCCTCGACTCAGCGATACGACGCTCAATCCTACATTGCCACGCCGGAACAACAAGCTTTGACCGAGTAGCGGTGTCATTTCGTGGGAATTTAACACCAGCTACTCGACATGCTGTAACAGCAGCACACTACAAAATTGAGTGGGTATCACTGAGATATTATTATTATTATTATTCTCGTTATTAACATCTATAAAACATATAAATTACATTTTAAATACATTATCATATAAAAAAAATACATTTAAAAATATAAAAATAGTGTACCACCGGTATCGGGTACAGGGACCAAGCTAGCGGTGGTTAGGGTTCCAAAGACAGAAACCTCCTCACAATACGTGCCGTATCAAGAACCGCCTTCTGCATCAGGCCCTTAACCCAGCTGCCTAACGTGAGCCTCTGAAGGTGTTGGTCGAGGCTCTTCGCAATCAGCCCATAGGCTGATATGACTATCGGCACAATGATCGCTGAATCCACATCCCACATGTCAACAACCTCGTGGGCCAAATCCAAATACTTCATTTGTTTTTCCTTTTCAGCCCTTAAGATATTGTCGTCATGTGGAATGGTGATATCAACAATCATTGCTCGGCGCTCTAATCGGTCTATTACCACGATATCAGGCTTATTGGCAACAATAGTCCTGTCAGTAATAATAGACCGATCCCAGTACAATGTTACAATGTTATTATTATTGTTATTATTAAATACTGGTAGTGATTTAAAATACACCTTTGAGCCTTTTACATTTAGAAATCCGCAAAGCGACTATTCCGTTATTAATTAATCTGTTTTTATATCATAAGTTGAAGTTGAGTTTGAAATGCAGAGAAACATACAAAGTCGTCCTACTCTAAGGAATTTGTATCGTTTTGTGAGAAACTGTACAAATGTGCAATCACGAAGTTAACAGACACAGGACATAATAAACTAGATTACATTTGAGAGTAAGTTGACTGAATTGTTTATTGTTGTCGTTTGTTTTGTGAACATTGTAAAATCAATCTAATACCTTTAAACGAGCAATTGTTATATAAATTATATATATATATATATATATATATATATATATATATATATATATATATACTGCCGTGTGGTTCCCGGCGATTAGAATAATAAGGGCCACCCCAGGTCTGCCCGTGGGTGTCGTAAAAGGCGACTAAGGAAAAAGACTGTACAAATTTTAAATCATCTACAGTCCAATTGGTGTACTTGTCCTAGTGGCCTCTCCAACCACGGGATGTATGTACATAGGGGTACGCAACACCGGCCTCTCCGAGCTACTGCAGTCTCAGTCCCGTTCCTCACCCTAGACCTGCGGTATCCCCTACCCTAGCTTCCTTCCCCTACCCATTTCTCCTATCCCAATATACCTTTTTCCTTTTTCCCGTCTTTAAACGATAAGATTCCCGAGGAGGGTTGGCGTCAGGCAGGCGGCCGGCCATAAAAGAATAATTAGCCAAAACCTTTTTGCAATATGACAAGTATAATAAGTGAGTGCGACAGAGCTAGGGCGTACCCCGTAGGCGACGCGCGGAAGCAGCACCCGGCTACGCGAACAAGTGGACAAGGGTTGTTGCACCACTCGAGGCGGGTGCAACGTAAGAAGCAAGCCCGAGAGATAAGGCTGAGGTATGCAAGTTGGAATGTTGGGACTATGACTGGAAGAGCTGGAGAATTGGCAGACGTTCTGAAAAGAAGAAGGATAAATGTGGCATGCTTGCAAGAAACAAAATGGAAGGGTACGAAAGCTAGAGAGATAGGAGAGGGATACAAGTTTTATTATTGTGGGAGTGATGGGAAGAGAAATGGAGTGGGAGTAGTGCTGGATAGTGTTCTGAAAGAGTGTGTGACGGACGTAAAGAGAGTGAATGATAGAATAGTAGTTGTGAAAGTAGTATGGGAGGGCCTGATTATGAATATTATTAGCGTGTATGCACCCCAAGCTGGATGCAAGGATGAAGTGAAAGAAAAATTTTGGCAAGATTTCGATATGGTTATGATAAGTATTTCTGAAAGTGAAGAAATTTTGATAGGAGGAGATTTTAATGGGCATGTCGGAACAGGAAATGATGATTATGAAAGAGTTCATGGGGGACGGGGATTCGGAAATAGAAATAATGATGGTGAGGCCCTACTCCAGTTTTCCTCTTCGTTTGACCTGGCGGTAGTTAACACGTGGTTCCAAAAGAGCGATGAACACTCTATCACATATAAAAGTGGTAACCACGCGACACAGATTGACTACTTTCTTATCCGAAGAGATAATTTGGTCTGTGTCAAAAACTGTAAGGTAGTACCCGGGGAACCTTTAGTGCCGCAACATAGGTTGCTAGTAATGGAGGTCAAAAGAAAAGTTCGGGATAAGAATAGGAGGAATCCGCCCCCTCCAAGGATCAGGTGGCGAATGTTAGAGAAAGAACAGTATGCAAGTACATTTAGGGAAAAAGTTGTTGATAAAATGATAGAAATGGATGGAATGCATGATAAGTCAGTGGATGAGTGTTGGAATGAAATGGCAAATTATATAAGAGAGATAGCGCGGGAAGTATTCGGAGTAACGAAAGGGAAAGGTACAATTAACAGAGATACTTGGTGGTGGAGTGAAGAGGTACAGAAAGCTCTGAAAGATAAGAAGGATACATTTAAAGCATGGAAAAATGAGAATGGGAGTGATATAATCAAGGAAATTAGAAAATGTGAATACAAAGAGTGGAAGAAGAAAGCAAAGAAAGCGGTAGCAGTGGCCAGAGCTCAAGCTCAAAACAATATGTACAGGCATCTACAAGAACCTAGAGGACAAAAAGAACTCTACCGCATTACAAAGAGCAGGGAAGAGAGGGCAAAAGACATCAAGCATGTGAGGTGTATGAAAGATGAAGAGGGAAGGGTGTTGATAAAAGATGAAGATATAAAAGACAGATGGAAGACTTATTTTGAAAAGCTTATGAATGAGGAGAATGATTGGAGCGGCGTGTTAAACGATGTGCATGTGAATATCGGATTAGTGAATGAGATTAGTATGAAAGAAATTAGAATGGCAGTACGAAGTATGAAAAATGGTAAATCAGTTGGGCCCGACGGTATACCAGTTGAAGTTTGGAAGTTATTGAAAGAGGACGGATATCAGTGGTTGACTTTATTCTTCAATAAGTTGTTGCATGAAGAAGTAATCCCTGATGAATGGTGTCTTAATTCACTCGTGCCCATCTTTAAAAATAAAGGAGATATACAGGAATGCAACAACTATCGAGGAATAAAGCTCATGTCTCATAGTATGAAAGTTTGGGAGAAAATAATTGAAAGAAGAGTAAGAAATGAAAGTGCAATAACACAAAACCAATTTGGGTTTATGCCAGGGCGCGGGTCAACAGATGCCATATTTACAATACGCCAACTATGCGAGAAGTACAGACACGTGCACAAAAACTTGCATATGGTGTTTGTTGACTTAGAGAAGGCGTATGATAGGGTACCAAGAGAGGTTTTGTGGTGGGCTTTGAAAGAAGAAGGAGTGCCTGCTAAGTATGTGGAATTGATTCGTGCTATGTACAGAGAGTCTAGCACGCATGTGAGATCGATGGCTGGAAACACCGAACAATTCAGTGTCTCTGTAGGCTTGCACCAGGGATCGGCTCTAAGTCCATACCTCTTCCTGTTGGTAATGGATGCTCTGACATGGGACATTCAGGAGGAGGTACCTTGGTGCATGCTATTTGCAGACGACATTGTGTTGGTCGGAGAAGACGGGTGCGAGGTCCAGAGCAGACTGGAAAAATGGCAACACAGACTGCAGAATGTTGGCTTGAAAATCAGCAGAACCAAAACTGAATACATGTTCTGCGATTTCGGCGGTATCTCCAGTCCTGAAACCATTACGCTGGATGGAACAGCGATCCCAGTGTGCTCCGACTTTAAGTACCTCGGTTCTCTTCTTCAAAGCGATGGCGAAATAGACCGCACTGTACAGCATCGAATCAATACAGGGTGGATGAAGTGGCGGCAGGTAACAGGAACCATTTGTGATCCTAAGTTCCCTATTAAGTTAAAGGGACAGGTGTATAAAACAATCATCAGACCTGTTGTCCTGTACGGTTCTGAAAGTTAGCCTACAAAGAGAACGGACGAGAGACGCCTGCACGTAGCCGAAATGCGAATGTTGAGATGGATGTGTGGTGTGACTAGGATGGACAAGGTGAGAAATGAATATATTAGAGGAAGCCTGAAAGTAGCACCAGTGGATGAAAAGCTGAGGAGCAATAGGTTATCGTGGTATGGACATGTGATGCGGAGGGATGAGCAAAATGTAGTGAAAAGAGTTTTATGTTTGGATGTTGACGGGTACAAGAAAAGAGGACGACCAAAGAAAAGATGGATGGACTGTGTGAGAGAAGATATGGATAGAAATGGAGTAAGCAGTGAAATGACGAACGATAGACTAGAATGGAAGAATAAAACATATTGCACCGACCCCAAATAAAATTGGGACAAGGGTAGGCAGATGATGATGATGATATATATATATATATATATATATATATATATATATATCTCGGAAATGGCTCCAACGGTTTTCATGAAATTTAGTATGCAGGGGGTTTCGGGGGCGATAAATCGATCTAGCGAGGTTTCATTTTTAGAAATCGTAAAAAAAAACCGTGCAAAGCTTGGTCATCCAGGTATTATTAAAGAATATGTTTAACAGTGTACAGGGTGACAGGAAATACGATACATTATTTCGAACGGTTAATTAAAGTAGACCACATTTGAAGCTAATTTAGTCCCGGGATACCATATTGCAAACTTGATTATTTCTGAGTTATACAAGATTTAAATTTTTTTATTAAAAACTTCAATCCAAGTCAAAATGTATCTTTATAGTGAATTATAGGGATAGAATTTATTGTTTTTCCTTTTTCTGATACGCAAACGACTTATTCAAAAGTAAAAAAGCTGGAACATGGCTATTTTTTTTTTGTAGAGGCAAAACACTAAGTGTGTTTGTAGAAAAAACAACCAGTTTCTTAAAAAAAATGTATGGAGTGTTGTGTAGGTACAAGTTACCGGATTAACTTTATTAATTAACTGTTAAAAAATATGGTAACAAAAAACCACCTAGTTGATTTATGTTTAACACTGTGAAAAAAGCACGTAACCCGTTTTACTGGAAATGCTCCACATCATTTTATTATGCACATAAGCTGTTTTTTGTTTGTTTTATGATGCTGCCTTGCACTGATAAGAAGAACAATTAATTGCCTGTCACACTTTTAGGGCCAGTTAGTTTAAAAATGTTTGCTAATGAATCATTATCATGTTCTTGTCCTTTTCGAGTCCTCTTTTCCATTCTACTTTATCATTTGTCATTTCACTGTTTACTCCCTTTCTAGCCATGTCTTCTTTCACGCAGTCTATTAATCTTTTCTTTGTTCCACCTCGACTCTTGTATTCGCTAACTTCCATACATAAAACTCGCATTACTACATTTTGCTCGTCCCTCCGCATCAAATCTCCATACCACGATAATCTATTGCTCCTCAACTTTTCATCCACTGGCACTACTTTCAGGCTCCCTCTAATGTATTAATTTCTCACCTTGTCCATCCAAGTCAAACCACACATCCACCTTAACATTCAGGTGTATATCATCCGTTTTCTTGGTAGCCAACTTTCAGATCCATACAGGATGGGGTCTTGGTGTGATGATCATCTTATAGATCTCTCCTTTCAGTTTAACAGAAAACCTAGGATCACATATTGTTCCTGTTACCTGATGCCACTTCATCTACCCTGTATTGATTCGCCGAGGTCCTGCTCTCTTTCTCTCTCCCTTTCTCACTCTTTTAAACTTCCTTCATTCTTTCACTACTTTTCATTTTTCCATGCTTTAAAGGGATTACCATAATTTCATTACCATGTAGGTATCTCTTTTAATAATGCCTTTCCCTTTTGTTTCTCTAAACACTTCTCTTGTTATCTTCACTACATATTATAAAACAACTCTCCGCCTCGTCTGCCTGTCTGTTCGCGATAAAATGAAAAACTACTAAACGGATTTTCATGCGGTTTTCACTAATAGACAGAGTGATTCATGAGGAAGGTTCAGGTGTATAATTTGTTAAGATTTTGTGTAAATTGATTGAAATATGTTGATGATTGTTGAAGATGCCTCTGCTACCCGTGCGAAATTATATAAGAACTAGCAACCGCTAGTTCTTATATAATTTGCTATTTCACTCTAACATTCATCCACTGACTTATTTTGTATTCTACCAATATCTATAATTTTTGAAGGTTACGATGTATGTAAGAAAAATGAGGTCATGAGTGAAAAATCCGTTTCATCGAATTGATCGTGGTTGTTAACAAGTGTTGAGGACGTGAGACGTAATTATCAAATTTAACCAAGTATAATTGCCCTGGCTATTGTGTTGCTTGTATGGTCAATACCTGCAAGCTGGCTGACTTGTTAATCTGAAATTTGCGGGAACGCAAGGTGAAGTGAATAAGGTCTGTAATTCTGTATTGAAACCGCCGATGATGACGTGATGTACATTTTCTGACCTACTTCTTGTAACAAGAAATTTGTCTATCTGTGTTGCCTGGTTGCCACTTTTATAGATGTCTGGTGATTATTTTAACCCTGTGTTAACTATCGGAGGGGGAACGAGACCAAGATTGTAGTTGCTCGCAGTGACCGAGATCGCGTACCCGTATGTCCTGTATTTCAAACGACTGGAGAGGCCACTAGGACAGTAACACCAGCTCGAGAAATAGCTAATTAATGAGGAAGTTAATTTCATTTCATTTATACACAACACTCCATTATATTTTTTTTTTAAATTGATTATTTATTTTCTTAAAACGTGATTTTTACGTAAAGACGCACTTGATGTTTTAGCCTTTTATTGGTTGTTTTTTTTTTTTTTTTAATGTAATAGGGGTCAAACGAGCAGACGGGTCACCTGATGGTAAATGACTACCGCCGCCCATGGGCACGTGTAACTCAAGAGTGCGTAGCCGCCCTTTAAGGTGGAAATAGGGGGAGAGGGGAAGAGCGAGAAGACGGTAGAGGGGGATTTGAGGGGAGGAGAGGGGGAGAGGGGAAGGACGGGAACAGGGGAGAGGGAAGGGTAAGGGCCTCCGGTAACCCCACTCACGCGGCGAAAAGCAATGGAAGCATTGTTTTACTGCCGGTTTTCTGTGAGGCCGTGGTATCGAGCGGAGTCGAGCCGGCCCATACGTGCCGAAGCATGGCTCTGCCACGTAAAAACTAGCTTTTTCTGCTTTTAAATGTGTCTCTGGTCGTTTGCGTAGCAGAGAAGTCCAAAACAAAAAGCAATATCCCGTATAATTATATTGTAAGTCTAAATATACCCTTGTAGTGGTAATTACACCACTAAAAGGGTATATTTAGATGTGAAAACTGCGGTCTTAATTAAAATTCTTAAATCTTGAATAACTAAGAAGAAACTAAGCTTAGGATATTCTATCCCGGGTATAAATATAATTTAACTCCTTGAAAGGAATGTATCGTATTTTCTGTCACTTTGTATACCTGTTACAATTTATAATTTAGTCTTTATTCCTAAGAAAAGGCTTTAGGTGATGTTTTTGTTAATAATATTATGTTTCAATAAGTTAGTAGGTACCTACCTATACTTTACATGCATATCGGACAGTTATACTGGGGTGAATAGACTACACTTAATTGGTAACTACATAGAGTTTAGTGAATTATTTTCGCTTGATGTCATATGTTTATAATAGGTACTATATCATTGATTGCTTTCTTTAGAAATTGCTTGACACATTCCAAAGATGTTCTAAAAGTGTGCCTACGTAGGTATATTTAAACAAAACAGTAAAAACATCTCAAACAATAAATAACACTTTACGCGTAAATATCTGTGAGAAAAAATACAGTCTGTCTACGTGAAACATTTGGAAATTTCAAAAGAAAATATCTCCATCACGTCGCGGCCCCCGGCGGGGGCGTAAAAAAAAGTATATAAATGTAAAAGTATAAAAGAAAGTCACTTCCTTGAGATAGCTCGTTCCTCCCGTGGCCCGACTCCGCAGCTTTTATTACACTGAGCACGTGACAGGAACAACGATCTCTCCTTTGAATTCTCTTAGGTATTAAACAACCTATATTCAGTGTCGCAACGGCGTCTCTTGACTTATGTATAGAATTTGTAGCCTATTGTATTTTATATAGGTATACGTTGTTTTTCAATGACAACAATACTACGTAATTTTTTGTTATATAGTGCAACGTTTTAAGCTTGTTATTAACTTTATGCCAACAACTACTTAAGAGTACCTTGGGCTAACAGTGAAGCGGACTTGTGGGTGCAGACCCTGCTAAAACCACAACGAGACTTTTGTGAATTTTAGAACTTGGGTTAAAATTGATTTGGTGATGTTGGAATAGAACTGACTCAACCGTGACGGAAGTTCTTCGCCGTAACCTAGACAGACATTTTCTAGGAATCACCATTACATAGATGTATGCAAGCAAGTAGATAGGTACTTACCAATAAATAATACCTACGTATTGATGTAGAAATCGGTACCTTAAACGCGATAATATTTCTAAGGTATAATACCTTTTTGATTGCCCAACGTTTCGATCGAATTGCACCGATCGTGGTCACTAGTGGACTGATGAGAGCTCAGCGATGCTACCGTGCAGTGCGAGTTTCATCATGCAAAGGGTAAAACGGGACCCTATTACTAAGACTTCGCTGTCCGTCCGTCTATCTGTCCGTCTGTCACCAGGCTGTATCTCATGAACCGTGATAGTTAGACAGTTGAAATTATCACAGATGATGTATTTCTGTTGCCGCTATAACAACAAATTTAAATAATAATATTTAATATTTAATTTATTTTTATTATTTGTTACCCTACTGGAAATGTATTTTTTTTTTGGCTTATAGTATAAAATCTTGCACGATGGTGCGGAACCCTTCGCGAGTCTGACTCGCACTTGGCCAGTTTTTATGTCAGTACTTCGACACACTGCACTTACGACGTCCTTTGAATGATGTGTACTCGGTGACGATAGCATTTGCTGATGACGGGATTCCAAGATGTTGATAAGCGGTAGGTACCCATCTTCTCGTATAAATTTTTTATGTTTTTTTTATTTCAACTATTTCACGTACTGTTCTGGAGAAATGGTGACGGTCGGTTGAAAAGACCTGCCGTTGGTGTAATTCAATCCACTGGTTTGGACCTGACTCCAGCAAATGCAATGTTATCGCGATCGCAAAGTTTAAAAACAATTAATGCTTACGTACCTAGATATATACTAATATTATTTTTATTTCAGGAATAATATATATCCAGGATTATTTAAACACAATGACAAAGAAGTATCAAACATTTTGGTGTACCTATTTTGGACTTAAACGCTGTTTTATTTTTTCGTTCTTCCCCTTTTTTTTAATTAGTAGGACGACACTATTGGTGATCTGTTATAAATTTTTAGTTCAAAAACTGATACTTCCTAAGAATTATCGTGTTAAATTAAATTAAACAGTTAAATACCTAGGTAGGTATACTAATATAAAACTAATAATATAATACACTAATATAATACCTAATAAATTCTTTCAAATTTTATAGATTATTTTATTTATACATCTAAATTGACAGACAAGCACACGATTAATGTAGTGGTAATGGTAAGCGGTCACCTCAGCATATGGACGTTTGCAACAACAGAGCTGTCATGCTGACCCTGTAAATCCCTTTTTCCCTGTAAAAACTATCGTAAAGAACCATCTTTATGATAGTTTTGAAGTCCTTTCACGATTAGAGCGTTTATCACCTAAGATACATTTTGAAAAGAAGTTTTAAATTCAAAACAAAAGTTTTTTTCATTGAAAAGGGCCTTTAAGGTGTACCATGTTAGTAATACCTATTCTTATTTCAGTTCCAGCCAACACGTGTCATATACTCTATGGTATATAACTCCCATATTACCTTGCCTATTGTAAAGTAAGAGTGTGATATTGCACCTATTATTATCCGCGTAGTGTCCGAGGTAAGGTAAACATAACGTATGCTCTGAATGGAAGATATTTTTACATCGGGGCGTCGAACTGGTCCACATCATCTCATTTCCATTTTGTTGTTGACGCCACAGACTCCGCGTAACGACATTTTCGGAGCCTGTCTTACACGCAAGTAAAATGATCTAAGTATTTAAACGAGGGTTTATTTACAGATTCTTGCGGTAGTAGCTAGGTACGCACCTAACTATTACTCACATTTTATTTTATGATATTTCTAATGGATCTAAAGAGTATTTGTAACCAGTGATATACAGTGTGCCTGTAAAGCAATAATCTAAAATCATATATTGTATAATCGTATAATGTATAATCTAACTATGGTTTCAGAATGTATAAGTGAGACTAATTTATGTTAATAAAGTGAATAAAAAACTGAATTAGAATATTATTTAACTTCTAAATAAGGTTCACAGTAGGTGACTTTGATTTTTAAAACATTTCAAGATTCTAAAGGCAAATCGAATTTTACACTTTTATAAAGGTACTTAAGGTTGGCTTGAAGATGATAGCTAATAGATATAGATTTGTTATAGAAAGCGTAGCTTCGGTCACCATACCTAGGTAGCGCAAAATAGGAGTAGGTAACCTTGGTACATACCTAGGTATATCCAGCGTTGAACTGCGATAGGATGGTTGATTGATAAAGGTCTGTCACTATAATTATTATTATTTTAAGTGCCTAGTGCTACCTCTACTATTTCTGGTCTTTTGTAGCGCACTCCTGCTTTAAAGTTCACTGCTCAGACTTATGGCTTCGAGAAACCTCCAGATCCTATCAGCAGTGATTGTTTGTCTGTTTGTTCTGTCACTAACTGTATTATATTAGTTGTTTCTTAATACGAAAGATTAACTTGAAATTAGCTTTGTAGGTGGTTATATAAGTTATTACACCTATTTTCACAGAATGGTACTACTAATACGGTTGTTTTTAGAGTATAATTAGACTTAGATAATTATATATTTAACTTCAACTTCAACTTTTGATTAATGGCTTTTTATGTATTGCTATAACTTTATTTTAATTATAGACTTTAGTAACATATATTGACTGTCACCACAGAATAAAAACTGTCACCATGTAGACACCTACCTAAGCGGAAAATGTACGCTGAGGTTTTTGCTATGCATCATATTTTCTTTTTTCTTTCTATCTAACTGACTGATTATATTTCATCTTTTTTTATCAGTAAGAATACCAGTATGTCTACGTGAATCTACTTCTAGTCTACTTCTAATTTTACCTGAATCTTTCCGAACATAAAAGAACAAAATAAACAAAATTTCATGGAATATAAGATATAGAATTCAAAATCACCACGAACACATTGTAGAATTTAGTGAACGTTGCAAAAAGGTAATATCATGCATAACAAAGCGAGAGGGCCCTGAGGAGGTAAAGTCCCTTCGCCTTATTCATAACGGACATAAACCCGACCCTTGTGATATAAGAAAATATTTTAGGTGGAGGAATGTGACCATTGTACTATGTATGTTGGTAGTTCGAGTAAGTTAAGCAACTTTAAATAATATTCGTTTTTTTACTCCTCTAGTAGAGACGTAGCTATGCATTTTTTATGATTTCTTTATTGTACACTAGATGTAAAATACATATCTTAACAACCAGCAAATGGTATGTACAACGGCGAGCCAAACCTGAGTTTTCTTCCAGCAAACCTTGGGAGTGAATAGAGAATAATAGAGAAACAT
This sequence comes from Callimorpha dominula, assembly GCA_949752705.1. Classification (NCBI taxonomy): domain Eukaryota; kingdom Metazoa; phylum Arthropoda; class Insecta; order Lepidoptera; family Erebidae; genus Callimorpha; species Callimorpha dominula. The sequence continues at coordinate 14,362,548 of OX457002.1, read as the reverse complement.
TAGAGGAAAAGTCATGTGTACGTTAAACTAATTAGAAATAACAATTCATATAAATACTTGAATTAACTAAATTTAATATATATCTGCACGTATACTCGTTATGAAATATAAATACGTATAGTTACACATAATTATAAAGGAATATATTTATATTGAACATATAAATACATACATGCATCTTATACCTAATTATGTATCTACTGTAAACTGCAGCAGGTATTAGCTACTACACAGCACATAATTAATAGGTGAGCCTATAAAAAACTGTATTAAAATAAACTAATAGAACCTATCTACTACTATTACTTACATAATTAATATCTCATGTAATTTTTATGCTGGTATTTACATAATTGAGGAAGTTGGGTGGTAAGCCGCATTCCCATGTGATATTCCGTCAAACCCTATTGTTTATCTAGGTATATGATAGCCTAGCCTAAGATAGATACTACCTTAGTTGACTAAGGTAAATCAGGAAAACCTTAGCTACAAAATTTGTGCACCTAAAAAACCGACGCCCGACTGCCGACGGCACTTCTCCGTCGGCATCGTGTAAACTGCCTCACACTACAAATTTATTTATTCAAAATTAAATTAAATTTTACCTATACGATTTGTTCTTATATAATTACGTAGGTCTGTAAAATAAATTTTAATTAGAACAAAAAATTACATGATAGGTAATACTGTAGATAATACGAATATCTAGATCCGATCCTAACAGTATTGAGTTTCATAAATAAATAAACAAAAGCGTTTTAATTACACAATCAAGTCAACCTAAGAAGTAGTTAATTGAATGGGAATTATATAAATGTCCATTTTAATTAATAGGTTTTTGAGTATTTACATTAAATTAGAACCTGTAGAATCCAATTTATATAATCTTACACAGGCGACCACGATTCTCGAGTAATCCACCATATTACATATACCTATACTATACCATATACCTGGGTGATTTGGGGATTTAGCATAATTGGGAACATTTTTACCTATTTAAGCGTAATTTATATGAAAGTTAGTGCCGCGAGTAAGGAGTGTAGATAGAGTAATGATCATAGTGTTTTGAGCTCATTTATGAAATAAAAAAGTGGCTATTTCTTACTCTAAGGAGTGAAATATATATATTTCTTTTTAACAAACATCTACAATGTTTTTACCGAATACACAAAATAACGCTCCGATTGAGGTACACACTTAATCATTTTTGTTTAATAATTTCTTTTCAGTCCTTGTTTCATCAATAAAATACGAGTATAGTAGAACGATATATAATTAAAAATGAAGATTTTACACTTTAATTCGTGCCTTACCTACACTTTAAATAACCTCTAACTCGTAGGTTAGGTGTAGGTAACTATCTATATAGGTACACACTTATATGCTATACGTAAAGTGAAATAATTTAATGGAATCACCATTAAATTAAGCAAGATATCAGAGTCTATTACACCTTCTATTTCAGTATAGGTAAGTAAATATTCACGTATCTTAGACATGTTAGGTACCTGATTTTAGAAATAGGTACCTATGTGGTACGATATTTCTCCAATACCTAGGTATGGGTAATGAGGATGTTATTGAATCGTTTTAAATGGTAATAAGGTATTTGTTACTAATAATTTTAAGCATTAGGCTTAACATTTCTGCACACACCTACCTATATTCACTTACCTTATATTTATTTGTACGTTGTGTTGTATTTATTTGTACCTAACCATCGCCCGATACCTGCCAATAAACGTACCACAAGAAAATTTTATGTAATAGATATTATACTTAAATAGAAGTAAAATACGAATCGTATTTGCCTCAGGTATTCTGAGAGTGACTTGGACTTTTTTCTCTTTCTTCTTCTTCTTCTTATCTTTATCCTTTTTAGATGGCATTTATGCATCATCGTCATCTCCATCATAAATATACCTAGGTATAGATACTACTTATTCTTACTATCTCTAAGCAATATCTGTTTAGGTACCTAATCAAAGTTTAAGTATTTTTTCGGTTTCAGTTTTAGGCTCGGCTAGGTACCTAGGTATAGATAATTGCAACACGTATCTACTTGATTTCAAAGTTTTAGGCTGAGTTACTGATAGGTAATGAAGGTGCGTAATTTTTTTCTGTTTCTTCTTTTTTTTATGGGATAGGGGATAAACGAGCCGACGGGTCATCTGATAGTAAGTGACTACCGCCGGCCATGGGCACCTACAACTCAAGAGACACAAGTGCTTTGCCGGCCTTTAAGATTTGATTAAGAAAAGGGGGGGAAGAGGTGTGATGTAGTAGTAGTAAGTTATATATAAGACTTTATTATGACATTATAGTCAGTGTATTCTTGAACCACAATTTCATTTCTCTCCTAAAGTCACGTCTTCACATGGCAACCCTGAACCGAATACCAAACTAAACTTTACAAAAATGGTTATGTAAACTTTTATTTTCCTTTTATAGTAATGTTTTGAATAAAGTAGAATGAACAGTGATTTATTAGAATCTAGTTCAGAGTATTTACCTACATGCTTTTATGTAATTTAAAATTAGAATTTTTATTCTATATTATCATTAGGTACTTATAATGTGAAAATAAATTATACATAAATATTTCTTTTTAATTTAAGGGGGAAGGTGTGATATAGTAGTAAGTTAAGTAAGTAGTAGTAAGTTATATACTTATAAGACTTTATTATGACATTATAATCAGTGTATTCGCGAACTGCAAGCGTTTCATTTCTCTCCAGAACGCACGTCTTCACAGAGGGAGAGTGCGGGGAGGGGGAGAAGAAGGGAATAGAGGACAGGGAATGGTTAGGGCCTCCGGTAACCTCACTCATTTGTCGAAACACAATGCAAGCATTGCTTAACTGTCGGTTTTCTGTGAGGCTGCGTCCGTGGTATCACTACGGTCGAGCCGGCCTAAATCTACGTGCCGAAGCATGGCTCTCCCACAGTTATTGTAACTGTTCCTACCCTTTGAAATAATAAATAATAGCAATTATTCCATAAATACATTTTACAGACAAGCTTTTCCGCATGATGTAAGTAAGTCACATTGTTTGTCCCACGTTGTCCCACGACCCACGTCGTTCCCGGAGGACTCCTTCTTAGGGTATACCCGGGTCCTCCTGCAATAGACCCACTTGTGACGGAACACCGTGTGTGTGGTTTTAGTCGGTCCGATTCCGACATACCATCTTACCGTTAGCTCCGGTGAGGTGATGACCCGTGGGGGTAAAAAAAAAAAAGGTAATGGTCCTCATACCTAGTTAACTTAGGGTTAGAAGTATGCAAACAAACAAACGACGCACCTAATAGTAAGCGGTTACCGTTGTATTAAAAGACTCAAACCACTTGTGGTTACTAATTAAGATATTTAAGCACTTAATGGCGTTAGGAAAATTCACAAGTCGGCAAAAAATAACAATTGTTAAACTTTCGCGACTTTAAATCGGAACTTAATCGCGACAATAATATAATGAACTCCAAGTGCCGGTAATTGCCGAAACTCGCACTTCACGGAGGCGTCCTGAGCTCTCACAAGTCTACCCGTGACGACGATCGGAGCAATCCGATCGAAACGTCGGGTAACCAAAAAATGTTTCTTGTAATTGTTATCGCGATTAAATCCCCATTTACACATTAAAAATCAACCATATTCTAACAGTGAAATTTAAACTTGGTGTTCATTAGGGTAGAGGTAAATCAATCAGAAAATCTTCTGTAGCCAACAGACGTGTGATAATGTAGGTATTTAGTCTCTAAATGTACCTATAGGTATTCTCAATTGTATTGTTTGAACAACGCCATCTGTGCTGACATCCTGATAAAATAGAAGGAACCAATGCGCTTGTGCGAAGAAAGATGGCGGCCGATCAATATCAGGAAGCCACCCTAACTCACCCCCCATCATGACATTCTGCAAAATAGCAAACAATCGAAACTAGCTTATATACCCTTGGAATAAGGTTCTTGGAAATTAATGACGAATCTTCGATGTGTCTTTTGTTTGGTTTACTTGATAGGTAGAAACCCAAATACCTATGCATTGCCTTTGTTACCTATTTATACCTATAGATAAGCGTATCAAACACCTATAAGTATCTATCTTTCTACGTAGGTAAGCCTACCTGTAGATATACAAATTATGTTTCCGCATTTATTGCTGTTTCGTATTCCTCATAGGTATGTACATAGGTCCTATCTTCTTTAACTACTTACCGATTCGTATTTTAATACTAAACGCTTATTTAACAATATCGAAGATTCTTTTATATGCCCTACGTAGTAGAGATGTGCACATTAAGGTTCGATGTTTCGATAAATCCATTAAAACTAAAAAATCAAACACTATAGAGGTCAAAGTACAGGGCTGTCTTCTGTCAATCAACAAAATATCTGATTAAAATAGGTTGCTTTTCTTTGTACCTGCACAATTCCAACGATGTCTAAGTACCTTGCCGTACCTAAATGTAATTTAGGTAAATTTTGGATCGTCTTTTAATATCGCCGTACCTATGCCTACTTGCAAAATTTATCATAGGTATCATCGAATTTCTAATGCCAGGTAGAAACTTCTTGTGATATGGAAATCGCCATAACTATACTAAGTATTGTAAAAGAATTTAGAACCATTAAACTGATAGTAACAAGAATAAAAAGAGAGTAAAGCACAGCATAATAATATATTATGCAAAACTTTACTCACAATCTAAGGATGTCTCGGCTAAACCACAGAGTACAGAGTAACGCACTAAGTAGTAGGTATTTAGAAAATAAATACCACCTACAGTTATATTTACAACAATGGCTAAATAAGAGACTTCAATTCTTTACCGAATTGCTTATTTAGCTAATCTTTTAACCTGCTACCTAGGTCAACAATCCCTGTGCTTGCAATATCTGAGACTGTATGGATATCTTCGTCATTTGATATATAAGTATGTATTTGAGTAATATTTCCTGCTTCACCGAGCTAGGAAGAATAAAATCAATAGAAAGTGCTACGTAGGGATGGCTCATATCACAATTATAACATTAGCATAATAGGTACTAGCTGTGTCCCGCGGTTGGTTTTCACCGGACGATGTTCCAAATAAGCTAACATATAATTACCACAGCATTTGTTTAAATCTATCTTCACGTACTTAAAAGCTTGCCCTGTGGTTTATTTATAGTGACTGCAAACGATAACTTTAAGGGAAATTGTATTATTTTAAAACTAAATGGTATCGAGGCATTAGTAAAAGTTGCTCAACTGCTGGCCCTGTCAAAACTAAACGAATAATGATATTGTTTCTAAAAAAAAACTCTAGGAGTCTATAGTTCCATTTCATATGAAATAAAAGTGAATGTGTAAAATAAAATGATGTAATGAAAGTGATGGTCCCAGGTTTCGTAATAAAATAATTCATTTATATCATACCACTACTATTATAGTCATAGACTCATGCCGTGTGTTGAATTATTATAATTTTCTATTATCTCCTAAACTATGAGTCACACCATGATATAGGTAAACCTGCCTGCCTACTCCCGGCTACTCGGTTACAGGTATGCCTAACATAATCTCGAAAGTCTCCACCTTAATGTAGATAATCATGTTTTGAAAGGGAAATTTTTAACAGCGCTTCTATTTTCAATTTAAGCTAACGAAATGTCTCCGCTAATTAACTTACTGTGCACCAGAAAAATGGCTTCTCAGCAAATAATGCGCGTGAAGGGGAGAGTGCCAGAACCGAATTCTATTGTAAAATCACAAATGTTTGGTAACAAACACTCCATATTTTAACCACTCGAGTTAGCTTTGTTTTAACAAGAATTAATTACTATTCAATTAATAGCGATGACAATTTGTTAATATGTTTAGTGTTTCTTAAGATGCTACTTAATTATTATTTTGGGTACTTTATTAGATAAGTAAATAGATATGACTGATTAAATGAAATTTCATTTAGAATAAATAATATTCTTAAAAGTTTAATAATAGTAATTATAATATAATAATATCATCACACATCTCACACAAAAGATACCTAATAGACAATAAGTTTCTATAAAATAGATATCATATTTTATTGTGACCTAAAGAATTATTAGATTAACTTTTAGATAACAGATGATCACATAGTAAATCAGTTTTGCTTAATCTATTAAACAGTATACTGCATCTTATTTAATTTGTGTGCAATTCAGTATTTTTGGTGCTACCTTCGAATATTTTGTTGAAAAAAAATATTAATAGTTGTACGATTAAATACTACCCGTTTTAAAACACCTCTAAACGTGCCGTTCGCTTAGCAATCTTATCAAGAATATCTTGAAAAATGTAACATTAATTACATATCTATAACTTAGAAAGTTTTGCAAAAAAAGAGTTTATATAATTATATGGAACACTGGTAGATTTTTTACGATAAAAAGAGTAGCAGCAACTTCCACCACATTTTATTACTAACTATGCTCTGTCCATTCGTTTATTTTCTTTTGGATACTTCTCTAAATACCTACTCAATTAGTGATAATAAAATTGCTGCCAATTCGATTAAAAATAACAATCGATTTTATTTGAGAGTTAATTACAATTGATTTAAAAAAAAAAAAGTTTATACTAATCATATTATACATGTTTAATATAATTATACATAGGTACAAAAGAATTATCGCCGCTGTCGTCACCGAGACCTCACCAAGAACAAGATGACGGTATCGAAGTAGCAATACACGTATTTACTATAACCGCCTGTCCATTGCACTCCCGTCACCCGAGCGCCTCATACCGGCCGATCGCATGGCGTGATGTACAACGAGATCGGTTGTACAATCGCAGCACGTCACTTTTAACTCAGCTAGAAGTACCGCCGTTCTCGTTGAAGTCCTGGTGATCGACGTTTTGGACGGACGGAGATTGAACTTACCTATGAATTTCTTATCAGCTTTTGTACTCTCTGACAAATAAATGTATTTATTATTATCGATCTATATGTCTAGGCAGTTCAATGAATACATAAAACAGGCAATCTTCGGAAGTCCTCAGAAACAGCTCCGATTTTGAAGTTTTTATTTTTTTTAATACTATTCAAAATCAGTGATATTTTGGAGAGGGGACTAAATTATTTAGGTATATTGTTTAAACAATATCTATGATATAAATGAAGACATTTTTTTTTCATAAACGTATCTATAAACTAACGTATAGGTACAAAATACACCGCACTTAAGTTTTAACACTAATATGAGAGAGACCACTTTCTCTATATTATATTTTTTATCTTATCCGAGGATGGAACGCTAGCAGAAAATGTATGAAGGGATCAAACGACACTCGAGGTAGACTTAGATAAATTTTAGGTACCTACTACGTACCTACCTACCTAGCTAAACTCATCACACAGACTTCGTTACAATTTAATTTTAAGCATTTCTAATTCATATTAAGTAATCCTTAAACAGTTTTTAATTATAGCAACCAACTAGTAGTCATATTCGCTGCGTATATACTAAAAACTGGACAAAACACAAAATCGTTCAATAGTTTAACTCCATAATAAATACGGAAGCAGAGGTTTTTTTAAGAGCGCCATCTATGAGCCAAGGCTAACATTGAATACTCATCTCGTAAGGAAAGTACTGGTAGCGACATCTCACCTTTTTTGGTTAAACTACGTTTCGTTATCAGCGCCTTGACATTCAAGCTTCGTATAAGACTTTTTGACAATTACGGTAAACTGTGAAAGAAGATAGTAGATAAAATTGTCTCTAGAGGTCACTAATATAAATTAGGTATGCTTTATTAGCGAAAGGATTGTTATTGATTTTACTTACGTATATTATTTATTTACTAATAATTACCTATTTATTACCATAAGAATATAAATTCTTAATTTATGTGTAAATACCATCTGTATCTAACTAAAATAATTACAACCTTTAGGTATCTATTATAATAAAAATATTATGCTTCAAATACATTTTTATTAAAATAATTAAGTACAGATATCTGTTAAAAGCTTAGCCAATATTAATTTTTTTTTTGATAATAAAATAATTAACAAAAAATAAAAGAAGTTAAACAAAAGCACTGCTAATATAATCTTTAGATGTTCTCTTTAGTGCTGAATCAGTTGCCGGGCAACAGACAAAATATTAAATATGGAAGATCCACTGCCAAACGTAATTGGCTGAATTCGGCGCCATTTGCAAAGGGCCGGCCAACTTTAAGCCCCGCCCCCAAGAACCGTCCGAAACGCACCGCCTCTACACACTGCCATCTTTACTACTGTCACATTACTCCCTAGGGGTGGAGCTTATATAGATAATCCGACAAAATTTGGTACAGCGTAACTTCAGCAGCTTTTGTCCAATTCTGTTGGCTCTGGAAATGATTTAGGTAATCTGACAGTAGGTTCCCGCCGTTTGGTTGTGTCCTCCATATTTTTGTGGGAGTCGAATTTGTCGATATGAGTCAGAGATGCGCTTCGCATCTCCTACTCGATACCTAGTGATTTATATTATCCTTGTTCAATAATTTATTAGGAGTTGTTTGGAATGGTATCATTCCAAAGAACTCCAAACCTAAATATTCAGAAATAATTTTATTATTTTTGGAATGTAGGTAAAGCATACGTAATGAAAAGTTAAGAAGTTTATAAGTTTTCTAAAGTATCTAATCTACTACCTACCTACATAAATTATTATAAGTATAAAGTTGGTTTATCCCACTAGTTTGGATGGATGGATGGATGTTTGTTACTCTTTCACGCAAAAACCACTCAACCGATTGCGATGAAACTTGGTATGTAGATAGCTGGAGAGCTGGATTAACACATAGGCTATTATTTTTTTATCTCGATGTTCCCACGGGATCGGGACTTACGCGGGTGAAACCGCGAGGCGTTGCTAGTAATTAATACACGCAATGTGTTTCAAAACCTATTAGGTACATTTACTTAGATACTATCTCAACTAACTGTTCCCTGTTGAACAGGTCTCAATCAAAGGCTAAAATAATCTAATTGTGCTGATCATACCTACCTAAGGCAACGACCACTCCGGTAGAAATGTTGTATTAAGTAGAATCACGCTACGGACTGGAAATGTCATTGACACATCTCTCAGGTGAATTGGTTGGTGTAAGTGAAAACTCAATACGGAAATGATTGTGACTGACTACTGCACTGGACCTCAGAGGGCTAAACCGCAACCAATTAATAGCCATTAGGGACACATGGACCCTACAGCAAATTGATCTGGAACCAGAATTAAACGAGCAACTTAATTAAAAGCGGCCTGAACAGAGATCATTTCAATTAATGGAGAACCAAATACATGTATAAATTCAATCAAAACTACATAGGTACATATAATATAGATACCTATCAGGATAATTGGACGTGGTTTAGCAAAGGCTCAACCTACAATTTACTATAATAACTTGGCTACTTGTTACAAGGACCTTACTGATATTCTCGTTAGACTCTCCATCACATGGTAGTTAACAATGTCATATTGTTTTTATTGTGGACTATATACTTACCTAGAAGTTCCCGCGCGGCTTCGCTCGCTTGCGAGGAACCCTAAGTTACTCTTTCCACCCGTTCCGGAGATTAGTCGGAATAAACAGACATACAAAAAAAAAAATTTTTAGGCAAAAGTAGGTGATCGTGGAAATAATTGTATGAGCTTAAAAAACTGTTATTTTGACATGACAGACACTTAAATTTTATTTATTTGTATTGATGATGATCAGTAGGTACAACAGGTTGACCCGGCCCTGTGTAGGAGGTAAGTACCTATAAGTACCTACCTACTAAAGTTATAGTGAGTTTTTGTATGTTTTTTATAAAATTTAGCACTTACTGTAAAAGCGAGTTGCCATACCTACCTATAGTCGTGTTGTGACGGATCCGGGATCAAAAACCGATACTTCGATACAGTCTCGCCAGTGCCCTGGCCGTAGCACGGACTCCACTCAGTAGTACGTACGTACGTACGTAGGTAACGGTACATGTTACCCATACCTACATACCTATTGTATAAGTATCCTGTAAGTTCTGTGCAGAGATTTCAATTGTTAGATATGATAATAATAATGATGCGGGGACATGTTACACATCGCGCATCTAGACCCAAGTTCTGTCAGCTCCTTATTAATTAATCTTTACAAATATAATTAGTTCAATAAAGTACTTATTGTGTTCGCAGTTCATATGGTAAAATAAACAAAAACATAATATTGTAATTAAGGTGAAAATTTATAACGTCTATAGTGCTCAATAGCGAAAACCTTTATTCAACGTCAGTTACGTCTACTACGTACGTCAGTTTGATGGATGTCACTTTGTTTTCACTTCTGACGTACTATTCCTTGATCCCTGTTAATGTCTTACAGTAAAATAAATAAACAAATATTTTCTGGTAGACGACAGACAATCATGATGAGTGGAGTAACTTTTTATAATTGGTCACCCATCCATATGATAGAACGCAGCAACACAGCGTAACTACATTTGTTGATGGCATAATCGAAAATTTATCACGATTTTTTTTTTTCAAGTATCAGAAATCCTCTTCGCTTCCTAACCAGTGTACCACCAACCGAAAAAGTAGGTACCTACTCACATCCTTATTCGGAAACATCGATTTGAATGGTTGTATTGTTACATAACATAAATTAGGTGGCGCAAGTAGCTACAATAGCCCGGCATGCCTACACCGGCTATAGCTAGACAGTTCTCCTCCCGAGGCAGTTAATTTCCCGGTTAGTTAACTTTACTACCAACACTGATTGGATATTGATTAGAATCCACCGTTTCACCAGTTTAAACGGCAATTCTTTTCTTCAAATAACATCATGCCACCACAAATTTACACTCACTACCCGATTGTAATTACCTGAGTGAAGTTTATTACCTCTCTTGATTAAATAAAACATACCATAAAATGGTTTTTTTAAATCGAATCGAAACGGGTGAACGATGTATCGATATTTTATTGTTAAGATATCTACCAATATTGTGATAAGCGGTTTCAAAATTTCTAGCCGCAGCCTACAGTTGTAAAATAAAGCAGCTAAAGGCTGCCTACGTTTTTGAAAATTCCTCACTAGGTTCAATAATATAAGTCAGGTATTATGGACCCTTGTGAGAATAACTATTGCTCAGTCTCGGCAAGTTAAACTCTTTTGGAACCAGCAATTAATTTAAATAGAAGTTTATTTTTATTATTAATTTAAATATTTATTTATTATGTACCAAATTATGCTTAAGTATATATCTACATATATTTCTCATATTAAAGTTACAACGTCTAAGTACTAAGTGACTGTTAAAAACCGTGTATATTTGGTTTTTTAATTTATGTTTATACTTTGGGCATAAATAACCCCAACAAAACTGATTAGATATCTAGTAGTCTTGACTAGGTATAGGTATAATCTCCCTGCAACAGTTTAAACTTATAAGATACCTACCTATAACAAGTCCGTACTATTCGTCCGTCCGTACTGATAACGTTTTTTTAGTTTACGTTGAAATATCCGTACCTACCTATATTAATTTCATGTTGTATTGTATTAAAATATTTAGGTAGGTAGGTATAAATATTGTTTTTTTTTTCTACCGCTTTGGAACAGTGAATCAAAACATCGAATCGAAAAAATCAGAAATAAGTAAAAGTTTATGGGTCCTATGTTGGTATTCCAATAATGGGTATTGTAGAAAGTAACTACTGTCACTTACAACCAAACAGCATTAGAAGAACATGATAGAAGTAACATCTTTATGTTACGGGTGAATCTTGAATAGCTCAATTAACGATGTCCGGAGGCAAAAAGTGTCTGTATTATTATTATGGGCCAAAATTTTTTTTTATATTATTTCAGTATGAGATCTAGCAGAGGCACGATAGTAATTATTTCTAATTTAGGTATAAATAGTAAAAAAAAAGAAATAACTCGTAAAAGTTGATACCCCTGGTGCGTCCTCTTTACATTTTGTAAAGTATTCATTAACAAATAACCGACTTGTAACTTTCAAATGAATAATTGATGTACTTTATCAGCCTGGACATTAGTTCATGTTTGAACAAAAAAATAAAGAGTATGTATTTTATACCATAATTGTACGTAGAATTAGAATTTAAGTTTTGTCCGGAGCTTTACAATGATTCCACTGGCGCGTCACTAAATTACGTGTAGATCCTTAGTGGATTGTTTGAAACATGTGGGTCAACTTCATCGTGCGAATGCTGGTCGCTCTTTAACCAACGTAGTAGTAGGTTGTGTCTCACGTTACTCGTGGACGAATTTACGAAGGTATGTACTCGTATTTGATTCCCCTGGTTTTGTTTCACTAGGTCGTTGATTGCCCTGATTTTATAAAAAAATATAAACAAATTTTCCAGGATTTGTTGTCTATTATAAACGGAAATACATTAATTAAAGCTCTTTATTATTTTAATTATTATTATTAAGAACTTATTACTTTTAACTTATTCGATAAAAAACCTACTTTTTTTTTATTCCCTTGGTGTTGATTCTCTTGGTATTTGCGCCAAGGTAATCAATGTTTCCTATAATTACCTTGTAAGACAGTTATTTTTTTGTGTTAAATTGAACTTTTTCCTAAAAATAAAATACTTTTGGCACAATACATTAATATCCTATCATACTTAGCAATCAAAACATCTGGAATCTGAGAAAATTATGTGTAGAGGTACCTAGTACAGAGTACCGAGGTACTGTAGGTTACCTTAATTTAAAATACTTACTATATGCGGTTTTTTAGATTCTAACAATGCCTCAAAAACTAGACAAGAGAGACTAGAGAAAAAACGACTTGCTGAGCATCGTGGGTTAGAAAAAATAAAGAGAGATAAGAGAGAACCTGAACTTCACGCTCAACTGAAAGAAAAAGAAGGACAAAAATATTTGAAGAACAAGATAGAAGAGATCGTACCCACAAGTGAAATGAGTCCACGGCAACAGAAAATTATGAGAAAAATTAGAAAAAGTTCAAATCATCATAATCAAAAAAAGAAACTTAAAAATATTGAAGATTTAAAAAAATGATGCCTATTCGATAAGTGTGTTGATAATGAAGGTAAAACTTATATTTTATAATTATTTGAAGGCAATCCAAAAAAAAAAATCGCCAAGGGAATCAACTGAATACGACACATTTCAAGATTCACCTGACGATCGTTTAAAGACACCGGTTATGGTCTACCATCAAAGTTTATTTGCCACTTTAGTAACAGAAAAAAGATACTCTATGTGAATATACCAAGTGAACAGACTTTTCTATATTTATTGATTTGCCAAAAACGTTTGACACAGGTACCTACCTACCTACATTCTCACCGTAGTTAAGAGACGGCACAAATCTGACATTCGAGGTAACAAACTCAACCTACTCTGTACCCTAAAAAAAACTGTGGATCAATTACGAGAGGAAGGTAGTAGGAATTGAAATCCACGGAGTACCTTAGAGGTACCTATAGATATAAAGATGGAGGAAATGCCTAAAAACCCCAACAGACCTTGGTTGCTGCCGAACAGAAGGCGGCGTTAGCTATTTTGATAATACCTACTAGTTTAATTATGATAATATAAGTAACTAGCCGTTGTCCGCAGTTTCCCCGTTGGTTATGGTTACTGTTCCACATTTGATGGTCGTAGCGCGATGTTAAATACCCTTCCTCAATATAATTGGGCTTTGAAATGTATGTACTTTAAATAAATGAATAAATAGAATATTTCAATCTGACTAGTAGTTGCCTAGATTGGCACGTTCAATCAAAACCAAAAATTATGGCCAATGAAATAAACCAAAAGAAAATTAAAACTTAATGAATTATAATCAAAACTCGACCACCAGCAGATATCTAGTTAATATAGTTGCTTCATTAGAAATAAACCAACTTCATACCTACCTGTCATGATTTAGCTACATGGCATGCTTGCATTCAATATTATTGTAGCTCTTGAACATAGACGAACACAAGCACCGGCATTAAATATGTATGGTCACGTTGCGCTGCGACCCATAAGAGATCGCGAGATGTTGTATAGTTTAAATCTTTCTCAACAAACTTGCTACCTTATCTAACGCAAAAAAAGCTTTCAAATCGGACTGTTAAGTAAAACTTTAACGAACATGCTGGACCGATTATTCTTATTGTCCAATGAAGGTTTACTCGTATAAGAAAAAAAATGAGAAGTGTGAAAATTCGACAAAAACTGAAAGTACTTTTAGAGTTCCGTACCTCGAAAGGAAAAAACGGAACCCTTATAGGATCACTTTGTTGTCCGTCCGTCCGAAGGTCTGTCTGTCTCTCAAGTCGCTGTTTATCAGGAACGCGTGGAGGCAAGCTGAAATTTATATCAAATACTCAGGTCTACTGTTCCTTAGAGCTGTGAAAGAATCAAACTTCTAAGCCGACGCAATCAAAAGACGACACTCGCAAGGGAATCAAAACCTACAGGGTACTTCCCGTGAACTCAGAATCCTGAAATTTGGTACGAAGCAACGTCTTATACCACAGATAAAGGAAAAATTGCGAAAACCGTAAATTTTTAGTTACATCTATAATAAAAATATTTTACGGAACCCTCGGTGCGCGAGTCCGACTCGCGCTTGGCCGGTTTTTTTTTTCATTGGATAATTTCGCTAAACGAAGTTCGTATTAAATTGACCACACAGGTAGGTTGTTTCTTGCATTAATCCATAGGCATGCCTGAACTAAAATCCGCGTATGCAAAGCCGTGGACGAAAGCTACTTAATATAAATATAAGAAAAGTTTGTCTAGTAATCGCTAGAAATCTTGTTATACAAAACTCGTAGCGCTAATATATTACAAGCAAAAAACTGAACAAAGAAGTCAGTCACCAAAAGAATAACATGCGCTCATAGCACACATTCAAATGTAAAACTGTAACAATAACAAATCATAAAGTGTACCCGTACCTCGCTTATTGACCTCTGCCTTCAAAATTACTTCTCAGACATCAAAATAACTATACAGGCAGCAATGTTGAGCAACAGATTTCTCGTTCTAATCTACTACTTGGGTGTCTGGTTTTATGTCGAACAGCATAAACTGTAATAAACTACATGTCTCTTAGATTTTTTCAATTCTCCCGAAGAAATTTAGCTCTTATGATCATAAAAATAGAGTCGAGGAAAGGGTTTACGAGTGCTTTGAATGTGTCTTAAGTGGTGGAAGCACGTGGGTGAATCGACGTAAAGCTATTATGAGTTTACGGCTGGTGTCATTCATTTAGCGAATCGTTCGTGATGGATGATACAAGTCATTTACATCACAGTGCCCAAATAGACCGTTTAGGTAATATTTATTCCTCCACACACGACTGTGTATTTGTAATCAATTCAATAAACTGGTTTGTATAGCTCGCTTTATTTTATAGCGAATTATATGGTTGTTTGATTTATCTTTTAAAGGCAAGTTCATAGCTACTTTAGATTGCAGTAATTTCTTGCTGTTTTTGCTGTGGCGGTTGAATATACCTAGTGAACTACTATTTCGTTACATTTTTTCAATTAAAGTTTCCAGTAAGCTTCACTTGACTAGGCTGATATTTCTGTTCGTATCAAATAAAACGAAATAGTCCCTTTGAATTAAAAAATTAAACAAAATAAACGTAAAACTTACACCATGAATATTTGGTTACAAAAATATGCTTCATATATAAATATATGCCAGACTAACTTGTTTAGAACATCAAAGCTAGAGTGAATAAACGTAATTTAGATGGGGGTTTTTTTATAAAATGTTTCTCAAGAAAAACATAGACCTCCTGGCAGTAAGACCAGCTGTTTTTACCGAAACATCTTCAAATATCATCATCATATTACAACCAATTTATACAAAACGTTAACAAATTATACACTTATACCTTCCTCATGAATCACTCTTTTCTATTGGTGGAAACTACATAAAAATACGTTCAGTAGTAGGTACAATAGAAGGACCGATGATTCCAAATGGTCGGGGATTGAGGCACCGGAAGACTGCTCAATGTGGAAGTCATCTAAAGAGGTTTATGTTTGATATGTAACATACATCCATGGCTAATATTGCGAAAAATAAAGCGTATTTTTAAAAGACTTCTAGCTCTTCCGAAGTTTTCCAATTTACCAATCCACTTTTAATTTTTTTCATAAAAGCTTTAAAATGTAATTACCCAACTCGGTTCTGAAGCGAACAGTATTTCATTTTTATTAATAAAGGTAGGTAGGTAGAATTCGAACAAGCACACCTACCTTAAGTATTATAATGTCAAGTGAGCATAACTTAGAGTAGATAATCCTAACTTATATCTATACCTAATACTTACTTAATAATATTATAAATGTGAAACCTCTGTCTGTCTGTCTCATTTGTGTTACATTTTCGTGCCTAAACCGCTGAAGCAATTTTGATGAACCATGGTCTACAAAGTACCCTGTAAAAGACATAGACTACTTTTTGGGGCAAAAATAAAACCAACTTGAAGGTGGTAAAATATTGGACGAACTTTGTATAGGAGTTATCCTACGTAGACAGAGTTGCGGACACTAACTAGTGTCCTATGAATGCGAATGTAACTTGGTTTGTTCGTATATTTCTAAAATACAGCTTTTACACTTTAACTAGGTACTTATTGCGACTTTGCAATGATAGACGTGTTAAGTTAATATTGGTTTATTACTAAACTACTTGCTTTTCGGACTGACTAACTCTATTTAATAATATGTGTCTTATATACTAGTTAGCAATATGGATATAACATTGTATTTCACAATGTTGGGGGGTGTACAAGCAGAACTTATCCTAACATATTTGCACTTATTATTACAATTTAGTTATATACTCTAATTTTATCACGAAGGTATAATAGCCATAGATATTCCCTCCCTAAAAAAACCTTTACCTTATAACTAACTGTTTATACATTATTTGTTTCGCGGATAACTTTGGAGAACTTTTTTTTCTAACTTTGATCCTATCCTACAGAAAAATATATAAGGAGGTTGTTTCATGAAAAAGTACTACTCCCGAGGGATAGTAAAATAACTGTTACGTAAGCGAAGGCGCGCTCAAAACCTAGTAAAGAAATAAGCGGAAGGTGTGAATATGACATCAGAACCCGATCTTGACTAACAAACTTTTTTTCTGTATCTATTTAACTAATTTTCATCTTGGTCTTTTAGAGTCGTAGATATAAGTAGGCATACTTTCCTCTTCGTTAGATATTTGGAACCTTACTATTTATTTAAATATGAGCATATCCGTATTTAACTGTCATGTTGTGTTTGATATGGTTTTTATGCACGTAAGTTACGATAATCAATATCTCAATACGCTCTCAGTCCCACACGTGAACCTACGCATCAAAATAGTACACTCATCATTCTTTGCACCATTAAATTTTCCTCGGTACTCGCATCTTCAAAGTATATAGTTATTTTTTGGTAATTTTAACTTAAGTACAAACAAGTAGGTATACCTAATTATTACTATGCGTTATTTTGAAGCGGCGTTTCTATCTAGGTAGGCGCGGGCACATACACAATATTAAATCAAAGTAACGCTATGTACTATTAAAGGTACACCAATTCTAAAATATTTCTTCATGAGATCATTTAGATTTGGGTTGTTGTTTAGGATGGAGAGCTTAGTTGCCACGTTTTTGATATACACCCCAGTATTAGGTCTGATGACTGTTTGGTAAAAATATGGTGAATGGTTTTAATCAGTTCAATACCGACATAATCACTTCGTCGTTTCCGGGGTAGGTTAGTAGACACTTCCCAGTTTCCTATTAGGAAAATCTTATGAATATTTGCAACAAAAAATTTATTCATCTCGCCTTTTTATTTTCTAAGAAATAAAGTTATATTATAATTTACTCCTAAATAATTCATTTCTTTATGAAGTTATAAGTAAATAAAAATAAGTATGTATAAATATAATGATGTATTTAAAGGGGAATTAACGCGATCACGAAAAGGTGACTGAGCAGTAAGCTTGTGACTACGGCCTGTGCAACCTGTTCGAAACGTCAGGTAATTCGGAGGTACTAGTATAGTATTATATTATCTGTGTCGGAGGTATGTAATATGTAACGTGATCGCGTTAGTTCCTAATTAATATATATAAAAGTTAATTTAGAAGTTAGTAGGTATGTATGTACATATAGATCCATAAGTACATATGCATTTTTATAATGGAGTATTAACGTTAAGAGTATAATATACTTACGTTGTTTTATTAAGAGGCTTCACGCGTTATGGGCAAGGCGACCATCCTATCATTAATATGTATACCTACGTGGATATCAAATTATGAAACTTCGAGTCGTTAATAATAAAAAAAAACTGATACTCAATTAGATCAGACTTAGTAGATAATACATCAATTTTTTATACGAAGAACCAGGTTCTAATAGTTATAATGTAGAGCCCTTTAGCAATGACTGCACAAATAGGTGACAGATGTTACTTGTTTCACTATACTGCCGTGATAATCAGGATAGCAGTAAGTCAGGAAGACATACTACTATCTAGATTACTACGGCAATATTAAAAGAACAATTTAAGTACGCCTACCTAGATAGAAAATATCACGGCATAGTGTTAATTACAGAAATGTGTGCTTGCAAAATAGATAGGTAGAGTTAGGATAATAGGTTTTCAAATGTAATTTTCTTCGTATATCTATTATTATTTACTAATTGGCATATTAGCGCCAGGCCCCCATTAGCTCGGATTGAACAATTAACTTATATCTTACTAATATATTATGAAGGCAAAAGTTTGTCAGAATGGATGGTTGTTAGATACTTTTTTCACTCAAAAACGGCTGAACGTATCTGGACGAAAGTCGCGAGCAACAGCTAGTGTACCATATTTCAAATAGATGCAGTGGTTTCAGTAATACATCGCTCTTTAGAATATTATAGATAGAGTTTTTTCTAGAGTTCTGATTCTTAAAATATAAAGATATTTTTAATATTTAACTTGATGCCTTAATTATTTTGAGTTAAGTTAAGAAAACGGGTGTATTTTTGCACATTGCTAAACATATACCTACTCCAATCTTACTGCCAACTTCTGTTAACAGAAAGGTAAACTGACGCATAGATATATAAGTATTTAAAACCTAAACAAAATAAACAAGGGTAAAATAAAATTGTGTGTGTAATTACTATTTGTAAATGCCTTACAATGAAATAAGTAATGCATAAAATGACATGTGGTATTAATCCCCATATCATCATGTTAGTACACTTCATATTAGACATATCGAAAGCTTCGAAAACTTCCTCGATAGATATATGAGGATATATGTAATAGGGTAAAATATCGGCTACAGCGAATATATAGGTATAACTTGGTACTTATTTATTTTTCAATATAATTTCACTTACACATAGGTCAACAAATACACAAAATTATCGAAGACCGAATCATAGATATTTTAAGTTTACAAGAGGTATCTTGGAAATACGAGTATGTTAAGTTATTCTAAAGTTTATATACTGCATACTAAAACAGATAAGTAAAATTAGTACCAACTTATTATTTGGTAGGTACTAGGTATGTATTAGTTTGCAACTAATAGCTACAGGTGTATATTATTTGGGTTAGCTAATCTTCGCAGTCATATAGGTTTATATTATCGTTCACACACAAAACAGGAAAATCGTCAACTTTAAATTGTTTGCCTGCCATTAATTAATATATTTCTATGATCTAAAATAAGAATACAGGGTACAATCTTAGTTCATTA
This sequence comes from Callimorpha dominula, assembly GCA_949752705.1. Classification (NCBI taxonomy): domain Eukaryota; kingdom Metazoa; phylum Arthropoda; class Insecta; order Lepidoptera; family Erebidae; genus Callimorpha; species Callimorpha dominula. The sequence continues at coordinate 14,342,756 of OX457002.1, read as the reverse complement.
TTATATGCATACATTTCACATTAAGTAAATAGGCAAGTTAACAAAAAGCCTGAGTATGATTAGGTATCTATATATTATAAAAATATTGATCAATTCAAAAGTAGGTGGGTATCTACTTCTCGTCTTCTTTATATATTTAAGTCGTTCCAGATTTAAACCTATTAAAAATGAAAAAAAAAAATTACTAACGGCTCTATTCGATCTATGGTATATAATCATAAATATTAAATAATATAAAATAAAACATAAATAAAAGAAATGTAAATATGCTGTTATTACATACGTATGATGACGTTTAGATAACACATTAGACTAACAAAATATTTAAATTTTATATTTAACTCTGACATAAACTAAGGCGCAAAAACCGGTTACATTATTCATTATTTGCAAAAACACCACCTACTATCGTATCTCTAAAATAAAGACGGCACCGAATCAATATTGCTAATAAATGTGTAATTACAAAGAAGGACTGTATGAGGTACACGGCCGACTACTAACTAGACTAACTCAATCCAACAACGAAGGTTAAACACACAAAAACAAAGATAAGTTTACTTATTAACCAGAAATTCTTAACGGTCCGAACATTCAACGAAAAGTGTCGAATTGTGACAGACCAACACGAACTCGACACCCAAAGGGTTTCCGACGGTTTGTTTTCTCGAACGGCGACTGTGTTTGTGCGACAAACATTGCGGCAACGACTGAGCAATTATCACTTACCTGTGACACGATTACAGCACTGCACAGATTTATTGTCAATAAACTTGTATCATCACTTTTACTGGTGTTGTAAATTAATTATGTGCACTATTTATGGTGTGTTACGTACACGCGTACGTACGCGATTGTGGACGCGGCCTATCGCGTCGACGGTGAGCGACGTAGTGTGAGCGGCCTGGGCGGGCGGGGCTTGCCGCCATTCTGCTCTGAGCGCTTCCCAGCAAGCGCGCGCCGATACATCCCTTGTCTTGGCTTGGCTTCTTATCCACAATCTACATAAGGGAATCCGGGCTTGAGAGAATTATCGACCCCTATACATACCTATCGAGTTTTAGTCGTGAAGGTGCACCTGTTTATGTAGCTCGACTTGGAGCCAAATTTAATTCACGCCATAGAGGCATCAATAGCTAAAGATAAGTTTTTGTAGATACAAAGGAACTTAGATAATCGTAGGCGTATCTTCTCCTAACAACAACTGAAAACAAAAATATCTTTTCAATTTACTGCACCTTATTTGATATAAAAAAAATTGTACATATAATTATAAAGAGGTGGTACGTCATTTTGTTATTCTGGTAGCAGCGTTTGGCCATATCTAAGGTGAAGAGATCAATGACCCTTTAACATACAGTAGCAATGTTTCAAAGCACAGTTGTAAAAAGTCATGAAATTTAAAGTATGTGACAAAATTAAATTTAATAAATATTGTGGAGTAAGCATATAATAGGTAAAAAAGAACTAAGGATATTCGTTTAAAAGCTTCCTTGCAGATATATATATACCTTCCTTCTATATATATACCTGCCTTCATCCTTTTGGCGAGACGTTGCTGCTTCCGGGTTGTCGAGTTGTGTTGTTGCCGAGACAAAACTGTCCTACATTTTCGGCTGCTCTAAGAGAGAGAGGGCGAAAGGATAGATGGGTCTACCGTCTATGAGTTCTACCAGAGCGTCGGACATAGTCTGATAGTTTATTGGAGCGGCCAGGAAAACAACCTATTTTATAACCATATGACCAGTGAGCTCGTTAAGTACAGAAACGGCAGCAAAAATATGTTTATGATTTATGCACACTGCTTGTAAGCAACAAAAAAACCTTTGATATTAGTAACGTATTTAGTAATTAAAATGTAGTTAACTTTATTTCAAACACTTAGGTGTGTAAATTAATATTAGTGGACTTGAAATATTACTCATTATGTGCACAGTAGTGGACGTAGGTAAAGGTAAATAATAAAGGTGTTTCTGTATGCTTACGTATATGTTCCTAGTCGTATGTTACAAAGTATTATTTTTGGCAATTCTAAAGAAGCGAAACTTGGTTTAAGGGTACAAGTACTTTCCCTCTTGTGCCAAATAACGTTTTCAGGGCCGGAATAAGACACAACGCAATTTTTTCTAATGACGCCTTCTTCCATTTTGTTCTCTTTCCTCGACCAGGCTCCAATTCAAGGACACATGTGCTGTATACTATCCTACAAATCCTGTCTACAAACCCAGATGTACTTACATGCCCCCGTTACCCAATTGTTTACTTTACGCATCGATATTGACTGCCGTCAATCACTCTATCATGGTGAGTAAATTTATTTGAATTCAGATTTATGGTACACTATTAAAGTTAATTGAACAAATAAATATTGTTGCAAAATGTCGTCAAATAAGACTTGTTGTAATTCTGCAATAAATTTGAGATACCACAGCCTACGCGTTAATACATAACATAACTTTTTAACCGACTCTGAAAGAAACCGACGAAGCGATACTTTAAAAGTTCCAAATTCATGACTTGCCTAAAACAAAGCGTAGAAGGTACCGATATGTAAAAATTTAAAATTTTTATCTATTTCTGTAGCCCTTACTTTCTTTTTCTTATCATCTTATATTTTTTACAGAAAAAAGTAAAATTAATTGTGAGGTGAAACGTAAAATGTTCAGAATAAGAATAAATAAGTAACGTTTAGTTGATTTTCTGAAATTGGACAATTAAATCAGTTACGCTTCTGTAACTAACATTGCCATTAAAACGCAGTCGTGGTGCCGTTATTTAAATAAGAATCAACACACACTTAACGAACTCTTAATTATTAAAATTAATTATATATGCTATAAAAAATAAGGGAGTTACTTACCTGGACATGAAAGCTGTTTGGTCGGGCTGACTTTTTTACTTGGATCATTATCTTTTTATAAGCGTCAAGGCATTTTGCCCTAATTGTAGGTGTGCGACCTCTGCAGTCTAAATGCAATATTGGTGTTGTATAAATATGACTGTTTACCTACGAAGTTCTCTTCACGCTTGGCATATTGCTTTTTGGGTTTCATCATTTTATAAAAAAAAAATTACTTTTCAAGGTATTATACGTAGGGCGCTACATAAGTTTTGTCGTATGCAAACTAGATATCATAATATTGTGATTGGCATTCACTGAGTTATTATTACTAGTTCGCAATCATATCCATAAACTCAAAGTAATATTAAAAAAAAACAAGTTTGGAGGCTAGGAATCGTTTGTTCGATTTTCAAAAAAAAATTCTAAATGAAAATAGCGGGCTTCTCTCCTTGTGACATTTGTGTGTGTTTTTGTATAACTTTAAGTGTGGCTTAACTAATCAAAAATGTTTAGAGAAACGAGTAGTGCACCACCCGACCCTACTAGGCTATATCTCTTTGCTCAAGCTCTTTGTGTACTGTAGCCTAAAGTTTCGAATTTTTAGTTACCTATGTAAAATAGGATTTATATATTTATGGGCTTTATACATTTAAAATCTTTGTAAATTAAGAATATAAGATATTTTAATCCCCAAGTCTTGAGATTTTTTAGACTAAACTTTCTTTATACTTTTTGAAATACAACCCAACCGAATATTTAGAAAGAAACTTAGATTAAAGCTTTTTTCAAACCACCATTCATCCCGTTCTTCTCTTCCTATGGTCTCTCTCCCGACGGTTATTTTTATTACACTCACAATTCGTCAAAACGATCCAACAAAAAAATATTTGGTCTTCTAGTTGCTTCTGTGGTTATAAACAAAAGCCATTGGCTAGTACATTAAAACCTTGAATAAAACTTTACAATATCTATGTGCGGTAGGCAAAAAACTAATGGTACCATCAAATTTTATGATACGGACACATAACATCGAGAGTCACATCATACTTTGATATGTATGGTGATATAACGACACGTTAAAGATATGGGTTACTGTCACTTTACAGTTGTAACAACGGGTTTGATTCTATTTTAGTATAATAGGTTGATACATCAATAACTTGACGCTTTTTCTATGAGCAAGGTGTGAAACAAGTAGGTACATACACTGCTAGTATCTAAGCCTTCACTGGTAAGTAAGTATAAATAAATACTATAAAATGATACTTTTACCATTATGCGAGCGAACAAATGTATTTAGGTACTCTTAGATTTGAGTTATAATGTATAACTTTTTACAACTATGTATTTTTTTAGACTTCAATAGCGACTATATCGCTAGTATATCAATGCCATAATTATCAAACTTCTTAACTGCCAAATTTTCGAATTTTTAATATTGATGTTATCTAGTGTAAAATCCAGTCACAAACACGATTGATTCACTACTATTTCCTACTTGTTTTTGGTTTTTCGTTATATACAAAAAAGTAAAACTTTGTAGGTACCTCGTAAGTCCATTACGCATGTTTAAGAAGTACCTATACGTAATTCCGTTTACTTAATCATGTTATTAGGTAATAAATCATAATGGCAACAAACCTAAGTACAATAATATTAAAATGTATGTTAAAATGTATGTATATTAAAATGTATGTTAGTCTATATTTGATAGCTATTTAATAAAATAGTATTAATTTAATAAGGTAAATATGTCAAAAAAGCCTTAACACAACTTGACCATAGTTCGTACAAAACTAGTACATCATTCCTTCCCAGTTGTTGCCTATAAATGATTTCATAACTCTCCATTCCGTTAGTTACAATTTTTTAGTAGGGTAGGTATCACAGATCGAACTAGATATGGATATTGAATAGCCCTAAATGCATTCCCTTTTATATATATATAATATTTACGAGGCATGTTGTACGCATTGATTGAAACCATATATAAGATGACAAATGAATTAATCAATACAGTATTATTTACGCGTATTTGTTTATTTTAAGTGCAATATGTTTTTCAGACTGACTACGGATGGCAAGCGATTATCGGCGTTTAAAAATACTCAATAACTGTTTACTGTCGCGATACGAACTACTGGCGAAAAACACAAAAGGGAAACAAGTATACTGGAACGCTGAATTGTATATTTGCAATAACTAGATTTTAACTCAAAGTATAAGACCATTTTAAACACTAAATTATGATTCTATACCAATCAGAAAGTTTGTTCTTAAAAATGAAGCGCTCGAAGGTAACAATATTATACTTTTTAAGCATATGTTTATTCCTGTTTCATACTGTCTTTGTAACTGTTTAGAGCGATATAAAGTGCAATGAAGAAACAAATCCTTACTAAAAATGGAAGTATATACGAGTACATGTAGATGTTGTTTCATGTGCACAACAACAAATTTAATAAGAATTAGGCAATACATTTTCAACCATAATTTCCTTATGATACCATTGGTCTAAATGGAATGTACCTATTCAATGCCGGCTGACTTAATAACAAAACCTTCAATACCGGTTGTTTAAAGAACAGCAACAATCGATATTAAAATAAGAACGCAGTTTAATGTTAAATTATGCTCTGACATGTTCCTTCCTCACAGCTTCAACTGCCGACCTACCTAGGACCAGTATAGAAAATCTTGCCGACAAAGTCTAATCGGAACCCAGAATGACGGCTCTTATGAATGCGTTCACCGAATACATGGTTTTGGTTACGTGTTTCTTGTTGGGCTAAGGAAAATACAAGCCTAACAGTAACATTTGTGCTAATTAGGTTTTAGTTCAATAAAACAGAGTTTTGTGTTGTGCACTTTTAGTCCATACCTCAAAGTAATTTGATAATTATTTACTTCGAGTTAAAATATATTATTTTAACTTATACATTAAGTTTACTTGATTTTCAACTGTTTAGGAACCGGCCATAAAAAAAGAAAATGAATGCTTAAGAAGTGAAACACAAATAAATTTAAATTATTTAATTTCATGGCGATTGCTACTGCTTATATGTGATGTGATGCATGTGTAATTTGATTTTTGAATTAATAATTGATAACGATTATGATAAATGTCTGTAGCTATGTCTTTGTTTTTCTTTTTATAATTTTGGAGAAAATTTTTGTGATCTTGATGTCTCAATGGAATCACATTTTGTGAAGGTGTACCTATACTTCATTAGGTGTATAACCTACCTTACGAAGTTTGCGTGGTCTCTTAAAGAGCATCGTGGTAAGTTACTGCAAATTACTATCAAGTAGGTATGTATGTGAAATACATTCATTTGTTCCTACGATCAAAAAAGCCGGAAACAAAAAGTGTTCTTTTTTTTCTTTGTACGTATCTAATTATATTATATGTAATTAAGGTTCATATTAAATTAAGATTGTTATCTCGAGGCGGCGAATCGTCTTAGATGGTTTTGACTCCTTTTTAATTGTGAACTTTGTTATAATGACTTAACGATGGAGCCACCGTTCGTTAAATTACTTTATAGAAGTGTTGCAAGGTAACAAAATTGCTTTAGTGGATCATAATACGGGGCTACTATGGCCTTTGTAGTAAGCGGGCAATACTGTTTGCTTTATTAAGTGCCACCAATAAAAGCACAGCACACGAACCCACATATTTTCGCCCTTTAATGAAACTCATAGTGTTGGTTTTATTCATTTAATTGCCTATAAGAATATATAAATTACGAATAATAATTTGTTGTGGGAAGTGTTGTGGTAGAGCTTTTTTAAAGGCTGATGCTTAATATATAGTTTAAAAATATAAGGCGTAATATTTGATTAGGCTTTATTTACTTTACCAAGCTTAATAAGTAGGAAGAGTAAAGACAGCAAAGACAACTTTTTAAACATTTATTAAAAAATAACATTACACTTTGTACCTACTTCTTATTTTCATTAAACTTTCGTCTTTAAAGAACTTGAAAAAATATCTCAGATCTCAGAAACGTTAACTTAGAATTCGTCCCGTTTGCACTCCATATCAAAGAGTATCTTCGCGGTAAGAACCTTTTATAGAAGCTAAGACTGCGCACGTGCAACTGATGAAACTACTCAAGCATGCGTACCTTTTGGGTGCATACTCTTACCACATTCGTATCTGATCTGTGGTTTAAGTCGACACGATAATGATGAGAAAACAATATGGCGGCTATAATAAAGACAAAATGTGGAACACATATTTCAAGTATTCGTTGGGTGCAAATTTATCCCAAATTAAAAATTGTGATTACAATTGGGTTCAAAAAATAACATCAAACACAGCTAAATTAAAACTCAGAATACTTACCGTGCCGAAATAAAATTAACGTCCAGCACATTAGCATGACCGACACTGTTGAAATAATAGAAAATTTGGTCAACGAAATAAAAAATTCTACTAGGTAATTTGAAGCAACAACAACAGCAAAGAATGCACACTACCAAAAAGTGCCTACGCCAGCCTACGCAGTCTTTGACATGAAACTATCAAGCAATGTTATCATTGCGTGTGGTTTTTAACATTTTAATTTCACGACACTTCGATCTTTTACTAACTTATTGTGGTCCCGAATGTACTTTATTTTCGTTTCTAAAAGGTTATCGAATAAGAACCCGCTACCTCTTGCGGATCTACAATTTATAAGAAAGATCCTATGGCGATAAAGTAACATGAACATTGTACATTAATCGTAATCACGACTATGTGCGATATAAAACGTGAGAGTACCACGTAACCATGTTTCATCGTCCGACTTGTCGATACATCGATTTGCTCACGGTAATCATGTCAGAAATCGGATCATTGTACATATGTTTGTTATTACCTTCGATCTAATCATCATCAAATTTCGCTTTGACATAGAGCAGGATATACCTTCCAGAGAAAAAAAAGTTGGGGCGAAGCCGTAGACAAAGCTAGTATCTATATGTAAAAAGAGTTTAGAACCTGGTAGGTAAGTACCTGGTCCTCACACTACAATTACTCGTTTACAAATTTTTTAATCTGATAACTAAAGAACATCAGTATTTGATGGAGGAATCGAGATATGAAGAAGATGATGTAAAACATGACTACAAAGAGACTAATAATATTAGGAAGTGATTGTAACGTTAAAGAGCAGAAGTTTTAATTTTACCAATCAACCATTATGCAATTGAATCGTCAATGACCGCGAAGTGGCTGCCGTTGACTGGCACAAGAGCACAAGCTGCGATTGTTAAACAATATGTTACTATAATGCCGCATAAAGTTTTTCTATCGAGAATATTATTAGTAAAGTATATTTGGCTCGTGTACAACCTAAGAAGGAAGTCCCCAAAATGTTGTGAAACGTCGACAGCTTTACGAATTTAAAATTAAGCAAACGATTACGATTTAATAAATTCAGTTTCTATAATAAATTTTATTACTTCGTTAGTACCTATATAATGTAAGTGAAATACTTCTATGAACTGAGTTTTCTTTCAGTTTTAGTATGGTCTTGGTGCATATAAAAACATACCTTAAACCTAAGCTTAGTGTACTAAACGACAGTTTATATATGGGCTTTCGCATAATATATTTAATTCTTTATTTGTAAATTTGCATTGAGGTAACAGTTACAGTTTGTTAAAAGATTAACGTTATTGGCTGTCACATTTTGTATTGTTCTCATTTTTAATAACTTTTACCTAAGAAACATCACTAACATTAAAACAAAAGATCATAAAATCTAGATATACATACCTACCTCATTAGTAAATTTAACAAAGCAACACTACATTACTACTTAATAGATTCATTTTACTTTCAGACTAAAACTCACTTTCTACAGTTACTAAACAAAATTATATATATTACAAACTTTTCCTTAACATTAAAAAATAATCCAAAAAAAAAATTTTTTTTTTTTACTTTTCAACGATTGCTTGACTTTGCATTATTAAATGACATACCAGAATAGTACCTATAATCATTTTTTTATCTCTAAGAAACATTCTACAGTAAGATAGATAATTTTATATATTTTGTTAATTTCGTCGTTGTTAATGAGTAGTTTGATGTTTACAAATGTATAAAAATGTGAGTTGGTATGTTTCTTACTCCTACGAATATCTATTACTTACCTACCTATGGACGGATTTACATGGAATTCAGAATGGAGATAAGTTCTATCCTGATTTAACAAAAAGGTAGGTAGGTACACCTGTTATTGTACTGTACACTCGTATAACGCTAAACGCACTCTAAACTAAACGATTATAATTTTGTAGCTTCGCGTAAGTACCAATACACACTTCGCCTCCGACAGGTCAATGTATCAAACTGTCCCTTTAATAACATTCAACGGCTTATGACATTATGATTTTATTATGACGCTTTGTTAGAAGGCTGCATGGCTTGGCAGCCTTGCAATATTTAAACACAAGATGTATTTGTAGGCATGCGTGCGGGTCGTCAGTGAAGCGAACGCGTGCCACATTCCTTCGTGTATTGACTCGGCCCGACACAAAGTAACTTACAGATTTGCATACATACCGATAGAATACATCGGGATTATATTTTTTATTATATTTATTACTGTAATAAAACTGTAGGGATAGAGAGAGGCGGAAGTCAGCTAGTTCTAAGTACTAGAAACTAAGAACTTCCCAGTTTTAAAATTCGTTTTTGTCTTTTAAAAAAAAAAACATTGTTTTATTATTTACTGTTAAATGTAACAGAACAAAACGAACAGAATAGAACAAAATGTAACAAAACGAAACGGAACAAAAGGCAAAACCATGTATTTAAGTGATATCTGATGATATTTAAGTTTTGTCGTTCGGCAAAAATTACTCCATAGGTTTAAAGTTAAAATTCGACTATTCTACTCAAACTTGGTGAACGGAAAACGGTATAGTAGGCTACCTGTACTTAAGTAAGAAATATAAAACTAACTGTAATTAGGGCAGCCAAAAGTAGCATTTTTAAAGGGCGCTGGAATCTTTCGCTTGAGATTGACTGGTGATAGCCGTACCCGCCCTCTATGTACCTACCTATACATGAACATCACAGGTCATATCATCATAATTCTAATGCATACATGAAATAGGTACGACGAAACGTGCAAACTTACTTACAGGTACCCACATACCTACTGGCCTACAATAAATTATGATATGTAAGGTGGTAAGATGGCATCACCTGAAGACGCCTGGAATATTTTTTTAAATATTGTCTATTATAAAAAGAATTGGGAGAAATTACAACAAGTTTTTTTCTGTGAAAGTAAAAATGTTGGTAATTTTTTTTTCAGAATCTATTGTTAATCGGATTTGGATAAAACTTGGTACACAGATTTATTATTATTATTATTTTAGTGCCTAGTGCTACCTCGACCAATTCTGGTCTTTTGTAGTGTACTTTTGCTTTACAGTTCACTGCTCAGACTTATGTCTTCGAGAAACCTCCAGATCCTATCAGCAGTGATTATTTGTATTTCCTGCGGTTGCATGATGTGCAGCTCCAGGTTAATACTTCGGTGCCGCATTAGTGGGCCACAAGAGCATAGAACATGCATTGTAGTTTCTTCTGCCTCTTGACAGAATCTGCATATTGTGTTCTCGCCCAACTTCAGTTTGAACATAATTATGTTTGTTCAGTTTTCAGTGTCCGGTGAGGACTCTTGTTACTGCACAGGTTTTGTATATTTTGAGCTCCAGATAGTAGGTAGAGAGTAGTACATACAGATAGTTTCTATCCTGAATTAACACATAGGCGTAGGCGGGTGAAAGCTAGCAGGTATTACTAGACAATACGATTAAGGTTGTTCGGTGATAATAATTAACACGTTTAAATATCTATTAAATAACAAACCAGTTGGTCTACCCTATGTTAAGTGATCGTGTTTTTGTGCTTGACGGTATAGTACGGTATAGACACATTAGGTAAATAAAAAAAAAACACAGGCAGAGAGTCTGGTTATTGTACTTAATATGTACAGGACATAGTACTGTAACCATATCTACATATATTTCTAAATATTATAAATAAATTACATCCAAGCAAGATGCATGTTCGTTTGATAAAATTTAATAGCACAGATCATCTTTTGGTTGTATTATTAAAGGAATCTCATGCTTGAAATTCAAATAGTGTATTACATTATCATAAAGGTTTTTTTTGCAGTCTGTACCTTAGGATCTTGGTATGAATCGCGCGGCTGTTTGCAAAGTACGCCGCTAATTGCTGACCAGACATCTCACCTCACAGCTGATTTATACTATATGATGTATGCATATAGGTATGGAAAAACCAGGAAGATACTTATATGCAAGGATAATGAAAACATATTGAAACTACTAAGGATTTGGACAGTTAGGCACTGATAGCAATTGCCTATAAACTCTCTAAAAATTTAATAATTATTATTCAATTTTTCTAAACATTCTTTAATGTATAATAAAGAATTGAATTTTATTTTATGTGTGATCGTGTGGTTCAGTGCCCAGGGCCAACGAGTTATTATTCTTCTTTTTTTCTATTAGAGAATTCACGGAGTCTGAAAACTTGACCCATAGAGGAAGACAATAGGCAAGCCCGCCATTACGTGTGACCAAAAATATAGCTCGATAAATGTAGGTGTGTTATTGGACGTGTATTCATTTAAGCCTACTTCTTAAGATCTATACCATAGACCTATAACAAAATAAATGAAACTAGAATTACAATTTTACATAGGACTAAAATAAACCGGATATCAAAATGCAATACAATTTAAAGAAATACTTAACAAGTGTAATCTGCAACTGGTAAAGTTGATTTTTAAGTGAATATCACTAACTGTGGGCTCGCGTAGCATATTCAAGCACCTTTAAGCTTGTTGAAAGGTTTTGAAAGTTAGAGTAACTCCTATTACTTGGGGTTTTTTGATTATAAATCTTATATTAGATAGATAATTTCTGTTTATTGAACGACTGATTGACATGTTGTACCTACTTGGATCAAGTGAAAATCCATATGCCACCTATGTAGGTCACTCTTGTCATCTAAAGGATGACTGAAATGGCTTTCTTTATTTACTTAGAGACGAAAGTACACTCACACCTCGTATTCTAAGGTAAATGAGTAAATTATCATTTTTTACTCATCTAAGGTATAAAAAATAGGCTAGTCTTTTATTTATTATTAATACTTCACTGCGGACTTAAGGCCTAAACCTAGATGAGTTGAGAGATTGTTGTTGTGAGCTCATAGCCTTTTTTTTCAATGACCAAATGCCAAAGATAGCGAAATAATTATGTTCGCTACCAAAGTTCTATCACATAAAACCATAAGTTAAAAAAAACTCATTCTCAGTAGACACTCTGTACACCTTGCAACTGTTCAAACAGGTGTTGTAGAGATAGACGTTAAATAACCGACAACGCTGTAAGTGATTTTAAACCCGCCAACGCAGCTATTTTACTACAGAAAAAAGAATTTTGTGAAACGTTGATAGCACCTAACTGATACTTATAATTATTATATAAAACAAAAACCTGACTGCGTTAAAGTGCTGACTAGTATAATGACACTCCCATGAATCTAAGGGCGCTTCAGATGATATAGGCTGTAGAAGTGTAGAGCTTGCCAAAAAACAAATACATAATTATGTACGCTCGAAAAACATAAGCCTGCTTCAGCAGTCAGATAAAAAAAATTAGGTCACGTAGTTTGAAAAAGAGAATAAAGGATTAACAGACTTGTTTAAGATTAAACGTGATACAGAATCGCACTCGGCGGCGGCGTTCGGTGTTCCCTATCTGAAGTAATTTCGGAGCCAAGTGGATTGTTTTTCTTGGGTCCCCGATTGGATTTATCTCGAGTTTTATGACGTCTCGCATCCCCGTCGTAAACTTTAATACCGGTTGGCTACCGCACTCTACAATAATACCTACATCTCTCTTATGATAATACATGCTCAGTCTTCTATCTATCACTGATGTACATACCTACTAAATATTCTAGGATATTTTATTTCGTCAGGTCTGTACATCAGAAACGGCTTAGGAGGAAAAAATTTAAAATTTGCACTTGGCTAAAGGCACCCGGTTACACAAAAGAGCATAGTTTTTATTTTTTAAGACCAAGTTTGTGTGATATATCCACCTTAATATTTATAATTGCTTTTTAGTTTCTTGTTACCTATTTAAGTACTTGGATTGTAAAGAGGTACATAGATGTATGTACAACGACTTAAAACTTCCATTTACTGCGAAATTCCAGTAACAAAAACCGTCGCACTGGAGTAGGTACCTACACTCATTTCACAGGTGTTTAACTTTATTTTGTTACTTTATCAGGTCTTTACGTTTAAGCTACGTAGTAATATGACCCATGAGGTATATCGAAAACATTTATTTTAGAACTCTGTGACTTACAGCATAACAGTTAATAGCGTAATAATAAAGTTATTTGCGCTATACCTACTTTTCTAAGATCTTTATGTGGAACTCTTTGTCTAATTAGTCGTGTTTAGAGGTTTACTGCCAATTTATGAAGCAAAGAATATCATTTAACCATCAGAAAACTACCCGTACTCCGACACGGGATGGATTTAATTTTAAATAAAATGTCTTCATCGATTGGAAAACGATGATTAATGACCAGTTTATCGCTCATATTCAAATAGAGAACTATAATTGTCTCGCAATAAACAAAACGATAACCTTCAACTAACGTTTCTTACTGCATGAGATGCCGCAATATCTTACAGGAATTGGGCGTTATAAGCTCTTAAATCAATTAGTATAATGGACGTAAGGGAATGGCTCGTTATAACTAATGCTGGTAGCAAGGATTGTAAATCAGCAGAAAGACAGCAGCCGGCCTGTATCGATACTCTTAATAACTTGTTTATTATTTACAAGAATCTGCATAGCAGTTATAAACTTAGGACTAGAGGTCAAAATCATATACAACCTTATCAGCCTCTCGGCTACTAACCTACTTAAAAATCACAACGAACGAAACAATGAGAACAAGCAAGTTTGTCTACTTAGTAAAACTGTGACAGTCATTGACAACCAAACAAGCGTAACGAGGAAACATACCAAAAGCCTGTTGATCTAGAAGCAAGAAATTTCGCACTAAAAAGGATACCCACGTATACACGTGGGTATCCTTTTTAGTGCGAAATTTCTAGCTTAGTAAGTAGTAGAAGTTAGTAAGTATATATACTTACTAATAGCAAATAAAGTATGTGTTGTATAAATATATTTACAGCAGTGTACTATTAAATCTGTACATTTACTTTAAAAAGACAAAACAAAGTTGCTTGGTGAAAAACATTAAATATGTAAATCCCATTTCACGCGATTTAGTTGAATTCTGTCGCAAGCAATTCTGCAGATAAATCGTTTTGAAAAACACATGCTTATCCATGCCTTGCTGTTACATATATAAATTATACCGAACACGGCGATTTTGTGAATACGAATATTCACCCAAATCTGATACTACTAAAAGCTAAACCTAATAAATTTGACAGATAATTCGATGATGAGAGTTTTAAGATTAACAAATAAAATTGATTTAAAGTTGCTTTGAAAATTTATGCAGATGTAAATATATCTGGCGGCGGTGGGGTAGACCCTGTCAATGGAAAACCCACCTACTGAAATCAAATAAAAAACTTTGTTCAACCGAAGATCGAGCGAACACTTTTATTGGCAAAATAATCTAATTATTTCATTAACATCTTACACTATTTTCTGTATGTGTTTCTAGTATTATTTAAATGTCGCTGGGATAATCAGTGACGTAGGGCCAGAAGCCAAATAGTTTAGTTACATTTTAAAACCTGTTTAGTAACATTCGAGGCTACTTTAAGCGGTCAATTAAAAAAAAGACTTTCTAAGAAAAATATTCTTACTTAACACAGTGCAATACTACTGAACTCTTAAAGCAATCTGTCATTTGTAATTGTTGTGATATGAAAAGTTATAGGTACGACTTGTTACGTAGTATTCCTAATAAATGCTGTGCAGTAGGACAGTAGTAATAATTATGTCTATCTGATTATCTATATTAGTTATAATATAATACATAACTGTGCATCTTATATTTACTAATTATTTTTTTTTGAATACTAAGTACCTACTATTCCAATCCTTACTCATATTATAAATGCGAAAGTAACTCTGTCGTTCTGTCGGTCTGTCTATCTGTCTGTCTGTCGGCCTTTCACGCCAAAACTACTGAACCGATTTAAAAGAAATTTGGTCCACAGATAGTATAGAGCCTGAGAAAGGACATAAGCTACTTTTTAATGCAAAAGGGGTGTAAGGGGTTGAAAGGTGGGGATGAAAAGTTGTATGGAAGTATCGTCAATTAGCCTAAATAGTTAAAAATTCTACCCAAAGACACAATTCCACGCGGACGAAGTCGCGGGCACAGCTAGTATCAAAATAAAGTGTCGTTTTCTGCAATTCGTTCAACCAAAAGCCCTTGATTGTTAATTTTCAAAACTTGCATATTTTATATACTTAACACCCGACACAGGCAAAGGCAATAAATACAACATCCTTGTCAATAGTTAACAACAAACACTCTCGCCGAAAGCTGCCAAAAGGGTTGTTTTAAATAACAAAGACAAATTCAGTAGCAAGGTTTGTAAAAACATCTTTTGCATGTTTTAACGTAAATATTTATACAATGCCGAAAGGAAGCGTGACTACGTCAACAATATGCACCCAGTTGGCTTTCACTTTCAAATTTTAGGAAACCCTTTTATACATTTGCTACTGCCGATTCTCATTTGCATAAGACTGGACAAAACAATAAACTACGCGTTTATTTGTACAAGAAAAGGGAAAACAAAGTTCAAGGTAAAATTGTTGAGTTGTGGCCAGTTGAAGGTTCGGTTTCTTCTGCATTGCACGTCAGATGTCCATGTGTCTATTGTAAAAGTGATTCGTGTCGTAATAAAGTGAAAGAGTCTTGAATGATGTGTAAAGGTATGGATAGGTACCTGCAAACGAAAGTTTATTTCTAAAGAGGTAAGTTTTATTACTATAATGTATCTCCAAGCCGGTAAGTTATTAATTTAGTTTTAACTTCAACTTAGTTTTACTGAACAACTACCTATTTTCTTTAAATACCTAAGGTTTAAAAGATGCATAGGGTATACTGATAGCCGTCGGGTTCTGGCGGTAATTCAGTCCCGTAAAGGACTTGCTGCGTTGCCAGCACAAACAAACTGATTTACTACTGATAATGATACAGTGTTTGCTTACAAAGCTTCTTACATTGTTAGACCTATCCAGACTATTTCATCTGCCATCTTCTATAATACGAAGATTCCGTCCCAAGTATGTTCTATAAGATACATATATTTGAGTTTCACTGTTCCTTACCTACGTTAAAATGTACTGAGTAAAGCAAACATTTAATATTGGTATGGTGGCCATTAGTAAAAACTAGTATAAACATATCACTACATATTATAAATCATCCGTATGCTTCATTATTCATTATTTATTCATTATTTTCTACACCACCTTAAGGTAGACTGGCAGAGAATGCCTTTGGCATTAAGTCCGCCTCGGTAAACTGAAAAACTACTGAACGGATTTTCATGCGGTTTTCACCAATAGACAGAGTGATTCATAACGAAGGTTTAGGTGTATAATTTGCTAAGGTTTTGAGTGAATTGGTTGCAATATGATGATGATAGTTGAAGATGTCTCTACCCGTGCGAAGCCGGGGCGGGTTGCTAGTAGTTATTAATTTGATAC
The DNA here is from genome assembly GCA_949752705.1 of Callimorpha dominula. Taxonomy (NCBI): domain Eukaryota; kingdom Metazoa; phylum Arthropoda; class Insecta; order Lepidoptera; family Erebidae; genus Callimorpha; species Callimorpha dominula. The sequence continues at coordinate 14,326,129 of OX457002.1, read as the reverse complement.
AAAAACTCTACGCAAGGAGCGGATTTAAAAAATTGTAACCACAAATGTAGAATCTTTCAAACTTTATTTTATCACATTAGATGACCGGTTCGAATGAATTATTTTTTCTTATTTCATGTTTATTTTCTAATTCCCTTTCGATTAGACTATATCAACACCAATAGACCTTAGTCATGTCACTCTCGTTTTATGATCCCTATATAACTTCACAAATTAGTCAAACGTTAACTCAACTCGAATTGCCTTTGGGTGCAATAAATGCTCACCGGCTGATCTGAATGCAATTTAAAATATCACTACTTAAAAATATCTTTATTTCGTTGGCATAAAGTTTAACTCTCAAAATAAAAATGTGTACATAAGTCGTTCGCGTTTTGTTGGAGAGTGCATTGAAGTTCTGTTAATAAGTCGGATACACACAGTATGTTTGCACGTTTCGTTAAACACTTTGAGCCGGCTTAACGCACCACGTTCTAATGTTTAGTGTTTATGAGACTTTAGGGTCGATATTTGATATTAAATATTAGTTGATTGTTCACATTTTTGTGAAGACACCTTACGATGACAAAGTGTGAAACATGAATTGCCGGTAACTGTGTGTTCTATAGCAGCCGTGAGTTCATTTTAAGTACACCACCTTCTGCTTCTAACTTAAAAAATCTCTAAAGCTTTTAATATTAGAAAACCATACGCTATATTAATTACGTCAACTCATGTATTTTAAAAAGTAGGTACCTATTAATAACGTACATGCTTAATAATTAGGTACATTTATTGTGGCGTACTTGTTGGGATGGTGTTAATATGCCTAGGTATGGCCGCTCATTGTGCAAGTCTTTGGGTGAGATGATGATCAACAGGGGCTGTCTCAGGGTTGAGATAATGGTGATGACAGTGATGATATCCCTTCGGGCATCATCATCCGTGCCCACCTTCCATGCTAAAAATCCACAATGTATTTACATTGATATCGACATGCTAAAGACATATCTAATGCTGTAAAAGTTTTTAACATTTCTCATCTTGCCTGCACCCTGCTTTTTGCTTTTTGTTCTCGTAATAATCTACTAACTACTACTAAATACAACAGTATCTTAGATAATTACGAGAACAAAAATATTTTTATTAGCTTAGATCTAATTATTTCAAGTCTATAATAGCCTTTTAAGATATTAGCCACATTATTCACTATCGCAGGAGTCTTTTGATGAGGATTAATATTTTATCTAACAATTTCCGGTCAAAGATAGCAACGTCGATGAGGTTTAAATAATTAAAATTTTAATTTACAAAAGCTATACAAAATTAGGTCAAGGGACAGGCAGCAGTCATAAAGCTTGTTTTAAATTCCACGTCAGCTGTCCGTCGAAACGAATAATAGATGCGGTTTGGTTTATTGACGGGTCATATAACTCGGCTGACTCCAACCGTTCTGTTAGTCCAATTTGAAACACAACCGAGACTAGACAGTGTTAAATGTAGAAATAATTCAATATTTTATTTTTGTGTTCTTCAGAGTGCTTGTGACCTTAAACTGTAACTGAATCGTTGAATTTTAAACATATTTTATATCGCAGACGAAATATCTATAGTCTTTAATAAATTGTGAACGCGTTACATCTGCTGTAACCTCTACTGGTCTAAAAGTAAGTTGTTTTCCCTGTCCTCATCATCACCTCAGGTCAATGACCATTTTCTTAATAATTCTTACCAACTCACTCACGCGCATCTTTACCGGAGACCGGGAAAGTTTTTTCTCTTGTGTGTATAAAAATGTACCTTTGTTTGTAGTAGTAGTACCTATATAGAAGTGTAATATAGTAATGAATAAAACTTAATTAAATGTATTGGAACACCATATACCTGCCGAGCGTTTAACCTCACCAACTCTGGGTATATCCATATTAACAATTCAGCCATGTTGAATGTTAGACCCAAATATTTTCTCCAAACTATAACAACCTATAGGGTATCAAATATTTTTTTTAAACATTCCTGTTATAGCGATTAAAGACGTATTATTACAAAATCATCATAAATCTATGTTTAGAGCAAGACTTTTGCTTTGCTCTTAACATATGATTTAAAGACGCAATTAAAGAGGAAATTGCACCATCGCAGGGTTCAACAACATAATTAGATTACAGATATTATATTACTAGAGAGAAATATAATAATAAAGTCAGAAAATGAAAAAGTCACAATATTTCTCCATGATTATTTTAGTTTTTTTTAGAATATGATAGTTCTATTCCTGTTAATAAATCTTTCGAGGCGGATGGAGCGATTTCTACATTCAATTCATTTTTGCTTAAATGAAACCTTGCTCATATTCCATAATTCAATTTATTATACCTATACCCAACTTATTACCTAAAATAGCTAAAATCTAACTGAACATTATAAAATAGAAATGTAATATACAGATAAACCTGAACTATTTTTAACATTTTGTGTGTAGGAAATATGAAACTATGAAGTTTATAGTATTAAAATAGTTTTGTGTTTATCCCTTAGAAAATATTTTTTGTTTCTCTTTAAATAATATATATATATATAGATATAGTATATAATGTATAGAGACCCGTATATACGAGTATAGTATAGGTGTAGTGTGAAACCCTTCATACGCGAGTCCGACTCGCACTTAGCCGGTATTATTCAAAATATAATTGTTCTGAATAAAACCGCAGCAGCGGTAAAACACTATCATGCTTCCTTACCTATCTACATCTTTGACACTAAATGAAGAGGAAAGTGATGACGTTCTCAAGTTGTGAGATTCTCGTAGATAACTTTTTATATATATAGGACAAGTGTCAGCTATACTCAGAATTTTAAAGAATTTTAAGTAATCGCGGTTATACATATTTACAAGATATATTTTGTTTACAAGATGATAATGATCCCAGTAAAACTTCTAAGAGCGTAATGGTCATCTCATTACGCTCTGAGAAGTTTAATTACCTTGGTTGTCTGAAAGTATTTCAAAAGTCTGCGTCAGGGACAATGACGACTGAATCTAAAGACGACTATATACCAAGATGTTATATTATGAACTGCACGGATGGCGCAATGGTTTAAGTGGTCACCACTACGCCGCGCCGAGTGTTGTGGGTTCGAATCCTACACGGGAAAAAAAATTGTGTGATCCACAAATAGTTGTCCCGAGTCGGGGTGTTCTTTGTGTCCGTTGTTTGAATGTTTGTGAAGCCTCCCGCGACACAGGATTATTCCTAATGCGGGAGTTGTCTTTTTTTTTTAATTAAAAATAAAAAATTATAATCATAAACTTTTGTGAAGTTGACGCAACTTAAAATATTTTATTTTCAGTAACCAACCACAACAACAAAACCAAGCAACACCTGTATGTCGTGATAAACCTGTATGTTTTTACCTATAAGCGAAATAAATCATCGTCACCCTCCCGACTACCCGTCGTGCCTATCTGAAAAATGGGTATTGTGCACTGAATAGTGAGGCAAATGGGTTTTTGTGTTATTTTTTATTATATTTTTGTGTATATGTGTATATTGTGTAAGTGCGAAAATTGAAACCCCGTGTAGATGATTGTTTTTTCATCACGAAATGTATGTTCAAAATAAAAAACGTATCTTCAATAATTTCTGTTTAGTAAACAACTTTTTAATGTACATAAATTTAAAAGAAAAAAAACAAGCCATAATGCAAAAAAAAACTTTGTTAAATGGTCCAAAGCAAGGTAGTGTAGGAGTTTGCAGACCATGAGCCAATAATTTAAATTTAAGTGTAACTAAAAAAATGGTCATGATAAAGATAATGACATTAATATTATAATATATACATATATATAATGCAATTACCACAGAAAAAAACACAAATGAAAATAATATCATTACGAAGATAGAATTTGCCAGAAAAACCAATCTCTTGTAAATATGAATAGAAAACAGAAATGGACGTATCTAAGTCCAAAAGTCATGAGTCCAGTCGTAAGAATATTCACCAGAAAGATACGTCACTTACCTAAAACATATCCTAACCAAAAAGACCAGATGCTCATCCTTTTGTCATTCTTGGTTGGGGTAAATTTTGGTTAAAATTGTAAAAATATCTGGTTTTGGATTGTTTTTGCCATAACTTAAGCTTTTGATTATGTCAAGTATAATATTCCATTACGAAAGTTCGATACTTACTCAACCTGTCCATCCGTGAAACTTATTCAATCCTATCTCAAAACACCAACAAACACCAATAAGTAAAACTAATAGACGCACGAAATGGGAAGAGATTTCCTATAGATATATGAGGATATAGATATATGGAGTGCCGCAAGGACGTGTTCTGGAACCTCTTATACCTAACATTAATTAATATCGCGGACAAAGTTACAATAACGGCATCATCTCATTTTAAAATTCTTATAAATACTTACTACGCTTTGCTTAGATAATAATCTTACTAAGTTTCTGGGAATCAAGATTGATAGGCAGTTTTCCACGGCATCAAAGTAGAAACACTGCGAATTTAATTTGTTTTACATGTTGGTTTAAATATATGACATTGTTTATTCACAGAACATTGTTATCTTTATCTTTTATGATTACTAATAATTGCACGTCATCGCACGTGGCAAACATGTTTGAACGAATGAAATTTACTATTGACATTTTGCATGCCCTTGTATTTTTCTATGTATACACATGTTTCAGCAAATAAACTTATCTAATCTTACGTTATCTTATCTATTGCCTCTACCAACAATAGGCCAATATTCCATTAATAAGCATTTTTATGACATTAAGTTTCCGCATCCATGCGTTGTGACAGTTGTTATGTGATTGCTTTTCAACCTTCGCAATTTGACACTTTACAACAAGGCAAACGAGACAGTCGAAAACAAACCACTGGCCATAGATTAAAACTAAAAGTAACTCTTACTAACCATTACACAATGATAGAGGTATCAAGTAAAGATTGCTTCGAGACATAAACATGCGTCTCATAGCGTCCGTTATAGCCATATATATGTTGGATGGTTTTTAAGTACCTGAGTATATTATTTGTCAGAAATACGCAAAAATCTACTTTACTCTCACCTATTTTAGCAAAACACATTTCATACCGCATCCATTGGTGGAAAAGATGAAATTTTTCATGAAAAAGTGGAAATATAGAGACAACGAGGTTTTAAGGAAATAAACTATTTAAACCTGTCTGATCAATATTTTGTGCTGAAGAATTGTTTTTTAATACTCCCAGATAGAGGAAGTAGCTATTAGTGTTGGCCAACAGCTGGAGTTCTTTCGAGAAATTTAGAGATCTAACGTCAAGATATAGATGAGATATATCCAAGATATATAAAGATGGAAAATAAATGTTTTCGGCTCTCTCAATTCCTGCCCTTTATTGGTAATATTACTTGTGAAAAGAGCATGTGACTTGGGACACATAACAAGGTAACACAGGATCAAGTTGATACAGACAGACTCCGAACGTTCTGAGAGGAAAATGGGTGAACTTAAAATAAGCAGAGTTCCAGCCGTGACAAACAAATTTGGAACAGTAGTAATAAACAAGTATTTTATTGATACTGCACAATGGCTTTTTTTCCAAAATAGGAAATAAGCTCCGTTTTCCGAAGAGTACTATTATTATTCAAATACCTTCTGTATATACAAACACATCTACTTCTAACGTATCATTCGCTGAGGGAACAGGAACAAATCGCTGCACTAAACTCTATTAACTGCAAGTCTTATCCTACCTTAACTAGACTCCAGGATAGTACGAGAAGTTTCTTACAGCACATTTTCAAATTATTTTAGAAGGAATTTTGATAACAAGTTATAAATCACCTACCTACATCCATACAAGATTCATTAATAAAGAATGATTGAAATTCTCATTGCAGATTGCAGCATCACCTATAAGTATTTCAATTACCTACCTGTTTAATGCCTTTATAAAGCTATAAAATTAATGGCTTTTAATTTTGTTAGCATCGTTTCCTTTTAACACAGTCTATCTAATTAAGGTAGGTACTGGTTTAATTTAAATTTTTAAATCTGTATATCAAGTATGAACAATATGAACATATATTACTTTAAATGAAGTTGAGTTTCACGTATCATTAGTGAGGCTACAGAAATTGTAACCAACTTTGGATGCGAATGGGATCGTTCGATTTCTCGATTAAAAAATTTACACTTATTTCTGAAGTTTATACTATATTTTTGTCTGAAGTTTTCCGGATTAGAATATTGGAAAAAAAAAATTCCTGTTGATATAATCAATTTACATTTTCATGCAATAACTATGTTTAGGAACAATACAGTTTGTTTGGGCTTTATATATTACTAATTACCCGGGCGGGCGTTGCTGTGGCTAAGTAATTTACAATAAAACAATTATGACTATACAGTGAGATAAAAACTATCCTATCTCTGAAGTTGGACGTAACTGCATACAGTGTGCAAAAGTTCATTAAATCGGTTCATTATTTTGGTTAAGAGTTTAGAGTTCATCGTGGACAAACAACCAATGACAACGAACCAATGACTTTTTCGATCGGGACCATGTGACAAATGCACAACTATACAATAACTATTTATTTATTTTAATTCTATGAATAAAATTGTACATGGGTGGATTAAAGAAGTTATTCCAAGGAGGGCTTAATTATGACCACGATAGGCATTTAACACTATTACTCACATAGTGTAATGTAAATGTCAAAAACACAAAGTTTCTAATTTTGGTTGACATGGAAATTGCTGGATGTGATTTACTGCGGCTGATTTAGAGAATAGATTCGGGATAAAAAAATATTAATATCCTTGGTCGCAAAACTATAAAGTTATATTAACAATCAACATTCTTTGGAAGGGTTGTAACATCTGCGATACTATCAAGGTGTTAAACTTTAAAACCTGATTTATTAGGTATCATTATAGTAATACGTGAAGAGAATTCTTTGTACCCCTTTTTTAGACGTAGTAAAGTGAATTTTGGAATATTTACAGTTTATATATAGAAGGAGTGTAGAAAACTAAAATTTTTAAACAATATGTCTGACAACTTTAAAAATTATGTGAAAACGGCTTAATGAAATTATACGCGTCCAGTAAATGCGTTGACCTGTCATTCTAAGCAAGTCTATACAATGACAGGTTAAGTTATACTGGCCAACGAAAAAACCATGGTCGAAATTTCGACCATGTATCATAATATTTTAATAGGACAGTCACGTCTGATATTACTACTTTGCAACCATATTTTGTGAATATTAACTAAGTTTAGTTAAGTTACCATGGAACTTTTTGCCAAGAAGGGATGCAGACATTTGTTTTGCGGTCCAAAGGGGGGGATTAAAAAAAATTCAATATTATTCTCATAGTAAAAATTAACAATGTAAATAATTGTAAATTTTTACCTAATGTTGACATTGGTGCCGATTCTATTGTACACTCGACTAAACTAAAACCTGACTTATTTTCTTCATATGAAATCAACCTAATGTTCTTCGTAATAAGGTATATTTGTTACTAGCATATATTTCTCGGCGCCGCTAAATTTCACTAAAACCTGTCAACGTATACTCAATTTTATTTCCACGCAGCGAGAGTCTCCGTTTATTCAAACGCTGTATAATTGCCGTTTTAAAACTTGTTTAAAATGAACAAGGATAACGTGTTTTTAATCTACACCTACGAAGACGCTTAGTAAAAACACAGAGCAAAAGAGATAAAGAGATGGCATTCAACGGATAGCGGCTCTCGCTACGTGGTATTAAAGTTTATTTTAGCGTATCAGACTTTAGTCGACAAATAAATTGCTTATTTCGATAGCGACATATGTTACCTACTTGTTTCAATTTGAAATAAGACCTTGTTTTGAAGTGTACAAGGTTTACATCTTATATGAAAAAAAAATTGTGAATTTTAATTTAGCGAGTGAACTAACAGAATTGGGACCATTTACCTTATACACTTTTGTTTTTTATGGTATAGGGGGCAAACGAGCGGACGGGTCACCTGATGGTAAATGACTACCGCCGCTCACGGGCACCTGCAACTCAAGAGTCACAAGTTGCCGGTCGTGGGAGTAGGGGAAGGGTGGAAGAGGGGGAGAGGGGGGGGGGGCGAAGGGAAGGGTTAGGGCCTCTGGTAACCTCACTCACTGCCGGTTTTCTGTGAGGCCATGGTATCAGTCTGGTCGAGCCAGCGCATACGTGCCGAAGCATGGCTCTCCCACGATAATTTTTTTTTGTGAATAAATGAAATGAAGCGTAGCAAATAAGAATTATACTGTCAAGAAGGGACTATCGAACACTAGTATTTAGACATAACCTAGTCTAGAATCACAGTAGAAATCGAAGAATAAATCGTTTGTAAGGGCGTCTACGTTTTTAGAAATGGAAACGCTAAGAAACGATTGACATTTGTCTAAGCCTGCTGGTTGCTGTTAAGTTATAATCAATGTAACCAAAAATTTGTAACAAAAACATGTTGAAGAAAAGAGAGTCCTTGGAGTTTTCTTTTACGTATTGACAGGCAACTAGAGTCTGTGCGGAAAAAGAACCGGCGTGGCGTTTATGCGAACTAATAATATGATTTTGACATGTTAACTTAACTCAGATAACTGTCAAAAGTGTCAAATGTCGAACCTTTTTTCGGTTTATATTATCGTGTTGTTTTCTTGTGATTTTAATAATAAATTATGTCGAAAAGAGGTAAAACGCTACACAGTTCCACAAGGGGCATAATATTCAATATTATTGAGTTTTGACGAAGACAAAAAGCGGCAAAACACCCTATTATTGACTTGAAAAAGTCACTAAACCTGTGGCTGCTTTAAAAGGTATGTTTAACAGTTTTATTGTTGCCTATAATATCATTTAGACTTTGTGTGCAATGTAGAATCTCAGACATCTCGACACATGTATAATTTATATGAATATGTGTTAATGTTATGAACTTATGATAACCATTTTTTTGTTGTAGGCTTAAGGAATTTGTATTGTCATTAAATTAAGTTTTATATTTTTTCAAGTCTCAGTAGAGATACTGTGTCTTAAATAATCTTAAAAAAAAAGGAGGATCCACAATTAACGGCGTGTGGTGCGCACCAGAAAAAAACGCAAAGGCAGACGAAAAGCTATTGTTCTTGATGATTTTGAACAGTGTGCCATCCAAACTTAAATTCGTAAATTTTATACTGTACCAACTCGAAGGAAGCTGCATCGTGAACGAACTGGGATATAAATATAAAAAATGTGGGACAAAACGAAAAATAATCATTAAGAGACATGATATTTTGGCGTGGCGTGCTAAATATTTACGAGTAATGAAGCGTTTGAGAGAAACTGGAAAGGCAGTTGTATATTTAGATGAAATTTATATTCACACTGCACATAAAGTTAGTAAATGTTAGCAAGGTCCCAATGAACCTGGTGTATCTAAAGCGATTTCTCTCGGTGAAAGATATATTATATTCGATTTGTTGAAAATTGTGTACTTGCTTTAAAAATTAATTATCACCTTGGATCTATGAATCGTGATAATTTTTCCAAATGCTTAAAAGAAAGGTTCTTGCCAAACTTACATCAACCATCTGTTATTGTGCTAGATAATGCATCCTATCACAGTGTACGCATAAACAAGCCTCCGAATAGCAATAACAAGAAAGACCCTTTGAAGAAATGGCTTGAAGATAATGAAATATCATATCCAGATAATGCACTAAAGGCTGAACTTCTAAGTTTAGTAAAAAGTTATAGAATTTATTATCAATATAAAAGATTCAAGCACATCAGATTCAGAGGAAGATACTTCTTTGGACCTCTCAGTTAGTTCCATAGCTAGCTCAACCATTGTTGAAATTGAGTATTTAGAATCAGACTTGGATTAATGAATAAATGTTTTTTTTATTTTAAAATATTCTCTTTTTGTTTCCATTTTTCTCTAAGAAACATTTTTTAGTACTACGTATTTTGAATAAAATTGTCTTCTCTATCTTAAATGTTAATATTATTATTGTCTTTTAATTTTTTCCATACCTTATATGCATACACATGCATACTTACATGTGTATACTGTGTTTATCTTTAATTGGTTGTGCAATTGTCCTGAAAGCCTTTCTTGTAATAATGAATGATATTGTATTATTGTAACAACGGTTGATAAACCAAATAAATAAATCACTAATTAAGTTTCTAATTATTACGGAGCAATATAGCGTCTTGACAGTATAATTCTTATTTGCTACGCTTCATTTCCTTTATTCACAAAAAAAAATATATTTTCAACTTTTTCATATTAGGTCTCAAGATGTTTACTGTCGAACTATAATGAAGTAAAAGATTTGTCAACATAACAAAATAGGTAATTTAGCACTGTTGCGACCTCAAACCCTACGACGGTTCTCTTTCCGCACAGACTCTAGCTTCAAGGCTGACCTATTAATTAAATTATATTTGGTTTAATGGAAATAAATTACTTTAATATTTGATTGGCAACGTGATACTTTTTTCTATACCCGACATTTCGATCAAATTGCACCGAGCGGAGACAAATCAGTAACTAAAATGTAGTTACATTTTAATAAAAACATCTTGTTTTATTTTTGTAAGTTGTAATGTATTGTGTGTATATATTGTAAAGATGACACTTTGATTTGACGGAATTATTCTCCAAATCATCAAAATGTTGCAGTTTGTAGTGATTTAATAAAGCCTTATTCGGTTATGTTATCAGTAATATCAAAAAACAAGGCTACAAGTAATTATTGCCAATACGAAAAACTCCCTGTTCATAAAAACATTTTTTTTTTAATTTAACAACTAAAACTAAAAGCTTCTTAACAATAACTAAAACTACGGCAAAAAAATTACTGAAAAGCGAAGAATAGATTATAATTAACAATAATTTTTTCTTCAATTAAATTTCAACAACAAGTAAATTGATCGTAACGGGACTACTCTGTAAAAGAGTATGCGTAGGGATAAAACTAAAAATATAGGAAAAAACTAAAATGGGAAGCTCTTCTTTATTATCATCTGTTAATAAAATAAGCTCACTGCACGTCAGCTAGGATGTGTGAAAAAGCAATAATAGCTTTGCAAACATAGACAAGTTTCTTATTTGTAAGATTACTTGTGTAGTAATATGTCTTCGTCTCGTGCGTGTCTATAAATGCAGACTTCCTTATATAGCAGCCGCTTTCACAAACAGTTATCTACTGAGAAATGCACTTTCGAATAACTTGCTACCTTCAGAAACTAGTTTTTATACCTAACGATACATCCACTAGGTATGTAGGTAGATATGTACACAACTTAAACTATAAATTAAAATATACTGTAGGTACTATGATGACCATATCTACTAGGTATATACTGTTCAAAGATATATGAAATAAGTTGGATCATTTCTATGAGATTTCCAGCAACACAATATGCAAGTAAATATCTAACTGAAAGAACCCCGTGCCTAATGTTGATAACGTGAGACGACACACTTTTGATTAGTTATCCACTATTGACGAGCTGTATAGAAGAAAACAAGAAAAGAAAACAAGAAAATTGGACACAATTAGTTTTCACAATTAGTTTTTAATTATGGTCGAAATTCGATCTCTAGTGTATATAACACTAGAGATCTAATTTCGACCATAATTATATTCATTTTTAGTTTATTTCATTGGCCAGTATAACTTGAACTGTCATTGTATAGACTTATCTGCCATGACAAGTCATGTCTTATACAGGATGCATGTAGATTTATGTAGCCCTTTTCACGTAATTTATAAATTTGTAACATTTATTGTTTAAAAACTTTAGCTTTCTGCACTTCTTCTAAACATAAACTTTAAATATTCCAAATTTCACGTTCCTGCGTTATCGAAATTTTCTTAAAAACGCGTTCAAAGAATTTTCAACACGTATTAAATTTATAGAAGATATGAAAGTAAAGGCAAAGCAGTTCAGTACCCTTTTCTCCTCTGTTTCTTAACCGTTTCCCTTTTGTTTTCTTATGTTTAGTAGCTAAGCATTGATTTAGATTTATCAATAAAAAACAGAACAAGTGCGACTCTGACTCGCGCACGGAGAGTTCCGTGAGCAAGCAAACTTGTATGTAAATTGTGACTGAAAATCCTCATTCAAGTTTGAGAAATAATGCCGCTGAACTTTCTGTGTCTCACGAATCGATTCGTACCACTTTAAACGATCGCTTGGGCATGAAACACCAACTAGTCCCAGAAGATCTGAATTTTCTTTAAAAACTCAATCACGTAAAAGTAGCTGAAGACATACTAGGACAAGTCAATTCCGACCCTACATCCGTAAAACGCATTGTTACTGGTGATGAGACATGGGTTTACGAGTTTGACATGCAAACTAGTTAACAAGCTTCGGAATGGCGACTTCCAACTGAACTGAAAGCGAAAAAACCATCGATCAAAAGTCAAGGTTGACTGTTTTCTTTGACTATCGAGGTGTTGCGCGCTCGGAATTCTTGCCAGAAGGTCAGACTATAAATAAAAAATAATATTTGTGCGTTATGCAGCGTTTGAGAGAGTAAATTCGTCGAAAAAGGCCAAGATTGTGGAAATAAATTTCTTGGATATTACACCACGACAACGCGTCATTGCACAAGGCCATCATTGTGAACAAATTTTTTACCAAAAACTCAACATATATCATCGAACAACCACCGTATTCACCGGATATGGCTCCGGCCGACTTTTTTCTCTTTCCAAAACTCAAATTACAACTTCGAGGTACCCATTTTCAGCCGATAGAAGATATCAAAGAGAATTCGCGAGAACTGAAGTCGATTCCGGAAAATGCATTTAAAAAATGTTTTGATAACTGGATTATTCGCTGGCGTAAGTGTATTATTTCTGAAGGGGCCTACTTTGAAGGCGATACAATAAATTTGGAAGAATGGTTAACATTTTGTGTTTTATTGACCTTTTCCCGGTACTTTCTTGACAGACTAGTATTTCAATTTTTCCTATTTGAAATAAAATTTCCATATTTGAAATCATGAATTTTTCTAAAATTGTTAGCGATAACTATCATTCACGGGTAAATATATTATTGTATAGTGGACATACAACCGTAAATACTACCCCACCGTTCAGTGATATCTTATATATTAATAAACTTAAAAAAACTATTATACATAAGCACCTCGTTCCACATCTACCTCCTCGTACTTACATAGGTACTCATTTGATGACTTAAAGGCAGTGTCCATTAATTTCTCCTCAGCTTGTTAAATGAACTTGAAACCTCAGAATGCTTATTCAGAATTAATAATTTTCCTTGGATTTCTTAAGATTAAATAGAAAACATTGGTTTTCTCATCAAGTTTTCACATCAACTGTAGGTTGTGAGAGAAAACATAAAAGGAAATCCTCGTTCGCTAGAAACCTACTTGGTGACTAAATAAAGGTACCTATTTATTTTCCTGAGCTAATATATTATGTTGTTCATCGATCTGACATTTTAACACTTACCTACGGCTGAATACTTAAACCTCAAAGAAAAAGGTTACGGAACATTTTTCATCGTAAGTGAGTTACATGTTATTCATTATACCTAATATAGATCATGCCTTTTCCTAGAACATTAACTTCACTTACAAATTAAAATCAAACACGTAAAATGTTTATATGTTTATATGCTTATAGTCAAAGAAAGAAATTTTGCAACGAATAACAACAAAGTCGACGCTAATTTCTGAATTGACAGAAATGCTATTCACGGTGACTGACGTCTACGCACTACTAAACGTTTAATTCATGAATTTTGAAAAAGGAAACCATATGTCAATGTACATACCAAAATTAAAAAAAAACATAATTTACTAAGTCCATAAACAGTAGTAGGTATTTAAACGAGACTAAAAATAATATTTTATCAAGTGGCAGTCGACGGGTCGGGTATACGTATGATGGTATCTTATTTTAATCTGGATGGGTATTTTTAAGTCGATAAATTTAGGCTGTCATCCCACATGTGTGCAGGCATGGGAGATAAGGCTCGAGCCGGTCTACCCCGCCTCTCGCCTCGATGCATAAGCCGTCGTAAAATATTATCCTGGCTGAGACATTTATGGCCCGGTCTGATATAGGTACCGTGGAATCATTTTTTAATGTACGTATATTATGTAGAATAACTTCACAATATGTGAACATTATGTGTATTTCTATAGTCTAAAAGAAAAACGTACCAAGTTTCGTTGGTTTTTTGTGCCATGAGTAGGCTTAAAATTAACAATAAAAAGTTGGTATGTAAAACATACATATAGGTATTTGATTATAATATAATAAGTACTCGTATCAATTATTCAGCACTTAGGATGTAAAAGTAGATATTTAATTTAATAATAGTTGTATGCTCTCAAAATATTTTATTGTATTTCATTTCTGAAATCATAATGTTTTTGATGATCTCCTGAACTCTGCGGTTAGTTAATAGCGCTGTTGATTAGCTTATATAAAAACGACTCTACTAGTTTTATAGTTGTGCAGTTTATAATTAACTTAGGTGTGTATTAATATGTTTGATTTGATTACTAACATGTATTAATGTAAACAGACTTTATTCTACAACTAAAATAAACAAATCCCATCTTTATGTTTATCATATTAATTACTTTTGATAGAAAGTATAATAAAAAAGTTAAATCAACACTAAATCTTATATTTAAGAGAGGTCTATATATTTATGTATGAACCAGAAATTTGTGGAAAATTTGAATGCGTTTCTTTTTTGTATATCTTATCCAAGGAAGATCTGAGTAGGTATTTAAAATAACCATAAAAATGTGTAAATAAATTTGTGCACTGAATAAAAAAATGACGTCTTTAGCAGCAGTGTAGTGTAAACAGGGATAACTGAGTGGCCTACCCACTGGCGTCCCACGCTGATGGTTAAGGTTAAACTTTAAGATCACTTAGCTTCTTTACAACATTCACAGGAAATCATAGCGAGGATCTATCATTAGAACAGCGAAATCTTTGCTTTTTTGAGAAAATTTTCGTTGAAAATTCAACGAAATTGTAGCGTCCGTAAGCAAAACTAATCGTTTCTTGATTATAGGAACCGGACATTATTAGACGACCGTGACTTGTGCCTATGAACACTCGTAATAACTGTGGTTGCTCGTGCGCATTGTCAACCGAGGGCTTTGTAACAATTGAGAGGTTTATACGGTTGTATAAACCCCTCTAAAAAGCTCTTTCAAAAAAATACAGAGTATTTTGCCTGCGTCTTCGCTCCTGTGAATATAGATTTTGTCAACCAATTCTGGTAACCCTCGAGAATCGTATTTTTTCTGAATTAAAACCTATTTCCTTTTCTGTATTCCCCACAACATGTGTGCAAAATAAATATGATCGGTTCAATAGTTAAAGCGTGAAAGTTTAACAAATAAACTCATTTTCGCATTTATAATTTAATTCAAATTTTTTAATTGGTTAGGAAGTTAGGTATATTTCGAGAGCAAAAAATATAACACTAGATAACTGCCACCAATCTTAACCGCAAAGATACTTGCCTAACTTCGATTAACGATTGTCACTCAATATTATAATTATACCAAATCAAATCATTATCAATACAAATAAATAAAATTGACGTGTCTGTTTATAATATCAAAATAATAGTTTTTTTAAGCTCATACAATTATTTAGACGATACCTATGTCTAAAAATCAGTTTTTAAAGTTTTGGTATGTCTGTCTGTTTGTTTGTACTGGCTGATCTCCGGAATGGGTGGACCGATTTCCACGGAACTTTCACTGGCAGATAGCTAGTATTATAAGGAGTAACTTCGGCTACTTTTATGGTTTAGGGTCCAGCGCAAAATGTATAAATATGTAGGTACATGCGAGCAAAGCCGCGTGGGAACTGCTGGTATTAATTAAAGGTGAAATCTCTTCTCCTTTAATATTATTCTAATCTAATCCTTATCTTTGCTTTTGCCATAACCATTGATTCGTGCTCAAGCCCGCAGCGGTTCTGAATTTTTCTTGATTCCCACGGACGGAGTAACGGGTACAATTAGTATTAGATAATTTATAGAAGCCATATAAGGAAAGGAACATGCGTTCTAGTAATTACTTAATGTAATCCATTAAAGTTGAGAATATAAAATATATCTTAGTTTATGGTGATTAATCTATCAACTTCCATTATTATATATTGCTAATTGTATATTAACACTTATTTTCTACAGAATCCATTATAAGATTATTATATTATTATGCATTACAATATAATTGGGAAACGTGAATTGATGTAGTCGTTAAAATTTCTATATTTAAAAGCAACATTGTTAGAATGACTAAAAAAAAACCATAATTTTGATAGATTGCAACGAAGTGAGTAGTCGTCGAATCTCCGGGTGCATTCATCACATCGGCCATCATTTGAGTCATAAAACGTCACTAATGTCCCGTAATACATCGCTGCTCTATATCTTTATTAACAATTCACCCGCGATAGATTCTTTCCATTCAAAAGCTTTATGTCTGAAGTTACGACCTCCTTACAACTTTCCTTTCATCCCAAACTATTTTCTGAAAACAGTGTTTTCTTTATGCGATTTAGTACGCCATATTTTTGTTAAGTGACTTCGTAGGTATAGAACAAAGTTGCAAGTAATAAAGGGGATAAAAAACTAAGTGCGCGCATAATTCTCACTCAAAAGGCGGTTGGTATAAATCAACCATGTATCTCGTCCTTTTGCTTTGCTCCGAAACGATTTTTCTGTTCATATTTTATTAGCAGATTTTATTAATAAAGGCGTGAGTTTAAGAATATGCTTATGAGTAAAGTTGCTACTTTGTATAAACGTAAACGAAGTTATGTACCTACTTAAATATTTATTTTATAATATTTTAGTTAGCACCGTGTATATATTCGTTTTTGAAAACACGACACTGAGTAAGCGTAACTGAAGCAGCTAAATGCAGCAATAAATATTTTGCTTAATAAAAGAAAATATTGGAACTTATATACATGCATTTATAATGTAGGTATAAACGTAAGTATCGTTAAGAAAACTTCGTGACGTAAACGCTTTTTCACTATACATACATGACGTATTTTTATGTATAAACTAGCAACCCACCCCGGCTTCGCACGGGTAGCGAAGCGTATAACATATGTATCGATTTTTTCCTACATCTTCAACAATCTTCGTCATATTTCAGCCATTTTACACAAAATCTTAACTTTTTTTTTTTATATTATAGGGGGCAAACGAGCAGACGCGTTTGAGATAGGAGTACGCTCTTTTCTTGAAGGTTTGAAGGTCGTATCGGTCCGGAAATACCGCAGGCGACAATTAGTTGAAAAGGTTGGTTGTGCGAGGCAAAAAAATCTGGAAAACCGTACAGTGGTGGATTGCCAATTATCCAGGTGATGGGGATGAAAGTTTTGTCGCGTTGAACGACGGCGAAACGTTGCGGCCGGTATAAGTCCGAACAATTCCTCATAGCACTCTTCATGATACATGCGATAGAGAATGCAGAGTGAGGCTATATCTCTATGCAACGCCAAGGGGTCAAGCCGATTTGAAATATCCTGCCAATCGATGATTCGAGTCGCTCTCCGTTGAATGCGGTCAAGAGAGAGAAGCTGGTACTATGGTGCTCCTGCATCGATATGAGAACAGTATTCCATATGCGGCCGAACCTGCGCCTTATAAAGTTGTAGGCGGTGGGCCGGGGTGAAATACTGTCTCGATCTGTTGCGCACACCAAGCTTCTTAATGAATTATACACCTAAACCTTCCTCATGAATCACTCCGTCTATTGGTGAAAACCGTATGAAAATCCGTTCTGTAGTTATTGAGTTTATCGCGAAGAGACGGACAGACAGACAGACGCGGAGGGGGAATTTATTTTATAATATGTAGTGATACAAAGAAGCGTATGATCATCATCTCACCTATCGGAAGTCCAGTGCTCTAAATAGGTGCCCTAAAGAGTCGTATATCTGCCAAGCATTACAATAAATTTACCCCATAAACACCCGAAATATTGTGTTATAATCATAGTAGGTACATAAACTAATTTTTACATTGATGTAATTAAAAGCTTATTTATTTAAGAAACTAATGGTACCTATTATGGGTAATTAGTGACGTTAAAATACAAATCTACTCACGCAAGCAATTACACACGTTGTAATAGTAGGCTCACGCTTGTGAAATACGAGCCAAATTTAATTTGTTTTTGTTCAGCCTAGGGATTATAATTTTAAATTCACTTTGAAATAAAATTAGTAGGTACTTAGGTAAACTTTTCGATTCAGTAGATTCTGCACAAACTATTCCTAGAATCTACTACGCTACACTATTATTGCTGTTTGTATTTGACACTAGCATATCAGAAATCTATATAATATATATATATAATAATATTTAATAAGTCATGTTAGACTGAGATAAAAACATATGTACAATAAATAATAAAATAAATATTTATTAATATGTTCGCAAGTAACATTTCTCTATTCATTTGTCCAACGTGTCCAACTTCAATTGTTCAATCGTACCCTTGTTACATTAAACTGGACATTGTTTGTAGACTCTACAATATTAACTAATTCGTACTCTAAAACAATAACTGGGAATCATATTATGTACCTATTACCTACTTATTTATTTCACATACTCATAATAGGTAGATCGAAAGGCGTCCATTTTAATGGATCGAAGCCGAGGGCGGGGTGAGGCGAAGATTTATCTTTTCCAATACACTGTGGGAATGCGAGGGTCTCGAGGTTGCAAGCTCATTTACCGACGTCCAGGCTTCAAGTGGCTTTTATTTATGAAGACACGCTTTAATCTGTTGAAGTACAAGGGAAAAAATTAATGAACCTTTGTAGCCCATGTGTTTTCCAATTTAGTTTTTGTTTGAACCAAAAAGTGTGTACTTCTGAAGAGTAGCTTTATACATAAAAGTTGCTCGATTTATATAGAAACTTTTTACCTTAGATACTTACATTTTATATTTATACAAGTTTACTTTTTTTGGTAAATTTAAAAATAAACTAAAGTGACTAAATACTAAGGAACTGTTATTATGAAACATGGTTATCTCAAGAGCTGCCAGTCTGATTTGAAAAAAAAAACTTTTTGTGCTTGAAGAGCCCTTTCATTGACAAAGTTTATATTACGGAGCGATTACTAGACAAATTTCATGCCGGTAATTCCACGGCACACTTAATATTTGTACTTAACGTAGATAGGTTTTATTATAGATTTTAACACACACAAAACAGATATCGTGCCACTCGAAAAAGTGTCGTGATTTAGACGTCTATTGTATTTTAGTCTACATAAACGCCACCGGAAGGGGCTTTGTGAAAATGCATTCAATCTCATTTCATTATTCTCCACAACAAAAATACATTTTGACCTGTACTTTCTTGCGCTGAAAAGCATACTTACCTACTAACTTTAATCATTTACAACATACTAACCTACGCTTGGTTACTTATATCTACACACCTACCTACAAAAAAATCGATTATCGATTTACGAATTATTATTCATAATTATTATTATTCGTAATTTTATTTAGTAGCACTTCTGTAACAAAACGTATTGACTATTGAGAAATGATCCTATTTTATTTTGTGGTATTAAAAGTAGAATGATAATTTAACGAACACATATGTAAGACCGTGACAGCAAAAAAACATTTTGTTCCAGGTTTGGAAAACCACATATTATCTACCTGCCGAGTCTTACCTCTTGTCGTCTTCATTGTTTGGGGCTAAAGCAGAGGAATAGATCTAGACGTCGATTATGTTTGTCAATTTATAAAAGCTTTTACAATAAGTTTCAAGTTAGGTAAAAGATTTCTACTTGATCCCAAAAACAAAATGAAAATGTATAAAAGTGTAAAAAATTTGACAACTGTAGTTACTGTAGTACGTAATACTGCTAATGCGTAATATTGCTAATTCTAGGTCAAAATTTTGATATTTCGAGAATTTCTGTGTTAACTACAATACAATACAATGCAATATTCTTTATTGTACACCATAGAAAAGTTACAACATAAATGAAAAACATTGTATAATGGTACAATCGGCGGTCTTATCGCTAGTTGCGATTTCTTCCAGACAACCTTAAGATGATAACTATCCAAATTTAACTTGTAAAAATAAAGATAAATTATGACTTAACTAGGTATAGTAGCTAAAACTAGATACTACTCTACTTTTAAAACACTAGAACTGACATTACCCTTTGTAAGCATTTATAAACAAATGAAGTGGTTTATAATCACGCCGTATGAAAGTTTCAAAAGCAGCAAAGTCGCAAAGAGCGAACTAAACATTCAAAATTAAATATAAATATGATGAAAAGTTACATAGAAACCACTTTATGCAACCTAAAATTAGACCACGATAGTCATTACGAATGACCTTAAACCCCAAATCGTTCAATCTGTCGACCGTTATACTCCACTCATTGCCGCCATAAACTCATTAAGCCACATAACCGACCAATCGAGCTTTCCAATCATGAAATTAAAATTACGTCCCCTTTATTGCCAGCCGTTACGAGCTGCGAAAAAAGGGGGCATAAATAAAAAAGTGGGGGTATAAATAACACACCTTCGGAGCTCACGCGAAGTAACCCCGAGAATGTTGTCGTAAATTATCCGCTTATGGCCCCACGGTCCGATCAATACCATTCATTAACGAAAAATGTATCGTTCCATCGTTTCGATGTTCTCGTATCGGTCGTTTGCGGGTTTAAAATTGCTTTTTGGCGTAATTTCGAAGAACACGCAATCGTAAATAATGACTAAGTAGGTATTTCTTTATGGGCCTTTGCCTTTTGGTGGTTTCATACTCAAATAAAAAAGTATTCCTTTAGTGTTCCTGTAGGTAGGTACATATGTATATATAAATGTTAAGTAAACTCTTGTGCATGCATACCTACATACATATATATAGGGACCTTGACAATATTTTTATTTATTATTTTTATTTATCTCTTTATTGTACACCTTTAATGTAAGATACAATCATAAAAACATTCAGGCATATCAATTGGCAAATAATTAGTAAAAAAAATGTAAACAAGTAGTTGCATCTCTTAATGCAAGACGATGATATTTAATGCATATTGTAAACAAGAGCTTTCTGTAGTGAATTATCGATCTTTGTAATCGTGGTTAAGTTAATATCACGTTCATGTACTTATATACGCTAAGTAGATACTATTTGATTGCATCTTATCTTTAAATACATCTGACATATCACTGATCCAGTGATCAGTGATATGTCAATTTGTTATAGTGAGTACTCAAGTCATGTTGTAGATCAGAGACTTGAGTACTCACTATAACAAATTGTGATAATAATATAATTAGGTACTAGATGAAAATCCGGCTTCGCTCGGGTGAAATGTGCCTCATAATACACAATCTTTCACAGTGTGAATCAGCCTTAACGAACTCAAGATGGCATCCGAGTGGCCAATATGGCGACTGCCATTTGCACCATTAGAATTTAACAAAATACTCGACAATTATGTTTTTGATTATTCAGGTAAGGTTTGAATCGAGTCTACCGTACCCTTTGATCGAATAATTAATATAGATTAAGTACTGTCATCGAGTTTTAAACGATAACCTGTTTTGATATCCTAAGCTTTTAATGTTTTGCGTTTTCTCCTCTACTTTTCAAAAGTATTATGATTAGCTGAAAGAACCTCAACATTGATTTAAGATAGGTATATACATAGATACATATAGGTATCGTTATGTACAACATGCCTACAAATAACAGTTTGATTTGTAAGTATGTACACAATATACAAATAAAATTAACACCTACATGTCCTACATTTAAAAGCATGTTCAAACGCAAATTACGTACATACGTACTTTCGTAGAAGAAGTAAACTGAATAGATGTAAATGAATAGGTATTCTATATATATTTTGTAACGACAAAGGGTACATGGCGGATGCCGGGCTCCCTCAGGGGCGGCCTGGTAGGGGCGGCCCGGGCCGATCGATGCAGCTCCTTGCCGACTCCGCAACAATCCTCATTTTTGTATAAAGTTGAATAATCTCTGCTAACGGTTTTTCGGTTTTGTAATATGTACCTACTATTGAAAAGTTAATAGTAAATAATTAGCTTTGTAGCTTTACATGTAGGTACCTAGGCGTATGATAAGTTTATTTTTAATTTTGGTGAGTTCTTGAATCAACTTCTAAAAGGTTTCAAATTTTTTTTTTCTCTATGTATTCACCATTTAAGTAAATGAACCTTATTTTGTTCGTCTTTCCTAACAGTCTTTGAATTACTACTTCATCTGAAATAAGAGGAACTAATGGAAACAGCTATAGTATAGTGAGTTAAGTCATTTGCATAAGTATATAATACCTTCAAAAACATTATTTCTGTCTATGAAACAATAAATTCGGAATCGATAGAAAGCCCGAATGGTAGAAATAGATACCTAGTCTTATCACTTATGTCTCTATCATTAGGTACCTACAGGTAGTGGTCAAAAGATGGTAGTAGGTAGTCGATTTGAGTAAGTTTTATCATCTTATTTCACATTATGTAACCTTCGCTACATAGCTAGGTTTTATGTATTTATATATATTTTTGTGCACGTATACCTATTTTTGTGCACACTATACCTACTAGACTAGACATAGATATGCATAATATTGATACTTCCCTGTAATAGTATTAATAAGTAAACTATAAAGTTCAGAATATTTTTACTCATTCAGAACACGAAATCTGGTCCACATATAGCCGCTCAAGTCAATTGCTCGCACAGTACAACATCCCATCGCCATATGTGATGTTCCATTTAGACGGCACCCACATGGAAAAAAATAAAACTAACCTAAATGTATAATTAATATCTACTTAGGTATATTTATTTAATATTACAATAAGATAAAAAATATAATAATATAATCACGGAAGTATTTAATAGGTATACCTACAGATACCATCAGCACTCAACATATTCAAGTTTAAAAGTGCCCATATTACTATCATCATTGCTAGTGCCAAAAAATATAGATACCTACTATGACCATTTTGATTAATTCAAAAGTTTGTAGAAAACTACGACACAATTTCTAGGCTAGTCCTAGTTTTTGTTTTCATGAAGCCTATATTGTATTTGAAAAAAAAAGAACTAGTTGCAGGTAATTTTAAATTGGTACTTAAGTGCATATCTCACACAATAGGAACACTTAATGTTCACTACGTCGTATAATAGAAGCACCTATTTAGCAGTAGGTACGTCCGAGGAGGTAGGTACGAAACTTTTATCGTTATTCTGATGTTAATGTCGTCTTTATGTGTCATTTAAGTATAAGGTAACAGCTAAGTTTCGAAAGGGGTGCTACAGAAAATACAAGGGGAGATAAACTTGGATTTCATCGATCATCCCTACAATTTTTAATACTCTCCTTTTTGCGAATAAGTAGGTAATTAATGCGCTTCGAATTTTTGCTTTAAATATTTGGAGATTTGATATACAGAAACCATCAATACTTGTAAATCATTTAGGAGAATGAACCTCACTTACACAAACAACAAATACAAAGCTTTATGTAGTTACAATCACCGTTTCTACAATCAGCCCCAAAGATTAACGTTTGCAAGTGGATGTATAAAAACGACATCCAAGAAATAAATTTGCTTTTTAGGTATCAGATTGTCCCACAAATAAAAGACTATGACTCCAGACAAAGGTCGTTGCCATTTCAAGACGTTGGAAGTTTTTCAATGCAATTGTACCAATTAAGTTGAGCGAACGAAAGTGAAACTTACAAAACCGGGCGGCTTCGGCACTCGGCAGCGTTTTTTCTCTGTAGATTTACATATTTATTGGGGCACATTTTATGGAGGCACCAGAAAAAAAAACCTTCGCTCGTTTAATGGACAAAAAGGGTGACTCCATGTATATTTATTTTGTCGCATCTTTTTTACGTGCGAAAGGACGTGGCTGTGTATTTTTTCGGCACCGGCGTAGCACATTTGGCGACGCACTTTGCATAAAAATATTGGATCGTAAACTCTATACCGTTCCACGGAATCGGGGCGCATGTGTCGCAAGGAAAATATTGAAATCATACTGAAATAAGGTTTTATGAAGACAGATACGATCCAAAGATTGAGATATGAATGCTTTATGAAATGGTATTTGCTATTAATAATTTGATTTGTGCGCACCTGCCGTATTAGGAAACCGATGAATACACTTTTCATACTATATTTATGAGTTCACATGAAATATGAATGCGTTTAAATGAAGAAAACGTATACAACATACTAAGAAATAATCGAAGTATTATTTTTTTTAGAATGTTGTACCTTAATAGGCAAGGATAGCTAACTCAAAATTAAAACGAGTAAGTAAAAAAAATACTGATGGAGATTCCTAAAGCGGATTATTCGTGACATCCCTTCATAAATTTATGTTGCTGATTCATAAATTACCCATTCACATTAAGATCATGGCTTTAATCTGTAACATCGGGTATCCAGAGACCAACCATAGGCAGTCGTTAAGAAGTTTTGTTTTAGCCTTTGTTATTAAATTATATACCAGTTTTATTTTTTTTGAAAACTGAGGGAACGTATCGTTTTCATCACTAATTTATGCTTTACACTCGACGTGATACGGTTCTCTTTTATTATTTTCGATCATGGGTGGGCCCATACTCTGCAGAGCGATACTGGAGCCCACTTTATGTTACCGTTTATAAATATTTGGTTATTGTGACTTACCATTTGGAGATGAATCTGTTTTATTTGTACCGTTATTGGTGCTAATTTTAATGTGGGTGGGTAGTTAAGTAGTGGAGAAAGAATGATTTGTTTTATAAAAATACATTGATCATCGGAACATCTGACGGGCCTGTTAGTCTAGTGGTTAGTGATCCTGACTACTGAGTCAGAGGTCCTGATTTCGATTTCCACATAGGACAAATAATGGTGTGATAAGCACGATAATTTGTCCTCCCCTAAATCAGCAGTGTAAGGTCGTAGTAACCCAGAGTCTAATTATGTCACTGTTTGTGAAGGAGGATCAGTAATAATATTATTCTGAAAGTCCGAGCGTAGCCTCTCCTCCGACATCCATGGATGGGCCCGTACTTGATCCAACAGTCTTTGCGCCGAACCGTCTATAGCTGGTTCAAGTTCCTAAATCAGAGACAGCATACGATCAGGATACGCAGGTTAGTTCGTCCCTAGTAAGGTTAGTAGCCACAAAACATGCATGACTTTCAGGTTTATTGAGGCTATCCATCTCATGCGACCCCCTATACACAGACGATGGCCCACGGGATCCTAAGTCATTCGGTTGCCGGCCTTTCTCCTGCCAACGTACAGATGTTGGCCGCAGATGATATGTATACTATCTTCGCTCTGGATTTTCTTAACATTTAGCTATCGTGTGGATGGTTGTTTCGGTTTATATCAGGCGTTACGTCGTAAACGTCATGTCGTATATTCATGGTCGTTTTACATATGAAGTTCATCCTTTTATTGCAAATATTTATTGTTATGTACAAAATTTTATTACAAGCTCAATAAGGTAGTTTAGGATAACAGGAAATAATATTTAATTACGTTACGGACTTAGCCCAATCTTAGTATTGCTTAAAACATAAAAAATGTTATGTTGTAAGCAATGTTTTAAGGATGTATCCTTATTTAATTTTCACGTTTTACCTATGTATATTAAAAAAAAACACCTTTTTAAATATGAACCAATTTGTTATGTGTAAAATTTAAGATGAGATATGATAAATAGGAGATGATCTGTGTATACGAATGTCTAAAGAGATCTTATGAAAATGACGTCCTCAGATTCACTTTTAATCAATTGATCAACATTTAATTATAAATCGTTAATTCTCTTAATGTATAGAACACGGTAATATGTATGAAATTTACTCTTTTCATTTAGCTGAAGTGAAATAAATTTATAAAAGTTTTGAAGTTGTACCAATTAATAATTAATTACGAAACAGCAATAGTAGATTTTAATAACTTATTTTCTGCTTAAAACCATTTTCATGATCACGTGACATGTTAAATAAATAAAAAAAATGCGTTCATATAAACACAACGTAGAATAAAGTGACTAAGTAGCAATATGTGATGTTATGAGCGCTAATCTCAAACATTTACACCGGCAATATACCCGCGAGCGGGCGATGGCACTCCAGGAATGCACCCAGTAAATCATCAGAAGAGCAGTAAACCAGTTCTTTAGTGCCACGCCTGGCTAGGGCTGACATTCAAACAAATCAAGCCAACAAAAATATAAACAACATAGAATAACAATATATAACAACTACGATTAATGAGATCAGGAAAAAGTCATATTAGTGTGATGCTAAGAGTTACACAGAACAGATATTAAGCATATATACCTACACAAAACCATTAAATTAAAGACAATCACATAATAGTATATATACACCTACCATGTAAATTGCCAACGTTGCAATTGACAGGGTTTTCGGTAATTTTGTTAAATGAAAATCATTTTAAAACCTTTCTCATATTATAGTACATTTTTTTTCACGATGGCTGTCGCGAATTTGTGAAACTAAATCAAATGATAATTTCGCCTACAGGTCGAAATCTAATATCTATTTACATATGGAAGTGAATGAATTTAAACTACAATGGCTACCAAGCCATTGTAGTTTAAATTCACCAATGACACCAGTCATTGACAACAAGGTGAGGCATACATCAGTTTATTAAACTGCTAAAGTATTACTTACATTTTGTTGAGCCCGATTACCTACACCTATATCGTTTGTGCCCATCTAAAGGTTGTCTGTAAGAAATTGCATCCAGCGATAATACCACTATTTTATACAATTTTTTGAGTTCCCTATTGTTTATGTACCTACCTACATGGTTTTGTCTACTGATCAATAGATATTATTTTACTAGGTACACTTAGGCTTAATGTTTAAAAAAATGTAAATATGAAAAGGTTTTTAATGAAAATACCTACCAGATCAACAAATGTGAATAATGGAATTCCAAAAAAAATATATCGAGTCTTACAGTAGTCGCATATGATGTGTAACATCACTAACATCTGACATCTCACCTTGAAGTGGTAAAAAGCAACATTAACATTTTTAATTTTGACTAATTATATTTAATCAAAATTAAAAATATCAACTGAGCAGCGACAGAAATGAAACTCAAAACAGCGCGGGCTCATTGGTCAAATCAAATAGCGCGCGCTTCCCCGGCTTTCTGTTTTTTCCACTTCCGTCGTTTTTCACGTAATCACTCCCACGGATTACAGGAAAGCGAGAGGAAAGATGTTACACATAAAATAACGTGGGTGAATATTTTGCCTTTGATCCGATGGATGTCTTTATAAGGCGTAGTCCGGCGTAGAAATTAGTGTAATATAACCCCGTAACTTTAAAACACATATAAATCGGAATACTGAGATTTTTTAACCGAATAACGGTAAGGAAGTTTTGTGGGCATACTTTGTTCAGTTAACTTGATATTTATAAAACTACTAAATGTAGTAAATAAAGGGTATTTCACATCATTTCAATTTAAAGTTACACGGCACCTTGCATAACACTAACTATAGGGTTTTGCAAGGTGCCAACCCTAAGTCGACATGACTGGTACTGTATACGACGATATTGTTAGTCGTAAACTTGTAATTTTGTTGTAACTAAATCCACAGGCCTATCCAACACGCTGTTTTATCTAAAATGCTTTTAAAGTGCTAAGATATCTCCTATCTGTGACATTAGGGTTCACTGACGTGAGTGCCTACTATAGGGTTGTCTAAATAAATATATTACTGTGATTTGTACGCTATCTACTGTCATAAAAGTGTCTCGTGTACGTCTGGTCGATTTATTGTTGTTATGCTGTGATTACTGATATCAGTCTGAGCTTAGGCGTAATAAATTATGTATAGTAAACATTGTAAGATATAAATAAATAACAAATCTATTTTAAAAATGATACATCTCAGTGTAATATTTATTTTTATTCCTGTGACGGCCCCACGTTTACTTTAGCTATCCCTGAGCATATTTTCTACGAATTTACGTTTAGATAATGTCATTATCCCATCATTGAGTTAAGGTCTACACATACCTATAGACACAATTAAAAGAAAAACGTTCAATGAAAAAAATTACAATTTTTGTAAAACATCAAAACTGGGACCATAAGTACTTTACAAGATTAAAAAGTAGAAGAAAATACCACTGTGTTCATTAATCAGTGGATTAGATACTCTGATTATTTACGACCAAATCTAAAACGTACGGAATTTAATTTCATTAGGGGATTTTAGTGGCACCATGTTGTCACCCGCTGCGCCGGGGCAGGCACAGCGGCGTATTTCACCCAGCTGTCACACGCCGACCAATCGCAAGCGAGAACCCAACACGCGTTCCAACTTTAAAAATGGTGGAGATAATTTTCATTGTATATTATTTGTGACAGGTCGTTATTTTGAGTTTTTATCGGTTCATGCTTTCAATATTTCTTGAAGATATCTTCGCTGGTTGCCCACACTTCGAGTTTAAAATTTATTTTTATGTATCTTATACTTATACACTTTATGTCAACATTCTTATTCACTTCTATAAGTATGCGCAGCTAGAACATAAAGATTGCCGTTCTATATATTTTCTCCCGGGCAAAGTCAACTACTAAAAACTTCCATAAAACAACAATTTCAAACGGGCCATTTCGTCCGGGAAAAACAGCATCCCCGTTGGTGGGGGTGGCGAAATATCGAAGGGGAGGAAACAGGGTCCAAAGTGAAGGCTGCTGGTTTATGTTGCGGAATTACGACTTAGACGTTTCAAACAATAACTCCCACCATAAATACGGACCGATTCCTTCACGCGTCATAGCACAGATTGTTTTTCTTTGATATTCTTTTCAATAATCTGTGCTAGGTACATATCTGTCAGCCCCAGTGTTGTAAAAGTTGAAATAAATAAATAACAAGAAGGAGATTCTTAGCTCTGTTACATTTTGTAATATAACGCTCAATGTTATCTTTTAATTTATTATTATTAGGTTTATTGATAACATTTTAATGTATAAATAAAGGTGAAAAAAGTAATTAATATAAAACAGTTGTATCTACTACTATTATCGTGGCACCTTACCATTTTAACAAAGAAATAATGAAAACCTCATAAAACGAAAAACGTCATAAATATATAACTTGTTAAATGCGAAATAGCAAATTATTTAGTAAGTTTATTAACGGTTTATTCCTAGCCTGCAATTCAATTAGGTACTAAACACTATTTTAGAAATAACGGGTAGATATATATTTTTAGCATTTATTATAGCATTTATAAACTAATGATCCGGGGGAAATCCTGACTAACATCTATTTCCATATACTTATTTTCGGATAACTCTATTGGTGCTTATCTTTATTCAGTTATTTTTCCTGAAAGATATTAAATAATTTTAACTTTAAATTTTGAAAAAGGACTTCCTTTTAGGACTGAAATAACTTTTTTATGTAACATATAACTTTAATTGTACTAATCGTTTATTACACAAAAATATTATTGGGTCAGCCCAATAATCCTCGTTGCGTCATGAAATTGGACCACGTCCGCATTATTCCCGCTACAGCAATACCGACACGCGCTGACCGATCTCAGGAATTTCCTATTTCCACCCGCGCTGACCTCCGAGGCCCGGCTCGCTCCTAATCTAGCAAACGTAATAAAACACCCCGTAATAAAAGCGCACGTTTTCACGTAGACCGTAAAAATATGATAACGTTCACGTACGATAGCTTAACGTTACTCACATATACAACTTCACAAAAAGCTGCGATTTTCTCTTAGGTATATTATAAAGCGGTAATTGAGTTACGTTAGTACGTACCTGTACTCGTACGTATAGATGTCGCTCTTTTTTCTTGGTGTTATTATGATACGTATATAATATATTTCAGTATCAATATTATTCTGATATTTTGTTAACTTAGATCAACACTAATAAAATAATAATTTTATAGTTATGTAGGGTGTCATTCATCTTTAATATGTATGTATTTAGAAATATATAAGTATGTTTATCAGCAGTCTGGTTACCATAGTACAGGCTCTGTATATGTTGGGATCAGACGGCCGTGTGTGAGGTGTCTAAAACCCTCCTCGGCGCCTTTTCCCAACTAAGTTGGGGTCGGCTTTCAGTCTAACCACGATACTTCACGTACTTCGATATTTTACGTGAAGCGACTGCCATCAGACCTCCACAACCCAAGTACTAGGCGATATCAAAGGTCTGTAGTTAGAACAGGTTGTCAAACTTTTTAGGGCTCCAACTACCCATAACAAATGCCACAGGTTCGTATGGCATCCGGGACCGACGGCTTAACGTGCTGTCCGAGGCACAGAGGGGTCTCAATGTGTTAAGAATGGTCATCCATCCCAAAAGACTAACCTGGCTAGTATTACTTAATCTTGGAATGTGCTAACCTACTTGGTTACCACTTAGCCACGAGCTCCTCAGTTTGTTATTATTATATTAAAAAGATGGTGAGGTTATAGAATCAACACTATCAATCATCCCTTTGACAGTTTGATGGGAGATATTTATTAAGTAAACAGTGCTTAGGTACTCAAAACTATTAAGAGCTCTATTTTTTTTTCTATATTTCTTTTTACATTGATACCTGCGTAGCAGAAGCTATAGGTAAAACAAGCCTAGTTATATAAAGGTTAGTTCACACGTTCACACTTCAGATACCGACTTCGTTTGCACTAATTAGGCGCTTTCAGAACAAAGGAGTTTAATGCGTGGGTTAATAAAATTATATTTTTCTTTCCTACACAATATTCTACGTGTTAATATAGCGGCTTTTTATTACAATATTCCGCCTACTTACGCCTATTCTTACAATAGAACTATGGTGATGTGAGAATAAACCTTTTATTTCCATTTCTTTTATAGCGTAAAATAATACTTAACACCACGTATATGGTCTTCTTATTAATTTCTAAGTAACTTCAAAATAAATACTTGTATGTTTCATAAGTTATTATTATGAACCAAAAAAAACTTTAGGAGTTACTTCCCTACATAACTATCGCTCTACGCCTTCATTAACAGTTTTACAGAGTCATCCCATATATGCCCACGTTTCTATGAAATACCGTTTCATACAGCATTTTATTTCCTGTCCAAAACGCATTGTTTTATTATCCTAACTAATAGGTATAATAAACGCAAAAGTGAGTTTGATTGTTATACTTTCACGCCGAACAAAGTCTGTTTCTTTTTATGGAGTATTGGGCAAACGAGCAGACGGGTCACCTGGTGGTAAGTGACTACCGCCGCCCATGGGCACCTGCAAGTGTAGAGTCACAAATGCGTTACGGGCCTTTAAGGTGGGATTAGGGAAAGGGGGATGAAGAGGGGGTGAGGGGGACAGGGAAGGTTTAGGGCTTCCGGTAACCTCACTCACTGGGCGAAATGCCGTGAGTGAGGCCGTGGTATCAGTCCGGTCGAGCCGGCAAATACGTGCCAAAGCATGACTCTCCAAGGGTTTAAAAAAACTTCTATGTGAGCGATACCGCTTACAAAATATACTCGTTAAAATAAAAATGATCGACGTCTAACACCTAAATAATTCCACTACAAAGTAAATAATAAATGGATCACTCAGACCCATTAACTCATGTTTATAAAACACTACATATTATGAAAAAGAGTCCCTAGCCGCGTCTGTCTGTCTGTCTTTTCGCGATAAACTGAAAAACTACTTAACAGATTTTCATGCGGTTTTCAGTAGTAGACAGAGTGATTCATGAGGAAGGTTTAGGTGTATACTTTGTTAAGATTTTGTGTAAATTGATTGAAATATGTTGATGATTGTTAAAGATGTATCTGCTACCCGTGTAAAGCCGGGGCGGTTTGCTAGTAAATAATTATTTGTCACTATGACAGCTGATCTGTTCGGATATTGTTCTGTCAATTTTATGTTAATTTGTTTAAATTTCAAGTAAAAAGCACTTCCAGTTTTCCCTGTTGTTGTAACTAATCGTATATACAGTCAACGTGCGTTATCCATTCACTTCAACGACTGTGGTAAAAATACACAACAGCTGGGGTACTCACGGATCAAGGCAAGCTATAAACGCAAGTTCAGCTCTCCAGGTAAGTAATGGAATTGCGAATTCTACTACCGCAACCATGATTACGATTAAACTAACGATATAACCGACCTAACACCTCGACACCAACAAAACACGGGATTTATTGCTGTGACTGCAGTGAGCTGCCTACAGGAATTTGTCATTAATACTGCGTATCTAGTATTCCTGTAACATACCACAGAAATACTTTTTTAATGCCATTTTAACATATATCAAATATATTTATAATAATTAATAGGCAAATAAACATGTATGGGTATTATATGGGTTCTAGAACTTCTAGAGCACTGATAAATGTACTTAGGATTTTTTTTTGTAAATAGGTAGACATATTGATGCATAGAAATTGTTGCAGTCGAATGCTATACCGCTGCGCCGCATTGGTCTTCGAAGAAGTCAAGTAATTGAAGGTGTAAGAAAACTACAAACATACACGTACCTAACTTGATGTACCTTTTGTGAAATGCATGAAAGTATTAAATCATGTTTAGTCTAGGATTGCTTATTTTTTTTTTTATGGTATAGGGGGCAAACGAGCAGACGGGTCACCTGATGGTAAATGACTACCGCCGCCCATGGGCACCTGTAACTCAAAGAGTCACAAGTGCGTTGCCGCCCTTTAAGGTGGGAGTAGGAGAAGAGGAGGGGGGAAGAGGGGAGAGGGAAGGGTTAGGGCCTCCGGTAACATCACTCACTACCGGTTTTCTGTGAGGAGTTATGATAAAAGAATAACATAATTATGTTATTCTATATAATATTATATATTCTATATAGGTAAATATTCTATAGAATTCTATAGGCAACATTTAACTGTAGGCACCTATATCTACATTTGTTCGGTCCTGCTTTCCATCGTCAGCAGGCGCCTAGACGCCCCTCCATAAAGGTGGATTAATACAGCCGAAAGCCCAACTTACTTAATAAATATAAAAGCCTTCTCCACCCGCGATCGTAAACCGCCCACTGTGCTCCTCCAAGATTACTTATTTCACGACCAGGGAAATTAGATCCCCCGTTTTCATTACCGTGCCCAATTTGTGTTTGTTGACGAGAGCGGCCGTAAGGTCTTGTTTCGGTGGTCTTGCTATTATCAGCGCTATGTAGATTGCGCGTCGCTTGCCCGCCTTGCTTTCTCCGAGATAAGGTTTTATGGACGCCTCGAAGAAAGGATAATGTTCTCTTTTGATGGAAGAATGGAATTGTAGGCCGCGTTCTACTATCGCTGTACCTAAAGATAGATACAGTTTTTATTTTATTTTATAAGATGTTTACTTTGATAATTTCTTCGTTTTGGCTTACATGGCTGTATTTTGGCAAGCATTAAACAGGCAAGATTAGGTAACTTTATATATTCGTAAGTGAAACGTGGTATCGACTTTTCAGCAAATGTTTCATTATAGAAACTAGGAGTAGGTTTATTTTGTGCTTAATAAAAACTGATAATGTATAAAAAGAGGGCGTACACGAGTGTAACCAGATTTTTTTTAAGCAAAGAGCGATGTTGACACCAAATCCTACCTATTATTAACTGTCAATACTTTTAAGAAATATAAGCTATTTAACTAATTACATAATTACTCTTTGACTGTCATACCATATCTGCTTGGTAGTTGACAGTTGATATTAGCTCCAATATGCAATGTCCTTATCATTGCAAATGAGAGATAGTAATAGGATTTTGCAACGAAATAAATTTGATGCGATTAAGTTGGTTAACAAGCTCATGGCCCGTCTAGTCTGATGAAGAGTAGTCACCGGTGTCTATAAACAGTCACCAAAATCTATCAGTGATATCATTTGTGTGCCGCTAACCCTATCTCTTAGAGAGTACTCGTCAAGAGCGGAAAAAAACGCTACGCATGTAGTGTTGGTTCACCACGAGCTTCTGTAGAGTGGAACTACTAATCTACTACTACTGAAATAAGCAGAAAACTGAGAAGCCCTCAGTCTTTCTAGTCTGATAATAAAACAATGACATTTTTGAAAATCAGTTTTAATAAAAATTACAGAAATTTTAGTGCATCAGACATGGCTACGGGTAGATTAAATAAAAACATGTACATTGAACCTTCAATATGGTTTCAATCCCATTTATTTTAAAGATAAACATTCACAAATCAATAGATCGAGATTCACAATCACGCCACGTGCCCACGCGCCACTCCGTCAGTTCTCTAACTCGCGGCTGTAAAATTAGTCAAAATAACACAACAGTGCGACCGATTAGCAGCCAAGCTTTAATTGATAACCAATCCGTTATATATCACGTACAAATGAACCATAAATCTTGTAGGCGTATACTATTAAATAAACATGAATTTTTATTACACATCCATCAATCAATTGTAATGTTAGTTTTTGAAAGGTATATTTGTATTTTAGCCTTTACTTTAAAATTAGTAGGTATAATTGCTTTTTCTCCAGAAAAAAAAAGCTATATATATCGTAACAATCATTCCAATATCATAGAATATAAGCTTTATTATTATTATATATTCACTCACATAATAAAGCGCTACAGTGTTTTTTGGTCCCAAAAAAAAAGGAATGGTAGTCCTCTGACTACAAGTCAGTTTTTGTCAGTCGAATTTCGTTTGTTTTTTTTTTTGCATCTGATAGCTTATTCAATGAAAGTTTATAGGCTTATTAACATCACGCTACGACACAAAGGAATAAAATATCTACTGTAACGACTAAGTCGGGTTCTCTTGCACTACTTTTGGTTCCTAAATATTATCATGCAATAAAAATATAATTAAAACTTATTTATAAGAATAGAAGTAATAAGATACAGATTTTATTTTGTGTGACAAATTTATAAATTCTGATGCGTAGAGAAGGGCAAAATATGGTTAAGAGAGTTTTATGTTCGGAAGTTGATGGGTACAAGAGTAGAGAATGATCAAGGAAAAGATGAATGGAGTCCGTGAAAGAGAACATGGCTAGAAAGTAAGTAAGCAGTAAAATGACGAAAGATTGAGTACAATGGAAAAAAAACATATTGCACCGACCTCAAATAGTTTGAGAAAAGGGTATGGAGATGATGATAATGCCATTTATTTAATAAAATAAAACTTAACTTTTGACGCAACAATAAAACTGTGTTTGTTTAAAGTCGTACCTATTATTTACATATAGGCACATAACATACGAACTGTGCCTTCATTCAAAATCATACTCTACTCAATTAAACTTGTCAACGGTAGTATGTGCCTATTTATGTAGGTATAAATGAAAGTAATTAATTGAAAAGCACTGTGTGTTTAAATGTATACTGTATATGTTTCATTATACATAACAATGTAGGTATCTACTCACCTGTACATTGTTGGTATTTTCAAGAAAAACATCTTTAAACAGTTTCGTTGGTCTTGTTTCTTTGAGGTATTAAAATATATCACCAAGGACTATTGGTATAAAAAAGACATTAGCAGTAAGATTGACATACTGAAGATGTAAACAAGGACGTAGCATTCAGAACAAATTTATAGTGTCTCAAATGTTACGATTGCTGTCTACCCAGCTTATCGATTTAAAAGGATTTCCATGTAACCACGAGACCAAATTAATATTCTCTTACAAGTCCCGCGTATCTGAGCCAATAAAATTTATTTTTCAGTACACCGCCGTTCGGCGCATGGGCGGTAAGGACCGGCGCACACTATACAAAGTTGCGAGTAATTTATGGTGGGCTGCTTTATGAGCTATGGGCCAAGTTCGCACATGCACCGCGCCGACGCAACTTGTATAGAAGTCATAAATATCCGCTAACCCCTTCCATGAGGTCAGGTACGTATATACATGCGTAAAATACGAGCCGTTTTGCTTCTTGCCGACTTTAATTTCTAAATTGTAATGGCTGTTTCATTTTAGATCCCACCTACTTACGTAGAAAACATTCTACGGTAAATGCTAGAAAGTGGAAAGCTCCAAGAAAAAAAAGTAACCTAAAAATTACCAAAAAACATGTTAGCGTTATCTATCATAGAAAAAGTAAGTATGAAAATAAACTAGTAGCTATTCACAGTCATCAAAATTGATTATACAACGATTATTTCAATTAATAAAACGCTTTACGCCTACTTAAAGCAACTTAGTAGTAGTAGAGAAATCACCATAAAAATAACACTTAATTTCAGCTTGCAATTACGAGGCAGTTAAAGGGCGGCTGCCAGAGGCCCGACACAGCCATTACATTAGCTCTGCACTTACCATACATACTAACTAGCCTATACGTTCTACACTTAGAAGCCGACGGGATCGTAAAAATAAAGAATAGGCGCATTTACACTCGCAAAAGTGAAAAAATAAAACGTTTCCCTTGCGGCGTGTAAAGCGGTCGTCGGTGCATTTCGGTATAGATAGGTGCCTCCATCAATTCTTACTTGAAAACACTTTTACTTAGAAAATTGGATCTGTGGTTCCATTTTACATGAAGAAAGTCCTCCTCTGTCGCTGCTTATAGAAAGTATATTCAGTTTCTAATAAGTTTCAAACTATTAACTTAGATTGTAGACACGTTCTTTTATAGCCAGTTTTATTTTATGATTATGTTAGTTTTATTTTTATAAAGATTGATGAGACGTGTATGTTTGTTTTGTAAATAAAGGTATTAAAACAAATCAAAATCACAAAGATGGTATGCTACAATAAGTTAAAGTGTAAAATACAAACAACGATAATTGTAATTAATGTTCTTGTGTGTAACCCTATAGAAGTTAATGAATCTTCCTACTGAATGTTGTTTTATATCTACTTATTATAAAACAAGGTCCCCCTCCCCCCGCGTCTTTTTGTCTGTCTGAACGCGATAAACTTAATAACTACCGAATGGATTTTCATACGGTTTTCACCAATGGGCGGAGTGATTCATAAGAAAGGTTTAAGTGTATAATTCATTAAAGGTTTTGTGTAAAATGGCTGAAATATCAGTATGATTGTTGTAGATGTCGGGATTGTTTTTTATTTATATTATTATAATATTTTTTTAACTACTTTTTTATGAAATCATTCAGTTTTTTCGCTGTTTTTCTTCTTTTTTTAAGTACCTTTTGTAAGTATTGTTTTTGTAAAAAATAAATATAGACCTTCCTATATAGGATTAAAAAAAAACTAAATCCAAGTTGACAAAATTACCCCAAAATAAATTTGGGAAAAGGATAAGAAAATGATTATTATATTAACAGTCTCTCATGAAATTAAGTGTTATATAATATTTTTAAGTTATTTTCAAGTGAACCATTCGTTCAACCAAACAATAAAAGTAAATGATTTGACAATAGCAATGTATGACGTCAAAAATTATTATTTCATTCAAATTTTTACTGAACGTAACGTGACGTTAAATAAGGAGAAATTGGTGGTTAACTAACGTATTATGAACCTAACATGTTCTTAAAACTCTTTTTACTTTCTTTGAGTATAATAGCTAATAAAATTAAAGTATCGTATATGGGTACACGTATCCTATATGAGTAGGTATCTAATAGGTACATATGTATGTATGTACCTATAGTAGGTGGGTCCAAAGTAAACAAACCCGCATTCGCTTTATAGCTACAACTCATTGTTAAGATAATAGTCACCTAGTTACCCCAAGCTTAATCTCAAGTAATTAAACGCACGTGTCCCTTTATTAATGATTAATTAATTCAGCCATTAATTAACTAAGAATATTGCCTTCGTTTAAACAACGCCGTGTGGGGTATTTCCCCTCACGCATAATTTATATACCTACTGCCCATGTACCTTGACCGTATGCCATATATTTTACGATTTTTGTTTTATAAGCATGTTTTTTTTATTCAAATTAATTAAGAAAACATTTCGTTTGGATTCACAGGAATGACCTTCAGTTATCAACTGCCAAAGATATTTGGTTCAATTACCTTTTTTTACATACACCTTTTGCTTTTATTCTTTTCGTTTCTTTTTCCTTCTTTGATTAATTTCTCTATATTTTGATTCTGATATGGTGCTTAAAACTTTAGGTACACCTACATTTTATTGGGTAATATTCTGGTGCTAAAGACTTAATTTAGTATTTTGCCTTGCGACCTCATTGAATGAAAACCAATGTTTAAAACAGTTCTACATATCGTTAATTGTTTCCGTAATGTATAAAGATAGATTCGGTAAAAGATGTCTAACGACGTCTTACATTTGGACAGACAACATGTCAATACGGACTCAAATAACTGAGTTGGTCAGAGTAAAGCCACGGTTAGCCGCTGTCACGTTGAAGTACGGTCCTGTATGTTGACGTTTTTTCCAAAAAACAATTCTTTCTAACT
This sequence comes from Callimorpha dominula, assembly GCA_949752705.1. NCBI lineage: Eukaryota > Metazoa > Arthropoda > Insecta > Lepidoptera > Erebidae > Callimorpha > Callimorpha dominula. The sequence goes on along the minus strand of OX457002.1, from coordinate 14,287,609 downwards.
AATACATAAATAAAAACTATTTCTTTATTTTTGTTTTTCTCTATGTAAGTACGATACTTTTGAAACTATCGCGTTCCATTATATAATTATGTGTTTACAAAAAAATTAACGCGATCACGAAATAGGTATTATATCCCTCTGAATTGGTAGGTAGAAGGTACTACCTCAGGATCTCAACGACCGAGGGTGTGCGTAGCCAGTCAGCCTGTGACCACGGCCAGTGCAACCTGGTCGAAACGTCAGGCAATTCAGAGGTGTGGAATACCTATTTCGTGATCGCGTTAATTATGTATAAATACATAATTATGTAAGTACGATAGTCTTTTCATTAGACGAAAAATGTTACTAATCAAAACCTTATCACAATCCCATTTATAAAGTTTCTTACCATGACGTCATCTCATCACCAACTTATCCTTATATCATACAACCCATATTATGAACCCAATATCAAATTTATGATCAACTTCCCGTACCTATCTACCTATAGGTACAGAGTGATACTTATAAAATTATTAATATGTAATTTAAATACAGTTTATAAAATTAATACAAACCATATATTATATTTTTTATTAGTAAGTAGGTAGATACAGACTTAATAAGAACGTCATAAAAAAGTTTTGAATAATAAATGATTTAACACTAAAGGTGTGAATTGAAATCAAGTCGGTAAGTAGATATTCGTTAATATTTTAATTTAAATGGACTACCATCGATCTGGGACAGATACTGTTTATACTTATAGTATAGATGTAATAATTTATAAATATGTAAAAATTATTAGTGGTGAATACAAGTGTTGAGGACTGAATTATTGCCAAAGAGGGAAGGATTAAGTGGTTTTATTTTTTATTAATACAGTGTTAGTGACCCACGGCAATATACAGTCTTGTAAATTCATATTTCTCCGCATTTTAAGTTTAGTTACAAGTTAATATGTATAAGAAAGTTTGTTGTCTTAAAAGATTATTCCAACACTAGGTATATTCAGTAATTGATTGATTACCATTTTTATGTAGAATTGAAAGCTTAAATCTTCTGTTTCAAATATAACATTTTAGTAATGGATTTAATTTTTAAAACCTTGTTTCCAACTCGAAAACTACTAAAAGAATAAGAAATAAATATTTTCATAGATATATCACGGTATTACCTAGTAATGTTAGGTATATCTAGGTATACGAAACGTAATCATTTCAATCCTGCTTATATTAGATGAATTCTATTTACATACACTACAAAGGGACCCAAGTCTCGCGTTGCCGTTCTTATGCACAACAAATGCCAACTATGTACTGCATCTAAGAAAATTGATTAAAAACGTGCCTAAGCATTTTAATAAAAGCAAATACGTTTAGGGAGCTACCCTCTTAATTTAATTTCTTATTCGTAATAGATTCGCATAGCTCGATTTCCCCCATTCTAAGAGGGTCAGGGAGACCGGGAACAGTTGTATCTACCTTAGGTTATTATGTGGGTACTTATTTAAATTGTACGGTTTATATTTCAGAGTAGGGTAGAGAAGTGTCTGTTTAATGTCAAGTTGGTATCTGTTTTATGACTTTGTTTAATGTGCAGCAGGTACCCAAGTAAATTAAAATCAGTTTGGAACTCCGAAAATAATATCGCGAAGTTAAGTTAGCGTAAAAAATTAAACCTTTTTAATGCTATGTTGACGTACGTACCTACGTTTGTAAGCGAATTAGAATGATATTTGGTTTTTATTGAATATCTAGACACGCGGCAGCGTGTCAAGCCTAGTTTTAGAAAAACTAACCGGCGACGCAGCAGCCGTGTGTTATATTAAAGTCAAATCTTCAAGATTATCTACAGAACTTGGCAATCTCTTAGATCTCAATTCTTTTGACGGCGTAGTCGATAACCACGTATATTCTTAATATTGAACTGGGCTCCCATTTTCACATTTATGTTTTTGATGGGATTCTATATCACAAAGGTGGTCCCAATGTTCTGAGTGCTGTAACTCGTATTCATGCATCAGAATCAACAACGGTGACCCACGAAAACACCGAGCGAAGTTCCAAAGAAAGTTACCTATTCCGTCTTGAAACCAATGAAACCAGGAGTTGTTGTAGGTAGAAGTTAATTGAAGGAGTTTGCTTTATTCAATGGAAATTGAATTAAATTATAAGACACTAGCTGCGCCCCGCGGGGTCACCCGCGTAAGTCCCGATCCCGTGGGAATATCGGGATAAAAAATAGTCTATATGTTAATCCAGGTCTCCAGCTATTTATCTACATACCAAGTTTCATCGCAATCAGTTGAGTAGTTTTGGCGTGAAAGAGTAACAAACATCCATACATCCATACTCACAAACTTTCACGTTTATAATATTAGTAGGATGGAATGTCTCTTTTAGTAAAAACAAAAGACATTTTAGTTGATAATGATAAGTCACCTTCCTTCCAAAGCTTCTCGTACTGGGTGTTATTTTCATCAGGTTTGACGTGTGGCGGGTGTAACTACAGGACGCGAATTTTTATTACTAGGTATACGAAGAAAGTAGCATAAAATCGGTCACGGCCCTTGTAAATCCAATCCATCCCAATAATAGGCTAGTACATCATGTGGTTTAAATAAATTAATTGAATGTATGCCACGTACAGGTGTAGCCGTAAATCTGTATTTACGGCTACAGTTTAAAGTTGAATAAAAGGACAATTTGAATTATATCAGCAGATACTGTTATCTGCGGATATAATTCAAACTGTCCTTTTATTTAGCTTATAAAATACTAATCATAGAAGGGAGAATCATGAGTAACTAACCCGTCAACCCTAATCTCAAATCAAACTTTGTTTCAACAAAGAGTTTACTAACTAGGTATGGCAAGTATCTCCAAACCATCAAACCGTATCTTACTCCGGTAAAAAATTATACATTAATAACGTGTTTGGCATCAGAATCTCTTTGTTGAGAATTCCTCATGCAGACTTCGTTACATCTAATTGAATCGGTTAATTTATTTTATAGAAAGGTAGGTACGTCTATGCACATGCTACTTTTCGCCCTATACGATATCCCACTTTCGAATTATATCAAAACTGCAACGTTCTTACGGTTCGACAACTATTCATACTAAATTCTATACTCCAACAACAGACTCAAGCTCCACACACACATGATCACACTAAACCTACACGAAGAATAAAAATGTATACCACACCTCACCCATACTTTACTTTCACAAAACGATTCTTTTACTACCTAAGGCATTTCTGTATATTAAATTAAACCAAATCTTTCCGATACACAAATCCTCTTATGCTTCAATAAAAACTCAAATTACTAAATATCTCATCAAGAAAAACTATATTGAAACGGAAAATTTAATGACACCAAAAAGCCTTTTATAACACACACACACACACACACACACACACACACACACACACACCATTTAATGTAATCTAGTATTTAAAATTATATATCTATGTGCCTTTTCTTAATTTTGTGGAACTCAGTAAAGGATTGTTCTTAATACAGGCTATTTGAGTAGCCTAGCTAGAACGTCTATGACCATAATGTATTTTTATGAAATAAATTTATTATTATTATTAAAAACATACCTATAACTAATTAAACGAAGTAGATATAACTACTTACTTTAAGTAGTTTGTACATGGCTATAGGTACGTATATTACCTCCACCAATCCCGCAGGGGTGCATGCACCCTCTAATGCGATCAAATAACAAAAATAACGGTCTCGATAACGAGGGCAATAAACTTTTGTGTCAACTCGACTAGCTGGCAATGCTGGATATTTTCACTTGACTGGTTTCGCCCAATGCGAATGTCGAGAAAATCCAAGTTAAGTAACATGGTTCGTGATTTAGTACCTATATTGTAACTACATCATATTATTTATTTTTTAAAGTATACTAGTAACGTGGGCCATACATTACCGTGTATTCTTGTTAACCCGTCCAGCTAAGCTAAATACTTGTGTTAGGAGTGGGTTCTATGTCCGATGCCTTAGCGATTACGCTACCGCCGCTATGATTGATTTCAGAGTGCATAATATTATCCTCTTAATTAAATAAATGTGAAAGTTTGTAAGTGTATGTGTGAGTTATTAGATACATAGGTATAAATATCTATTACTCTTTCACGGTAAGACAATCTAATGAATATACATAACACAAACAGATTATATCTTGAATTAAGATAGGTAGGTACCTACATGGGAACCTAGATTCAGAAGGACACAGCTCCGATATCGTTATCTGTTCGAATTCAAGCCACCCGCCTGAGCAAATATCTCCACAATACAGAAGACCATGGTTAATCTATACCAACAATAAATGTTGTATTTTTGCTGAAGAGTAGAGTTAAAAGAACTCCATGGCGAGGGTAATAAATAGGATTGGCAACACGAGTGAATGGTGTTGCAAATGCTTAGGTACCCATATTGTTAGGTACACCGGTTACCGCTCAGCATCGGGACCGCCCATGTGCTTAGTTGTGTAGTTTTATAAAAATATAGTATAAAATTACAATTAGTATGTACCTGTACCTACTCTCCTGCATTACGCCGACAGTGGTAGATATCTGTCATTTCTCCTTGATTATCTTTTGTCAGAAAGATAAGAAAGGTAGGGTTGGCAACGCATAACAACGCATGCAAGTATTTAGAGGCACCAGTAACCTCCTGCAATCAGAGGACTATGTAGTTTGACGAATGTACTGCCTAGTAGATACATGTATCATACTTTTTATATAATAAGATTATCAATAAGAACATCAAAGTTGAAAATGTTATATTTCTAGAGCTACTTGTATAATTATATCGTTAAAAACCAGCATTACCTTCTAAGTACCTACTCCAAGTAAGTTAGTTAAGTTCAACATTTTTTTTGTCTTGCTCAGTTACTTAACTCTGAAATAAAATAAAGTAATTTAACACGTAATGTATATTTCTTTCCGGTTTGTGCCGCCAAAAGCAAAACAAAGGAGCCAGTGTTTGTAAGATTTCACTGCGGAAGATAAATCGCCCTTCGCTTTTGTCCTTGTTATACATTCAACCCAACTCATGTCTAATTCCTTTTTCACCCCAAATACTTCTTTCTCTGTCCCACTACAAGAATTTTGTATACCTGTTTTCCTCTAGTCATAAAAATGGCGGATGCTGCGAGTTTGCGGGGCTGCTAGGTGGGGTTTATTTCCGGAGGGTGAGTTGGGTGCTTGCAAAGTTCCTGTGAAATGGATTGGATTTTAGGGCAGAAAAGCAATCAATATGAGAGTAAATACTGGATTGTTTTGCGTAAAAGTTTAGATATTAAACGCAGTCAATGCCTACATACGCATTAATGTAAGTGTACCTACTTCTTTAATGTAGGTCTAGTGAATTTTAGGTGAATGAGTGAAAGTTATAACGTTAAAGGTAAAAAGGAAAAATAATCTACATGGCAGTAATTTTAATTCATGTTTTTATAGAATTCAGTTGGCAAACAAGCACTGCCTTGGTCTTTGCCTCGTGACTAAAACTATAACATTATTAGCAGTTGATAGTAACTGCTAATAATGTTATAGTTTTTTAGTCACGTCAATAAAGCTTTTTTTCTCGGAAGTCCTCAGAAACAGCTCCGATTTGAATGATTTTTCTCATTTAACATCATAGATATTGTATAAATAAAATAAATAATTCCGTCCCAGCTCCAAAATGTTTCCGAATTTAAATAATTAAAAAAAACAAAATTAAAAAAAAATCATCTAAATCAAAGCTGTTTCTGAGAACTTCCAAAGATTGCCTGTGACGTAACTATTTAGTAAAAACTAAAAAAACATGTTAAAACTTACTTCCAAAATTGGTTTACATACCTTTATAGTTAGTTATTATCGCGTTCCTCTATTGCGTTTTAGTCATATATATTATAATTATCTAAATAGGTGTGAAAATGTTGTGTAACCACATTTACTGAAGGGATTAGGGGGGTAAACCTACCCGCTAGCCCAAGGTGGTTAAAACAAGTAAACAAGTAAGGTTGGTAAAACAAAGTGGTTAGAAATTGCTCAAGACCGAAAAAGATGGCAAAAAATGTAAGGGCCCACCTTACCGGTTGAAAATGGCTAAAGAAGAAGAAGAAAGAAGAAGTAACTGCTACACTAAACGTCTCCATTTCAGATATGACCGCTTCTGCTTTCATCGGTTTATATGTGTTAACTCTTCCACAGGTTGAAAGGGCTGAAACTAAGCTTTTAAAACTGATTTCCCTATAAACGGTGAAAGATTACCGATTTTGATCATAATCGTACCGAAATAACTAGGTATAAGTAGGTCCTCAATTCTAAACAAGGTTTAGTGAAAAAAAATTAAAAAGAGGAAGTGGTAAAAACAAAAATTTATAACAAACATTGATAACACATCTCAAAGCTTGCAAGTTTACGTTACCAGTCTAGTTTTTCACACAACTACTACCTATATTCGTTGCAAATAGGTAGTAGAGACCTACCTACTAAAGTGTTTATGTTAGAAGGTAAGTACTACTACCTATTACGAGTAAGTACAAATTCCGCTACAAGGTTACGTGTTTACGATGAAATACACTTTTATAACCATTTCTTTTGCATATTTTAATAGACTGAATATTGAGTGTAGTTCAAGCAACGGATCAATGCAACTATTTTACTTTGGAATCCCACTAATATTATAAATGTGAATGTTTGGATGGGTGGGTGGATGGATGGATGGATGTTTGTTACTCTTTCACGCAAAACCCACTGAACCGATTACGATGAAACTTGGTATGTAGATAGCTGGAGACCTGGATTAACGCATAGGCTTTTTATCCCTATATTCGCACGGGATCGGGACTTACGCGGGTGAAACCGCGGGGCACTGCTAGTAGTTTATAAGCCGAAGGCGCGAAAAAATCGCTCGGTTCTCAAGGAATTCGGCTATTCATTTCTTTAGAATACAAAAATGCACGTAAATGAGAGAATGATAAAACGCACATTTTTTTAGTTTGTTTTTTGTAATAAGACGGTATGTGTCCAAGTTATTTGTTTGTAGCTTTTCGTACACGTAGGTAGGTACATTACCTACCATGGCTGGATCTTCAGAACGTAATGTTATGGTTGACCTGTTCTTATTACTAATAAATACTTATTATCAAATTTATCGTTTTATTCTCTAACATACCTTGACGAATAACTAAATCACATGGGCCACATAGTGTAACGCCAGCACTCGTGTGTTCACTTCTACCTATACAAATTGCATGCATGTCTTCAACATTACACCGACAGCATCAATAGAAAAAGAAATGTGCTTTAAGTTTAGCATGTGTTTTATGTTTAGTTGAGAGATAAAGGCTTAATTCTAAAACAATGTATCTAAGAGGCCCTGGACCGAAGACTTGAAGAAGGTGGCTGGCAGCTGATAGATGCGGACTGCCCAAGACCGGCTCATGATGATAAACACATACCTACATATCTAAGCGAGGTATTACGAGATAGGTAACTGTATTGGGCTCTAGTACTTAGGTACCTATTAATCTATTATTGGGAATTGTAAATACCATCGTTATATGAGAAACAATCTAACACTAATGTATTACATTGTTTCGAAATTTTGTATTACATAAATATTTCTTTTTTATGGACCGAATTCTTTACCTAGAACAATATACAAACCCAACTGCATACAATGGCGTCAATAGTCTCAAACACTATTGTAAATGGGTTCGTTTATTATTACCAGTAGCAATGTTAAAAAAATAGGTATACCTATGTTAGTTCGCCGTACATAAGTGCGTATAGACATAGACATACGTCGAACAGCTTTCACAGGTGGCATATAGGGAACGCGCTTCAACGCAGAATTTAAACTAGGTAAGTAGGTGTACTTACCTACAAGGTGTTATAGAACGATGTCGTCATAATAAAAGTTTAAGGTCGTATAAGTACCCCGTGAATGACAATTTTTATCTCTGATTTTAAAACTGACAAATTGAACTTGAAAATATACCGATAAAGCTAAGATTTCGTAAGAAACAGACACCAGTAGGTATTTTGTAACAATGGTGTTGATAGACTACCTGTATAAAATAAAATCATTAAAATTGACATAAAAATTGATAATAGGTAGATATTTTGTTTACAAATGTGCGCTTACACTAGAAAAAGCATTTTACGAAGAAAGAAAAAAAAATAAGATTTTGTCTAAATCTGTTTTGTTTTCAGACTAAACAGAATAATAGACTATATTTTTCGGCTATAGGTAGGTAGGTACATAACGCTCCTAAGCTATGCAGCTTCCTTTAACAACTTGTAGGTCTTTAATTCGTTATGCTAGTCATACCTCTATTCTTGCCTAATCACTAGAATGGCTGATCAATGACAATCACATAATAATTAGGCACACCGCTTACTACGAGGAGGTCCGTCTGTTTGTTTGCCAATTTAAAAAAAAAGAATGTACCTAACTCACTATAGTCTCCGGACTCACATTTTCCCTTCCCACCCATCAATCCGTTGATTAGCGTGCACTAGAGAAGATTTTATGATTGCTTTCAACTCTATAATTACCTCTTCCCAACCTTCTGTAGGTATTATTATTAGAAGCGAGTGGTAGTTAGCTAGTAATTTAGTTATCTAGTAATGGAAACTTGGGGTTTAGTTTCAAAATAACTTTTTTTTTATTGCAACTAGGTCGCAAGGTAGATACATGGAAATCTAATTTGAATAAAATTTCTCTTAAACAGAAATGCTACCTACAAATATAGGTAAATGGGTACGTATATTATTACCTGTAGCGATGTTACCAAAACAGATGTAGGTACCTAGGTTAGTTCGCCATACGTAAGTACGTAGACATACGTCGAACGGCCTCCACAGGCGGTATATTGTGTAGGGAACGCGCTCCAACACAGAATTTAAACTAGGTAGGTGTCCTCACCTACAAGGTGTTGCACTACAGAACGATGTCGTACGTACGTACCTTAGCCCTAAATATAATTGAACCATAATACTTACATTTTAGGGTTCCGTACCCAAAGTCTGCCATCGAAATCCTATTAGGTACTAAGCTTCCGCTGTCCGTAGATATGTCTGTCAGCGTGCTGTATCTCATTTACCGTTATAAGTAGGTGGACAAAGGAAATTTACAGTGTGTATTTCTGTTATCTATCGCTATAACAACAAATAATAAAAACAAAACTATATCTATTAAAAATGAGAGTCTACATGAAGGAAGATAGATTTCAAATATTTTTTATGAAAGGATGATTTTTCTTAGATAGGTACTTGCTAAGCTTACTCTACTTGCAGAGTTTCAAAACCAGTAGGATATTAAATATATTGAAACAATGTATAATAATTGTTAACGTACTTATCTAGCTACCTATTAACACAACAATATAATATAAACATTTTGGTGTATCGCTTACGGCGATTTCATCCAGGCAACCTTACCTACCTCTACTTAGTCAAATACTTACTCAAATGCCTTTCAATAATTCTTATTATTGAGATCGTTAGAGCTTTCGGGCATAAGCAGGTAGTATATTAACCAGATCTTAGTATTATTAACTTTACTGAATTTACCTAAAAGATGTACAATAAAGGGACAAATAAATAAGCAGGTTAAAAAACAATTCTTATCACACATATTCAGCCATCCAAGTTAATCACTAAATTAGCGTAAGTAAATTCATGGCAACTAATTCCGTATTTAAATAGAAGGATCTATAAACTCGACCCCAACAAACATACGTATTGACCCTCTCGCTCTAACAACAATATCCATTCATCTCTGTGACCTCTGCTTCTAAATACCTAGTAAACATTAACTTAGGGAGGGTCAACAAAGTTGCCTAATGCCAGCAATGAGTTCAAAATCACGTACCTTTTCGAATTGTTCTGAAACATTGGCAAACACCGCCATCATGACGTAAAGGTCAATGATCTGCTACCCTGTGAATCTATGTTGTATAGATAAGTAGATACAAATAGGTAGGTATGTGGATATTAACATATGCATCTGTCCATGTTAGTTTTCTTAATGATAAAAAAGATACACTACAATTATCTTAAATCTACTATCGCATACCCTTTTCGCTATTACAATTTTCATAACATTTTAAAAGAAAAATAATTACCTACCCAATGTTTATGACCTTAATAGATAAATTATAAATATAATCGACGGGTATAAGTACAGACATCTATACGAACAGGTCTAAACTACTGGCTGTGACGGGTATTAATTAAATAAACGATTTTCTATCTGAGATAGAAATTCACAAAACAAATGATTGTCACTCACAGAATTTATTAAATGATTCGTTTCGATAGGATCCTTCCATTCGCAGATATGAAGCGTTTTTTAATTTATTGCCATCTATTGACGATATCCTTATTTAATTTCAGAATAGATGTTACACCGCCATCTATTCGTAAACTTTTGTACTATTTACACAGTTCTAATTCATGTCAACCTATCCTATGTAGGTAGGTGGTAGTGACATCTAGTCAAATATTGTGGAACTTTCAAAGCACAATGCGTGGACTAGTAACTTTTGAAACAGATTTACAAGAGCCTTGACTCTTTTTGACAATTTTGTTTAACAATGAATTTAAAACATAAATAGCCGTTTTATTTTTATTTTCATTATCGGTCAGTAACGTAAACAAACATAACTACCTTTAGCCTGCTTGCATAGGATTTTCTCTAATAACTAAAATCACATTTTGTTATAGGTAAAAACTTATTTACTGTTCTAAGGGTTCTAAGTGTATATTATGATGGCATGTAGTCATAGCAAGTATAAATTAATATTCACTGCTAGTATATTTAAAGTTCCAATGCGCTGTGATACTGCTTTACCGCTTTCTAATTTATTGAGCTAAATATAGCTGTCCGCATTTAGTTCAGTGTTGCCATCTCGAAGGATTAAATGGAGCTGTACCTTTTAACAAAGAATTTCAAATCATTAAAAAAGGAGAAAAACATTAAGATAAGATATTTTTACAGATAAGATAGTAGTACAGAGCTGAACAAATAAGAAAGTAGTAAGATAGAAGTACCGTTACCACTATCTTACCTAAGGTACCTGTTAGTTTTCTTGAAAGAAACCTTTTATTTTTATCTGAACATATAATTATTTAGCTACATATTATAATAATTCTTATTAGGTACTAGTTTTTAAAGTTTACGAATACGTTATAATTCTCTTGCAAAAGTAGTGACAATCTAAAATCAAACCGAAACACGTCTAATAGGTTATTGCTGAGATATTAGAATAATAATATCTCACACACGGCGGTCTGATCCCAAACTAGGCAGAGCCTGTACTATGGTAACCAGACTGTTGATAAACATACTTATATATTTCTAAATACATACATATTATAGATAAATTACATCCAGACACAGAACAAATTATCGTGGTCATCACACAATTATTTGTCCTGGATGGAAATCGAACCCACGACCTCTGGCTTAGCAGTCAGGGTCACTAACCACTAGACCAACAGTCCAGTCCATTAGATCCAGCTCAAAAAACATTATTAGAATGGTAGTGAATAGTTTATTACTGTTAAGTATAACTTGCGTTGATAGTGGCGTAGATACAATAAAAGAACATCACAATCCATTTTTTTCTTGAAAAACTACTCATAACGATCCTGTACCATATAACAAAGCATAATCGGGTCTTTCATAGCTAACATATTCAGATAAACATTTAAAAGTGACATCTAGCTAGTAGAGTTTTGTGGTGATAACACTGGCTACCAACAGCTGGCATATAATTTCAATACGTTTGTGAGCAAAAAGCCCGAGGTAACTTCTTAATAGAAAGAAAGAGACAAAATATTTTGTAGGAGGAGCCAGACAAGGCAGTGCTAAGCGATAGGGTGTTGCCCTACCAGAATAATTTATTTTCTCGGCATCGCCATTTCATGCAATCTGACGCTATTGAATAGGGTGACAACAGTATTATATTAAGTAAAGACAACAGTATAATAGAGAGTATAAGGTACGGCAAACGATGCGAAAGTCAGTTTGTTATCGCGTTCCGCAATGTAGGAACGGCTTCAATCTACTGTAAATAAGTACCTACTCGAAGGTTGACTGGCAGAGATGCATAAGGCCTGAAGTCCACCTCTGTACTCTATATGCATAAAGTTTTAAATAAAACTTAAACACTAACTTAAATAATACTATTACTTAATATCAACTTTATAACATTGTGATGGGCAATAAATGTATTGTGTAGGTATTGCTAGAGCTGGCAAAAATGCATGCTTTGCTTTAAATAAAATAAGAAATACTTACAAAATATTTTCAAGTCATGTATTTGAAATATAAAATACAAAATACAGAATTTTATCCATTTGTATTGAAAATAGAAATAGCAAAATACATAAAGAACTACTAAGTAATCAATAAAGCAATAATCTACTTTTATGAACACCAGATTTCAAATGTTTTATTATACCACGTTGGTGATAAACAAGCGTATGGCTCCCACCTGATGGTAAGCATACCGTTGCGTATGGACGCTTGCACATTCACGTTACCGACTTTTTTTAAACTGTAAACTTTTCTTGAAAAACTCAATAGGTACTGTAGTTATACAACCGGTAGAACACACACATAGGTGCAAAGTCTCTCCTTAGGCTTAAGAGATCAATATCACTAAACGCCTAAACTCATTAGGATCGAATCGTCGAACTCGCACAGCACATCTTTGAACCGAGTCAAAAGGCCAACCCAGAGATGACAAAAGTGCTCTATACTCCACTCCTCAAATGAAAATAATAACCATGCAATAGTACCTGCTTTGGAAAACATCCATTTTTAGATTTTAAATATTTAGTATTATTTTATTTTACTTTTGGTCCGAACTTTTAATTTCTAAGGACTCGTGCATGCTAACTAATTTAAGAGACCAAGTCCTGATATTGTCTCGACATTTTTCATTTATTTCTCGGGTACGAAAAATTTGTTCGGTTAAAACATTAACGTGGGAGAGCCATGCTTCGGCAGGTATGGGCCGTCTCGACTCCGCTGGATACCACATCCTCACAGAAAACCGACATTGAAGCACTGCTTGAACGAGGTTACCGGAGGCCCTAACCCTTCCCTCCCCCCTATTCCCGCCTTTTCTCTCCTCTCTCTCCTCCCCTCTAAACCTCCTCTCTCCTATTCCCACTCTTCCCCCCTCCCCCTCTTCCCCTACTTCCACCTTAAAGGGCGGCAACGCACTTGTGACTCTTGAGTTACAGGTGCCCATGGGCGGTGGTAGTCATTTACCATCAGGTGACCCGTGTGCTCGTTTGCCCCCAATAACAAAAAATAATCTGGATCAGAATTATCTCCAAAAGAGATCAATATATATTTTTATTATGGGTAGGTATCTCACCAGAGTCGAGGAAAAAGTGGTATGTTGGACTCGAACCGACTAAAACTATACGATGTTCCATCACAAGTGAGTCTATTGCAGGGGTCCCGATAAAGGGAATAACCTCAAAAGAAAGTCTCTGAGAACTCGTGCAGATTTTATTGGCCGCTTGATCAGTAGATGACCAAAGGAGATCAATATATCTACTTGTGGCGAGCACATTGTATATACATAATTGCACGTAATTAAATAAGTCACACTCATAGATTAACTTTAGAGATTAAGTAAAACAATATTACGCACGCACCACATTAGTATATAAGTTCTGCTTGTACCTGAAATAATATAGACTAAATATCATCTCGATTCTCATTGCACTCTTTGCCCAAACATTGGCAAACTACTGAACCAATAAATTTAATATCGCTACTCTGAGTTATGGGTCGCTAAAGGACCATAAATTACGTCACATGTTAAGGGAGTCATAAGCTTCGTAACGTTACATGTCAAAATCTATTACCAGTAAAGGAAAGACCACGACTAAGACGCTAATACACTTGAAAAAAATAATTGAACTGAATAATTTCAGTTCTGGGTGTAAAAAAATCAATGGTAGATGATGCTCGTATAACAGCCAACCGTTCTTATCTTAAGCTGTATAAACGCACTATAATAGAGCCGCACTAGTTTTAGTTATAGCGTTATTAATGCTTAAGTATTTAGGGGCTCGTGCCTAAGTGGTAACCGAGTAGGTTGGCATATTACAATGTTAAGTAATGCTAGCCAGGTCAGTCTAGGATGGGTGACCATTCTTAACACATTGAGACCCCTCCGTGCCTCAGAGTGCACATTAAACCGCTCGAAAACTGAAAAGTTCGACAACCTGGTCTAACTACAGAACTTCGATATCGCCTAGTACTTGGGTTGTGGAGGTCTGATGGCAGTCGCTTCACATAAAACATCAAAGTTCGGCTTTAACGTAGTTAGACTGAAAGGCGACCCCAACTTAGTTGGAAAAAGGCGCGCAGGGTGAAGATAAATATTTAGGCTAGAATACAAGTCATATCGTCGTGCTGATATAGGTAGATTTTTCTTTTTTGTTTATGGCCTCTATCTCGCGTGTAGAATCAAATCAATCAATCAAACATGCGTCTAAAATGAACAGAATTGGAAACCTAGACAATTTTTTCGCCCTATTTATCCCAACGCTGACAAGCCTTTACGCTATCCAAAGTCGTCTAAAGAGCTAAGAAGGTGTCATATACAGAAGAAATCCTTTAAATTCACCCACCCACCGAGGGCCTTTAAACCACTCACTATAAACAACCAATAGGTACCAATATAACGTAAGTATAGTTTTATATTGAAATGTCAATATCAAAATAAACAACCTTGTCACCCTATTGTGTAAGAAAGGGATCTACAACTCAACTCTGCCGCTGTCTCGCTTACATCGAATTTCTATAAAACCACTCTAATATAGACCTTATTTCTAATTTATAAAGTTCATTTTATCATATAATGTGTGTCTATGATAGCAACTGCTTGTTTTTGGATAGGTATTTATAAAAAATCGTAAATACCTATCGTGTCTATCCGCCAACAGAAACACACACGACTCTTGATCTCACTAGTTAGGTACTGAATTAAACTTCAGAATTACCAGTTGTGCTAAAACTCCTATCTGTATCTAAAAACCAGCAGTAGCACAATCAATTTTGAATTCTATTTCGTTTGCATAAAACTCATATTCGTTTATTCTCTTACAATATTGATTCAGTCAGACAAAGAGGCAGAGACAGACAAGAGACTTCAAAACACAGATTTAATAAAAAAAAATTACAAAGTAGGTAATAAAGTTCAAACTTCAGAATTGTAAACTTTATTTGAGTTATATATTTCAACGACAATAAGTGTGATTATCGTTGCTTTGTTATCGCTAAATACAACCATAAACAGTCGTCTACACTCAATGGTTTGCTTAAAAGGGTTAACAAAAGGTAACACAGAGTCGGACTTAAATTCATACCTACAAAGATTTATTTTTAAATTGATCGATTCTTTTAATGTGATATTGCCTCCATGCGCGTTGTTACAGCCTACTACTGTAGACCTTTTATAAAATCCATGACACGGCAGTAGATACTCATGGTATTCCTTAATTGTTTTATTGCAAGCTACGCTGGTGGTAGTTACAATACCGAATTGGCTGTAGGTAATACTTCTATGCAGTGTAAAGTCTAATCTCTACTAATAGGCACATAATTATAATAAAGCTAAAGAGTTTTTTGTTTGAATGTTTAATTAAACGCGTTAAAATAAATGTAAAAGCGACACATTTCTGACTCTGAAAGAACACCGTGAATGGCTGTTTGAACCTTATACCTAATTAACCATTGTCTACACTTCTATCCTTTGGAAAAAATTAAGTTGAATTTTCTTTGTTACGTATACCCACCAGTATATAGGATCACAAAAAAATACATAGTTAGACTTGTTGAAAAAATTAATAAGATTTAGCTATTTAAAAAGGACAACAAGTTATTTATTATTCAACCTAATACGGACCTGTGATTTCCTGCCTACACAAAAGCAATACCTTAGGTAATTGTATTTTTATGACTTACAATAGTATACCCACCTAGATGTTATTTGCACTGAATGAATTCGAAACGAACACCTCTGTATTAGGTAGAAAATAGCAGTCGTACGATAAACACGGAATGGACCGTATACAAACCTACCTAGTGTAAGTAGTTCCAGTGGCAGTTATTTTATTGTTTAATTGCAGAATCTTTCAGATTATTACTTAGATAATAAATTATAAATAGTGAAGTAGAAGTGAAGTGAAACGGCATGGGGACGATATAGGTAAAAAGGTAAAAGCAGGTACCTTTATCGACCTGAGAAGGTGATATAAATTTGGGTAAGTGGCACAGATTTCAATAAAAGAATAAATTTATCCCGCTAACTAAATCTTGTAAAAAAAAAGACTAAAACCAAACAAAGCATGTAACTCTTATCTACGTAAGCTTTGCAAATGCTCAGGATTAGGTATATCCGAAATGGCCCCTAAGTTCTAGAACTTTTTGTAGCAAATACTGATCAATAGGTAAAGTCCCTTTTACATTAGATATGAGGTCCATTTTACCATTCCAATCCTATGTCAAAGTTTAAAAATGTGATGGACGATATTGATGTAGGTTACTAGCTTCATATCTAGGTATCTACCTACTTATTACGTTACCTGCCTACGTATGAAAATTGTAATCTAATCATCATTCAATTATTAATTTTAGTATTAATTAGGTATTTAAAATAAAATCGTACCTAGTTATAACTAGGTAGGCAAAATTATAACAGGCAGTTAGGTACTTAAGTAAAATGATTACTAGTTATAATTTTAAATCACTTGCCAACTACTCCACTAGTTCTGTTTTCAAGTAAGCTTAGGACAAAACTACCTAACAGAGCCAAAATTAGCCTAATAACTTTAGTTAGAATACTTAGTTATCTAATTGACTGGCCTGTTGGTCTAGTGTTTAGAGACCCTGACTGCTAAGCCAGAGGTCGTGGGTTCGATTCCCACCCACCACAAATAATTGTGTGATGAGCACGATAATTTGTTCTGTGTCTGGATGTAATTTATCTATAATATGTATGTTAGAATTATATAAGTGTGTTTATCAGCGGTCTGGTTACCATAGTACAGGCTCTGCCTAGTTTGGGATCAGACGGCCGCGTGAGAGATGTGTGGAGTTTTTATTATTATTTTTCATTATAATTATTTATCTATAAAAAAGTGCCACTCACTTCAATATGTCTAAATCTTGCCACTTGAACTTTTATTAGCTATTTTGCTACTCTTGGGATTAGAATTTACATATGGCACCATTCTGGAGATACCTATAACAAAAAGAGTTTCTAATCAAAATCTGTTCACAATTCGCGAATACACAAAGAGAAAACTATGAAACACAAGAAATAATTATCTAAGTACCTACCAACTGCCAATAAGATTCCTATCCAGAGAATAATTTAATTTACCTAGTGGTACAGTGGTATTACTAATACTATTATGTATTTTGTGTGCCACAGATAAGAAATCGTCAGCCATATTGCCGGAGAGCTATAGAAAGCGCATGCGCGTAGAAAGCGCGGGCCTATCGGCGAATGGGATGCGGAGACTGTACCCGCCATTACTGGAAAGGCGGTAACACATGTCGTGGACCGCAATTCATTGTAATTAATGATCGTGCGAGGGCACTCTACCTTGAAAATTCGTTCTCGAAAGATATGGCTACCTTGAACGTCGAATGTTGTTTCTTTTTTGTTACGTGAATATTTAGGTATCTACCTATCTATTGTGCTTAGTCAAAGTTTCGAAACTTGACAATCATATCTTTATGGTTTAAACTTAGTATACTACCACCCAATGGTAAGCGGTTCCCAATATGTAGGTTAACAACTATTTGGAACACTCAACCTATGCGATTCTGGCGATTCTTACTCTTACTTACTAGTTTTTTTTAAAGACTACTATTAACGTGGGTCACACAGTACCTACTAGTATTCTTGTTAACCCCTCCAGCTAAGCTAAATGCTTGTGTTAGGAGTGGGTTCACGTCGGTAGTGCACTGCGTGGACTTCGAACCCGCAACCACTCGATCGCAAGTCCGACGCCTTAGCCATTACGCTACCGCCACTCAGTTGTTCATAACTAGGTGTTTTTAGTAAATTTTTGTACTTATGTATTTTTTGTGACAGGAACACAAAAATTAATATCTGTCTACATATCCTTACTATATTATAAATGCGAAAGTAACTCTGTCTGTCAGTCTGTCTGTCGGTCTGTCTGTCCCCCTTTCACGCCAAAACTACTGAACCGATTTAAATGAAATTTGGTACACAGATAGTCTAGAGCCTGAGAAAGGACATAGGCTACTTTTTAAAGCGAAAAAAGGCGAGTAAGGCGTTGGAAGGTGGGGATGAAAAGTTGTATGGAAGTATCGTCAATTAGCCTAAATAATTAAAAATTCTACCCAAAGACACTATTCCACGCCGACGAGGTCGCGGGCACAGCTAGTATTCTATATATACCTATACATATACCTACCTACTTGATTTGATTGAATTTTTCAAACTTAAGGTACATTTCTGTGTGAATTGCGTTTTTTAACTGGATAATAAATATCATCAAGTGTACCCCAATATGGTAATAAACTGTTTGTCCTATTTCAAAGTTTTAAAACGTGTAATTTGTCAATTTACTAAAGTTGGTGTCAGCGAAGCCGAATGAACCCGGTCAGTGATACACGGTTACAAAGATATTATTGAAAGATGGAACACCATTGTATTTTATAACCGTACCTAATATTAGGTTTATCTAAGATATAACTCTGACGTTACCATCGAATTACTTGAATTTTTTGCACTTTATTAGCTTGACCTGAATCTATCTAAGTATATAAGTATCCTTCAACTTAGTTTTCAACAACTTCACGTCATCCGATTAACTTGAGAGGGTTCAATATTATCGCAATTAAGTCCCGAGTTACACATCTAGGTAATATGTATCAAAGTCGCAAAAGTTTAAAAACAATTATTCCAACTGCAAAATTTAAGCTTGTACCTACGCACAATATTGAGAGATTTACCACGTTTTTCTTCCTCTTATAAGTTTTCTTGTAATCTATAACTACAGAACTATTTTCTGTTTTTGTTTTTGTTTTATCCTCAGTAGTTTCGCAGATAAGAGAGGGAATGGTCATTTTCATCTGTTTTCTGAAATAACTTTAAAACTATTAATCTTAAAATTATAAAAGTATGTTAACACCCTCACAACAAGTCTTTTATTTGATATGTCAACCGGTAGATACAGTTTACAAATATAAGTGTTTTTTAATTTTCTAATTTGACGTCTAAAAATGACCCCCACCACGTTTTTTCTAAATCGGTTTCCTATTAAATCGCGTTTTCTTAAACCTAAATGTATTAAGACCTCCGAGGATCGAGTGATTTGAATATCTTTATATACATTCATCACATATAGAAATTTACATGTTTAAAAACTTAAAAAACCCTAAATAATGAATACTGGAGATATCGCTGGTATAGATAGCACAGGTTATCCTATTGTAAGTACCAGCAGAACATTAAAATGATATCTTTGTCTGAACTTCTATATTCTGGAATGTTTTAGTTTGATAATAGGTATGTAAATAATTCGAATAAGTATTATCATTATTATCAATCCATGAGCAGATATGACTATCGGAACAATGATCACCGAATCTATATTCCACATATCAACCAACTCAAAGAGACAAATAGAAAATATTTTATTTGTTTACTTTTTTAACTTTCACGAAGTTCTAGTCATCAGGAACCGCCATATCGATAGTCACTGCGCGGCGCTCTCATCGGTTTTCCACCACTATATCAGATTTACCTATTGACCACAATAGTTCTGTCAGGGATAATAGATCGTTCCCAATACAATGTGGCTCTACCATTTTCGAGAACCGGGTTGGGCACATATAGTTTTATTGTATCTCTGAATTTACAAGATTGTAGCATCACTCAGGATATATTTCCAGTAGTTATTGATTATAGCCACTTCATCCATAACTACAAACCTACACTTTCTCCGAAGAGATAACCAAACATTAGCCAAGATGCTTTTAAAGACTTAAATTAAATTCGATAAAAACGACAATGAAGCTCGTTGTCTCTCTATTCTTCCCTGCGATCACTGTGCTAAGTAAGCTCTTTAGCCAGAGCGAGCAGATTGAGTCCGTTGTCCACTGCGACTACATTACGATGCACTCGCACATCAGTAAAAAGAAAATATTCCCTGGGGTTACACAATCTCAAGGAATAATAAGTCTTGATGTTTAAGAGTCCACGAACCCAGAACTTTATTCATAAGATATACAACATCATTACCGATGAACGAAGGTGATGCATTCGGAATGATGTCAACAATATATAGGGACTCTGTTAAGGCCATCTAATTCGGTCTGGTCCATATACCTAAGTAGGAATACATTAGAGCTTGCATGATCCAACCATTGCAGGAGTACATTTTGTCATGTACCCTTTGATAAAAGACTTTTAAGTACTTATTCAGGCGGTCAAACAAGCGTTTCTGCAGCGCTGTTTCATATCTGATTCAGGCATTCTTAATGACTATGATATACCTATACTTGTAGGTATCGGTGGCAGACAAAGATTGTTGAACCTAAAAGTTCGACTCCTTCAGATTCTACTTTATATACCTATTACGCTTTATATACCTACCTACACTTATCCACACCAAATTTTATTCTGATAGTTAGGTACTAAAATTTTCAGGACACCTGGATTAACACATAGGCTACTTTTTATCCCGATATTCCCACGGCATCGGGACTCACGCGGGTGTAACCGCGGGCGCAGCTAGTAATACATACATTTATTATTATTACAGGTAACGGGAAGTGCTTTTTTCCATGAAATTAAAACGCCTACCCCCCTGTCCACACACTACCTTCTTATGCCTACGGAAAGTATTGTAGCAAAACTAAAGCATGTGGATGTAATTGTTATTATATTTAAAATCGCTAATCTCCAGTTCTGCCTGACCGATAAAAATTTGCTTTACTTATCCAGCTCATTGAGGAAGGAAACGCGAAAGGGAATGTGTAATCTGATATATATTTCAACAATGGGTACAAAGTTATATGATCATACAATTTTCCCAAAGTTTGCTGTCGCTGTTTTATTATTGATCGATTGATATATTTAAAGACCGAAATCCGAGAAAAGACCAAAAACCTTTATTGGAGGTTGAACAAAACAAATTTCTTTTCGAATTGGAGTCGCTCAACCAGAAAAATTTCTTAACGCTTAACATCTAACTAATAAAAAATGAACTTAAGACTTGCACTTAACAGATAACCCAAGTTTCTTAATAAAAATAAAATTGGTTTCATCTCATGGATCTGAAAGATCTAGAGAGAGAGCTCTCTCTAGATCTTTACACACAAGTGATACTATTGGTATTGCCTATAAACAGGTACCGAAAACCACTTATTAACATGTGAGCCGTGTGCTGTTTTTAACCGCAGTCGCAAAAAGGAAGGATGTTACATGTTTAACGTGTGTTTCTTATCTGTGTGTCTGTGAAATCAAATCTCCGATTCGGATGGACCGATATTGAATTAGTTTCTTTTCATTTGAAAGGTGACTTGATCGAGAATGCTCTTAGCTATAATTCAAAAAAATCTATTCCGCCTTTAGAAGATCATGAGCTCTTTCTAATCGTTAAAGGGGTTTAAGATGAGTCAAGTATGCTAGTTCATAGAAAATTAGAGATTAAGGAAGTTAGACGATGGACTATATTTCAGTACGCTATAATCCATGGGAATGGCAAATAATCCAAACTTCAAGAGAAATATTCCCCGGGTTCTGCTTCGTGTAGGTACCTACATACGGAGCCCCAACATAGCGTTTTATGTGCACTTTTTTATCGTGGCCGTCGATATAGCTTTTTTATGTTCATGGCAGACGTGTCCCGTCAGCTACCGTCTTCTTCAATTTATATCCTCTATAAAAGTGTACCTACTTTAAATAGAACACATTATATTTGTTTTAATAATTTAAACCTGGATTTTAGGTAGGTACCTTCTACACAACTTAATATTTTATCATCGTTTTAAAATAGGTATTACTTATTCGATGTAAGTGTAACAAGAAAGATCATTTAGATTCCCATACACAGATAGGTGTAAGGTATGAATAAATAGGTAGGTACTTAATTCTAAATACGATCAACTACCTACCTGGGAGTTGATGTTTTCATACTTAATCAACAATTTAGTAATCAAAATGACAAAAAAACAAAGAAACAAAATGTAACTCAGAAGACTATTACATCTCTTCGGCTTTCAATCATCACATCTCATCATTTTTATCATCATTGAAATCATCTTTTGTCAACTAAAGCACAAGTAAAAAAAAAAAAAAAGTTTAGTGGTGAAGGTCATTTTATTCAGTCAGATGTCTAAATAGTTGTTGCCTTGATAAATAGAAATTTCAGGTTTATTTTACTTTAAACCACACACCTCACAAAATACCTTCCTGAACGCGCTAAATATTCCAGTCTGAAAAATGGTAGTGATCTTGACTGCTTGACAACACTCGGCGTACGTATATTTGCCCTACCTACTTCAAAGCAAATTAATTGGTTGGAAAATTCAAGACGCTACTCAGAGTTGGCCTTTTCCGGAATAGTTTGAGTTAAGTATATGAAAAAAATCGCTTAACAAATACTTTTAAATTTATCACAAATGCCTTTTTTGCACTCCTGCGGATACATGACGTAGCAATTACGTCAGCGTTTACCGGCTAATATCTGTACATCTTTAAAGGGCATGATTATAAAAATGGATCAGTGGGTACAATAAAATAAGTTTAAAAATTATGCGAAAACAGCTATTTACTATTATTAAGTTGAGCTATCATGGTAGGGAAAGTCTATACGTCAATACAATGGTAGTCAATGATAATCTAGCTAGTCTAGCTTGATTATCATTGACTACTCTACTGTCTGTAAGTTTTATAATATTTTAATCAAAGTTCAAGTGTTTCAATCAATCAAGTAGCCCAAGGTAGTCCACTACTGGACATAGGCCTCTCCCAATGTACGCTATAGCACCCCGTCCTCCGCATTCCGCATCCAGTCCCTCCCAGCTACCTTCCTCAGGTCGTCGGTCCATCTGGCTGGGGGGCGTCCTTTCTTCCGTTTACCGATCCGCGGTCTCCACTCTAAGATCCGCTTACTCCAACGGCCATCGGTCCTTTGGCATACGTGGCTCGCCCATTGCCACTTAAGCGTGCTTATTCTGCGAGCTATATCGGTAAGTAACTTTAGTTCTTTGTCGGATGACCTCATTTCGATTTTTTTATTCTTGTGCGGTGTTTACCTTTAAGTAATTCATATATAGGTATTCATATTCTTTATTGTACACAAAAACAACAATCTTATAAGTACAGGAAGGAAAATAGCATGTACAAAGGCGAGCATCATAAATCACATGTGCTAAAGTTTTCCCTATAAGTATTAAGCCTATAGCCTATAAAGGTATTCGTACAAAGGTATAAGGTAGGGGTCATTCTACTTTAGCAACATGTGGCTTTATGTCTTTCTAACTTTTTTCGCTGTAATTTTAGACAATAGTTATATACAAGGTGCTTCATTTTACGATACCCTTAGCAGTAAGTCCCCCTCATCTCGTTTAAGAAACATATGAATATGTAGGTATATATATACATTCACATAAAAATTCGAAGAGGGAATCGCTGTGATGGGAACACATCGATCTATTGAACTGATTAGTTTTGGTTTACGCAACGTGTCGTAAAAGACACGTAAAACGCTAATTTGTAATTTACGGCCCGGTAAATAATGTTTGTTTGGCTCCGTTGTGACAGTAGAATGTCACTATTATATCAAGTATATTGATGTTAATAAATCAAATGGTAAGTACTTGGATATACCTAACAGTTTGTATGAAAAGTGAAAGATGTCTTTTATTACCTATAGAATGAACAGAATACCATGTTTTTGTTAATTTATTTATTACAAAGTTATAATTTATAACTTTGTATTTTTGTAAAATTTACATTGCAGTAAAACGTTAGGTAATAAATTTTTTAATTAAGGTAACCAACTAATATGATAGGTGGTGGTTAAACCATGTATTCACTGTCAGTTGTTGCTACTGCCTATTCGTTAGATACTATTTATATCGAGTAAAAACAATTGGGTTTTATACCTACTAAAAAAAATTACAGAAAGATCAATGAGTAGGCTACACCAACAAACATCAGGGTTCTGAAAAATAAAGTACCTTCTTTGATAATATTACCTAATCACAGTTCATTTGTATTAAGTTCATCGTGAGTCGGTTATTTAAGTAGTTGAACATTGGGTGCAATCAAAGAACTTTTGCTATAGATAGCTCGCCTTATTAGAACAGGGACGTATCGTTAGAATGTGTGCATTAAGCACAGTCTCAAGGTCTTTACTCCATTAATACTAATCAGTGCCATTTTGGTCTATCAGATGTTCCATTCCTAACTTGTATGTTCCTGTTCTAAATATCTAAAGCCTCTAAAACATCTAAAATACCTTATCAAAATTAGTTATGAACTCTTGTTCTTTATGATGTTAGTTACAATTCCCAAATTTTATCATAATCTGTTCGTCATAGGCTGTGGACGTTTGCAACGTCAAGGAATTTATTATTATCCATTAAAGATCGACAAAAGGTAGACTACAGCAGATTTCTACCTAGTTGTACGTGCTCTACCACTTGTATAATGGGTTGTGCTCTGAGGAACTGTTTGACATGATACCCACGGCCGCAATCTACCACCACAACGCTTGCCTCCGGCAGGGCATTCACCCTCACACATGGGAACCTAAATGGTCACGCACGGTACGGTTTCAGGGGAATTTCCTCCCACGAACGTTCCGGCTGTGGAATGAGCTCCCGTCATAAGATTTTCCCGAGGGGTTACAGTATAAGGATCTTCAAGAAAGGAGTGTTTTTTTCGATTTTAAAAAGGTCAGGAACGCGTATGTTAGTCCTCTGGAATTGCAAGCGTCCATAGGCTACGGTAATCACTTAACATCAGGCAGGCCGTATGCTTGTTTGCCATCGACGTATACCTATAAAAAAACTAGGTTGTAATTGCTCACGTTGGGAATTTAGATTATTTAAATTTTGCAATCGCATCCGACCAGGTAAGATTTTAGGAAAACTTAATTAAAGTGGTTTGATACAACTGGCAACGAAAGTCGCGCTCCCTTCAAGTTGAATCGGTTTATTTTAATTAATATTTGAAAAACTCCTCGTGCACGTATTTTGTAGTTCTCATGAAGGTATTACACAATTTGGAATAAATACCTTAGAAATTTTCCAAATTCCTTGAATGTTACTTTTATACAATCATTTGATTTCACACAAGCACAGTCTCGTGCCTATAAAATCCTATTTCAATGACGCTCTTTCGACGTTAGACTCGCACACAGGTAAATAAGCCCTAAGGTAGTCATGATTAGCTAACTTTAGCAGGCCGTAAATTTTAATAATCATAAAGTACGGATTGATTGTTGAATACAAAGAGCAAAAGAAAATTCTTATGGTCCATCTCGTTCTATACAATAATTGTATTTTTAATAGCTACAGGCATATAGCCTAGATATACTTAGGTAATAATATAGGCTATAGTAATCTAATTATAGTGACAATACTTCCACATGGCCTTATACATATGTAAGTATGAGGTACGACCCCACACAACAGTTCCCATGGATATTTCTAATTTTATAGTAGGGTACGCACCTATTGTTATAGTCATAAATAATTCTCGACAAACAATCTCCAAATCCAATTTTGTTTCGTATAAAATTTACGATCGTGAAGCGCACCATAGGCACGAAGCATTATGCAAGCCATGCGATTTTCCTCCTAAACTTTATTCTTTTTTTTATAGGCGTCTACTTGAGTAATGAAAAACTATTAAAGTGGTCGTGTGGGGATAAAGCGAGGGTCGTTGGGACCTTCCATTTTTATTATGGCTCCACGAATGGCGTAGCGCTATTTTTACAACCCTGCCAATTTCATGAGCTCCGCTAAAAGATGGCAACCCACGTTTACGCGTAAAGTAGAGATGTAGGTAGGTATATCTAGGTATACCTAATATTTTAGAGTCGTCGAATCGCATAGCTCAGTTTTATTCCGACATGATACGAAATCAGTAATATTTGCTCGAAAATGGTAATAAAACTAAAAACACATATTCGAAAAACTTTTACTTATCATTAGTCTATGTATACATAATAGATATAGATATAAGATATTAGTGTCAATTGATAGCCGAACACTATCTCTTAAAATACAGGAATACCTAGTTTAAGAGATAGGGTTTATTATTTTGATTAATTGCTGTTGTAATAGTAATATACATAAATGTATTCCTTAACGTGTCAATAAAAAAATTATTATTATTACCTAATACACAGAATACGCAATGCCATGCTTAAGCGTATACCTACTTGATTTCAGCCCGTAAGTGATTAAGTATGTATTGAATCGCTATCTTAGATACTCTGTCCATTCTTTTAATTTATTTTTGACAGTTTGATTAGTACTAACACGTCGCCGATTCAATTAAATATAACAATCAATTTATTTAAGAGGAAGTTTTAATCCATTAAAAAAAAGTAAAAAGTAAATTTTAGCAAAATAATACTGAACTTGGTTCACAAATTATTTTACCTACCTACTACTACTACTACTATTTTACGTACGTACGTTTAATATATTATACATAAGATCTGATATTAATGTTACTGAGGACTAAAGTGAGGAATCTAGTGTGTTATCTTATCATCTTTCATTTGTTCATTACTCTTTTTTAGGTTTTAACTTGAATTTCAACATTTTGATGTTTTTATTGCAAAAAAAAAACGAATTGAACGAACGATTTATATCGATTCTTAAATATGCAGTAGAAACATTAAAGTTCTCATCCCTACGGAGGTCCAAAAGAACGTGTAATTGCCGATTTTACTTTTTCTTGCGTAAAACAAAAATAACTTTATTTATAAAAAAAAATACATGTGCAATATCAAAATGTCTACAAACGGTAATTCATTGTGTAGTTAAATGAAAATAGGTAATCTATATATTTTTCTAACAATGCAGTTTAAAGTTTTTACGAACTCTGGCATATATACTTATCTAGTTACGTTCTCAAGCAACTGTCAAAAAGAAAATAAACGAATGAACCGAGTACCTATGGACCGAGTTCCTTTTGTTCTGAACACGACTTGTGTTCAGACTTGTATGGATGTCATTTGACTCCGTGTAAAAGTGTCATTGACATTAACTACTTATAATATTATCTACGTATTTACGGGAATTAACGCGATCACGAAAAGGTATTACATACCTCTGAATTGCCTGACGTTTCGACCAGGTTGCACTGGTCGAACCGTCCTGGTCGAAGCAAGGCAATTCAGAGGTATGTAATACCTTTTCGTGATCGCGTTAATTCCCGTAAATACGTAGACTAATATCAGCGGAGCATCAATGGAAAATGTTTCAAAAACGGGGGAAAATTTAAAAACGCAAACAAAGTTACGCGTTTCAGCTAGTAAATTATATAAAGCGATTATATGAATAAGTATTTGCCCTAATATAATATTATTTTGCAGATACCAGAGTTTAATTTATATTCTCCCGTAAGACACACACTATCTATATATTTTTGATAAAGCCTGGCGAGTAAAAGCACGCATGAAAGTGTTACAATGTGTAGATAGGTAAGTATTAATTCGCTTTGAACACGTTTTTTTCCGTCTTACTCTTTTAATACCGAAGTATTTAAGAGTCTTTGGTTCATGAAAAGTTAAAAAGTAATTACAGGCTCCGCTAAAAAATCCTATGGTCTGAGTGATCAGGTTCAGTGCTCAGAGTGTTATATCGATTTTGTTCGGGCTCTGTCATAATAGATCCAGTAAGGATGCTGACGGCGGCTACAAATATGAAATGAAATTTCTGACCAATCGTATACCTGATCATCTTTCAATGTACACCTAATCAAAACGGGTGCAGTTATGTGATGCGCGCGTTCAAAGAGCACTTTGGTCGGAGATGCTGTCACTACTACCTACTACTAAATATGTATGAACTTTTAACGCAGCTTCCTACTTCTAAGGGAGTTTCTTTTACTTTTTATGCAAGAACTTACGTTAAAATGTAAACAAACTGGTATAGGCATCTCATAGACATACTAAAAAGACGGAAGACCTTTTAAAAACTTACATAGAAAGTAATGTTCAGACGTTGTTTTGAGGCATTTTGCAGGTACCAATTTTGTACCAATACATTTTGAGAAATAACTGACCTAAGAAAGGACTGGAGGCGAGTGCATGCAAAGAAACAGAATAAATTTGGATGTAATTTCATCGCCAATTATTCTCGCCTGCAATACCTTTTATAACTTTAAAATCATAATATGTACCTATATTAATACTAGCGGACCTGACAGACGATGTCTTGCCCGACCGTAGGATTTTTTTTATGATTTGATTTCAACAATAAAACAAATACACTTAAATATAAAAAAAATAACAGAGACAGAGACACTTTGGCAAATCCAGAAGCAGGTTACCAGGTTATAGCGCTTCCGACCGGGTTCAATTCTATATCTAAACCTATGTATATAAGAACCTTCTCAAACACACTAAAAAAAATCTTCATAAAATGAAATGGGAATCCTAGAACACGGTTGCAGTGCCAGCTATGTGGCCTAATTTCAAACTTAAACCTTCCAGGGACCCACCCAAACATACACAAATATTACTAATACCACAGATAAGATAATAGTTACTTCGTAACTAATACCAAAATCAGCTAATCGTTAAGAGGACGTTTAGTCACACACAAAGGTACAGAAAATATATCGCACTGCTATTACGAGACTTTATCAACTCAAAATAGGGTAAATTTGAGATAATTCATTTTTCATACGTAAATATCAATTCCCTACGCGTCAATAAATATAAAATAATAATAATACATTGTAATAAGCAAAATTTTTCAACAAAACAACTAAAAATATTTTTTTTTTTTTTTGAAATTTGTTCAGACAATAGAGTATTTAGTCAAAAATTGGAAATAACTTGATAACCTGTAATCTCTTAAATAATTAATTAATACAGAAATCTCTTAATTTTATCAATAATCTATATACAGTGTTCACTTTTTATAATCTTTGACAAGAAGCGAGTAATCAGTTTTCAGTCATTTTGAGTTGATACACTCTTGTAATAGCAGTGCTATATGTACATAAAAAGAGATACTTATTGACTTCATCGTCAGAATTTCCAAGAAAATGAACCTGAAGAAATTTGTGATCATCATTCACTGGCGAGAAAAAATCATCAAAATCAGTCTGGCCGATTAACCGTGCGAGTTTTATTGTGTGTTTAAATAAGTCCATAGATGGTTTAAATAATCTTTACAACACACCACCGATAACAAAATATTCATATAGGTATGGAAGTCACTTCGCAAAATGTCACTTCTTTTTTTAATGGTAATGGCTTGGATGCAAACTGTGATCAATCAAAATTAAATACTTAATAACACTACCATCAACAATTTACGCACTAATTTCTTCCGAAATATTTTTTACTAGTCGATACCCGCGACTTCGCTAGCGTGGAAATTTTGGTGAAATCACGGGAACTGTACATTTTCCAGGATAAAAGGTAGCCTATGTAGGTACTATTCCAGACGCCGACACTCGCATCGACTTTATAAATCCACGTCAGAGTGTTAGTGTAGTGTAGGTACCTATTACGTCTACCAGCAGAATCTCATGGCAAATAGGGAAATGAAAACTCGTAGTGTGCAGTACAAGGGAAATGGGATTCAATGATCTTGACACTGATTCTTTTTTTTATATGTAAGTATTTAGTATTTATCAATATGTAGTGTATTATAATTAGTTTATGTTTCTCATTATATATTTCGATATTATTAAATAGCAGTGCCTGCATACCAAGTTCATGCACCATCCTATACTATCCTACAATTACATATATTTTATTTTACTTTCAATTACAATTTTTTTTTTACTTCCCGCTTTTGTCGATCGCAGCATGATGTTTTATAGCCTTTCTCAATAAGCAGACAAAAACAAAAATATTTGGGATGTCCAAGCTGGATTACAGTTGTAAAAAAGTACTCTGTGATGGCAACTAATAGGTAGGTAATATGTAAAATTATTATAACTAGAGATCGACCATGTTTTTTTCATTGGCAAGTATAACTTGAGCTGTCATTGTATAGACTTACCTAACATGACAGGTAATCACATATACTGGACGCGTGTAATTTCATTTAGCTGTTTTCACGTAATTTTTAAAGTTGTACAAATAATTCTCTTCACGTACTAATATAAATGCTATAGTATCTCTATCACCTTGTCACGGCTATAATACTGAACAGATTTTAATGGAATGTACATCAAAGTCTGATGTACATTCCATTCATATACAAAGGAGGTCATATGCTACAATGTACGCGCTGGCGAAGCGGCGCCGGGCGGCCGGCTAGTAGGAAAATGAACGCGGATTCAAAACATTCAAAAACCTAAAGCTTGTTCTTGTATTTCTTGTTCTTTATTAGATGATGAAGATAAGGAAGTATTTATTATAAATCTCTCTTCCAGCCTTTCAATTATTCCATTTTACTCAATGAAATTGCTTTCGATTTTCTTTACACGTTGACAAGATTTTCAGCAAACCTCTGCAGAAACTTGTGAGAAAAGTCTGTAAAAAATAATAAAACTCATCAGGTTATTCAGGCTTTAACTTAGTCATTTTAATACTTAAACTAGCAACACCCGCCACGACTTCGCACGGATAGCAGAGATATCTTTAACAATCATCATCATATTGCAGTAAATTTACACAAAATTTAAACCTTCCTCATGAATCACTCTGTCTGTGCATTTGCAATGGCGTTTTAAAGTAGAGATGAAACGGATATTCGGCCACTATTCGGTATCTGGCCTAAATTTACTATCCGTCTGAATACCGGATAGTCAGCAAATATCCAGAATAGTAATTTAAACAACATAACGTATATAATTCCCATATTATAATTTACAAAAAAAGAGTACTTATACTGTACTACAAGCAAATTATGGTAGTAGGTAGATATATGAATACCAATTTCTATTAAATGATTGTCACTTCATTGGAAATTTTATCGTATTAGTGGTTCAATATGTTCCAAATTAATATTGTTATAGTTAAATATATCTAACGGATAACGCTATTGTAATTATTACCTACGTTAAGTATTACTGATGTTAGATAAATTGTTTGTAGAGAGAACAAGTGTCTGTTGGTTTTGAACCTGCAAGCACGCGCGGTGACACGGTAAATCATAAAACTAAGCATGAGAGTTTTCATCATCAGCCTATCGCCGTCCACTGCTGGACAAAGGCATCCCCCAAGGAGCGCCAACCATCCCGATCTTGGGCAATCCGCATCCATCCGCTGCCAGGCACCTTCTTTAGGTCGTCGGTCCATCGTGCCGCAGGGCGCTCTACACTACGTTTGCCGAATCGCGGTCTCCTCTCTAGCACGTGTCGGCTCCAGCGACCATCAGTCCGCCTGGAGACATGACCAGCCCACTTCCTCTTCAGCATACTGATTCTATGTGCGATGTCGGTTACTCTAGTTCTCTGCCGAATAACTTCATTTCGAATTTTATCGACTAGAGAAACACCGAGCATCGCACGCTCCATCGCACGCTGAGCGACTTTAAACTTGTGGACCAGTCTGACGGTGAGTGTCCACGTTTGAGTGAGTTGTTTTCAGATGTGAATTTTAAAATAACTTAATTAAAAAACAAAAGTTTGTTTATCTCACATTAATAAATCACAAACAAATCTTAACTAAGTAATAGGTATAATAAATGCGAATGTTAGTTTATTGATTAGTTTGTGTAAAGCTTTC
Organism: Callimorpha dominula; assembly: GCA_949752705.1. NCBI lineage: Eukaryota > Metazoa > Arthropoda > Insecta > Lepidoptera > Erebidae > Callimorpha > Callimorpha dominula. The sequence goes on along the minus strand of OX457002.1, from coordinate 14,255,638 downwards.
ATGCCAAGTAGTCAACAGATCATCATGAAAGTTTGCCTACACGTTGTCAGGGATACAGAACAGGGAGGGAAAGAAGATACGGTAGATATCTTTCCTTAAAAATAAAAATAGTAGGAGTATAGTAATTGACATTAAGTATAAACGAGAGCGAAGCAACCGGTAAAAACTAGTAAATTTATATATTTTTTCTGCCAAGTAAGGCTTCTGCTGCTGCAGGGTTTAATTTTTCATATAAACTCTGACAAACTTCGTAAAGTTCGTGTTTTGTGTACATATAGAATTAGCTTACCACCAAATATAAGGGTCAAGACTAGAGGTGAAACGGATAGCTGTTTGGCCGGATACCGGGTATCTGGCCAACTTCGAGACCGGATAGCCGGGTATCTGAACGAACATTGTCAATTGCCTGTCCTTAAATGCCGGAGTTAATGCCGCTTTGCGGCCCCAAAAAAAAAATAGATGGATGCATCTGCATGGCGTGGTACATCAGAAGTTCTTTGCTCAGTTTCATCTTTTTTCTATTTTAATAACTCTAACGTGACATTACATCGACATCAAGGATCCGTCGGCCGGATACCCGGCTATCCGGCCTCAAGGTTGGCCGTATATTTGGTATAGGCTAAACAGCCATCCGTTTCATATACTTATATTTGAAAGCATATTCATACTGAAGTGGGTACGGGATTGGAAGGAAAAGACTTAGACTAGACTAGAATCTTTCTGTGATGTGATGACGCTTTATTTCCCCATTTTTTACACATTCACACCTGGACTGTGTAACGTGTCCCTCTCGACGAGGTACTCTCTGAAGTAGTTTCGTTCTGACGCTAACACTCTTTTCCTCTTTCCTCTTCCCTGTTATCTCTTTTTAACCGACGAAAAAAAAGGGTACTAATTTTGACTGTATCTATATATATTTTTTTATAAATGTACAGCCCTCTTTCCGTTATTCATGAACCGATTTTGATTTTTTTTTTTTTAATTATTACGTGCGAATTTGAAAGCGCACGGATTTGACTATTACCACGCCAGTCACTAGTGTTTATAGGCATTTTAATTGGAATATCAAAAGATATAGGGTAAAGTACCTACCCGACTATTGGCACTCTTGCAATTATTGACACTTTTAAGTTTAAGTTGCAAAAACAAGGAACCCTGAATGATAGAAAAGTGTTTAAAGGAACCTGATCTGAAAACGCAGCCTGGTCCAAGCCCAGTGCTGAGAACTTTAAAGACAAAAAAGCTGAAAACAATAAACTTAGCATCTTTAGGTACTAACTGAAATTGAAAAGATGTTGACTGAAAAGAGAACAAATTAGAAAGAGAATTATAAACAACACTGTTTTATTTCCCGATTTCTTTCGATTTTTAGGGTTCCGTACCCAAAGGGTAAAAACGGGACTCTATTACTAAGACTCCAGTGTCCGTCTGTCTGTCTGTCTGTCACCAGGCTGTATCTCATGAACCGTGAAAGCTAGGCAATTAAAAATTTTAACAGATGATGTATTTCTGTTGCTGCTATAACAACAAATATCTACTAAAAACAGAATAAAATAAATATTTAAGTGGGGCTCCCATACAACAATCGTGGTTTTTTTGCTCGATGTTAATAACGGCATCAGGTAGACGCTTGAAATATTCACAGAATATTTAGTTGTATATTCACTTTAAAGATAAGTAATTAAATTAAGTATAGATAATGGTACGGAACCACTGACCTTTATTGTACTAATAGAGGTCAGTGTACGGAACCCTTCGTGCGTGAGTCCGACTCGCACTTGGCCGGTTTTTTTGTTTTTCATCAACCAAAATAAGTCAAAATAGAATTCCGTACTTGGACGAGTATATACCAATATTGCGAATTTCTATGCCAATAATAGGGTTGTTAATAGGTTTTTATAAATTGTAGTTGTACTTAGTTCCTATTTAATTAGGTACATCAAAATTGCTATAAATAAAAAGAAAGACTAAAATATTTTTCAGATATGACAGTGATTCTATGGGAATTTAATTACGAATGACATGGATGATGGAGCCCCCTCTTAAAGTGCCATTAAACACAAACACACACTAGCTGTGACAAGTCCTAGACCACGGCACCACCTAATTATATTAGGCAGTAGGTTAGGTAGGTAATAGTTGAAATAATACAGCTTGATTGGTAATATTTGTAAGGAGTTTTATTTGTGCTCTGATGTCAATAAATTGCAATTACAATAGGCAGAGCCCTATTGTAAAACTCTTTTGCAGCTGTACATATATTATTACTTTGAAAATGACGCGGTCTCTTTTAAAATTTACCGCTCTTTTATGCATTCTGTACGTATTGGTTATGATTTCGGCGCCATTTTGTTGAAGTGCTGAATAAAATTGTAATACAATTATATTATGATTACGTCTATTTGAGTATTGATCAAAATATATACATTTAATAAAAAAAATATTGTTTGTTTGTTATTCTTTAAAGGACCTCTAGTAATATTTAGATAGATGTCTATGGTTTGTAGCTAATACTCCGTTCCTATTGGTTGACAGAAACACTTCTTGTTTAGCCAATATGGCGTCTTTTGTGTTATGAGATGACAACATCGTAGTTTGTGTCCTATTTGTCATTTCTTCATGTTAAAATCGACTTTAAATATCTACCTCAAATGTTCAAAGAGAATCGGTAATTATAATGGACGAAGTAAAATTGTACTAACAGGCTTGACCGTTAAAAACGCATACAAGTGCATCTGAGGAAAAGTACTTAGCTCCCGTAAAAATGGCGGGTGTGTTATCTTTAATGGTAGTGTTTTCATTTCATTCGGAGAAAGTCAAGTAATGTTTCAAATAGTAGTGTACGTGGATTTTTTAAGTGCTACTAAAAATCATCTCGTGTTTGGAAACGGCATGTGTCGTTCGTTTTGACATTTGCTGAGGCGATTGATTAGACGGGAGTCGGTGCAAGTGTCATCGTTTTTGATGAAATTATATCAGCATGTCGCGCTGGGGCAGAGGCCGAGGCGGTAGCGTAGCTGTACCGCTGGATAGTGCTCTTTTTAGAGAGAACAGTAATTGCCCGACAGCTGCACGTTCGGCGGGCACAGTCGGAAAGTGGGGAATCACGAGCTTCACGTCGATTAGAAGCGCACCGTACGGTAAGCACGTTCACTGACACATTCGTCATTTCTAAACAACCTTGAGGTTGAGTACTCTAAGTTACATATATCTTTGTTGTAAACAACCAGATTCTCATTAAACTAGTGAAAGTTCGTTTTGATTGTATTTCAAGTTTTGCGTCATGATTTAGTATCCACTAACTTTATTGTCTTAATATCCACTAGATTTTTCACTATTGTATTGTAGACCATAACAAATAAATAATTGTAAGTCACTGTCATTTGTTTTTATGTTTCAGCATATCAAACCACCATTGTTAAAAAGCCTGTGCAAGATCAAAATAGTCCACTGACAGTACCAGCAGTTGAAACTGAGCAACCACCACCAAAGCCCAAGAAATTCTTTAAATCTCGCAATGTTGAAGCATATCCATCAATACCACAAATTACCTATGCTCCTCCTGTACCTGCGGCGCCTTTATCGCCAGAGCATCCTTCCCACAGTAAAGACAAAAAGTCTAATAAGAGAAGTAGAGTGTATAATAGAGACTCATCATCACCTGAATTACCCCGCCGCAACTCAGAAAAATCTAAATCCAAGAAAAGTTCTGTGGCCACAAAGGCTTCTAAAAAAGAAGAAGTACCAGGTGAGAATACTCAACCACCAAATAAACGTTACCTGGTTCGTAATCGTGATAAAGTAATAAATTATGCTGAAGATGGTAGCAACAGCCCTATCCCAGAATTCACCCGATATGAATCTTCTCATCCCAAAGTAACACCAGTAGCCTCGCCTAAAGTACCATCACCCAAAGTCAGTCCCTTAGTTTCAAGTCCAACTGTTAAGACATTAGAAAAGGTAGAGATCACTAGCCCATCAACAAGCAAAGATGTAAGTGAAGAACGTAAACCACCTCCTATTGTGCTTAGGATATCTAAGGGAACATCAAGGATTGTTAGTACTGATTCCAATGAAGGTTTTACATCTCCTGGTTCTGATAGGCATTCATCTTTGGACACTCATTCAGATGTTGGCTCTGATCACAAAAAGAGCCCATCCATGGAAACAATATGTTCTCCTAAACATGAAGGGCTAAAGATCACTATCAAATGCAGTGGTCTCACCCAGGAGTCCAAAAAAGATAAGAAAAAGGACAAAAAGGAGCACAAGTCTCATAAACGTCATCATAAAAATTCTGATGATGAGCCTCTGAAAAAACCTAATAGTTCTCCAATACCTGGCTCAGATGCTTATGATCTTTACAAAACTTTGGCATCACCAGCTCATGAAAATGAAATTGAACCTAAGAGTCAAATGTCATTAAAAAATGATATTGAATCACAGCTAGCAAAATTGGAATCTGGTGGTTCAGTTATTAAGTGTACAAGATTAGAAGTTCAACCCAATGAACTGCCACCTGAACCAAAGCCTCCAGAGAATGCAGGAAGATCTCGAAGGAACAGGCCCAATATTAACTATAGTGAAAATGATGATTATTTGGATGCTATCACCTCTACTTATGCTAACAAACATGCTACTAAAACTGTTAGTGATATTAAGAAAGAAAGTAGAAAAACAAGGAAAAAACATGACATACCAGTCATAGGAGATGCAGCTTCTTCAATTACCTCACCAGAACCTGACGAAGGAATTGACAAAATAGGAATTCCTGTAGAAACTGATGATTTAATTGACATTTTGTCTGGTAGTGACAGCGGAAAGAAAGAAACTCATAGGGTAAAACTCCATCGAAAACATAAACACAAGCATAATAAACACTCAAGCCCAGAACCTGATTTAATAGATCCTGTGCCTCCAGAAGACAATATTGTAGAACCCAGTGCAGCTACTGAAGAAGTGAGTCAGGAAGAAGATACAAATGAGGTTGCTCAAGAACTTATAAATGATACTCCTAACTATGCACAGGCAAATACTCAATCTTCTGATTCTGCCTACAATAGCTGTCCCAATGAGAATTTTGAAGACGAGGCTCAAAAAAATCCACAAGAAGATGTATTTAAATCACCAAGAGGAATGTGTGACACTGAAGATCATATGCAAATTGAAGAAAAACCTAGTGTTAAGTTAGTTATAACAAAGAAAAAAGGATCAATATTTAAAAGCAAGTCTCTTGTCAATGATAACCCTTCACCATTGCCAGCTAGGAAGAGGCGTCATCTGTATAGACATGAATGGGCTAATGATGTAAGTACCCATTTTTCTGTTGATTTTATGACTTACTGATTTGTTGAGAATATTATGACTAGAGATCGGATAATCGGATGCATATTTACCTAAAGTTATTTTTTGGATAACAAATTATAGAAGCGGCTTCTAAGTATATTTTTATTTACGAATGCAGTTGTATTGTCGCGTCGCTACTTACGCACAAGCAAGTATAATTTGCCGTCTCACTGTCACTCTTACAAAATGCTTACATTTCCTAGGGTTTAATAGTCCTGATTTGACACTTGTTACAACGTAATAAGGTTGTTTTTGCTTCGTCAAAAATCACTTACAATAAAAGTAGGGAAAAGCAACCATTATAAGTTGTAACAGAGCAAGTGTCATTTGTGTCAAACTGGGGTTTATTACATCTCACGGAGTATAGGTACACTTAAATTGGAATTTCCTGGAATCGCGGGATTCTTTCGATAAAAAAGTGCTTTCCATAATAGCCAACATCTCAACTTTAGGTAAATATGCATCCGAATATCCGATCTCTAATTATGACCGTATCATAATTGGATCTGTAGAACCAGCCAAAAAAATTGTTTTATTGTCATAATTGTTTGCATAAGTGGATGCAAAATTTTATAATTAAGAATGCAAAGTCAATTCTACTTCCTTCTATCATAAAATGGGTTTATGTAGTGAGGAGGAAAATGAACAAATTCACATAAAAATAAACATGATACTGTATGTAGGAATATGTTATGCTTATTATGTACAAATTAAGTAGAAAAGTGTGATATGATAAAAACACCATAGCAAATAACAAATGTAAAATCTCTCTCAAATTAATAGTTTATTAAAAATATTAATTTTACAGAAAGGAAATGAAACTCCAAGGCCTGAACCTGTTGAGAATCCTGATGCTGGAAACCAAGTAGGTCAAGTGTCTGAACAGCTAACCAGGGTGACGAGATTTAGACCTCCCGATCCTATCGTAGACGGTCCTGAGTCTATGGAAACAGTCAGACCCTACACCAGTGTTAGGTGTGCTAAGGAGGCTAAAGAGGTATGTATACAGTTATTTAAGAAGAATGTAGTTGCCTTAATACTTAAGACCCTAGTTCTTGCATTACATTTTAAAAAACATTCCAGGATCTGCTATCTTATTAAGCTCAGGAATTGTGCATTTTTGCATTCATATACACTCATATAAAATAATTGGTAAAAATGGGGTGAATAGGAATACCTGAAGTATCTACACAAACATACATATACATACACATATATAGTGAAATAACTATAGTAATTAATAAGACATTTTAGTGGAGTTACTTATTATGGAGTCAATTACACAATGTGAGAGAGTTGTACACCACTTCTAGTGTTAGATAGTGTTCTTTTACAAGTGCTTTAAAAGAGGTTAAGGTTTTAGCTTGTCTAATTTTTACAGGTAATGCATTCCATAAACAGATTGCAGTTACTGTAAAGGATTTATCGTAAAATGCTGTGGAGTGTGCAGGCATTTTCAGTTGCAAATTTTCTGATGACCTTAGAGATCGCGGATGTGTACAATGTAGGAACTCGAATCATTCCTTGAGATAGGAAGGTAGCGAAGGGTTGAACAGTATATTGTATAGAAGGGAAAGAATGTGAGTATTTCGGCGAAGGCGTATAGGTAACCACTTGAGTTGTTGCCGAAATTCAAAGATATGGATCGTATTTACGCAAACCAAATATGAATCTGATGCAAATAAGCTAGCAAATAGCAAGGTACTGGATATACATATAAATTTTACTTAGTAAATAATAGTATAAATCTAGCAATACTAGAGTAGAAGAAGGTAGTTAAAGACATTTTCAATTTTACTAAAACATACAAAAAATTATTATATCATCTTATTAATTTCTAGTATATCCAGTTATATGGAAGGGAATGTGTTTTAGATAACTTTAATGTGCTTGTACAGATCTTTTTTAAACTTTACAAGAGGACCATGCTGCTCCACAGTATTATGTTAATAATATAATTCACAAATATAGCTCTTATATGAGTAATCGTAACCTAAATAATGACATGACGATTGCGTATCTATAGTTAATATTATTAATGGAGACATGCAATACACAAACAATACTGAATCACACTGGCAATACATATTATTGTGCAGCTCTTTCAGTGCATACAACTTACTGGTTGTTAGACAGAGATAAACAAAGCTTTAGCTACGCACAAAACGGTAATATACGCTCATTGGTCAACGCGCTTATGACAGTATCAATCAGAGGAATGTAGGACAAATATTATTTTAATTATTTTTTAGGGTTCCGTTCCTCAAAATGAAAAAAAGGAACCCTTATAGGATCACTATGTTGTCCGTCAGTCTGTCAGTCTGTCAAGACCTTTTTCTCAGGAACCTGTACATGCATCAAGTTGAAATTAATACCAAATACAAAGTCTGCGATCCCTTGAAGCTGTAAAAAAAAACAAGCTTCTAAGTCAACGCAGTTATAAGATATGGCCATTTAAGCCATAGATTTGACCAAATTTGAACATTTCGCAGGCAAATCAAAACTTATAGGGTACTTCCCATTGACCTAGAATCATGAAATTTGGTAAGAGGCAAAGTCTGACAGCACAAGTAAAGGAAAAAAATCTGAAAGTCGTTAATTTGTTGTTATATCACATAAAAAAAATTGTTTTTGTGATTACAAACTTATATTTTGCGGTTGGATTGTTGACTTTGTCGTACATCGCAACCGCAAAGTTAAGTTTGTCTTTCTAAAAAGACTGGCAAAAGACATAAAGAGTTGATTCCCGAGATGGATGTACTATCTACATACAAGTTTGCTTGCTTACGGAACCCTCGGGTCGCGGGTCAGACTCGCACCTGTCCGGTTTTTTTATTTTTTAGAAAGACAACTCTGACGTCTGAGACGTCTTACACGTGTAAGGATGGTGTGCACATAAAATCGAAAACGTCGAAAAAGTCTGCGTGGATTTTATATGCACACCAACCTGTTCAGTTCATTGAAAACAACTATTCAATGAAAAATAAGGAGTATTATAATCAAAACATTATGTTACATGATGTGACTGATGTTGATGAAACACGATAAGTTGTTTAAAACAAAAACTCAAACGGAGTTTATTACTATTTAAGTGGAGAGATTATCACAGTGGCAGAGTGGCTTTTGTCAATCGACACATAAACAGAAATGGCCGCCGACTCGTCTGTCATCTGGCTTGACAGAAAAATTATAACAGAACCATAAAATATTAATTAAATGCATTGCAAAAATATTACTAATTGTTTAGCTATTTTATGATATTATGAATTTGATATCATTTTTGTGATGCTTTTGTTTGAAGCCTCATACCTACGTAGCTCGTATAAATGAAGAGAACGAAACGTCAATATCATGACTTTATACGGAAATAATGCGTAGCAATTGTTAATTTACTAGTTTTATTTAAATCATAATTCCGGGTACGAAAATAAAATTCCTGAAGTGAAAAGGTTGTAAAAAATAAGAAAATATTTTTTATATTATTTTGATTTTGCACCATGAAACATTGCAAGACCACTTTTGGTCAAGATCCTTTTATAAAAACTAATTTGGAGTCTGCGCCAAATAATAAAATGATTAATGTCGAGCCTTCTCCATTTCTACGTACATATAAAATTTAAGCGCAATACACACCAAACAGCCGCTACAGTCCGTGGAGCTTTTTGACCATGATCTTGTTCACACGTTCTTTTTGTAGGTGCACCTTTCATCACCAGTGATCAATCTTTTCAAAAATGGTTCGGTTTCATTACGTTTCAATAGAGAATCGCAAATGAGTTACGATTCATTAGGTTTCTTTCAGTGAGCTCATGTGGCACCCAAATATTTTTTTTTAATTTTATACATATAAAATAGGAAACGCAACTAGTGTAAGATTTTACTTTATCAGCTCTTATCATGAAGCATTGTTAATGAAATACTTTGTGTATATTACAGTTTTACACATATATGTAGTAAAAATTTACAACCATTAAGAACAGGTCATTTGAATTTAATGACTTTGTCAAAACTATCCTCTCATTGTGTTTATGGCACGGTGTTTCTTTTACAGTTCTATACAGTTGTAAGAAATGTAAAGAAAGCCCACCAAATTCAAGAAATTGGTGAATTCCAAGAATTTAACGATGATGTAGAATATCTTCTGGACTCATTACAGGTTAGTATTAATAATATTATCTTGGTTATTGAAAACTTAAAACATTTATTCTAATAAGATTAAATAATAATAGGAAATCCCTTTGTTTACATTAGATCACACATTGCCACCGATTGCTTAACTTGTACATATCAATGTAGATAACCTAAAACTAGTTGACTTGTAATTAGATAAAATGAGCTTTGACAAAGATCATTATCTTATATCTTATATGAAGATTATCTTTAATAGTTAATGTTTATTAATCAAATTACATTCCCACATAAGGTTGTTCATGCTATGCGTTATATTTTTTTTTTATTTAATTGCCTGTATAATTTATACAGAATAACAACCCAATATCGACGAGATGTTTGTCAGCGATCACACTGGCGAGTAAATGTACCGCGCCCGCGTTCCGTATGCATTTACGGGCGCACGGCACTGTGCAGAAATTCTTCAGTGCATTGCATGATGCCACTAATGATCAGGTAATGAGTTAAAGCAATTAACTTTATAATAGTAACATAATATGCCTAAAAAAAATTGCTAAATTTGAAGGAGGTGCATAGACAATGTATAACCTCTGTATCGATAACCAGGAAGATGACCCGTAGGGGTCATGTTCTTGGTCCATTTATTAGTGTTGCTATAAATGGTTGTGAGAATTCTAGATCTAGTTAACTTTGCCACTAACCTGGTACCACAGTCAGATAACTACCGCACCCTGCCTCCCTTTTATCTTTAACGAGTATTTAGATATAATTTGTTAAATAAACTTTGTTTGTAAAATGAAAATGTTTAGTAAATAACATTGTATTACAAAATATGTTAGAGATAAAGTGGTTTTGCGATAATCTTATCTGTAAATCACTATGTTGGACTTTGTGCAACAAATAAAACAATAAATATAACTGATAGTCGGTTTATTTTAGGCATAATCAGATATTGATTGAAAAAATTAATACATGGTTCATATTCTAAAGAGGCTTTGTTGTAAAAAAGAGCCTTTCATTTGTTGCCTTGTGTAAATTTCACGAACATTAAAATTTATCAAGTGTTCACATGGCATGCTTATTTTGTTCTCGTAGGACGTATGAGCCTAATGTATCGTGGTGAGTGCCCTATTATGACACTTCGGTATTATCTTAATATCAATAAAAATGTCTACATTACATTATTTATTACATAATACCAAAATAATATAAAAGGGTAGATGATTGTCAAGTCAAATCAGTATCTTTTTAGTAAACGTCAAAACGGTAGGTTCGTTACACTTTTGTATGAAATACCAAGGTGTGGCGCCTTACTCATGTCAAATCATTCACTTTTAATGTTAATTTGACGATTATAAAATAAATCAATATTAAAATAAAACCGGACGACAATTTTCAGTTTATTTTAAGTTATTTTATGCCCGAATTGGCGAAATAATTTATTATGATTTTTATACCAAACAACTTTATACTATACAAAAACAACAATTATAATAAACAATAAAATTTCAGAGCTTGGGCCTGTGTACAGCAACAGTGATGTTTGTGTTATCTCAAGATCGTCTCAACATGGATCTGGATCGCGAATCACTGGAACTTATGCTGAATTTACTTGAGTCAGATGCATCACACAAGTAAGTATCGATAGAAAGACGTCTGTGTTGATATGGCCACTAGTTATTTATTTTGAATAGGCTGCAGGGTTGACTGATTAATTGTTTTACAAATGTTAATGTGCAAATCCTTGGTATATTATTGTCTTTTATAGGTTTGAAACTAAGGTTCAAGTATCAAACCCTATTTAGTTAACGTCATCTCTCGTTTAGCTTATTTAAGCTATCTCAGCTTAAATACGTTAAAGTAACAAAACATACATACATGTTTTGATAACAATAACTTATTGCCCTATCATATATAGAGAAGAGATAACAAGCCTTCAATATTCTTCAAAGATTTAAAAGTCGATTATTTCTATAAACTTAATTGCTTTCCTGAACAGAATATATACCAATAAATATTTCTAGATAAATGTAGAAAAAAAATACATTAACACATGAACACAATCACGATCTCTCGTCTCGCTCACATATGTAGACTAAAAGGTCGAAGAGTGACTGAGATTTAAATAAATACAAGCATAATACACAATTATTATACAAATATGCTCTATATTTATTTCATTTATTTTAATTTTTAGAAATGCTCTCGATGATTGCGGTTTAACGTCTGCGCAGTTAACTAAAACGCAAGAAAGAGTACGGGAACTATGTGCCGAAATAAAGAGTCAAGGGAAAGCTCAGCACCTGGACTTGGAAAATATCACGGTCTGTAATATTTACTTCGAAGTGATTAGACTTGTATACAGTCTTAAAAAGACAACAATTGTTTAGTAATTCTTTATATAATACTATTTATTTGTAAATTTATTCTAATTATGGTAAAGAGGACGGTTGATTTGGAACAGTGAAGTAATACACATTGATCCAAACATAATTTAGGAACAGACTGTTGATAAAAAGAGTAACTTTTAGCACTGAAAATCTAAACCATAAATAATATAAATTGGTTTGGGTTTACTGTATTAAAGATATGTTCTCATATATATTTCGTTGGTAGTTTTGTAAATTAATTTGATTATTAAGTTATTGCGTAATCATAAATGATCAAGTATTTGTTTATAGGTGGGTCATTTAGCGATGGAAACGTTGCTATCTTTGACGTCGAAGCGCGCAGGCGAGTGGTTTAAAGAAGAGCTGCGCGTGTTGGGCGGCGTCGACCACATCGTACGCACTATACAAGACTGCGCCGCTCGCCTCGACACTCCCGTCGAAAGCTGGACCACTACAGACGTCGAAGTGCTAAGAAAGGCCGATAGATGTCTCAGGGTTCTGGAAAATGTGAGTGCGAATCGTCATATATTTTTTTTATACAATCTACTCGTAGAAAGTGGAGGCCTCGGTAACTTTATCGGTTACAATCGTTTTATTTTTAGCTTTATTTTCTTACTAAGTAGTTTTTTGTATACTCATTTCGCAAGTTAAAAGTTAGTTAACTCGTAACATTTAAAGACAATAATATTTTAAAACAATGTCGTATGTGCGTGTAGGTAACGCAGCAGAACGAGGACAACCAGATGTACCTTTGCGACGGCGGCGGGCAGGCGGCACGCTCCGTGTGCGGCGCGCTGCGCGCCTGGTGCGGCGCCGCGCGCGCGCACGCGCCGCTCCGCGCGCAGCTGCTCGACGCCGCGCTGCCCGCGCTCAAGGTGCTGCTCAACCTGTCGCACTCCTTCAGCAACACCAGTGAGTACCGCCCCTGTCGCACTCCTCGACCCTCACTCGCTACAAACACTCATTATTTATTTATTATTGTGTTATAAGTTATATTGTGTAATAATGTAACATTTTGATACAAAATTCCTAATGCGCTATCGTTTCTTTCCAGCATCGCTTGGGGCACAAGTGATCGGTGAACAACTGTCAGTAATGGAAACGTGTCTCATCATTCTGAACAACCAAGGAAACTTCATTCCTGATGACAGAAACTTTGAATTCAGTGTTTGTGTAAGTACTAAGTAGATATTTCACGATTTCTCCTAGGATTAAATCTCTCTAGTCACAAAACGAAACTAAAAACCTTTCACTTAAATAAGAAATAAATTAACATTACAATGCCATTATCGAGTCATCTTTCAATTTAAAATTTATTATTTACCAACTGCGCCCGTGCTTTCACCCGCATAAGTCCCGGTTCCGTATGAATATCGGGATAAAAAGTAGCCTATCTGTTAATCCAGGTCTCTAGATATGTACTTACCAATCAAACCTAATTTCATCTCAATCGGTTCAGTAGTTTTTGCGTGAAAAGTAACGAACATCCATACATAAACAAACTTTCACATTTATAATATTAGTATAGGGCTGCCATGCATCCGGATTTGTCCTAGTTTACATTGCATCCAGGGAGCGTCCAGATGGGGTTTTCAAAAGATTTCCAGGTCAAAACCCGGACACTCTTTGTCAGGGGAAAATTATAATTGTTACATGAATTGTTAACAAGCTGTGTAAAATAAAAAAAAAATGTAAATGGAAACTACGTTCTTATAATTTATTTTTAGTGCCTGGGGAAAAAATTGCGATTTCACACATATGTGTCTGGGGTTTTTGAAATTTTTGTCCAGGTCGGTAATTTAAGTGATGGCAGCCCTATATTAGGATAATTTTATTTCTTTAACTATTCACATTTTCTTATTTCATTTGTATGTTGATGTATTTATGTTTTTATGTCCACTAATCTTACAGTTATGGCTCTCTGCATGATTGCCTGTTTAGTTGAGAGTTAATAGATTTTCACGTTTTTGTATATCTTAATAAACAAAGTGTACTTTATAAGTTTCAAGGCTCAAAGTGTACTTTATAAGTTTCAAGGCTATTATATTATTGTAGTATGTTAATAATAAGAATGTGATGATTTGTATAATATATTTTACATGATAACGACTATTATGTACTTTCTACCTAATTAATAATGCTTTATAATGGAAAACTAGCAACATATGTATATGTACAAACAGTACGGCTATGCACTGCTCTTTTGGTTTTCTAAGAAGATTAGTTGAAAGACTGCTTATAATAAAATAAACTTATACCGGCATATGAATAACCCATCAATTTTATTTCATTTTACTACTTTGTTCACAGGTCCTACTGCTGTTGATTAATTTGGTACAGAATAACGAGACTAACACCCAAAGATTGCTGAATGTGCGAATACGTATAGATAATGAAGATGACATCATATCAAGGAGCATCAGTGCCTTAGACCTTATCGTAGATCTATTTTATAAGCGGGAGGATCTAGCTAGGTTTGTACAATGTTTCTGTGAAATAAGCAGTTACCATCACTTAAGACACAAGTTTTATATTTATATAGGTAATCTGTTTCATATCATTGCATTGAAACATTATTTTTTTAGTCACATACCATTCAATCACTTCATTAAGTTGTAATTATTTAGGCTTAATGGGGGAGCGGGAGGCATAGTATAACGTTGCATTAGCGTTGGCAACACCAATGTGCTGTTAAGAGTGGTAAAGTTTCTTGTTATTGTTACAAGCTGGGGTTCGGGTATACATTTATAAACCAATTTTTTACGAAGTAGACACGATTGATTTGAATAATTCGCAATTAACAGCAATGAATTTAATTTTCTACAGTTACAATTAAAGCTTTCGAACATTCAGGAATGTTCGAAAGCTTTACCTGTAACATTCAACTAGTTTCGCTACTCGTTAACAGATGGCGCCATGGTCTCAGTTCAGGCGACCACAATGTTGTTTGAGATCAGAAGTACGTAGGTTTTATTTCAAATGCAAGGAGCATTTGCAAGAAATTCGGTTCTATGCATTTGTAAATATAGGTCGGTATCGGTAGCTATTAGTTCCTCATCATTTATTTTCTTACAGACGAGCCGAAGAAAACACTGATGCATTATTAGATGGGAAACCTGATGAGAATGATAAGAAGTCTCAAGACGATATTGATGAAACTGTCGCAAAATGTAAGTTATACTAGCTAGCTCTGTAAGGTACTACGGGTAATAAAAAACTTATACAATCGTCTTTTAGTGGATACTTATCACGCCGCACGAGGGTTACGTTCCTAAAAAGGAAAAGGAACCCTTAAGGGGATATCTTTGTTTGTCGTCTGTCTTTCTGTCAGACTCTTTTTCTCAGGAAGCCGTAGCAGCAAGTTGAAATTTATACTAAATACTTATATCTGCAATCAATTAAAACTGCAAAATAGTTGTAACTCAACGCAATCAAAAGATACGACTATTTAAGCCATAGATTTTACCAAATTTGAACATTTCGCAGGTAAATCAAAACCTACCTACTTCCCACTGAACTTCAATAATGAAAAGTCGTCAATTTCTGTCTGTCAAGATTCTTTTTCTGGGGGGAGGCATCAAGTTGAAATTAACATCAAATGACTGGCTGTCAAACCTTGCTTTTTATTATAACAATGACTGACATACCAATCTGCAGTGACAGTCTTTTTATCTTCTAGAATGATTGTTGCGAAATGACCCGTCCGTCCAAAGAATGAGGCAATCATCTTTTTCTCCTTTCGAATGGAATCATCCATTGCGCAGATTGTCTTTTACTTTCGGGTTCGTAACAATATATCCAACTTTCATCACCTCTGATATCATATATTATTATATCACTTGAGTCATCTCCGTCATACTTTTCAAGCATTGAGCAGCACCAATCCAAACGACGGCGTTTTTGATATGCCGTAAAATTACGAGGTATCCATCTAGTATAAAGCTTTTCGACGCCTAAATGTTCACGTAAAACTTTTTGTAGGTACTTGACTCATACCAATGCCTAAAGCTGCCCGAATCTGTTGATATGTCACCTTTCTATCAGCTTTTATCATTAGCCGCACAGCACTCACGTTATCTTCAGTAGTCGCCGTAGAAGGACGACCACGTTTAAACCCAGTTGTAAACAGTGGCAAGAGATGGGGCTTCGTAATGAAATGCCTATCGTAACATTGTTTTTGAGTAAGACCGCAACGAAACTCTTAATAGATCATAGAGCGCAAATTATCCATTTATTCGTACATTACTTCAAAACTTGCTTTAGGCACTTGTTAATACAGCAATTGCTGACCGTGAATAATTCTAGTAATTTCCCTCTGCAGCTTATCTTGATAGTTTTCCTCAAGCGCCACAATATTTTTATTGTGCCTTTATCCTTATAAGCAGCTACGCGCAGTGGGTTGCCGACGGCTTGATCGCGCGCACTCGCTTTTGTTCTTAAAGTACAAAAACTGTAATTCGAAATCGTATTGATATATTCTTTAAATACTGTAAAATTAACATGGTTGTATATGTGCAATATAAGAATGTAAATAAAGTACGAGAAAAAAAAACACTGCTAATGTAATTTTTAAAAAAAATGTCGTTTTAACCTTATTTGTTCTTGTTTCTCTCAAATTATTAATTAATTTTTTTTGTAAGATTTAGAATATTTTCCACCATACAGTTTAATAGTCGAGGTTTTTGAAAAGGGAAGAAGTTTGTTAATCTTTATATACAATAATCCTGCATGTGTTCTATTTTTAAATAGAACACATGCAGGATAATAAAACGATACGATAGTATAATAAAACATTTGAAATTAAAAATTAGCGTTAAGTATTTAATTTATATAGTATTTTTTTATAAAAAGAAATATATTGAAGATGTAACCCTACATTCGGCAGTGCGCCATTGTGAGGCAATAATATCTAATCGTGTTCACGAACATTTAAGTTAATTTTTGTAAGTAAGTCAGCGTCCGGAAAGAGTAGGCAATTAAAACGGTAGGTATCGATATTTTTGTAGGGAGTGAATCTACTGTTACATATTAACTACTGAGTAATCTGTGCTTTTACAATTTATGCTGTCTACCTGTAACCTCAGTCTAAGACTCTAGATTGGACTCTTACAGGTTTGAATTCTGAGTTTCTTGTTCGCACTCCTGCGACTACCAGGTGATTTACCTTCGCGATTGCCAGTCTGGATCTATTCGACTAGGGAAGCGGATATTCCAAGGCCGGGAGCTCCGATGATGTATTAATGAGTATATGTTTCGTGGGCAGTGCTAGCTCGCGCGGGGGCGCACATGGAGCACAGCATGGTGGGCGCGTACATGGCGCTGCTGCTGGGCCACGCGGCGCACCAGCGCGCCGGCGCCGTGCGCGCGCGCGTGCCCAGCTACGCGCCGCTGCTGCCCACGCTCAAGAAGTACTACGCCTTCCTCGCGCTCACCGCCAGCGTACGTATACTTGTAGCTCTCTATCTCCGATCTGGACTATGAATGTGTTATCAATTCTGTTTTTAAGATATTTAAAACTCTGATTTGACCTTAGAGAAGATTATGGGTAAGTCGCCGAGAGACGCTTTTCACGACCTTTAAAATAGAATATGGAATGTAAAAATATTTCCTGTGGTTTAACTTCTTTACACATTATATATAGGTATGTTCCGAAAATTGTTAGCTACAGAATAAATACAATCTCTTTTTTCTAGAAACTATTTTGAATTGACGGCTAATTTCAATACAAATCTCATTTTGCTAAAAATCATTGACCACTTATGTGTAGTTCTTTTTTTTTATATTTTTTAAAAAGTAAACAACACAAAGAAGGTCAATCATTGAACTATACGCGTCTATGTATAAGTTATATAATGCCAGTTCAAGGTATATAAAATTACACGTTACAATCTAAATACATACATCAGCAACCAAATTGTACTACTTGCATAGGAATTAGGTATATATCGTTTCTGTATCCCTAGAAAAGAATGACCTTATGTACCCCGCTTCTTTGACAAACAAGCTTACAAAGAACCTCAAATCTTTTAATAATTTATCTAAATTACAGGCTGAAGCAGCGATAGTGGCACATGTGAAAGCGACGCATCGGATCATCGAGTTCATGGAAGCGAGTGACGCCGAGCAGGAAACTGCATATTCGGATCTGCCTGACGATCTTCCTCAAGACATGTCGCTTAACAACATGGCGCACAACTATTCCAACTACTCCAACACCAGCTCGGACCGCTCAATGGAGCTCGACGGCTACCACTGAGACCCGACTGGCCTGTTTCGGATTCTATGAAATTACACGGGTAATAATCGCTTCAGTTTTAGATGAATGGGTCGCAATACCTTGCAAATCATTGTGTTATCTATCATGATAATCTTTGGAAAACATACTTTTAGACTTGTTTAACATAGGTATCATCCAAGTGTTTAAAACTAACACAATGATTATCAAGCAAAAATAATTTAGTTTTATATTTCACCCTAAATTGAAGTAGCCGGTTGCCCGGAATGATGGACTACAATAGTAGCAAGTGTTTAATAGGAAACTGAGATTTGTTATTGTTCTGTTGACCGATGGGAGTGTATGTAGAGTACTGGTTAGTGATGAGAAGTATTGATTTCGACATGGCCTCCTCTCCGTCTGGCATGACGGGAGTGTCACGTGGTTCTGTTAGTGCATGCATATGTGTCTTAACATAAATCTAAGCGTTTGTAATTCCGAGAGCCCTCAGGTCATATTAATTATAAGACTTGTAAATACGTACCAAAACATCAAAGAAATCCTTGTATATTGCGAACACCGCGTAGTAATAGTAGTATACCGTTCGTGATAAACTATGATAGGTGGTGGACGCAAAATATTGCATGGGGCTATTATAAGTACCTCTTCTCTTTGTATTGATATTTCTTCCTTCTCTATGATACTGTAAATATAAATCGCAGACTGTTAAGGTGATAGTGATGTTGACGACATAGATATGGGTTATGAAGTCTTAATTAAATTGAGATATTCCGAGTTTAAGCCACTGAACTGGCAATATAAAGTGCAAAAATAGACGAGTAAGTGTATAATAGATATGTATTCTTTTATGTGAATATTGTGTCTGCACTTTTTGTATTATACTCCTCCGAGAGAGTTACAAATTATAAGAGTTGTTTTATCAAGGCACAATCCTTTATTGTAAATAAATTATAGCTAGTACCAATAGTTCGGTCTTTGTTGAGTAAATTAGAGTAGTTACGGTTGAAGATGTCCGAATATTGAGTTGTAATACGCGTCAATCACAAATCATCGTAGGAACGCAACGCCGTCTTAAAAGATGATGCAAAATGTACAAACACTAAGTTCGGTAATCAAAAGAGAGAATGACCTATGCTTAGATATTAAAAAATAGGACAATTTATGATGTTGGAATTTTAAGCAGTTGTAGGAATAGACGACGTTTAAAATAATTATTTCTATACTGTGTAATTGTGTTGTTGCAATTGCAATTGCAATTGTGGTGTCTATCGATAGTATCGTGATACTATCATAGCCTTGAAAATCAGTCGTACTATAATAAAAATTAAATAAAAAAGTTTATTTATCACAATTTTTTTTTATTATTTTAATCTTATCGAAATTATCGACTTTTAAAATACTATCGATAGTATTAATTACAATACTATCGATAGTAGCGTTTACCCAATAGTAGATAATATAATTAATGTAATCATTTCAAGTTCTCAATATTTCTTTTGTAATAGATCTTCTACCCCACCTCAATACCCCTTTAGATAGTATCGGTATTATTGATCCGATAGTACCGATACTATCGATAGGCTTAAATTTCGATAGTATTTGAGAAATTCTACAGTATCAACCATTTTTCAGTATTACCATTAATACAACCATTGTATCACCATCGATATAGCTCTATTTTTCAAGGCTAACTACCGATACCAAACGATCGCTATCGCAACAACACTGCTGTGTAACTGGTTTGAAAAAGACTCCTTGTTCACAACATGACTGATGTCCATTAGATGAAAATTATTGTTTATTTTTGAAGTGAAGATATATTCAAGGTAGGCACGTAAATTACTTAATTTTATATAGTAACGCAGTTTAGCGATTTTTCTAAAATTCTTGAAAACATTTTAATAATTTGATTTTTTAAACAACAAAAGGACTAAATAAAACCCGTAATTCTACTTAAGTTTTTGTGAAGTAATAATGAACTGTTCGTTTCTGTGATGCCTTATACAAAATGTTGTCTTTCGCAAACTTTAAAATTTTGCCGATATTTTGCACAATTAGTTCTTCAAAATACTAAATTAAAGTACGGAATTTTGGTTTAGTCAACAAATGTCAGATTCTAGAAATATCTAGACAAGTCTCAAATGTCAGATTTTATGATCTCTGATGTTTTCTATCTTCTCTAATCTAGAATTTGATGCATCTCAGATTATATATACGCCAGTTTTTACAAATGTCTGTATTTCAACAGTATTTCAAAAACAATAGTTCTGTCATAGAATGTAATGAAATGTAATACATTTATTTTCAGTACACGTTTTGTGTAAACGTGATTTTTTAGATTATGTATCCGATTTATGTATCACACGCTCTCAGACGTAGATTGAGCGGTACTTTCATTAGCAATTTATGATATTGCAAATACCAGTTGAATCAGATATTGATGAAACAGGCATTACAATCTAGCGTTTCAAAAATCTTGTATTTCTTTTTATAATTAACGATTTGTAGAAGCTGGCGTTTAACCCTCGTCTAAGTTTTCCACGATCTGATTTTATCAATTAAACCATTTCCATTTATGAATTTATTTTTCCTTTTATGTTTTGACGCATTAGATATTAGGCACTTTTAAAATTATAATAAGATCATTGTGAAATATTTAAATTTTGTAGCTGGTTTTCATTTATTTTCATTACGTCATTATACTGTGTTTTATAACAATTTTGGAGATGCACAGAGTAAGCAGGTCCTCGTTACCTTATGACGACAATTTCTGACAGCTTTACTTAATTTATAAGACATTAAGTTAAATGGGTATGTAACTAAATTTGTAATACATAAATTTTATACTAAAGAACTTCCCGGGTATTCTGTTTGAAGGGCAGAGGTTTATTTTTTCATTTATTACTTACTGTACAGCTATGATTTTATTGCCTAAATTATATTTACGTAATTTATTGACCTGTATGTATGAACTAAGCGTAGCTCTTAAAGTGCATTTCGTTATGAAATTACACCTTTATATCACTTGTGTTTTGAATAATATGTTGTTCTAACTATTATCACGAGAGTTTGAAATCTTGAGAAATTATTATTGTATATGTAATGTGTAATTATGTTATAAAGTATTACGTGTAATTATTAAAAGAAGACAATTTAAATAACGTTGTTGTTTCATTTATAGTCAAATCTGTGGATAAAATGTATGAGGATGCAATTGATACTGTCAACGTCATTTCGGTCACGTTCACGGGTTAAAGTCTCTTATACATCTGCCTTGCAATGTTATATTGAGTGAGAAGCATAGATTTGCAATATCGCCTTGCTCTTATGTCAGTGTGCTAACGTACTAGTACACAAGCCATGTACAATCATTTCTTGTATCATTAAGGCCATGTTAGCAAAACGCGCGCTCAACGCTCTTCTTCCGAACATGGCCTTAGCGTCGTTCAGCTGCGGCTCTGACGGTGGGTTGAGCAGCGGTAGTCTACGTCCTTTGAACTATGTAGTAGTTGTAGCTAACACTATCTTGAAGAAACTTGACTGGCTTGTTCGTCTAATGGTTAGTGACCCTGACTGCTGAGCCAAAGGTCGTGGGTTCTACTCCCACCCAGGACAAATAATTGTGTGACGAGCATGATTTGTTCTGTGTTAGGGTGTAGTTTATCTATAATATGTATGTATTTAGAAATATATAAGAAGTATGTTTATCAGCAGTCTGGTTACCATAGTACAGAGTACAGGCTTTGCCTAGTTTGGGATCAGATAGCCGTGTGTGAGATGTGTCTAGTTATTAAAAAAACAAGTCGGCTGACTAAGTTGCATTTTTTTATGATCATTGTCACACGAACATGAAAATGTATATAACATACATTTTTCCCGTACCACAGATTCCCTCTCAATTCATAGTTTGTCAGATGATAGTATATAAGCGATTTTATATTAATAATAACTTCAGGCTGGCTCATGGGCGCCGGGAGAAGGATGCTAAGCGGTGCATCGAGCGATTAATATAGAAAATATTTATTTTCTATATTAATCGCAATAATATTTATAAGGTACAATCCCTTTATTACCGTACTAGCTGCGACGCGCCAACGCGCGGTTTCACCTGCGATGCCGTGGGAATATCGGGATAAAAAGGTAGGTATAGGCTACTTTTTATCCCGATATTCCCAGGGCAATCCAGGTTCCGGTTAATCCAGGTTTTTGTGTGAAAGAGTAATAGACATCCAAACGTCCTTACAAACTTTCACGTTTATAATATTAGTAGGAATATAACTTTATCGCGATTAGATCCACACATCACACATCCAGATGGTCACATCTAATATGTATCAAAGAATTCAAAGATGCGAAAGTTAAAAAACCTCAACCTTAGAACCGGAAAGGCCTAGGATCAAATCACGGACACCTCGCGAATTTTCTAACAATTAATTTTAATGTAGTAATTAACGGTTCTGAAACTTCTAGTCGACTAGAGCACGGAAGTATTCCAAGTTAATGTGAATGTAAATTTCTTTATCAACCCACAATATTTCTTATTATTTTCGCATATTCTTTTAATGTAAAAAAAATAATATTTCCAGAATATTCAGAAATATTGTGTGCTCATAAAGACCTATGATATTTTATTAGTTAACAGTTCAATGTGTAGAAGCACCTCCCTGAAAATAACTGTTGGCGCCTAAGCTCGGGCTATATCTCGGTGGATAGATTGTCGGCGTATGTACTGGAGGGTGTAACAGGAACCAGCTTTATAGTCAGCGGACTCTTTTTTTCTTCAAGATATTGTGTTAGCTATCATTGGACAAAATGTTCAATCGGGAGGAAATCGTTTTTTTTTTCTTTTTATAAATTATGCCAGCCCACGTCACGGAGCAGATACAAAGAGGTGTTGTAATTAGATTTCCCTATGAAACAACGCGTGACAATTTGCGGGGTGAGGGGTGTTAAGTTCCGCCCACTTCACTTTATTCCATCTACCAAACAATAGTAAAACTACTCGCATCGTTCTATGTCGATGTTGCTATGTAGTTTAGCTATTTCACACTAGTTATAGGATGTAAGGGGCCGTACTCAGTTTTTTCAAGATAAATTTTTCCATAATAAAATAATATATAATAAGATTAATTTTGTAAACCATCTTGATACAAAAGCGAAAGTTTCGGAGTTCTTTCTTTCTCCTAGCCTTGACCTTATCCTACAGCTGGACGGGTTTGGATAAAATTTGGTATACAGATAAATTGCGACCTGGCTTAACACATGGGCAATGGGCATTGCTAGTGTGAGAATAAAAAAGTTTGTGGTAAATCACGAATGACGATTTAAATTTGTTCACTTATTTATTCTTATCTTATCGTTCTTTATTCGTTTATGTACCGCAGCTGCAGTTATTTTGTAGTTCTAAATTAATGAGCTTAAAATACAATTTATTATATTTTAATATTTAAAGTACTTTCAATTCAAGATAAATACTCGTATAGTCGGCGATTGCTAGGTAAAATAATTGGGTTCTAATTACGGCCCTGTCTTTTTGTTCTGTTTATATATGTTCTTCTAGTTGAAGAAAGATGACAGTCTATTCAAAAAATGATTACAAAAAATATAAAAATAATACTTTGACGGCTAAAAATTCTTTACCACTGGATGTAGAACACATTTCAGTATCTTCGTATGGTTTATTTTAATAATACTGAGCTCTACCTACCTTTGTTCTTTTAGTTTCCATTACACAAAGTTTTGCCATCTAGTGACGAATAGATTTAATTATATTTCAAAAAACACTCCGAGATTTTTCTAGAACTATTTAATAAATTATATATTATATATATATATATATATATATAGTATATCTGAATAGTTTTACATGATAGAATACAACACATCTTTTACTTCTTGATACAACGAAAATTTACTGATTAGCGATTTTTCGATACAAACGTACAAGACGAACGCTGACAGTGT
This sequence comes from Callimorpha dominula, assembly GCA_949752705.1. Lineage (NCBI taxonomy): Eukaryota > Metazoa > Arthropoda > Insecta > Lepidoptera > Erebidae > Callimorpha > Callimorpha dominula. Next base: position 14,231,572 of record OX457002.1, on the reverse strand, counting down.
ACTAACTATAAGCCACGCCCACTGTGATGATGTCAGGACCTAGTTATAATCACAGTGCACAGTTGGTGCAAAGTTGCTTAGGCCCTCTCCTCTTTGTATCTGCTCCGTGGTGTACCTACATGTTACTTACCTCCATCCTCCATAAAAAAAAAAAACATTTGCCAATCTAAATTTAGTGCTGAGGTTTGAGATATAAAGTAAAAAGCTCATAAACGGTTAAAGATTATATTTTTTTGGATAAATACCTGCAGAACAATCTAGATCTAATTAGATATAACATGAAATGATTAAAAAGAATAATACTAATACGACAAAAAACAATGCCCTGAGGCCTTGATCTATCTTATGTTTGTCATTTTGCAAACAATATAATATAACAGTGTAACATGATTATTTATAAATAATATCACAAAAATTGTGCCTACTTTTTTAAGCTCTCCCATTGTTACATTAGATGAAGCTATAAAGTAAGACCTACTATCCAACTACAATAGGCCTTTTGGCATCAAGGAACTACAATGTACAAATTGAATAAATAATAAATACTTAATCGTGATAAAAGACGAGGCTAATAGGTTAAAAAACATTAAATTGGTTCTACACCATCCGCGCGAATGACGGCGGGTGCGCGGACGCCTTGCCATTTACCCGTCTCAGTGTACCGTTTATTAACAGCCAGTAATTGTGCAAAATTGGCTTTTGCAAGCTTTTGTATTGTACCAACTTTTAGTACCAACTCTTCATCATACACCTCTTCTGGAGCCTCCAGCTTTAAGTGTGCTTTCATTTCTTGCACAGTGATTAAAAAACAGTTCCACGGTGACCAATCTTCCTTAACATTATACCTAGACAATCTCAATTCGGTGATATCATTGCACTCGCTAATTGCCGAATGCGAATGCCAAAGTTTCTCCACGATGAAGAAAATATCTTTCTCTTGTAGTACAAATGCCAATGATCCCCAACATTTGCGACGTCGCTCATCACGTTGCACCGCCCTCAATATGAATCTGTAAGGTGTCATATCTATCCACAAGCGTTCGTTGACATCTTTCCATGAACACGATTTACAAATCAAGAAATCGTTCATCCTTGTATCTAGAGGGAAATCAGTGTAAGGTTTAACTTGATGACAAAGTTCACAGAAGTGCAATCTGCAATTCTGCATTTTTCTGTAATCTCTTATGTCTTTGGACTTTGTTACACCCGAATTTAGTTCAGACGTTTCGATAAGTCTAAATATACTGCCCGCTATCCTACGTCGAAGAAATTCTAGTTGATGTGCATTACACCTTCGGACGAGAAGATCACATTCTTGATCTAGCAGTGTTATGATTTCTTCAGCCAGAGGATGACGAAATTCTTGTAAAGCAAATTTCATGTCTACCATAAGCTCCATACGTTCCTTAACGGTCGTATCATCACGGATAAACGAGTTATAAAGTTCTTTTAGCTTCCTAGCTTTCTGAACTTCGATGGTTTCCATTGTGATTAACTTTCCACTGCGCCCATACCACGCCACAGGCTTAGATATTTCCTCTAAGAATCGTTGGTCTCTCAATTTTCGACTATCCTCTCTAACTTTCACTCTGTAGTCTTCTATGCAACGCAATAATTCTACTTCCTTATCGAGAAGTAACGTAAATTCGGCTATTTTAGGACCTTTTGAATGTAATTGTGATATCCTCGCTATTTCAGCGTGTTTCCAACGATCGACCTGAAAAATAAATAACCTAAGCAAGTGATACACAAAAATCAATCTTTTAGGTTTTTGGTACCAATTTGTTAGGCATATTATTATTTTTAAAATTCACCTACGTAATGACACTACATTATAGGATAGAATTCTAAACTTCAACATAACTAAATTAATATTTTACCATTGCATAAAGCTGATCAAAGTCTTCACGCGTTTTAGGAAAAGTTTTAGTAATAAGATCCCGCCGTAAACGTCTCTCTATTGCTTCTCGTTCTAGTCTTTCCTCTTCTTTCATCCTAGCTATTCTCTCCCTGTAATGGCAATAATATAATTAATTAATTATTTTCACTTGAATAAAATACATCGGAGTTATAAAATAATATAGGTTATAAAATGAAGTAGTTAAATGCTTACGAGCTATGCTAGATGTCGCTACTCTACTGTGCAGACATTTGAAGAGTTTTACAAATTGTGTTAAAAAGGAAAATAGATCTTTTGTGTCGTCTAAGGTGTTGTGGAATCGTGTAATCTTTCAGATAATCTCATTACATGAATCTATAAAAAATATATTTAGTCCATAATATCAATCTATTCAAACTTTGTATCAAATCAAGTGAGTGAGTAGTGAGTACTACTCCTGACAATTCAAGCTTCACGACTGAATGAGTAGTCAAACTAAGTCAGTCGTGAAGCTAGTTGCCTGTTCCAATAAGTAGATCCTGCGGAGAAGAACAGTAACTTAACAAATCGCTGTAACATTTTGATTCAATCCTGTTTTTGAAAAACTGTGTTGCACCATTGTTCTTAATATTACAGATGTGAAAATTTAATTAAGACACTCAGGTTTTTCATATGATCTTACCAGTGATGTTGATTTTATAATGTTAGATTGCTTTAATGGTTCTGAAGGGATCAGTAATTTTATTTCCCACAATAATTCAGTTCGCTTTTACTGATTAAGTATCCTGCTAGGTTAATAATACTTTATTAGCATCAGTTTGAAAAAGTACTTAAAAAGTGAGTTGTAGAGTAGTTGACTTTCAGACTATTTTCTTTTAAATTGATTGCCAATTTTTAATTTATTGGCTAACCTAGTGTCTGTCTATTGTTTGTTTGCTTATTGCCTAAAAGTTTTTTTTTATTTTATTTTAAAACTAGCTGTTCTCCGCGCGGCTTCCCTCGCGTGTACATCATTATATATTTTGCGCGGATCCTTATTTATTTTTGCATAATAATAGAAGAAAGAAAGAAAGATTTTTTGGTATCAATATCTTTCTACAAATGATCACATTACAAATAGACACTTAAATTTTATTGATTTGCATAGATTTAGCAAATAATTTGGGAAATGTACCTACGTGCAATGTAGGTCGATTACTTACATGCATTCTTTTAACCATCTGGCAACTTTTTGCCGAAACTGATGGTGTCTGAAAGCTCGTTGTATGATTCTTGCATAATGAGCATGGTTTAACCGTGCTATCATTTCGTCGTAAGTCTCGTAGCGTTTAGGAACAATAATTATGTCTGTAACATTTGGAATGTACGCGTGTACACAGTTCATTTGTGTCGCCCGACTGTAGTTTGTGTCCTGAAAATCAAATGTAATAAGAACATTTATTTGCATAAATTCATGTTGCAGACACTTAACAGTTTACTTTACACTACAGAAAACGTGCTTGAATTGGCCTCGCCCCACATGCCCAGCGCCTATATCCTCCAGAAAACGGACCGTTATAGATCGATACAGGCAGATAGGTATCTCAAATATTTGCAAGACGGCATTATTTGTTATTTTTGAAGTGGAAACTTTTTGTAATGGGAAAAGCACTGAACTCGCGTGACCGTCACGCTCAGATATTTTTTAATAATTTTACTTTTGAAAAAGCGGTGACATTGTACGTTAATCTATAATTTTTACTTAAAAAAAAGACGATTTTAAATAATTGTTAAGCGATTTTGTGAAGTAAAGATGACTGTGGTTAGACGTATGCTGTGTAACAGTGGTCCTTACCACTGTTACACAGCATACGTCTAACCATAACCATACCATAACCACCCATAAACCTACTTACATATATCTTTTCTTTTTCTTCAGCTGTTTGTGTATCTCTACAGTTCTTCTTTTCAGGAGGAAGCTTTTCTGGTTTTTGGGGTGTTTGAGTGTAGGCATGATGATAAACGGCCCCTGCAAATAAGATAGTTGTATGTTCGTCAGTAAATAGGCCTTACAAACGCTACACCTACATTTATCATTATAAATATGTCGCTTACTATCTGTAGTTAGCTATACGATATATTCCTCAGGTAATAGGTTAACTATCAAAAGGAATATCATCATTATCAATCAATCAATTACCGTATTGCAGTCCATCATCCTCATCCTCCGCGCCTTTTCCCAACTAAGTTGGGGTCGGCTTTCAGTCTAACTACGATACGGCCGAACTTTGATATTTTACGAGAAGCGACTGCCATCAGACCTCCACAACCCGAGTACTAGGCGATATCGAAGTTCTGTAGTTAGACCAGGTTGTCGGACTTTTTAGGGCTCCAACTACCCGTAACGAATGCCACAGATGTTTGTATGGCACCCGGGACCGACGGTCTGACGTGCTCTCCGAGGCACGGAGGGGTCTCAATGTGTTAAGAATGGTCACCCATCCTAGACTGACCTGGCTAGTATTACTTAACTTTGTAATATGCTAACCTACTCGGTTACCACTTAGCCACGAGCCCCTCTCACCGTATTGCAGTCCATTGCTGGACATAATATAACGCCGCGCCTTCCGCATTAAGCCCATCCCAGTTTTGGCTGGGACGCCATCGTTTTAGGGTAGGGAAAAATCGAACCCTTATAGATCACTCTTATCTGTCTGTCCGTCTGTCACAACCAATTTGCTCAGAATCTCCTGGACCGATTAAGTTAAAATTTTGTACACATATCAAATCTTGTGACCTAAACACAGAAGTGCAACGTAAATAAAGGAAGTTTGAATATGAGGGTCACTTTTGGGAGCCATATTAGAAAATTAAAAAGAAAAGTTAGCAAACTGTACTGTGCTTATCTTCTGTATATAAAAGAAACTGTAACTGACTGGCTGATCTATCAACGTATAGCTCAAACCGCTAAACGAATTGGGTTGGAATTTGTAGCACTGAGAGTTTTTACGACGGATTTTTTTTTTTAATTAAAGAAGTTTACCAATAACTGCGAATGTGAGTTTTTGTTTGTTACAAATTTATATACACATTTTCAGGGGTATAGAAAGGGACATAGGGTACCTTTTATCCAGAAAAAAAGACTGTACCCGAGATGAACTGACTGAAAAAAATTACATTAACGCGAGCACACAAGCCACTGGCTAAAGCTAGTATGAGATGGACCACGTTACAATAACTGGATTCAGGAGTGAATAATAAGGCGTCATGATCCAGAAACTCAGATCACAATTGATTGAGAACTTGAAATTTGTTTTGAACTCTTAACTCCTCCAGGTTTTATGAAGATGATTTAGAAAAAAATCAAGTAGGTAACATTTGAAAAAATATTGGTGGAGGACACTTTTCGGAGATCTAAATATTATACAAATTTGATTGCACAGATAGTTTAAGAAGTCGCCTCGCCACTACGCCGCAAAATTTGGCTTTGGGACCAAAATTTGTATGATTCACAAATATTCGTACCGAGTCTGGGTGTTCTTTGTGCGCGTTGTACAAATGTTTGTGAAGCCCCCCGTGACACAGGAATATTTCTAATGCCAAAGCCCTCACGATCAGAAGGTCTAAGTAGCAAAACGTCCAATTGCGCGAAACGTCTAATGAGCGGTAAGCCTAATTAGCAAAATGTCCATGTAGCCAAACGTCCAACTCTGAGATGGTCTGTATAGCAGAACGTCTATTTAGCAAAACGTCATTTTTAAAATGTGTACACTCATGACAGAAAGTGAAAGTCATTTATAAAGTTAAGGAAATTTATTTGATATAAAAAACTGTGTTAAAAACTAGCTTTTTAAATATTATTAGGATATTAGGCGTACAAATTCCCCTGAATTTATGCACCTAATATCATTTTAATATGGCCAAGGTTCACTAAAAATTTAAAGGGATTAACTTTTTCACTCTTAAACTTTTGAAGCTCTCTTTTATATTTGACATTAAACATTATATCGATCTTATTATCTTATTTCCTTCAAATAACATATTCTTGAATTTGTGATCTTGCCAAAGGGCTTCTTTTCTAAGAGCTTTGAGGAGTAGGAACTGGCTTTGATTTAATATTCGTGTTGCAACTTTTTTTTCGCCTATTCCTTATGTAAAATCGTCGGATAAACAGTTTTTGCAATTAACATTTTGCCCTAAAAACAATACCTCTTTTCGAGATATTTAATGAAAACAGAAAAAAAGCCGATTTTAAGTTATTTTGCAACCATAAACCATGACACGTATCTCCGACGAGGTGGACACTTTAAGATGTTATTCTACGTATTTTTCTTCAAATTATAAGCCAAGTATCGTATTGTTATAAAAGACCACCACTTTTCGCATTTTTTTGGCTCTGGCGCCCGGATTAATGTTGCATGTGTGCCTGAGTATCCAGAAATTTCGAGAATGTGACGACTTGCTACACAGACCATCTGAGAGTTGGACGTTTTGCTACATCGACATTTTGCTAATTAGGTACTGCTCATAAGAGGTTTCGCGCAATTGGACGTTTTGCTATTTAGACCTTCTGATCGTGAGGCAACCAAAGTAACATAATGAACACATCCACTCTCTCTCTATATATCCTTCTATAAGCTACCTGCAATTGAATACCACAGATTACTGGGACTACCCAGTAATCTACTAATAACTGATGCAAGCAACTTGTGAAGAACCTCGGAATAACTTAATGCTTGAATTTAAAATGTGATTTTATACCTAGCCACGTCTCACATTAACGTTAAATAAAGGAGGTGAATTTGTAACTTGAAGGTTGTGCCTATTATTGATAAGTTACATTATGCTAAAAACCTTCGTAGAAGAAGTATGATTAAAATGTTTCTATATACCTGTATGTACATTTCTGTATCCTCCTAAAAATGGCTTTTTCATTGGTGATGAAAATATTTCGACATTAATTTGTTTGAGTGTCCCACCAAAAGGAACCACAATACTCAAAACGTCGTTAAAAGGCAATTCTTTGTATAATTTATCTAAATCTAGTTTCTCGTGATTCTTCGTTAGTAATTCAACTTCAGCTATACCGTACTTATCATAATCAAGATCCATGAGAGCCATACGATCCTTTAGAGGATTCTCCCCTCTTAAAAACACTATATTATCTGGTTCAATTTTAAAAAGTTCACCCAAGTTTTTCTTTATCTCATGAATTTTCATGATTGATTGATATGAACGAGTGAATGTCGAACCCTGATTCCTGACTTTGAACTTTATTGCTATAAATGGCATAGCTTTCTTTTTTGGTATAATCGCGTGCAATAGCTCATGGACATAGGATTCTTTTGGTATTGCCGATAGAGAGAAATCTTCTGAATTTTTTGTAAAAACGTCCACGTTTAGATTGCCAAGAGGATCGGGCTTCAAGTCTGATAGTAGACTAGTATCTTTCAGAACGTTTCTGTTCTTTGTTAGTAAAAGATTGCTATTTGACACGCTTAATAATTTGGCTAGTTTACGTTTGACAAACTTAACAGGTGTTGTCGCTGGGAAGACTTTGTTGAATATTTCGCTTGGGTGTAAAGGAGCTCTGAAGTTAACAAGGATGTGGCTGACGGGGCATTTATACTCGTCGAGTTCTCTCGTGATCGGTGCCGTCTGAGACTTATTTTCGTCCAATGCTGGTGATTTTTTACGTTTATAAGGTGGCGCAGTAAGCAGCTTCTCTCGACCTAATTCACACTGACATGCGATCACTCCTCTTGAACGTCCAGGTTCAGGGGCTATACCCCTTAATTGATTTATCATAACAGTTTGATCTCTATTCATGTTTGTACAACAAATAACCACGACGTCACCAATAAAACTATTATTAAATAGAATTTTCTAAAAACTTGTACAAAAGAGTGGACATAACAAGTACCTACTGATGAAATGTCCTGTTAATGACCGTTGCTAGGTGACGATAGTGGTTGCTGGGTGACAACCAACAAGTCTGTATCTCCTTATATTTCGTAACACTGACCTCTATGCAATATACCTGTACAATTATATAATCAAAGTGTACAATAATACCATGTCTATCTATATAACCTACCTGTTACCCGCGACTTCGTACACTTAAAATACTTATTGACATTTGGAACACGTTTTTAAAGAAATTACATTTTAGAATTTTCACACCAGTCGTAGGCCTAACAGCCTAAGTACTCGCAGATGTTTAAAGGTTGTTTGTTTTATGAATTGGTACACTATTCGATATAGAAACAGCAAAAAAATAAACGCAGCGACAATAAACAAAGAGAGTTTCTGCAGTACCTAGATAATAAGGCAACATAGCTGTTCTTATGTTAACACCCGTTCTTAGCTGATTTCTGCTACCCAAAGAGTATACAAACACTTGCTGCTACCTATTAACTACATATTTGCCAAATACCAAGTTTTCATTTATAAAAAAATCAAAAGAGTGCCCAGAAAGAAACAATTGTCTTTTGACCTTAAGCCGTTTGTGTAAAAAGAAAACTCGGTATCCTATTTATACATTTTACATTGTAAACCAGAATAACTCAACCTTATTTCTCTAGTAACACAAAAACCAAAAACTTTTACATCATCCATTTAATAAAATAATAAACACAGAATCAAAATTATTAAAAAAAATGGATAACAGATAATATAGACCTGTATCGATCTAAAACCGCCTGTTTCCAAATGGTTGAGCCTTGTGAGAAGAAATGAGGCTATTAAAATAGGAAAACTGAAAAATAGGAAAAAATATTTAGAAAAAAGAGGGATGAAAAACATAGAAAATAAGAAACGTATCACATTTCACATTACATTTTTATTTAAGTACTAGGAGTTCCCGCGCGGCTTCGCTCGCGTGTACATATTTATATATTTCCCGCAGAACCCTAATTATTTTTCCAAAATAAAAGTAGCCTAAGTTACTCCTTATAACACCAGCTATCTGCCAGTGAAAATCAAAATATTCATTGAAGTCAAATTATGTCAAGGGCATTTTCAAAATTAATCTTTTTAGAAATTTTCAAAGGGAACAATTCCATCATACGTGATTTTTGCGTAACTAACCGTTTATAGTATGGGATTCAGGGTCCATTTTCACAATTAATTACTTGAGTCTGTGCGGAAAGAGAACCGGCGTGTAGTTTATGCTAACTAATAATATGATTTTGACATGGTAACTCAACTCAGACAACTGTCAAAAGTGTCAAATGTCGAACTTCTCGTCGTGTTGATATTGTCGTGTTGCTTTCTTGTGATTTTATTAATAAATCACGTCGAAAAGATGTAAAACAAATAAACAGGTATGTTTAACAGTTTTGTACAGTGTGTTTGTGTAACGGCTTGTATACCAGGAAAAAATGCGAAGGTGGAAAAAAAACCATTGGTCTTGATGGTTTTGACAAGTGTGCCGTCCGATCTAAAATTTGTCAATTTTATACTGTACGGAACGAGATACCAACTCTAAGTAAGCTGCATCGTGTTTTAAGGCTCTCTTCGTGAGATATTGAAAGAACTGGACTTTATTAATAAAATCACAAGAAATATTATTTTTGTCTTTTAATTTTTTGCATACCTTACACACATCAATAATTAAGTTCCTAATTATTACGGGGCAACACAGCGTCTTGACAGTAAGATTCTTATTTGCTACGCGTCATTTCATTTATTCACAAAACTTTTATATTTTCAATTTATTCATATTAACTATCAAGATTTTTACTGTCGAACTATAATGACGTAACACTGTTGTCAACATAACAAAAAAGGTAATTTAAAATCCTACGACGGCGACGGTTCTCTTTCCGCACAGACTCTATCAAGCTAATTTTCCGTGAGTAGCTTCATTTTGATGAAACGCCCAACTTTCTCTCTTATAAAAATTCTCGATTGTGGTAGCTAACACGTTTAGCAGGGATAAAATATGGCGATTTGACGATTCTCAAAAATGTATTACTAACTGTGGGTTTTTTTTTGTTAAATCTTAAGAAAATTATTACCATTATTGAAAAAACTATTTGTCCTACAAAATGTATGGTTTGATCAAAGAGTCCCCTCCTTCCAACGTGTATCGATAACGAGGTCAGCTGGTTTTTTTACTGTTGCTTAGTTAATATTTAGTACCTGGGAGACCGAGCTTGCTTTTTGTAAAATCGTTATTTTATTTTTGTAAAATTGCGTTTTTACAAGAAATGTAGTTGAACTTAAAATGCAAAACTGTATCTGTATACAAAATTTCATCAAAATGGTTGGAGCCGTTTACGAGATACTCGAAATATAAATACATACATAAATAAATACATACATACAAAAATGCCTCGTTTAAAGTAATGAGATATAATTTAACAGTTTATAATTTAACATTTCCTCGATAAATGGATTATCCAACACAAAAATATTTTTCAATTCGAACCAGAAGGTCCTGAGATTAATCACACAAACAAACTCCTAAGCTTTATAATATTAGTATAGATATAATAGCCCTTCTGGCATAGTTGTCGTTTTACTGTGGACTTAAAGTTGTGTAGACTTAACATTTGTATATTATCTGGAGTTTTTACTTAAAATCGTATTGAACTTGAAATTTCTTGTTAATTTTTTGGAGTTAAAGGCAGGTAGGTACAATAAGAATATTTTTATTAGGTGTGTTAAATGAATTTATATTACTTGTTTTAAGGTAAATTATGTTTTCATAGATATATTGATATGCCACCGTCGTTGTGATTGTTTTTTTTTATTAATTTCTACTAACATTACAAACATACACACAAATGTTTCCTCTGTATAATATTAGTTTAGATAGACTAATCTGGCCGTGTCAATATCGGTCAGTTCACGAACTTATCTAACTGTATTTGTAACGTTTGTCGCTCACTAATAATTTTATTACTAAAGTGAAATTAGGAAATTTTATTGTATTGCAATTTTACATAGAGACTGAGGGGAGGGAAGATACAGGCTGTTGCGTTACTTGTTTTGCTTTCATAAAGAACGAATTAAGCGCTTAGCTTTAAAATAAAACTCCTTTGAAGAATTTTATAAAAGATGCGAGTGCATTTAACGTATAAACAACTAATTTTCTGTTATAAACCAGTTTCTTTGTAACTTTATAATCTTTGTATTTCTAAAGCAATTAGTTTACCAGTGTTTATGTGCATCTAGTGGAATATTTCTAAGGAGCAATTTAGGTTGACGGAAGTAAAATATTTATTATTGATCAAGGATCAACTATAAGAGTAAGTAGGTGGTTGATAGTTAATAAAAATTGAGAAAACAATAAAATTACAGCGCAATAAAAGAGCGAATGTGCCGAGCATAGCTCACGTGATATTAAATTCCTCCGAAAACATAAAAATGATTTTCGATCGTAAAACTATAATTTACAGACGTAAAAATGCGCTGAGTTATATGTTACTCCTAGTCTAGAATGGGAGGTAGCAAATTGCATTTTTGTTCGTATGTGACGTCCGTAACTATGGTCTCCATAACTGTAACGTCCATTTATAGTTCTTACTAATATATAACCAAAGAGAAACCTAATGGCAGTAAAGCGAGCTTTCTGAAAATATACTTTATTGTGTTTAATTGACACCGATATTAACCCGTTTTTATAAGTTTTGACACTAATAGCAATCGAAAACCCCTCGCAATAAAAAAATTGTTATGCAGGTCTGGTCTATTTCATAAATCTTAAAGAACGTTGTGATGCAATCTCAGGTATGTAGGTTTCCTAAGAATTTTCTTTCCTTCACCGTTCAACCAAGCGACAATTACTTTAACTTCAAAAATTTTAATGTGCGCGATGGGTTATCCAAATTGAATCGAAGCCGTGAGACGTACGTAAACATTTGCGTCTCTCATAAAGCTCTGGTGACCCTAATTACTAGCCGAATAAGAAAACACTGCCGTGCCGCACCTCGTTTCTGCTGGTAAGTGGCTAAACGCATAGAAATATTTTTAGGAACAACGCTTTATATTCCTATTTTCCCTTTGTTAGCTAAAATTACTTACCTAGCATATCATGACAGAGATTTCAAATTCGCTAATGGTTTGATACGTCTTTCTCCTTCTCATAGTTGTACTTGAATTAATTCTTCAATTAAATATATTTTTCTGCGAGAAAGCACTTCCCTCGGGATCGGGATGTCAGAAAATAAGTCAACTTTAAAGCAACTGTATAGCACATTGAAACAAAACTGTGTACATATCTTGAATTATTTATGTAACTTTACCTAACATAAACGGAGAAAATGTATTAAGTACAATTACATTAATTATATAAACATTTATGAAACCAAGCTTTAATAGGCCATGGTGAACTATCATAATTCAATGCGTATTTAAAGTTTCACGTTAGAGAATTTCCCTTGACTGGGGCCAATCCTGGGCGTAGCAGTCAGGCTGTGGTGATTTTAAAAACAGGCTATCATAATTCAATGCGTATATAAAGTTACATCTCTGTACTGTTAAACAGTTCCCTCATCTGGAGCCAATCCTGGGTGCAGAAAGATAGATAAATTGTATTAAAAATAATGTATATTTTACACATTTTTTCAAATAATCTATTTCAGAAAGGGTGGCATCGTACCTACTTACTATACTAGCCGTACAAGTTATATCTATGGTCAGTACGATGTTATATAAACCATAAACTTAATATACTAACGTACTAAGTTTATGATAAAAACGTAAAGGATGAAATAAATCTTTTATCGATAACGTCACTGGAAAAAAAAATTAGTACCTCTATGAGTTGTAATTATGAGTTTTTATAGTATACGTTTGCGATTAAGGTCCCCCGTTTGTTTCTTTACATTTCTTTCCCCCCAGTCAGCCTCTTCGACAGTGGCGCTATCAGCAAATAAATGGATAATTAATTAGTCATTTCTTATCGTAGAAGACCCGTATGAAGGTGCTGTTCATGGTAAGGGCGAGACGGCTGTAGTGTAATGGCTGACGTGCGATACAGTGGTTGCGGGTTCGAACCACAACCTATACACATTCAAACCCACCCAGAACACTAGCGACGTATATCCAATTCTAACACAAGCATTTAGCTAGCTGGACGGGTTAACGGGTTACTGGTAAAGTGTGACCCAAGTACTAGTAGCCTTTTAAAGAAAAAAATGTTGTCTTAGCGATGTAATAACAAATTAATCAGGTTTAGCGTGAGACTTCAGAAGACCGATAAGCAAAACGGTATATCGCGCCGTGTAGTGTTTATATTGCAATAGGTTCACATTTAACCGTGCATATCAAGTGTCTAAACATCTCTCAATCAAAGCTTAGGGCTTGCATCAGCCTAGCTAGTATTATTGCGTTTGTTCGGGCTCGTGTGCCCTCTGTAAACACGTATTTTAATCAAGCCTGTTGCTTCGCATCCGTTTGCTGCGGCCACTCGGCGCTCGGCAAAGAAAAACTTTGCATGTGTTTTATTACGACGGATGCGGATTAGCCTCAGGGCTTAATTTCGATGTCGACCTGTCTAGCTTTAATTGTTTTATTCTATGACAGCAAAATATGAAACCAGATTTTAACCATAGATTTAAATTTCTTCGGGTTTTCGATGGGCACACAATATATGTTTGGGGTGCAAGGTTTCCGCGGTATTATTATTATTTCGTTCGTGGGAGAGCCATGCTCCGGCACGTATGAGCCGGCTCGACCGGAGTGATACCACGGCCTCACAAAAAACCGGCAAAGCAACGATTGCATTGCTTTTCGCCTCATGAGTAAGGTTACCGGAGGCCCTAACCCTTCCCTCTCATCCCCACACCCCTTTTCCCGCCCTTTCCAAACTTCCCCTAATCCCACCTTAAAGGGCGGCAACGCACTTGTGACTCTTGAGTTGCAGGTGCCCATGGGCGGCGGTAGTCAGTTACCATCAGGTGACCCGTCTGCTCGTTTGCCCCATATGCCAAAAAAAAAAAAATTAGAAGTTAAAGTTTTAAAGTATTTATTAAAAGTCACACAAAAAATGGCGTCTATCAAAGTTTAATGTCGACTCGTCATAAATGCCAGCCGAGTAAGCAATTTTGTAAAAAAACAAACTTAAAAAGAATCTTCATAAGTAATCTTTGAAACAAAGCCCTAATTGCAAAATTACTACAACATTACCACAAACTTGAAACATCAACAAAAAATTAACAAAGTTGCTGCAACTTTGTCATAAATTTATCTTATCATATTTGACGGGAAATTTCATTTGCAAACAAAAATCAAGACTTGCTATCTGAACTACCAGGTAACTAAAAACTAGCTCTTAAATAACAAAGTGTCTAAAGCAAAGCAATTAACTAAATTGATATTTATTTTATGTTCATACTCCTACTACTACTCCTGAGACAAATGGTAGTGACAGAAACGGACAGCTATAATCCCTCTACTATTTAACCTACCCTATAACCCCACACCTTGGAAAAATTATACAGTTAAGTTGCAATGGCCTTTCTTAATTTCTGGATCAAGAGGTTCAATAATGTCATGGTAATTAGTACGTTGTGTCGCAATGCACAAGTGGTGTTTGTAGGCTACGGTAACCGTTCCCATAAGCGTGATTGACTTCAGAGTGGTACAATGAAAACTCATAATATTAGTAGTTATTTGTGTATATTTTCTTTTTTATTATGTGCGTACTAAGTAGCCTTGTTGTTTTTAAAAGGAAGTTTGGAACGGTGAAAGAAAGAATCTTCTCAGTGTATCTGGTGCGTGTAGATTGCTAATCAGCGGTCATATTTTTTCAAAAGAAGGCGTTCTCTGGCAGTAAAAAACGAGATTTATAAATTTTTTTTTTAATTTTTAATTTTAAAACACTTCTTGCAGATACATTGCATGGGGCGGACTTAATTTTATGTTTTATAAAATAGTAATATTAATTTTTGTACATTATATTACTGTTTATGTTTTTGTTCTTAAAAAAGACAAAATATATCTTTACTTCTTTGACTTTATTATTTAAAATCAATTAATTAACAGACACAAATTGCAGATAGACTCAGAACAACCATCCGTGAAACCATGTTCGACCGAATAGACCTTACAACACTCAACGCGGTCTCAGTTCGCGAGATGAACAATTAAACAACTGAGACATTAGTGCATTTGATACGTGCAGCCCGAGCATTATGTCTCGCTAGATTACATTAGTTTCACATGATGATCTTATGGTAAGTTAAGATATATATTTTTATTCGTTTTATTTGTGACACTTCTTAAACACGCAATCTTGGCGATCCCACGATAATCGAGATGAACAATTTTATTGCGCTCTCGGGCAGGGATGTGGAGGGTGGCCCGCGGGAGGGGGCGCCAGTTCATTCGATTAAAGCCGGCTGTACACGGAAATTATCAAACGAAACGCACCGACAACTCAGCGGGCCGTGAGAGCCTGTACATTAATAGTTTTTGTTCCACAACTCGCTCGTTTTGTCGCAGAAAGGTAAAGTTTGGGCCACTCTTTTTCTTTTCTAAACCGTTTGTTTTCAGACACCTTTCATTTCGAAACACTCTTTTGGGTTCAATATTAAACTCGTTGCATCTACATAATGCATTCCTACAAGCGAGTTTCTTTTGTCATTTAGAAATGTAGAACCTTCAAAGAATAAGTTTCGTGGGACAAACGTGTATTGAAGTCGAGTGAATTTGAAATTATGGCCCGTGATTGCCGGTTTTTACCGATGAGAGTCCTTCCGGATTATTTCAAATGGCTATATTTTAACGAATAAATGTTCATTTTATGTATCAATCCACGTTGTTTAGCTACTTTTTACCATCGTTCTGCTGTTCACCGCCGTTGTTAGGCAAGTGTCCGTCACGTTTTAATACTACCGCAACATAACATGCGGTTCAGAAGAAAGTTGCCTCAACGTTTCATCAAATTGGGGCAAGACAAATCATGGCTTTAACAAGTGAACAAAGTACGCGCTTCATTAAAAAGGGTAATTCATAGTTTTTTATAGGGCCAGCAACGCGTGGGTAACCTTGTCAATGCAAACGCACAAAAGTTAGGATGACCATTAAAATTCGAAGGGACATAATGCTTGTTTGCCACATTAGGAGTATTAAAAAATTCAATGTTTTTCTACATGCCAAATAAAATAAAATAAAAAATCTACAAACAATACCATTTATTGGAAGCATAAAAATGATACAAACACGTAGTAGCTACATGCGTATGTCAAAATTCAAATGCAGTTTGTATTCAATGTTTGTTCAGATTTTCCAATCGCACCTCGCGTTAATTTGTTTGTACAAATGTTACCGCACCCGCAAACGATTCGATTAAAATTTAGCTCTATATTCAATCTAACTAACGGACAAATTGTTAACACGGACATGTAAAGTTAACACGAAACTAAACTGGTGAAAGCTATTAATTTATATTTCAGTTAAGCTAATATAACTGAATAGAGCACTAGTGCATAGGCCATCGATTTGAACGAATAGAGGCGCTTGGTATTCGTCACTTTATTGTAGATGGTGTATTGAGAATTCAATAGTTCGTAGTAAACACGAATGATGGCAACACTGAACCTGAAACATCAATAAGCTTAATTAGAGTTGATTAGGGTCGACCATGTGCTAATTATGTAGTCGCACAACACACTGTTACAAATCATGTGTTACAAATAGTGTGATTTTGAATTTGTGTATGTACGTTGTCTGTTCTGATTTTAGACACGTGCCGAAAGAGAATTATGAGTCACCCTTTCATTTTATTCCTTTTGCTTTCTTTTAAATCTGGGAAATTTTGAACACTGGAATTTTGAACACTTTTTAATTCGGAATCGATTGTCCTGTACTTAGTTATAATACATGTTGCCAACTCCGTTAAACATTTTCATATTATACTAGCTAAGTAGCTACCCGTGTTGCTGTGGCTAGGTAATTTGCAATTAAAAATAGAACTATACTATCTCTCAAGATGGACCGAACTGCACATATTGTACAAAATTTCATTAAAATCAGTTCCTTAGTTTAGGATTTCATTGCGAACAAACAACGTGACCCGAAATTTTTATAAGTATATACAGAGTGCTACAGAAAGGTGTGGTCAAATTTTAGGAGCGTTGTACATAGCTGACAAATAGTTGATTTAGCTTAAAGGAAAAGGATTTTGAAAAAAATATTTTTCTGAAAATGCACCTACAGGACAGGTGCATTTCTAAACAACACATTATGAATTTTCATCTCAATTTCAATGATTTTGTTTTTTTATGCAGACATCGGAAATAATTGTACAGTCCATCAACATCTTTGGTATTAAATA
This sequence comes from Callimorpha dominula, assembly GCA_949752705.1. Lineage (NCBI taxonomy): Eukaryota > Metazoa > Arthropoda > Insecta > Lepidoptera > Erebidae > Callimorpha > Callimorpha dominula. The sequence continues at coordinate 14,214,425 of OX457002.1, read as the reverse complement.
CGTATAGTTTCATTCATGTGAGCACTCCCTCACACGAAATGTAAGCTTCATCGGTCAATTTTCAAGTTTAAATTTTGAGCTTAAAATAAAATGTCTGTGTTAAAAATCACGAATTTTCATAAAAATGTTACCGCTTTACGTTATTCACTGGGTCTACTACACGACCCTAAAATATGACCACACCTTTCAGTAACACTCTGTTTAGAAGAATTCGGAATCGATTGTCATGTTATTGTGATAAATGTTGCCAACTGTGTTCAACATTTTTATATGATACTAGCGATCCGGCCACGCGTTGCTGTGGCTAGGTAATTTGCAATAAAAAAAACTATCCTTTCTCTCAAGTAGGACCAAACTGCACATATTGTGCAAAATTTAATTAAAATCGGTTCATTAGTTTAGGAGGAGTTCATCGCGAACCAACCACGTGACACGAAATTTTTACATGTATAGAAGAGTACGTGTAAGCAAACTTTGACAAAACCTCACCTTGAGGTGTACACGATAACTACGTAATAAAAAGGGTCGATTGTCCCTACTTAGTAATGCATTAATGAGCCGTGAACAAAAACACAACTTGCAAGTATTCTGAATATATTAAAACCTATATAGTTGCAATTTTATATTTGTATGTTTTACGTAAGTACTTACCCTATACGTTGGCAATTGAAAGCATCAATCGGACTATCATTAGCAGGTATTTAGCCTTTCCCCGACTGCGGTTATCAGTCAATTTACCGAGTGCATTTCCATCTGTGTCCACTCACCGATCCAAATATTCCTATTAATAATTTATGAAATTAATACGTTTGGCAAAAACAACGTCGTTATGTCCGGAGCGTGGTAGTACCGATGTGATGCGCGCACATGCATGTCTTTTATTCAATTATTGGGCCAGTGATTAGCATCGAGCCGGCTACGTAATTATTTATTCTAAAGCAAGTAATAATCATACAGCAATAACCAGGAGTAAAGCTCACTGTGTATGTGCAACTAGTACGAGTTTTTACGCAGTCCAACATCAAGCTTCGAAAAATTCATCTCGTATTAAAACGTATTGTAATGTGTGTGTTTGTTTTGCAGCGCTACGGTGACAAAAAAGTATTTGGCCTAGTGGCAAAGTGTCTGGCACTCTTTCTCCTACAAAAGTATAGATTGTTTGGCTCAATCTTCGTGTGTCAACGGTTCTATTGCTTCTCAGATATTAGTGAAAACTTCTGAGAAAAAATGTGCATTGCAATACCTCTTTCAGTTTACTTTAGGTTCTAAAATTTTTTTTTTATTAAAAACCTTTTACCTGTTCATTCAAGTTGATGGCAAATCTGATGCCTTATCGCGCGTTATCTCAGATAATGAAGACTTCTAATTTCATTAAAAACCAAATCAGAATCATAAAAAAAAGACATTTGGTTTGCAATACCTTTCCTTAAGTTTGACTTAGATTCTAAATTTTTTTTTTTTTTATTAAAGTCCTTTTGACCTGTCCACCTGGGCTTATGTTTTGATCGCAAATCTAATCCTTATCTCGATAAAATATCACAAATATGCCTCACAATCTCGCACATGTTTATGAATTAAACATGCTCAATTACGCAGCTTTAAAACTTTGTGTTCTGGAACCCAAACAAGCATAATATGATTCATTTCTAAATATCATACATAGAAAAACTTAGATGCCTGTAAATAGACATATTTCTGTTACCAAACATTTAAACTAAACGAGAATCGAATCAGTGATTCTTGACGTAGAGCAGGGGTCGTCTCTCACTTCTAGGCAGGTAGTTCATAAAAATGGAGCAAACTTCATACTTTACGTGTGATGCTATTAAATTATACTTACGTTCATGTACGTCTGATTCACGCGAGTTAGTGTAGTCATATCTCGCGCTAGTTCATCACATATGCATATTATGACATAAGTAGACGGTTTTATTGCGATCCGGACAGACGTGGCCAAGGATTGGGCCCCACACGTCTGCGATATTATACGCCTAGAGTACTTTAATATAACCACCTTTATGACACATTCGTACAGCAACTGACTGTCGTTAATTTTGCATTTAGCATGCGGAAATGAAAATAGGAAAGAATATTTTTATGTCTTCCGTTAGTCTGCTTATGGCGTATAGGTATGTGGATGTACCTTAATAGTTACACTATCCTTTTAGATTCACTTATTGTATGTTGTTGTATTGAAACAAACCTTTTTTTAATAAGTTGCTAAGCAAACACACGTCTTGCGTCGATTAGTCGTAAATTATAAACGGTTACAGCTGGCTATAAACAATCGGAACATTCTTCCTATTAGGACTCTTGGTAACCCACTAATCACATGAAAACAGCTCTATACTCAGTAGAGGTCCTTTGCCCGTTAGTCCGTTCTTAACTTCTTGAGATTAAATGTATTTGATATATCAAAAGAAAGAAAGGAAATTCCACATTCTAATGACGAGATTGCAAGAAAGGTATTATTGGCCCGAGAATATCTAAAAAGAAACATAAACCAATCGAATAAATTATTTAAAGGCACTTCTTCATGAGAATGCAAGGTCATCGTGTAGAATCCAAAATAAGAATGAAAATTTATTAAGATTTATTCCTAAACCTCACACTTTTATATGATTGTCGCATATAAAATATACACATACTAATATACTAAATGCAAGAGATACATTATATATTATTATGTCTGCCGTAAGCCTATATGCCAACTGTCTCATCATTTGAAATAGGTTGGTATATTCCTAATTATAATTCAATGTAAATTTATCAAGCTTTAATTTTAAAGATAAAGGTATGTTATTTCTTACATATGTATGTAAATACGGTTAGCATTTGTAAAGATTAAGTGGTCACCTTGCCAAGTCAACGTCGCAACGTCGAATTTTGTCGCTTCAATCGCCACAAGAAAATTTACATAATGCTTTAGATGACCATATCAAATACACAAAACAATTGGAAAATATACATACAACAGAATAACATTGTAAAAAATAGTTATTAATATAGATTTGCGTAAGTTGTCGAAAATATATGCAACAGAATAACGTTATAGGAAGTAGTTATTACCTACCACCTTATACCTACAGATTTGCGTAAACTATAAATATTTTGCCTTAAACACAAAATCTAACATCAAAATGTATGAATATGTTCTGATAAGAGTACAACTTACGAGTATGTTGATCCGATTGCGTAATTCATTTCATTCACAAAAGAAATTCCTGATAAAGAGAGTCTATTAAAATTTTGACACAATGAACGCGTTGGTTGGTCGTGGAACAAGAAATTAGCTGCCAATTGCATCGAACACACTATTATAAGTTGGGTCATTGTTTTACTGTTTTTAGAACTCGTTTGAAGTTATATTAACTTGCATATATTTACGGTACCGTTAGTCCCCCTGTACAGTTGTGAAATATTCACAGTACACAAAAACGGTTTATTTATACGAATGTTTCGAAAAGTTCGTTCAAAAGTCCCGTTTATTGTGTACGTCGTCAACAGCAAAGAAGTTTTGACATACTAATACGTCGATACATAGAAAACCTGTAGTAAAACGTGTTTACTGTTTATGTTTTGAATTAAAACTAGTGTATCGCAATACCGCAATAACAACAGTCTCTGTCTGTTTACAGAGGCAACGGAGCTAACAAACATATTAGTATACGTGTATAATGCCTCATCAAACTGTCCCAGGGCCGTGCGTGATTGTGCGGGCGTCCTCGGGATCTGGCCTGTCCACTGCTCAGCGTCATGGTGCCGTTGCATAACGATGGGCTGTATAAAAACTTTCATCATTTTATTTATTCATATCCTACAAACTGTTATGCGTTTTGTAATGTTTATTATAGATTTCGTTCACTTTAATGGGTTTAGTATCACCTGTGTTTGTTCACATTAACTGTTCTATTTAATGTTGGAATTCCCTAGATTTCCTTCTTTAAGTTATGCTAATTACTACATGCTACTAATACATAAGCGACCCTTTGTCCTCTATTCAGCATCTCAAATGTAAATGACGACAAAATCTATCATCGATGGATGGTGCTTCAGTTTCAAATTAATTTAAATTAAGCAGAAAAAAAACTTCCATGTAAAACTTTCATGTAGGTACGTGTCTTCGGCCATATATTTGTGTTGTGTTTTGTAAGTCATCGCTTTAAGTAAAAAATATCAGTTTAAACAGTTTCTTTTAAACCAGTAAAATCGATTTCTAGTACGTATTTATGACCTAGCGTTGCCATACGGCAACAGTCCAAAGCTCAAAATTAGGAATAAAATTTTATTTTTATATTTGGTGTTATTTGAACGACATCGACGTGAACCCACTCCTAACACAAGCATTTAGCTTACCTGGAGGGGTTAACAAGAATACTAGTAATGTGTGACCCACGTTGCTAGTATTTTTTATTTCTAAAAAAAAAAAAACGGAAAAAATATACTTCGATTACTCAGGCTCTAATGGGTTAAGGAAGTGCTAATACGCTGAGGTCAACATACCTATCTACACGTTCCTCGATGTATAGACTTTTTGCAAGTTGTTTTCGCTACTAAATAAATTTCACCTTTGTAAATGTTATGCATTTATTAGCATAATTAATTCTATTTTAAAACTCGACCGAATTATAATTGGGTCATTGATCTCGTGTCTGATCTTTCCGTCGTGCTGGCCAAAAGAAATTTTACTGCAGTGTTTTTTTTGTCGTATCAGATTTATGTTCATATTAGTTTTGCCATAAATACAGATTACATTTCCAATAATAACTGTCAAATCAAAATTATTTATTGCTTTATTTCACCAGTTAGATTATACAACAGAACCGTATCATTTACTATACGACTAATCGAAGTACACAATATAGTGTTTAGGAAATTAAATAAAAAAATATTTATTTTATTGATTTAACTTAACATTATGGTATGGACGTGTTCATCCATAGGACGAGCAATGCTTCTCTCTCTCAGTTACTAGACAGAACCTTCGCTTGAATAGTAAATCATATTTTTTCTAAATATTTTTAATAAGTATTATAATTTAAATTGTTAATAATAATGGTATTCTTTGAAATTTGCACAGCACAATAGCAGTGTAAAGACGCATTTCCTGACCCTTAATGTGACTAGCTGAAGGGACTAATTCAAATTGCGAAATATTGTTAAATTTACGTACATACATATCGACAAAACTCTGAGTGTCGGCTTTATTGGGCCGTGAAATGTTAGTTGTTTAGATAAACAACTAACATTTCACGGCCCTTAATTTACGAAGAAGACTATATTTGAATATCAGGAAATCCAGTTAAATAGGTAATCGACAAAAGTGGTTCTATATCTATGAATGTCGGTAACTACGAACGAACATAAAAATACACGTGTTTACCGACCCCGCAGGCCAATATCCAACGGACTGATTGCTTCTTTACTGTTACACGATAAAATTTTTATTAGATGCTCATAAAATGTACTCTGACGACTCGCGGGACCCAGTAGCCAATATATTTGAAACTACCCTGTAACCAACCTTTATAAAACTTAAGACTTTAAATATCAGTGGAGTTGAACAACAGTGGAGTTTCCTTATTTTCAATATCGGCTGCAATTTTTATATCAAATAATATTTATATAGTTAATAATGCTTAACGCTACAGTAGGTATGTAGGTACTAGTGATTTAACGAATATTCGCATTCGCATTCGCAAAAGAGATGCGAATGTTTGTGCGAATGTCTCTGATAAACGAAAATAAATTATTTATTTGTGGTAATTCATCTGCTAACGTTAATATTTTTTTAGTTATATTATAATAAATAATAATAAAACGGTCTTGAGAAGATTTACACAATTGAAAACACTTTCTTTTCTTCTTTCTTCTTTTGTTACTTTCATTAAAATATTAACGAAACTAAAAAATAATTATAATACATAATAATATCTTTATAGAAAAAGACTTGAAAGGCCTAATAAAATAATAATATCTAATAAGCCTAATGTATATGTATATACACTCAAGGCACATTTAACCGGCCGCTTATTAAATGTTGATTCCTTCAAAACTCCTTTATAATTTAATTGTTTTTGATACAATGCTAAAAGTGAACCCTTTACATACATAATCGAACAGGAGTCTGATTTAGAGTTTCCTTCCTTTTATTTTTATGGTATAGGGGGTAAACGAGCAGACGGGTCATCTGATGGTAAATGACTACCGCCGCCCATGGGCACCTGTAACTCAAGAGTCACAAGTGCGTTGCTGCCCTTTAAAGTGGGAGTAGGGGAAGAGGGGGATAGGGGGGAAGACGGGAGAAAGAGATTAGAGGGGGAGAGGTTAAGGACAGGAATAGGAATCCTAAAACCAACAATAACTAAAATATTGATCTTAAAGAAAATCTGCATTTTAATTGTCACATTAATAATCGATATTTGATCTCCTGGCATCAATTAGTACTTGTAATCGATTTGGAAGCCCGTACAATATGTGTTGAATTTCCGTTTGCTAGTGCCAGTATCCTAGTTTCTCCGGCTCTGCCTAGTGGCATTTTGTTAATACAAAGAAAACTACGATACCCCAAACATTCATCAATGAAAAAAAAAAACGGAAAAGTGCGAGTCTGACTCGCGCACTGACGGTTTCGTAAGCAAACAAACTTGTATGCGTCCATCTCGGAAATCAATTCTCAAAGACTTTTGCCTGTCTTTTTCCAAAAGACAAACTTAACTTTGCGGTTGCGAAGTACCCTATAAGTTTTCGACTCAAAACCTATAGGGTACTTCCGGTTGACCTAAAATTGTTAATTTTGTTAAAAAGCAAGGTCTTACAGCACGAGTAAAGGAAAAATAACAAAAAATAACAAAAGTTGAAAATTAAGTTACTTTTTGGTACTTACAAGTTTTCAATCAATCAGGACCTTGTTTTCTATACTAGGTGTATAGGGATTATAGACCTCAGTATCTGGTATAAATTTCAACTTGCTAGGTCCACCCGTTGCTCAGAAAATCGGTGGTGACACACGGACAGACAGACGGACAAGAGAGTGATCTTATAAGGGTTACTTTTTACGTTTTGAGGTACGGAACCCTAATTAAATCAAAACATTACAAAACAAATTTACTGTTACGCACAACAGACAGACAGTGAGGATCTTAAACTTCAACTAAACAGATTAATGTGAGACAAAACGTCAAAAAATAAATAAAATACGGGTATGTTTATTGCAGAACTACCCAGTATATTATAGTATATTAGTTGGTCTGTACTTACTGTATTGTAAAAAACTTCATTTTAAATAGAGATATAAAAATTAATCCAGTCAATTAAGCAAAAAAAAAGAGTCAACCTCCGAATAAGAGATAATAAGCTTTAAACTCGTATAAACTGTTATTTTGACATTCTAAATGTTGTCTCAAAAGTCTCATAAAACTCCTGTCCATGTCGTCAGATATTCAAGATCATTCAATTTATTAAAAAAAGGTATAAAATTTTATCCAAATCGATAGAGCCGTTTTCGATAAACGCAAAATAAATTTAAATACAGGATTTGCTAAAATATATTATAGTGATTAAGTAGCTTTATATGAGGTTTTATTCACCGATACTCCCGGTTGGCCTTGCATTATGGTTTTTCGCGCTCTTTTGCAAAAATGGTTAGAGGCATTAATACAAATTATAGAGAATTTTATGCTCTACAGTTTTAAAACAGATTTCAACATCTTTTAAGCCATAGAAAACAAAATATTTACAAAAACCCATTTTATGACCGTTGACTTTGAACCCGCACATGAAATTTTATAAGACTTGAGACAACATTTAGAAAGCCAAAATAATGTTTATTTGAGTTTTCAGCTTCTTATCTCTCATTTCTAGATAAATTTGATTATTGAACCATTCACTGTGGACGATTCACGCTCCACTTCTTTGTGTGGGACAAAGACGTGCTGCGTACTGCGAATATTGAGCTCGTTACTTATATACATTTTTACTACCAATTAAACATAATGGAATATAACCTTAAAAACCAACTGAAGTGTGTAAAGCAGTCTAGCGTTGCTAAAACTTCTTTCAGTGTTACACTTGTTGGTAGTTTGTGGAGTAACCACATATTCTCAGGTTATTTTCTCTCTAACCATCCATAACAGTCGTCAGTAAAGTCACCATCATTGAAAAAAAAATTCTACATCACATCTTTTAAAAAAAATTAAAATTTGTTTCTCGGATCCATAAAAGGCAATGCAAAATGGCAAACCATTCATACATTTTGATTGCTCTTTAGTTGAAAAGTCAATATTCGCATTCGCAAATATTAGAACTAAATATTCGCATTCGCGATTGTGAAAAATCGACATTCGTTACATCACTAGTAGGTACTAGTTACAAACACAGAAAATTATTTTTTAGATGTATGTATATATTCCATAGAAACACTTTTTATTGCACCTTTCGATTGTAGGTAGAGTTTCGTAGTAATTTGTAAAATATTTTTCTACAATTCACTTAATTTCTTAGGCTTTGTATAGGTAGGTACACATTAGGTAATTTTTATAAAAAAAATATGAAAAGATATACACGGCCGACTGAGCGAATCGTCGAACCGTTCAAATCGTTTAGTAAACACCGAATAGGTGGTGTACAAGAGTGGTACAACGATTTTAATCGAATGGAAACGGAACAAAGTGAAAATGTACACCTCAATTATTCCAACAGTTGGATGTGGACAAATATCCATAGGACCACGTGGTCACCGGGAACTGCGCAATATAAACACAATTTTGGTACAAAGAGTAATATTTATTTTGTCGTGTAAAGTTTGTATTATTCTATTTTGTGTCCTGATTATATCTACCTACTTAAGTGTGTACTTTTAATACCACAGTATCGATTCTAAAGCTTTGTTCATAGGGTTCCAATAAGCATGCAACTTCGTTTTTAAGATGAAACAAATTCAAAAAGATAGAAACAAGATAACAAAAAGAATATCCATTTGGATATTTAATAATAATCAGTCGGCGGCATATATTACCTAGTAGTTCCAATCCAAGTTAATACTAAGCGAAGGTACATAATAGGTCATGTAACTTTTAACTTGAGAACTAATCATGTTTATTACCTCTGCAACTAGATTTTTATTTATTTTACTTCTCTAACGCAGAATTGATTAGAATGAATCTAAATCTCTACAAGTCGAATGTAACCTTATTACAAAACCCGCCTTAGTGGAAACCCTTCATAAGTCGAAAACTCTATAACTATTGTTTTTGGCGTGTACCTTGAAGTTCGACTTACAGAGGTTCTCCTGTACTCACCCAATTACAAAATTTAACCCAGATTCATAGTTGGCCATGAAAAATACAGTTTGTTGATTTAAATGAAACTGCAAATTAAATAAAGCAATTATGATTTTTATTTACATACATTATACACTCGTGAATCGTGAATAGGGTAGCAACTAATTGTAATGTTGGTATTAGATAAATTCCGAAATTAGATAAATATTGCCGTGAGCGATAAGACCGCCAATTGATATGCCTGAATGTTTGTATTGTTTTTTTTATTGTATCTTACATTCAAGGTGTACAATAAAGAGATAAATAAATAAATAAATAGATAAAGATCGGTGTGATAGAATGGTATGACTAAGACTAAAAAGGGTTATCTACCCAAATATAATATAAAGCCTTTGCATCTTGAATAGATGAAACAAACAGAGCGTCCCTACGGCAGGCTTTAGAATGACTGTACAGTCCAAATAAGGTAGATCCTTATTTTGTCGTCCCTGAGTAATAAGCGTTAGTTATAATTTAATGATGTCAAGTAAAGATAAATTCACATCCACCACACAGCCGAGGTAGGCATAGGGCAGATATTTATTTGAAACATAAGTCTCAAGCAGACCGTCGTTCGACTCAACTTGACAACATTTTCCTATTATGTATTTAATTATGAACGGCAGTAGCGTAATATATCGACTTGCATATTCGAACCTCACCCAGTGCTCTTCCGACGTTGCTCCATTAACACAATAATTCAGCTTACTTTGAGAGGTTGACAAAAATACTAGTAATGTGTGACCCGTTCAGCTTAGCTTGAAAGGTGTAATCGCACTAGATTAGCGAGGCAGCGCATCGCGCTAATCCTGTTGACTCCGAAATAATTTTTTGACGTGCCACGCCGCACCGCACCTGTACGGAGCGTCGCGTTAGTCTGCAGACTGCGCTCCCTGACAAAGCACACGTATCCTATTTATTGCAATTGACGATCAAAGTCCGAGAACAATAAAGATGTTAGTATAGTTAGTAATTATCGAGATTTGTCCAATCTATAAGGTAAATTTATCAAGGAAAGAAAAATATACATACATGAAATAAATGTATTTTTGTATTTTTAATGTATTTACGCAATGTATTTTTACTATCTATTTCATTAAAGAAATGGTAACTAAATCCTTATCACTACCGCTCATTTTTCTACGCAATTCTCACACAAATGGGCATAGAAATGAGGCAAGGCGCGGCTATGTGACGTGCAGCTTCTTCGCACACTTTGAAGACCAAAAATAACGCGCAAGAGAAGATAGTCCTTAGGATATCTTCCTTAATATTTTTCCTAGTATTTAATCAAAACGTAAAAGTAATATATTATAAAACTAGCTGTGCCCGCGACTTCGTTCGCGTTTTTTTCGGAAAACAGGAATTTTTCGCTTATTGCATAGTACCTTTTTCTCCAGGCAGTGTTTCTGATACTGTATTGGCGGTGAAACAACCTGGAGCGTACAAAAAAGGGTTGTTTCGGTTGCTTACACGTGAAATAACGACATAATTTGGCCGTGGTAACATTACTCATTTGTGTGGAAGCTCACCTCACCGGGCTATCGGTGAGACCGTATATCAGGCTTTAACCAACAAACCACACGGTGTGCCTCACAGCACCGTTTATGAGTTGACCGTCTTTAGGGCGACGTTTTGCCTCCAATGATCCACCCAGCGCTGGCTCGCAGACGGCAACTGGGCGATGTCCAGACACCCTCTTCACGGGAGACTCTGCTTCGGGTGAAGAACATAAAACTCGTCTCATACACCCACGGCCACTCTTAGCGTACGCACGAGAGCGCGAGTGAAAAGGTTCCACCTGGAAGTTTTTCTACCGAATCCACACCGTCACCTCTTTTTTGCGCGAGGAAAACTCTTAAATGTAATTTTTTTGTCGATAAAGTCTGCCATGCATTTAGTGTAGTAAAATACTGTAATACTAGAAAAGTGTTAAGTTAAACTAACAACTAAGTCATAGATGCTTTAAATAAATATTCTTTTCTATTCTAATAAAATAATCATGTTGACGGGAATCAATGCGATCACGTATTTAAAAGGTATGACATACCTTTATTTTGTCGTGGTCGTGGCCGTGATCACAGGCCTGTACCTATAATAGTTTTATATTAGTGATCGCGTGAATTCCCGTCAACATAATTATATTATCATGGAACGCAAAAGTTTAAAAGTTTGGATCTTCTTTTTCTATAACTCTATTTATAAATATATGTATATTTACTGCACTGGCCTGATGATCCAGTGGTTAGTGATCCTGACTGCTGAGCCATTGGTCGTGGGTTTGATTTCCACCCAGGACGAATTATTCTCTGTCTGGGTGTAATTTATTTATAATAATATGTACTTATGTATTTAGAAATATATAAGTATGTTTATCAGCAGACTGGTTACCATAGTACAGGCTCTGCCTAGTTTAGGATTAGACGGCCGTGTATGAGGTGTGTGAAGTTGTTATTATTAGTAATGGCCTGAAACATATTTATGAATTTAATGGCTGCAAGAGGCAAAATAGCTCGTTGGCATAGTCAAGAACCAGCTATTTTTTTTCATCATCAGCTCGGCTACATGATGTGATGATTTCTAAACGCAAATACCTGATAAAGTAATGAAAAGTAAACAGAAACACTATTCGTTTCTACAATTTTAGAGGTTTTCTCTCAATTCCATCATCAGATCCTGACTTCCTTGACATGGGACCACCCTTGAGGTATACCCTATCGAACAAAAAAGAATAATCAAAATCGGTTCATAAATAACGGAGAGGGCTGAACATACATAAAAAAAAAGAAATATGTATATAAACGGTCGAATTGAGAACATCCCTTTTTTTGTCGGTTAAAAACGATACCTAATTTTAAAAAGTAAATTACTTTATACATTAAAAAAAGTGCAAAAAAAGAAAAGAGTGGCAAACAGGGATTCGATCCGGAACCCAACTTAGTAGAATTTGTACTCTACAACAGATAAGCTAAACGCTCGCTGTAATTTACTCCGAAATAAGTAAATATATTCTACTAACGTTACAATGTTATTACAGTTTTCATTGATGTTCCTGTGGGAACCAAAGTTTAATCCGGAATAAAAAGTACCCTATAACCTGCGCAGGCACTCAAACTATTATCATACTAAGTTTCAAGCATCTCCCTTCAGTAACTTCTGAGTTTATCGTGAACATACAAACAGACAGACAGAAAGACAGACAGACAGACAGACAGACAAAAATTGTTTGAACCGCATATTCGGCATCAGTCAAAAATCGACTGAGGGGTATTAAGATATCGATTATCTTAATACCCCTCAGTCGATTTTTTTTAAATATATTCAATGTACAGAATTCATCCCGCTACAGATTTATTATAAGTATAGATAAATATGGTATATTTTTTGCAGTAGGTACCTACTCGATCTTCTAATGTTGCATATTTAACCGTTAAGTTACGAGTGTTGAACAATCGATATTTTGAACTAATCTAAATATTCCGCTTAACGCCGCAACTCTTCTAGCCCGTGCTCGAGGGCATTTACACTTTTCTTACCGGTTTATCAGCCGTTTTGTAGAATTTTTCTCTATTCTATCGTTATATTAGAAGTAGATAGTTTTCCGCCTGAGTACCTCTGCAGCACAAATACCGTTGTTGATCAATGGCAACACTTTAAAACGATTCTATTTAATCCTAATTTAAGATCTACATAAGATTAAAATAATAAACGTCAATTTAATAATTCAATAATTACGAACTTGGGACGGCCTATCCTATATCCTAATGATAAAAATCGTAAAACTTTTAGTAAAAATCTGCAAGTATAATCTATATGTATAAACCTGTTGTGGAAAAGCACTTTTATGCTGGGTTGACTATTGTAACTTACAGAAAGAAACGGTCGCAATTAAATCACAAGGCCGTTGCAATTGAAAAGTTAATGGATTTCTAATAGAATTTTTTATACTGCGTCGCGAGCAAGGAATAATAATTCTGCCTTCAGGCTAGTCTTAAATTACAAGTTTATGTATCATGAAGTTTATTTAACAGAAAATACAGTATTTTTGTTTGTATGTATATGACATTTTTTTAAGTGCAAAAGTCCAGTTTTCGTCTCGTTTATCAAACCCTAAACATCGTTTAGGTCTTATAGTACCTAGTTGGCGAGACAATTTTTACCAGCGAGTACGGTGCGTTTATACATGGGGCACCCAGTTCATAGTATGGTAAACTTTCCTAGTATTGGCCTCTGCCTTGTATCGGCCGTTTATAAGTTTTTTACATTGATAAATAAGCACAATTACTTTAGGAACCTTATTATCTTACGAAATTACACCTTGTTTCATTGGGAAAGAGACTATGCATTATGGCCGTTGTCGAAGGTCTCTCGGCCGCTAAGTGACAAATTATTGTTCGTCGACCTGTGAGGAAATCTTGAATTTGGCGATATAATATCTTATGATTCGGGCTCGAGTTCACAGAATCAGCTGTAGCCGGAGTTAAGATTTTTACAAATAATGGTAATGAATATTTACATCGTTAATTTATTTAAGCAACTTACATTCGACCAGCCTGTTGGTCTCTAGTGGTTTGTGATCCTGACTGCTGCTACTGCCAGAGGTCATAGGTTGAGTTATGAGCATGATCATTTGTTCTGTGTCTGGGTGTAATTCAACTAAAATATATATGTATTTAGAAATATATAAGTAAGTTTATCAGCAGATAATGAATATATTGAATAGTTATATTGTAGAAAAAGTCAAAATTGGCCTAGGGGTCCATATAATACAGAAACATAGCTACTAACTATAGCTAACTTCGGTAGTGCCGCAGGTGATGAAAGTAGTTTAAAATTAGTATCGAGTATAATTTTGAGCGTGTCTGACAACAGGGACACTTCAACATCTATTTTAGAGGAACCTGATTCGTCCTTACAAAACCCAAGTAGGTTTACTACAGCTAAAAATGAAAACTATAACAAATTCGACAATCAAAACATGGTTAGATCGAGCACTCCAGCAGTAGCTGTAAATGCTCAAACACATTAGAAAACTTACTTAGATTTACTTAGACTTAGATTTTTCTCTAACAGCGTCGCCATCGACCAGGAGAATTAGGCTACCTAATTCAGCTACAGCAGAAGTATCGCCAATTTGTTCGCAACCAGCTTCAAAGGTCTCCACTCCAACTGCGAGGAATAAAGGAGCACCAGTATTCAAGAACCATTTATTTGCATATTTTTTTAGATTTTAGTACCAAAATAAAAAGAGAAGAAGAAACGACTATTTACTAACAAACGGAGACTGTTTCTTAAAGAAAAAAAACGAAATTAAGAAAATTTTTAAACAACGTGGAGTAAGGAAAAGATATTTGAAATGAATAAGTCAGAGCAGGCTTAAAAAAAAACATTGGTTGTGATAAATGCCAGAAGTGGTTTCATTTAAAGTCTACTGCGAAGAGAGGAAGAGAGGAAATACGATGGTGTTGCTAAAGGTGATTTAATTTGATATTACTGTTTGGTGCAACGACATAATATAGATCAATTTGTATCTTCTGTTTATGAAGCAAAAACTAAGTGAATTTACAGTACTTATTTAATTTGAAGCGCCTAGAGATTCCTTTAACCTGATCCAGAGATATAAATAGGCTTAACTTAATAAAATATATGGTTCAATTAAAATATGTCGTTGGCTTTGATTATATATATGTCGTCGTTGGTATACAATAAAGATTATCCTATTCTATTCTGAAATAAATGTTTTTATTATTGTAACTAGCAGAGGTTGTTTTATGCGCCATTTGGTTTATTAAGGAGGAAGAACTGATCTTATGATTGAAGTCGGTGATACTTTTTTAAATAGTCAATTAATTAATAAGCATCACATTTTTGTGTTTATAAAGAAGCCCTAGGTCTCCACACGCCAACGTGCTTTATTACCCTAACTCATTAATTTACTTTTCGCATGACTCGATGATGCTTTTTAACTGATCTGTTTTCCTAAACTCTCGATAGTTTTCCTAATAAATTAGATTCGTTGTGTATGGAACTAAATACATCAGAACGTTCACGTTACAAAGTTTCTTGTGCTCTGACATACTCGTACCTTTATTGTATTTGATGAGATGGAAATACCTACAATGACTTGAAGTGGATTTCACCAGTTAATTCATTACACTCTTACAATAAATTGTAACCACCATCTTACATATCATAATATAATCATATCCTTTTTTTCATTTTGGATAGCTGACCGACTTAATGTATGGTACAGCCCTACAGTTAATTAAGTGTATGTAGGCATTGTTTTGTAACTTCTAAAGTTTTGATGTTCTTGATACTTTTATGTAATAGAGAGTAATAAACGGGGTTTCGTCAGTAATGAACGTGTTTACATTTGCTCCCTAACGACCACATCATAATATTTTGTTATCAAACAAAACATTTTTAAACCGACCAGTCCTTATCCCTGACGCATAAAAAACTCAATAAAATAATATAAAGCAATGCACCGCGGCGTTTGGCCTCCGCAGCTACGTTTGAGTCGGGTCCTATAAAATACAAATAGGTTCGATTGAAATGCAAGACGAACTGGGCTGTTTACTTGCTGCCGGTGCCGATATCGAAGGCAACGATAACTAAGATTGCTTTTTTCAGTTTCCAATCACTTGTAAATTATCATGGAGTACTTATATTAAAACTTCTAGTGCTTGTTTACTAGTTGTTTTTGTTTCTATATAAAGAAATTATTAACACTCTTATATTATTATTAGTTTCACTTGTGACTGACTATAACAAAGTAATCAAATCTTCAAAGTCAATTTAACCTATATAGTTTCGTATTGTACCTTTTAAATATTATCGCGATTAAGTCCCGAATTACACATCTAATATAAAGGGTCTTTCAAATAGAGCGGGTCGATGTTAATAATCTGTGGCGGCCATTTTGTTTCGGCGGCACCTGTCAAATCTGTTTTTTTTTATTCAGTCACTGATGCCAAATCACCATGGCAAGTTACACGGTTGAGCAGCATATGCAAATGATAAAACTTTATTATCAAAATGAGTGTTCTTTAGTGCAAAGTTTGCGCGCATTGCGCCCATTTTACGGCAGACGCGATGGCCCTTCAAAGTCTACTATCCAACGATTGGTGACCAAATTTGAGACGACCGGTTCGGTAAACAACCAACTAACACCATTACGTCAACAGAACGCCAGATCGGCCAAGAACATCGCCGCTGTACGTGAGAGTGTTCAGGAGACTCAGGAGGCAGTCGATTTTTCGCCGTGCACAAGAACTCGGCCTTTCGCAGACTTCAACTTGGAGAATTTTGCGTCGGGTCTTGGGCCTGCATCCGTACAAGATCCAACTGACTCAAGAGCTCAAAGTTAATGACCATAGACAGCGCCGTGTGTTCATTGAATGGGCTTCGAAACGCTTGGAAGAGGACCCCGATTTTGGCCGAAAAATAATCTTTAGCGAAGAGGCACATTTTTGGATGAATGATTTTGTTAATAAACAAAATTGCCGTATATGGGATGACCACACCCCACATGAGGTTCACCAGGTGACAATGCATCCACAAAAAGTTACTGTTTGGTGCGGATTTTGGTCTGGCAGCGTCATTGGTCCGTACTTCTTCGAAAACGACGTTGGCGAGGCCATCACCGTCAACGGCGAGTGCTACAGATAAATGATAAACAATTTCTTTTCTAGATTCTGAATTGAACAATATGGACGTAAACGACATGTGGTTCCAGCAAGATGGCGCTACTTGCCACACAGCAAATGGCACAATGGACATTCTGCATGAACGGTTTGAGGGTAGGGTTATCTCTCGCAGAGGTGACGTGAATTGGCCACCAAGATCGTGTGATTTGACTCCGCTAGACTTTTTCTTGTGTCTGAAGTCGCAGGTCTATGCCAATAAGCCACAATCGACCGTTGCCCTGAAAGCCAACATAACGCAGGCCATCGCTCAGATTCAGCCGGATCTATGCAGCAGAGTCATTAAAAATTAGACCTCTCGGATTCGTGCCACCATACGAAGCCACGGCGGACATTCGAACGATGTCATATTCCATCCATTCCAAATAAAAAATAAATTTCGTTAATATCTCACACACATCTTGTTTTATTTAATTTTAACATCGACCCGTCCTTGTTGAAAGACCCTTTATATAGTTAAGATACCAATACTATAATTTGGCGTCTTGAGTTGATCTGATCATGTAGCCAGGAGGCGGATAGTTGCAGTCTTTACTACTTTTAGTTCGGTTCGCTATTAAGGCATTTTTTTATAACTAAGTATAAGTTATTGTGTTTGATATCAATGTTTTTTTCTTTATTTTACAATCATCGTATTTTCAACTGTGTCCAACATGTCATTAGCCCAGTCAACGAAAGAAAAATAGGGGAAATAACTCGTGTAAAAGCCAATTTTGGCACAGTTGTAGGGAAAGGTGTATTAAACAACATACTTAAAACACTGTTGGATGGGGGTGGAGCTAACGGGTGGGGCGAGGGATTGAGGCTGCGTTTCCACCAGAGATGTGCGAGGTAGCTGAGCGGTGCGAGGATGCGTAACGAAGCTGTGAAACGATTTGAGCGTTTCCACCAGAAATGTGCTAGGCCGCTGAGCGGTGCGAGGATGCGTAGCGACTCTGTTAAACGGTGCGCAAATGAGCGGTGCGAGGATGTGTACAATACACATCGACCTCTAACAAACACCTCAACACATCTCTCGCACACATCCCTCGCACCCATCCCTCGCTTGTTTGTACGTACAAAAACCTCGCTCCACTAAGCCGAGGAGTTCATTTAACTTCAATTAACTTGCCTCGCTTTCTACAGGAGCTGTGCTGAGCGAGGCTAGTTAAATGAAGCGATTTTATGTGTTCTTAACAAACACATCCCTCGCTACGCATCCTCGCACATCTCTGGTGAAAACGCAGCCTTAAAGGTCCTTTTTTTTTAGTTTTTGAACACCTGCAACTTAAGAGTCACAAGTGCGTTGCTGGCCTTTGAAAGTAATCTATATTAAATTCTCTACAAAAAGATAGTATACATTTTTTAGGATCAAAACTTAAGAATATATGGAGGGAAGAAACTGGATAATAAAAAAATATACATTTCTTTCAGAATAAAAATAAAATTCCTAATCATCTACTAAATCTAAAATCGACGGTCGACGTAAGTCGTGCATAATATTGTATTGAGAATGGCGTCGGGTGCCACAGGGTCGTTCGTTGATACCGGCTTTAGGATGCCTTGACGTTTGAATGCTTAATCACTTGACTATAGTTAATCCATAAATATAAAAAATTCGTGTCACGTTGTTTGTTCGCGATTAACTCCAAAATGAATAAACCGATTTTAATGAAGTTTTGCACACTGTGTGCAGTTTGGTCCAAATTGGATAGGATAGTTTTTATCTCAATTTATAGTCACAATATTTTTTATTGTCAATTACGTAGCTGCAGCAACGCGTGGCTGGGTAGCTAGTCTATATAATAAGGCCAGGGAAAAAGTCTTTTCGTATTTTGTATGTATAAAATTTAAGAATAATCTCATTGGTTGTACTGTTTGTATCTGGCTGGTTTTAATATTAATAAATATAGGACATTGGAAAAAAATAAAAAGTAAAAACACTTTCCCGCCATTTTTCAATTGTGTTTCTGTCCTCCAACATGAGAATCTAAAGAAGAAACTCGATACATTCTGAAGTTTTATTACAAAAAAGGGAAAATCCAACTAAAACCGAGAAAAAAACTTGTGACGTTTATGGACCTAATGCAGTGTCAGTAAGAGTAGCTCAAAATTGGTTCAAGCGTTTGCATGTTAGTTGATATTTGGGTGCCACACGAACTCACTGAAGTAAACCATTTTTGAAAAGATTGATCAATGGTGATAAAAAGTGGATCACCTACGACAGCAACATGCGAAAAAGATCATGGTCAGAAGGAAGTTAAGCTGCACAGACTGTAACGAAACCAGCATTAATACATAATAACGTGATGCTGTGTGTATGGTGGGATTGAAAGGGCATCAAAATCCCAAGATTTCTACAGCAACGGGATTATGTCACTTCCTACAAGATGGCAACAAGATATTGAACAAAATGGCACATGTAGGTATATTATAATTTAAATGTAATTAAACTTTAAAAAAAAAAAACTTGAAATGTAAATATTTGAGACATATTATAGTTCTTATACTATTTAACATATTATACTTTCTGTATGTCGATTTTTAGTACATTATTAGAATAATTACTTTTTCTCTTGTGTCTTAGCACCAAAATAAAAAGCCTTTTCTTTCTTTCTTCTTTCTTCTTAACCGACGAAAAAAAAAGCAAAAGGAGGATCTCAATTCGACCGATATATATATTATATATATTTATGTTTGTTCAGCCCTCTCTCCCTTATTTATGAATCAATTTTGATTATTCTTTTTTGTTAGATAGGGTATACCTCAAGAGTAGTCCTGTGTCAAGGAAGCCAGGATCTGATGATGGGATCTTGATAAAATTGAGAGAAACCCTCGGAAATTGTAGGAACGAATAGTGTTTCTGTTTAATTTCATTACTTTATCAGGTATTTCCGTTTAGAAATCATCACATCATGTAGCTGAGCTGATGATGAAAAAAAATCATAAAATAAAAATCTTTTTAACAAAAAAGTAAACCGACCAAATGAACTAAGAAGCAAACAATAAATAAACCTTGTATTGAGCTGATAAACTATAAAATTTGATATAAGCTTATTTTGAGTCGACGCCAAACAACGAACTGATTAATTAACTAAATTTTATATGTACATGTCTACGTTGGTAATTGATCATTTAAGCAAGTTGACTTTGTGTACATGTGTTGGAGAGTATTTTTAGAATCGCAAAGTTAAGCTTGTCTTTTGGAAAAGGCGGGCAAAAATCTTCGAGAATTTATTCTCGAGATGGACGTTCTATATCTAAATAGAGTCAGACTCGCACTTGTCCAAATTTTTTATTGCAAATTACCTAGCCACAGCAACGAGTGGCCGGGTAGCTAGTTTTCTATATCTCAAATTAACAACACCACATTTTAAATGAAACTAGGAACCCGCCCCGGCTCGCACGGGTACAAATTATACACCTAAACCTTCCTCATGAATCACTATTACTTCATGCGCTTTTCACTTGTAGATAGTATAGTTCTAAAGTGAAAAGCGCATAAAAATCCGTTCTGTAGTTTTTCAGTTTATCGCGAACAGACGGACAGACAGACAGACGCGGCGGGGGACTTTGTTTTATATTATGTAGTGATGAGTTATTGAAAAAACCCACATTGCTTTAGAGGTGGCCCAAGCAAATATATTATTTTTAATATACTTCAAGACGATTGGGCAAGTAAGGTCTTGTTTAAAGTGTTGTATTCTTCACGGTACTCCATACCCGCTTCATTAAGTTCGTGAAGATGTGAAACGCGATAACACTTAATCAATAAACGATTGTATACAATACCCTAATCTACCATTCAGTGTTACTCCGGCCGGTAGATGATTAACATGGGACTTATGCTGTGTAAGGGCGCGATATCGTAATCACCTATTGTTTTTATTTTGCATTAACATTTTAAATATTATAGTCTATTTACAATTACGGTGACTGTTGTTCATTTTGTATTAACAATTTTGTGGCAGATATTAAATTAAGTAATGATTATTTCTTTCAGTTCTTCTCGTGTTTGTACTAGTAGAAATTCACATAACAACGCCACAGCAAAGAAGTTCAGAAGATATTAACAAAATATTGGATAAACTAATACAACAAATTAATGATTCTGAGCCTAACTATAATGACGAGAGTTCGGAGCCTTCCGAACCATATTATCCTGTTCCTATTGATGTGGAAAACGAGGCAGGTAATGATTCACATATATATTACTTCAAGACTTACATGGCTCCTCAAATCACATTTCAAAACAACATACGAAGATCTATTAAGGAATATGAAGACTTGTCTGAAGATAAATTACTTCCAGGTACACACACAGCACGTAGCGGCACCAACGATGAAGTAGACGTTCAACCATCACATAAACCTGATGAGATCGATAAAAAGTTGGAAAGGATAGAAGATATAATTAAAACACATAATTTGAACAAACCTACAACAGAACGATCACCGTATGACCGCATTCCACCAAAACCCTTGAGTATGCTACACGACTATCCTAAAATTGTTATTGACCAGTTAAAAAATAATAAAGATAGTGATGATTTAACTCCAACCGATACAAAATCCAAAAATACAACCCCTTCTCAAGATTTGTCTGATAAAGGGAAGAGTCCAACAACAAACAGTGTGATTAATTTCCAAAGTTCAATTAAACCGACACTGAAAAATTTTATTCCAAAATCGGATCCCGCCATAACACAAAAGTCTCCACAAGAAAAAAGTGCCCTAGAAGATGATCAAGAACTAAAGAACCTTATAGACTCGATTGCGCAGAACACAGAACTGAACAATAATCTTTTAAAGGAAATACGTGAACGTGAATCCAATAAAAAAAATATTTTGCTAGAAGAGATTGTAGAAAGACTTTCTGATAACAAACCAAAGGAGGACACATCAAAGATTGAATCTCGAGCAGGTATACCTTACTCTGTTGCAATACCGTTGACAAGTCAAACCGGTAGCTTAGGGCTACTGCAGAATTTACAACGTAACGTTGTTTCAACTAGGTTTTTACATAGACCAGTTATGACGTACACCTTGTCACCAAGAGTACCAATGGTGCCATATCTGTCTCGCGGTGTGCTAGGCCTCTCAAGAAACAATGCATTACAACAAGCCCGTTTTGGAAGTCGTTTAGTTAATAGAGGTATGCCAAGATATTCATATGGACTTAATTTACCTATGCGTTACGGTTAAATGACATATAATAATTATAATATATTAAAAAAATACACTTTTCTATGTAATACTCTTTTCTATACCTATATTTGGACTGTTTATAATCAGTCACCAACAGCTAGTTAGCAAAGTTGAGACTCGGAAACACAAAGAAACTCTACAATTCGCAGTCTAACTAGTGAGCAGGGAGCAAACACGATCAAACCGAAGTCCAAACTGCGCTCAAAGATCTAGTTAGCTGCGGGGATGACTCCACTGTTCATTGCCATGTTTGCTATTTGCCGACGTGGTTAAGAACCGTATAGCTCTGCCGATGAGTTCACAACATTGCTGCTGAAGGAGGTGTAAGTCTGTCTAATATGCAGCTCGTATTGCCGAATTAATTAAAGTGAAATCTTTGAGCATTCACTTGAATATCAACCTATCCGCGTGCAGTTAATTTGCGAACCGTGCAATATAGCGTTCGTCACAATCGTATACTTTGACAATAAATAATATTGTTTATATTAAAATGTATGAATAAATGGAAGCATATTATGTTGTTTTTTATTTACTGTGACAGGCGGAACTGAAAACAAGATAATTTTACACAAAAAGTAAAAAAGATAGTTGATCGTTACTACACAGTGAGTTTTAGTCACTTGTGTCTTATTTTATTATATCCTATATAAAAGTGCCCACAGACGTTTGGACATGGCATAGACTGGCCAACAGACATAGTATAGTTTTAATAGACGGTGTATACTATGCGATTGATAGCTCCTAAAGAGGAACTATCAATCGCATGACATAAACCGTCACATGGTATAAACGTAAGAGAGAGGAGAAACAAGTAATAGTTATTTTCGTTCTATTCGGTTCTTCACAATCCTAACTTTCCTTCATATCTGCGTGAGCGCTTCCAGTACCTTGTTCCTAGGAGCAAACCTTGTCGCTCCTCATCTTCTCTTTTGCTTTTAATTAATTCTTATAATTCTACTCGTTATGACAATTATTTTACTGTTACTGCGGTACGGCAGTGGAATTCCCTTCCCCATTCTATCCGTGATAGCCCTTCCCTGACTGTTTTTAAGAAAGGAATCAAGGACTTTTTCTGTCGGAGCAATAATCAGACTGTTAATTTGTTTATATGTAAGTATATATATGTTTAACATATTATTTAGTGTTTATGTGGTAATATATTTTTATGTATGTGGTATTATATTGCGAACATATAGGTACTTGATATTCTGTAGGTATACATAATGTGTTTATAGTTTAGGTTTTTAACTTTATGTTATTTATTTCCCTTTAACGTACACACTTTGCCTCTATTTTTTTCTTTACTATCCTCTCTTCACTCCCTAGGTTTGCTGGAAGAAAACTCAACTATGGGTTAAGCTCGCCTTTGTACATGCTATTTTCCTTCCTGTACTTATAACATTGTTGTTTTGTGTACAATAAAGAATACGAATATGAATATTTTTGAACAGTCACGACGATAATGGCGCGGACAAGATCTAATTGGATTATGCGGACAGAAAGTAATAAAAATGATGTTCAGTAGACTACACTTTAAACCAAACCATATACGCTGTGATGCCCATACCACGGTGATAATATATGTCTGTTGGCAGTTTTATTTTTTACCATTTAAAATATTTTAATTTTTAAAATGTGACCCTTGCTTTGTTTTAATTGGTTACAGATAGGCTACAGATTTAAATTACACTGCATACAGCTTTAATCTTCAGTGAAAGTAAAAAATGACAAGATATTACCTACTTCAAAACGTAATCATTTCTGGTTCACAGATACTGAGACGACGAGTTAACTGTTTCTTCTTCTTCCTAATGTATATCAATAAACAATATTTGTCGTAATATATACGTAGGTCCATATAAGTTTTGTCGTATGCAAACTAGATATCGTAATATAGTGATTTGAAGTCATATCCATAAACTCTAAGTAATATAAAAAAAAAAAACAATTTGGAGGCAAGAAATCGTTTGTTCGATTTTTAAATTATTTTTTTAATGTAAATGACGGGCTTCTCTTATTATGACATTCGTGTAATAATTTAGTCGTACTTTGTAAACATTTTTTTTTTCAAAGTTTTTTTGAAGGCCTCTTCTTTGAAGACTGGCCTTCGAATACGTCTTCATATAATTTTTTGACATACGGAAATATTAAAAAGTCGCCTGGCGCTAAATCTGGACTATAAGAAATGGGTCTCCGCATATACTTAGTCCGTAGTTTTGCCAGCTCGATGTGCAGGGGCTGCTCAAGTATCAAGTTTTAAGTTTTTTATTTTTTAAGGCTTTCTAATACTTAAAGTAAACATTCCTCTGTATATCATGCAGCCGTAGCAGTCTTCCCTTTAACAAGCTCAACCGTAGCCAATATTCCCCTTTAAGTAAAAAATTCAGAAACCATTATTTTCTTTACGGATCGGGCGTTTTTACAAACGTTAGCTGTGGTTTATCTTCAAACACCACCCATACTTTAGTCTGAGATTTAGTAGAAACATCGAAATGACCGGGTTTCATCACATGTAATAATCGAGTTCACGTAGTTAGATCGGCCGTCTTTAAAATTTTTAACATATCACGAGACCAAGTAACACCGTGCTCCCTCAGCGCATCAGTCGTCAAATGCGGTACCCAGAGTTAAGAAAGTTTCCGTACTATCAAATGGTCGTAAATAATTCAATGAACAGTTGGTACACTTAACTTGAGGGTTTCCTCGATCTGTCGATATGTTATTCTTCCGTCTTCCTCCCATAATTATCATAGCCTCAATTACTTATCGGTAGTAACTTTTACCGGCCTGCCAGACCTTGCATCATCCTCCAAGTTAAAATTGCCGCCATTAAATCCACCGTTCTATGGTCCTCAGAGATGGACAAGTTTCCCTCAGTTCCACATTTTTGCTTAGAAAAGCACAAAGCAAAGCAACGCTTAAAGTTATACAAAATAATTACACGAATGTCAAAACGAGAGAAACCCGCCATTTTCATTAATTGAAAAATCGAACAAACGGTTTCTTACGATTCCAAATTTGTTGTTTTTTAATGTAACTTAGAGTTTATGGATATGACCTCAAATCACAATATTATGATATCTAGTTTGCGTACGACAAAAATTATGTAGCACCCTACGTACGAGTACGTAGGGCGCTACATAAGTTTTTTTTTTCTGACAAGTTTTTTTACCTGTCTATCTTACTATGTTGCGAGGTTGCAAAGGTTACAGTGACCATCGGTACGTATGATTATTCCCACCTTAGTACTATATTAGTATTAGTACTATACTGTAAGTATTTAAATAAGTACATGTCAAGGTTCAAGTACTCAAAGTCCGTTGACTTACAAGTGCTGTGTCGAACTTTTAATATCACTCCTCTCTTATACTTTTTTACACTCGACGATAAAATAGTTAAGGACAAGTATTACACTTAGGTATAAGTAAAAACATTGCTTGATGAAAAAATAAATTCTCAAACACAAATCGAACAGATATTTTTATATTATTTACCGCATGTATAGCGTTCCCGTCCGGCGCGTCGGCTGCGCGGCAAGCCGTGCGGGGGTGTAGGGACGCATTAATTTTTCACTGCCGGCTGTTAGCGGCGCATTATAACAAGACAACTTCATACTCGCAGTGGGGGTAATCCTTGAACGCGTATTTCCACGGCACGTGTTAATCTCCGTGAAGAGCTTTCAATAGCGTTTCGCATATAGAAAAGTTTCAGGTTGAAAATGTTTGAAACTTCTCACCGGCTCGTCGGATGAAGTTGCTATGTTAATGTATTTCCGCTTTGAATCAAATCTGCTCTTTAAACGTATAATAAACCTTTAGGATTTGGACAAAATAAACACACAATTAAGTCTATCTTATAAAAAGACTGCTTGTAATGTAAGCTGGTAACACACGACTTTGTATGCACTTTGATTACTGCAAGTGAAAAGTAGAAGTATATAAAAACACCATAAAGTGGCCGTTTCAAATTGAACCTTAATGTTTTTCTTTAATAGGAGAAATTTCATTTTAAATTAAATTTAAAACTAATACTAGGTACACATTCTAGATTAGTCAGATTGGGTTACTTGACGAAACTCAGTTATGTCCCTATGTATGTCCCAGCTTTATAATATAGCGCGTACTCACAAACGCGGCGGTAAACTTTCCTGCTAAACCACCGAGTTAGAATTATAATGAACTGCAATAATCCCAGAACAAAGTAAATATTTCCTCGTGTATGTTGCTTTTAAGAAACTTATACAAATCCAATTTATTTTCCATTTCCTCACTTCATGAAAACTTAAATATGTTCGCAAGGTAAACCACTTTGAAAGCAATCCTTTGATCGAGCTTATCTCTTTATGCAAAATGCTATCAAAATTTGATGCCACAAGTACGTTAGATTTACTTTTATACTGCACTGTGCTTTATGTCCCTTATGTAGTAAACAAAAATAGGACATGCCAAACTAATTAGACGGAAACTTAACACGTAACTTGATCTACACTTATGAAAATAGACAATAAGTTCTCTATATAAACAAATAGTTTTCGCTTATCTTTCCATAAGAAATGCTAAAATGGAGTTCGGTACAAGCGGGTTTAATAAGAATTCAAACGACAGAGCAGGTTACACAGGCGCTCAACTTAATCCGGATAAGCGAACTGAATCGGGAAGGCATCATTTCATTACCCACTATCGCATCCGTTTAAACAAAAACCATATTCCGTATGCAGTAGGTATATACTTATTCAGCATACCTATCTCCTCTATTATACTCTGCACCTTGCTATTATACTAGAAATCTTTTGTATTGAGTTCTATCAACATAATTGAAATCTAAAAATATTTTCTTCCTTTATGGAATCTAGTCGAGGAGGATCAGGAGTGACATACGAACACGATACCCCGTTACCGGTACCGTTAGAAACCCCTAAATAGGGGTTATGGCTATGGTAATATGGTGGGTATATATCGGCTATGGTCGGAGATTATACACATGAGAAATAAACTTTTTTATTTTTAAACTTGATTTACAAAACCTTTGATATTTCGTCATTGTAATAATCTATTGTGACAAAAATATTACAGAATGTAT
Organism: Callimorpha dominula; assembly: GCA_949752705.1. Lineage (NCBI taxonomy): Eukaryota > Metazoa > Arthropoda > Insecta > Lepidoptera > Erebidae > Callimorpha > Callimorpha dominula. The sequence goes on along the minus strand of OX457002.1, from coordinate 14,187,130 downwards.
CGTTGATACCTTCGAGGCTTATACTCATAGTATTAAAATTACATTGTCTATGTCCAAATAAGTAAGTAGGTATAGGATGTTGGTTTAAGATATATAATACAAATCTTAGTTCTCAGTTGGCCCTCAAACTGGCTATAGTTACCACAAAAATGAATTGTATATGGATTCCAAAAACAAGAATAATAATATTCCAAAACATTTCGTTCCTTTCATTTATAAAGGCAAAAACACAAAATAAGTACATATGCAGGTATACATTTTTCATTCACGAGGCGTCGCTCGGGAGGTAGCACTCCAAACTTTATGGATTGTGCATGAGACATGAATTAACTTAGAAAAGTAGTTTGACATACCGTCATATACACAGGCTCATATTGAGCTGAATCACAAAGAGCGAAACGTTAATACGAGCTAGTTACTTATCTGAAAAGCTATAGCGAAGTTTTCCACACTTGTATTGCCGAACAAGTTCATCATTTCAAGGGATGCATTTTTCTTCGTTAATTTAATTGTTGTTATTGCGTTCTTACCATTTCTCAATTTAAAATTTCATAGGTAGACAAGTTTCATATAAATTCATAAATGCAAAACAAAATATTTTACAGGTATCTAAAGGTTGCATAGAAAACAAAACTAAAATCCTATAATCCTTGAACTGTTTGTGTCGGTAAGCGGCAATTCGTTTGATTTTTTGGAGTTTACTCCTTAAGAATCGATTTGCATTTAAGGCGCCCGGTATGAAAAAAATTTGAAGAGTAAAATTTAGTGATCGGAGGGCAGCGTAACGCTTTATTGTGCTTTTTATGCTTTATTGGAGTTTACTCCTTATTCTCGACGCATGTAAGTAGATATGTGTAATTGTATACCTTTATGTTATACTGTATATATGTGTAAATATATACAGAATATAACTAAATATAAGTAAATATAAATAATACAAGGGAGGGAGGGAGGGAGATAGGGAGGTAGGGAGGGACCTAGGGAGGGAGTTAGGGAGGGATTAGACAGTTAGGGAGGGAGTTAGGGAGGGAGAGAGAGAGAGAGTAAACTCCAGTCGTGCGTCGGAGCTGACACACACATTTTTTCTTCACAATTAAACTTTAAACTGGGCTTCTTCTTTACAATTAAACTTTAAAATATATAAAACTTTATTTGAATTAATTATTATAATTACAATTTTTATCTCTAGTAATTTAAGATCAATCTTTGTTGTATCTGTGGATTTAAACATCATATAGCGCATTATATATATGGAAATACTCATTTTATAATTTATCTTGTTATGATTTAGGAATAATAACGACACCTTTAAAAATTTAATTCATCCTATTAAAATATAGAATATCATATTACTTTACACTTTATACCTATCCACCAAAATACGTAAATACTTTTTTAATCCTATATCTATGGTTAACAGATATAAAAATAAATAATTATATTATAAGATTTGCTTTCTAAAGTTACAAGAGCATTAGGAGTTTTTTAATGAAACAATTAAAATTATTAGTTTACAAAAATGTATTATTTTATTAGTGTTAATCGTAATTATATTTTAAGTTTAGTACTGGCATTGCCCAGATTAGGGATTGTATAGTATCTATACTTGATTAGAATATACTTGCAAACACTTTAAAGAATAGATTGACTGAAAACTGTCTCTGTTTGAACAGGAATATTGACTTTCAGTTTAAACGAAAACAACAATTTCAATTTCACTACTGTTTGAATAAAGTAAAAGTACAATTTTATATGAACCGGGCATAACTTTACACATCTCACACACTGCCGTCTGATTCTAAACTAGTCAGACCCTGTACTATGGTAACCAGACTGCTGACAAACATACTATATATATATATTACTAAATACATACATATTATAGATAAATTACACCCGGTACTAATACTAACCGGTACATGCGACAAACACAAAAACAAACAGAGAGACTTTAGAATTTAAAATATTACTAATATCGATTATAATATCTGTTTGTTTTAAAACGCTTATTTTAACATCAATTTTAAATAGCACAGTCATAGATTTGTGATATCAAAACCCCTCAGGTTTTAATTGTCTGTCCAAAGTTTAAAGAATAAATTATAATAATTTAATGTGTGCCAATTTACAGGCTGAAGACCTCAAGTCTACTAAAACAGTTCGTAAATATTTAGGTAATTTTCAAATGTAGTGCTAGGAATGAAAAACTATTCTTGGAGCTTTCGCAGTGGAAGTCAACGCCTCCCTTTTGCTTATTGTTAATTTAGTTTACCTTCCAGCTAATGTTCTGCAGACACAATAGGAGTGTTTTGAGTCACTGTTTATGCGGCTGTTGTATTCGAAGTGTTAATGATACACAAAGGTAATATTATGTATTACATAATATTTTTCCCTAAAATCAAAGCCTATATCAATTTTGGAATGAGACGATAGTTTGCATGAACTTCTACACTTATTAAGTCCAAATAATTCTTGGTCGCTTACAGGCCGATATTCGATCGTAATTCATAAAATTATCGACAACACTAAAGCTCAATACAATCAATATTTAACAAACAGAGAAAAATTTTTTTTTGTCTTTACCTATTTATATAGATTTTAATGATGTTAAATGCCTGACTTCCAGTTGTTATTTTATAAAGGTTTAATATCTGTTTATAAACCTTGACACGACGCACTGAATAGACTTTGGGAGTCGACAAGTGTCAATTACGCGAGGTACCATTTATATAAAGGGTGATACTTAAAACGTCAGTATCGTATGCTTTGACACCAATTGCCGTAAGTACGGACTACATCAATTTTGCGTGTCATTTACGATGTCTTATCACGTCCCTTTGTCAATCGTCGCTTCCTGACGCATAACAGTGTACGCAGTGACGTCATTTATAATCAATTTCATTTTGGTTTTGTATATTGCGTGATTGATATATCGTAAAAGTTGTGGGTTAATGATGTGTGATTGTAGTGTGATGTTAGCTTTACACACAAGAGTATAGCTGTTAAAAATCAGACGTCTATACTGAAATTACGTTTTTCGTAAAACATGTAACAATTAAATAAATATCAAGCACCGTAAAAAGCGTGGGGTGAACGAGGCCCTTTATTTTTATTTTTTATTTCTCTTTATTGTACACCTTAAAGTAGTAAATAGTGCAAACAAGTTACAAATATTAAGGTATTACAATCGGCGGTCTTATCACACACGGCGATTTCTTCCAGGTGGGATACAATTACTTTAATAGGTACAATTATTTTTTACTGTTTTATACTATGGCTATTTTACGTTAAACTGTTTTCATACATGTTTTCTTTTGCCGTTTCTAACTTTTGCAGATGAAAACTAAAACACAAAAAGAAAATCTTAAACTCGACTACGTAGAAATCGCGCTCTGAAAAGTATGAAACAAGAACATATTCTTGTCTGAGATTCTTATCTACAAACTAGTCTATATTTATCTTACTAATAATATTATAAAGGTGAAAGTTTGTGAGGATAGATGGATACTTGTTACTGTCGTCGACTGTTGTTAAAAATGGCTGAACGGATCTCAATGAATTATCCTAAAAAGTTAAGTAAGTTAGAAAAATGTCTACTGAACAATAAACTTTATTGAAAAAAGATGAAGCACAATAACAACAGCCCGAAGGCATAGTAATTATATCGATGTTGTAGCCAGACGTTACCTAATAGGTACGTATATTTTTGAAATGTATAATTAGCCCTTTCGTTTGATACCCAACACGGCAACAGGATTCAACTTTTTTTTTCATGTGTTATGTCAAATAGCCTAAAACCAGCGGAAGGTTAAGACGCTTCTAAAGATACATCAGTAGTTTAGAAGCTATGCGGGAACAAATATACATACATACACACGGGCTAAAATTATAACCCTCCTTTTGGCTTCACCGTAATTGGGTAAAAAATTGCAATTTTATTAGATTCTAAAAAATTGCTTACCAAATTCCGACAAACAAAATCTAAAGTTTTACTCAGCTATAAGCATAAACCGGGAAACGGTGTTTAGAGACTTTTATTTTTTCAAGAGGGCATATACTTTGGTATCGTAGGTGAGCTCAAGTTACGCTTGTTTTACAACACTTTAAAACAAGGCACTAACATCTTGTAGCGGCTCCGCGCGAAGCGACGGAAGAAAAAGAATGCACACCGGTTTATGTTTTGCGGTCTCCCAGACTATTTTCAACCGAAATAATTAAAAGTTTTTACGATCACTTCTCCAGTATCGTGTAAAAGATCAGACGACTGGAGTAACTGTGTGAATACGAACTCCGGCACTAAACTTGGGTTATAGAAGGCGTCTCAAAATTCAAATTATTCTTTTCAGTTGGTTATAAAGCAATGTGTTTCACTTAGACTTAGTGGACGCACGCTGACCTGAAAATACGTTTTTGATGCTTTGTTTCTCCGCATGCTACTTTTTATTCGTAGAGGGTAGTCTAGACAAATTTACCGTATGCGGATTTCTCGGGAAGGGTGGAGATGTCGTTGCACAGACCTCTGTTCGGTCCAACACATAGCCTTAACTCGTAACAACATATACAGGGCAGAAAAGTGTGGTCAAATTTAGGCGCGTTATGTGTAGCCAAAAAGAATTAATTACAGCAAATTTCAATTGATTATGAAAGAAACGTTTTCTGAAAAACAATTTATTTTTTCAGAAAACACTGGATAGTGTTTTCTGAAAAAATAAGAGATATGTGGTATGATATATGGAGAAAGTGTACATTTCTAAACATACATTATGAATTTTAATATAAATTTCAACGACTTTGTATTTTTTTTAATCAGACATTTTCAGATTAATTCGGACATTCCATCAACATCCTTGGTACGAAATACACATAGTTTCATTCATTTCAGTCCTCTCTCTTACGAAATATTAGCTTAATCGGTCGGTTTTCAAGTGAAATTTGTCAGTTTCGAAATAAGATTTCTATACTGAAAAACACAATTTTTTATAAATTTGTTAGCGCTTTACGTTATTTATGGGGTCCCCTAAAATATGACCACACGTTTCGGTAACAACCTCTATTTACTTTTGTGTAACACATGGTTTACACGTATGGACACAGGTTGTCATTAACATATGTAAACTAGCTGCACCTGGCATGCATTGCAATGCCTTTTTTTAACGATTAAAGAATTAGGGGGTTCGGGCAGGAGGATGAAAAATACTTTACGACCTATTCTCATACCTACCAATATATAATATATACCGACCAATTAAATTATTAATATTAAAACTGCATTCTTTAACAAATTATTTATTCGAAATGCGAAGTTTCTTTAATTGCCATAATTTGTTACATCATAAGCAATTCGGTTTTACAAGGGGTCGCTCTACAACTGATGCCGGTGTAGAGCTTGTAAAACATATATTTGATGCCTGGGAGGATGCCCACGATTCGCTAGGCATTTTTTGCGATTTATCCAAAGCTTTTGATTGTGTTGTTCATGAAACTCTGATCAGGAAATTATATCACTACGGTATCAAAGATACCGCGCTGGATCTTCTTACTTCTTATCTAAGTAATAGGATTCAGAAAGTCGATATTAATGGCAAGCTATCTCCAGGGTCTGTGGTAAAAATGGGCGTTCCGCAGGGATCTATACTCGGGCCATTTTTGTTCTTAATCTACATTAATGACTTACCTTATATTGTTAAGAACAACCACGAAATAGTATTTTTTGCGGATGATACTTCACTCTTATTTAGGCTAACACGTATGTGTACAAATTTTGACGACGTAAACGATGCTATTTTGAAAGTGGTTCGCTGGTTTAACGTTAACAATTTACTTCTTAATGGAGAAAAAACTAAATGTATCCGGTTCACTACTCCAAACGTTAAACAGATGAAAACGACTATACTACTTAATGAAGCCGAGTTGGAACTAGTTGATACCACAAAATTCTTAGGCAATACTCTTGATTCTAAGCTTCAATGGGGCCCTCATATTGATAAATTATCGAATAGACTCAGCTCAGCAGCATACGCAGTTAGAAAAATTCGTGAACTGACTGATGTTGAAACAGCCAGATTAGTTTATTTTAGTTATTTTCATAGTATAATGTCGTATGGTATTCTACTGTGGGGGAATGCCGCCGATATTCAATCTATCTTCGTGCTGCAGAAGAGGGCTATTCGAGCAATTTATAACTTAGGAAATCGTGATTCACTGAGGCAGAAATTTAAAGAAATTAACATAATGACGGTAGCGTGCCAATATATTTATGAAAATCTAATTTACCTTCATAAAAATAAAGATCACTTCTGTAAAAAAAGTGATATACTCTCTTTTAACACGCGTAATAAACTAAAACTTGTTGTACCTGCCTCTAGGCTCCAAAAAGTTAACAAGTCGTTTCAAGGTCAATGTGTGCGATATTATAATAAAATCCCAGATAATATTCAAATGTTAAGTATAAACAAGTTTAAGTCTACAGTAAAACGACAGCTATGCCTTAAGGGCTATTACTTAGTAGGCGATTATATACAGGATAAAAACGCTTGGGATGGAATTGTAATAGAAATCTAATGTGAGCTAATATGTTTCTTATTTTCCATCTCTCATGTTTTTCTTTTCTTCTTTTTAATTTTTTCCTTATTTTTCAGTTTCCCTAGTGTCATATTCTTTTTCTAGTTTATTCACTTTTAATTTTAAAAACATAATAGCACACAACAAAATGATGTGGTATATACTGAATAATGTTGAAACTGTCTGGTTTTTCTTTTTTAAAAGAGTGGCCGTGAGTTTGTTTGCCCGATTTCTTCTCACAAGGCTCAACCATTTGGAAACGGGCGGTTATAGATCGAAACAGGCAGATGTGATATTATGTTATCCATTTTGTTTTCTTTAATCATTTTACATTTGACGAAGGAAACTATTGTTGCGGTGACTCTGTGTGTGTTGATCTATAATTTTTAATTATAATAATTATTTATTAAATCGACGATTTCGAATAATTGATTGTCAATTTTATGAAATAAAGATTTTTTTTTAATTGAATTGTTCCGAGAAAATTCATTACCAGTACAAATACGGCAAAACCTTTACTGCCTTTGGTCAAGCAACATTTTCTATCACTGGAATGTTACTTATTTTATTCCATAACCAAGATCTAAATTAGTAAAATTATATAATAATATATGATATCCACTAAATAACTATATATATATCTATCTATATGTATAAGTAACTACCATCATTTATTAAATTCTTCTGTTATTATCTCCATACAAAGGTTACATGAGTGCATAAAAAGTATAGTCGTTTTGCATACTCTCCGTTTGATGAAATGATGACTTTTATTATGACTGTTGCATTTCTTAGCCATCTTTTCAAGGTCAGACCGTTATAGCAGAAATCTAATATACCCTCACTCCTTGACTCGCGCACTTGCAACAATAACAAATCTTAAGGAAAAATAGATTACATAAAAAGATTTAAAAAGCATTAAAAATAAACCAAATATTCAATACGTCAGAAATAACAATGATGTTCGAAGGCTTTGTAGCGACTTCCAAATACAGCAAAAATATACTCCAACATCTAGCGAAAAGAACTGAACTACGTATTAACCACTAATCTCAGCGCAATGAAAGTTCTCGCACTGATTAGTATTTAGAACTTCCCAACATCAACCGTTGATCGTTATCGGTAATTAAATACCGATAACGCGGCCAGTATTAAAAAAATGTGTGCCAAATATAAAAAAACTAAATTTATGGCTACACTTTATATGGAACAAAATAAATAAATACTGTTTCTATAGGGATGTTGACAAATTTTCGGAACTGCTTTTATTTTATAGCGAGACCCTTATTTAACGCCATAAATAATATTCTATTAAAAAACTTAATTAAAAAGAAAATCTCTAAAAAATAAAGTTAATTTAAAATTTCCCGCTACCCCGCTAATAATTAATCATTTAGTTACAACGTAACATAAATTACACAGTGGTGTTTAAAAAAAAAATTAAAGTTTTTGTATGATATCCGCTCCCTTCCCTTTTTGAAAGCTTTTATATTATATATATTATACGATGTTATATATAATTTTTGTAATTTTTACTTTATTACCGTTTCTTACTTGAGAGAACAAAGGCATCAACTAGTGAAAAGTACGTATGTCTGTGCAGAAAAGAGACGTAATCTCTGAAATTGTCTGCCAAACCACTGGGGGGGTATTCTTTAATTCACAGTTGAGGATTTCATAATTATTGGCAGAATAAGAGTCCATTTAGTAAATGGAATTAGATGATATAACGTGGATTATTGGTAATTTAAATAATTTATTGGATTGTAGTCTAGTGATATTAGAATGGTTAAAACGGTAATGGTGGGTACGAACCATAAGTAAGTATGTCAAAGGTGCAAATAAAGAAAGAAACAGCGTTTACTCAATCGCCACCCGGCATAAAAAGTGTCATATCACATGTTAGGTACGTTTTAACATTTTTATAGCATTGAATAGCAAATGTTGAATTTGGTTAGCTGTAAAAACATCGCCTAGCTGTTTTGTTCAATTCACCGGCATAAAAGTCGTGTTTTCTCGAAATAGCTGTTTTTGTATTATGACCCTTTTTTGCCGGGTGGGAAAATGATTGCCAACAAACATTAAAAAAAATGTATACGGAGTGTGTATGTGTGCGGAATAAATACAAAAATAATATTAAAACTGACGCAAGCGAGGGCGAAATCGTTATTTAAAAATACCGTAAATACTGTCCCATGCAAATGTGAATCGATCAATTTTTAATAGTTCGCGTAAATATGCATAGAGAGCCAATTTACGTTTGTGAACATGAGTTTATATCAATTTCGACGTTGGTTTTTGCAAAAGACTTCTTTCAACAAGGTTAATAGCTGGTTATTTCATCAGCAGTACGGGCACGATGAAACCGCTTACTAAAAGAACTTGCAGATTCATAATAGTGATATTAAAATGCGCTTTTTCATTTTTTCTGTGTAAATAACAGCCTGATGAAGCTGAGTGCTGTTATTCTTGTACTTATAAACTTCATCACTTGCTTTGACCATACTTTGACTATAGTTTGTATGGATAAAATATTGCAAGTTTATAGCTTTACAAATAAAACTGCTATCTAATAGCAGTTTTATTTCATATTTTCGCAGTTGTATATTCTCATTCACTAAAAATAGATCGTAATGTTAAACAAATTGATTTCCTATAAAATTACAAAAAGTCCTACCATTTATCTATGTTGCTACCACTTCATTAGTTTCATGCTAGCTAGTCGGTCAACTCACTCGCTTTTTTGCGCCTGAATGACTCATAACAGACGGCATTGAGACGATTTCCCGAGCTCAGACTCCTTACAGTATTGTCTTCATATCTTCCGCCCTTCGACAACATACATCCCAAATAAACAAACTCTCACAACTGTTTACAATTTCATATGTCATAACAATTCATTTAATTTTTTTTTTGTAAAGAACTATGACTTTCGTCTTACTTTACCTTTACATGTGTCTTATTACATGTATAATACATATTTATATGTTAGTCGAGATAAACTGTTACAATCCTTGAGTTGCTGCCCTGCTTAAAACTGCTGCTACCTACGTGACAGAAAGATCTGGTAATATGTTAGGTACTTAAGTTAGCAATCGACCGGGACACTTCGTTATATGTATAAGATATCGATAAATGAACGTACATATTGCACTTTCTTTATTCATTCGGTGACTTTAAATCGTAGTTTCTAAGTACTTATTATATAAATATGTAAGTGAGTAAAACAGATAAAAACCCGTTAAATAATAATGTATTTGGTTTATTTTCAGGATTCCGGTCTTCAAAAGGAAAAAAAGGAACCCTTATAGGATCACTGTCTGTCAAGACCCTTTTTCTCAGGAACCCGTGGACGCATCAAGTTGAAATTAATACAAATACTTATGTCAGCGTTCCCATGAAGCTACAGCTAAAGATACGGCCATTCATTCTTAGATTTTAACAAATTTGCAGGTAAATCTAAACCTATATATACTTTCCACTGACCTAGAATCATGAAATTTGGTAAGTAGCAAAGGACGAAGGTTTACAGAACAAGTAAAGGGAAAAATCCGAAAGTCGTTAATTTGTATCACACTTTGCCCGCACATAAAAAATGTTTTATGTGATTACAAACTTATATTTTACGGTTGAAAGTTAAGTTTGTCGTATATGGATGTATGGGATAGTATTTTTAGAACCGTAAAGTTAAGTTTGTCTTTCGGAAAAGATGGGCAAAAATGTAGAATCGAGAGTTGATTCTCGAGATGGACGTACTATCTACATACAAGTTTCCTCACGGAACCCTTGGTGCGCGGGTGAGACTCGCACTTGTCGGTTTATTTTTTACTTCTTTATGTATGTACGGTGTAACGCCCGTACAAGCAGCTGCGTCAGCAAATTCGTATACAGCGCGGTATACACGCGTAATAATAATCAGTTCGTGATCTAACCGAATCGGGTAAAGACACGGGTTCCACCAAACGTGCTCCGCGGTCGTTGTGTCACTTTCTATTATAATTTTTATTCTATATTACAATCTTTTATTTGTTGGCCTCATCCCAAGGCTAACAAATTGGTCCTTCGAGCCGGATTTTGGTGGCAAGGACGGTCGCTACGTGGTAAAATTGCCAATTAAGCAGGATGTTAATGACAAGTTGGGATTGTCAAAGGGGATAGCGACAGCTCAGTTTCGAAATTTAGAAAGAAAGTTTGAAAAACAAGGAAATTTTGCAGATCAGTTTAAAGCATTTGTTAGCGAATATAAAGCGTTATATCATATGATACCCTCTACGATGCCTTATAATAAGGAGCAGAAGACAAAAATGAGTTGTTTCCTACCTCACCATGCTGTGCAGCGTGCTGAGTCAGCCACGACAAAGCTCAGAGTAGTGTTTAATGCCTCAGCTAAAACATCCAGTTGTTACAGTTTAAATTACATCATGTATAAAGGCCCTAACTTACAAAAGGACTTACAGTTTTTGATAATAAAGTGGCGGTTGTATCAATTTGGTTTCACAGCAGACATAGAGAAGATGTATAGGCAAGTTGTCCTGAGTGAGGATGATCAGCATTATCAACAGATCGTGTGGAGAGAGAAACAAGATCAGCCTATACAATCTTATCAACTGACCACAGTTACGTATGGCACGAAGGCCGCTCCCTTTCTCGCCATGATGACATTGAAAAAACTGGCAGCTGACGAACGCAGAAAATATCCTGAAGCTGCCAAAGTGATAGAAGAAGCAATGTACATGGACGATTTAGTCCATGGGTCTCATAGCCTTCGGAATGGGCAGCAGCTCATAGCAGACGATAATCATGTATTAAAGTTAGGGCCAATGTTATTAGAAAACATAGAAAATAAAATGAGCGAGCAAGCTCTACTATTTAATTTTAAAGCTGACAGTACGTCGAAAACTTTAGGATTGAGGTGGGATTCTCAAAGCGACAGATTTATCTTCCATTTTAATGTCGCTGATCACCCGGTAATTCACACTAAAAGGACTATTTTATCAGAAATACCAAAGTTATTTGATCCTCTCGAATGATTGGCGCCACTATCAACTAAGCTAAAGTTGCTATTTCAAAAGGTGTGGTCTGCTAGTTTACAGTGGGTTGACAATATACCGATTGAAATTAATAACGAATGGACAAACATTAAATCACACATCTCTAGTTTAAAGGATTGTGAAATTCCCAGGTGGATTGGGTATCGGCAGGGAGACGTTATTGAGTTGCACGAGTTTTGTGATGCATCCTTAAAAGCGTATGGGGTCATCATAGTTCCTTGTAATAAAATAATAACATTACCAAGGTTGGAGATATGTGGGGCACATTTATTATCAAAATGGTTGGGTAAAATTGTACACTGCTTAGACAGACATAGAGTACACGTGTATGGATGGACTGACTCTATGGTTGTCCTGGGTTGGTTGCAAGGCGACCCAGGTCGATGGAAGACGCTTGTAGCGAACCGGGTCGGAGATATATCCAAAATTATAGACCCAAAACACTGGCGATATGTCAAATCTAGTGAGAACCCCGCAGATGCCGCAAGTAGAGGACTTTCGGCCAACCAATTAGCAAATTCAACCCTTTGGTGGCAAGGACCTGAGTAGTTAAAATCATTGGAAGTGAGATCGGCAGATCAGGTCACATATACTACCAACGAAGAGTGTTTAAAGAAACACGTATATATTACTCAAAAAAGCAGGGAGAATGAAAATATTATTTTTATACAATTACAGAGATATAGTTCATTTAACAAGATTGTAAGAGTTTTAGCATGGATTTTAAAGGCGATCGGATCGTTTAAATTAAACAACAGCGAATGTAGACATAAACAGCTGTATCTCACATTACGAGAACTTAAGCTTGCAAAATTAAACATTATAAAATATGTACAGCAGTGTGAATACGAAGAGGACATTAAACATTATCAGCTAAATAACAGTTGGAGTAAGAAAAGCCGGTTATTGAACTTAAACCCTTTTTTTGATTCAAACAGAGTTTTAAGAATTGGCGGGCGTTTTAAAAAACGCACAAATTCATAGCGACATGAAGTACCCTATCGTCATACCACACAAGTGTATTCTGGCGAAGTTATTGATTGAACAAGCGCATCAGCTAACATATCACGGTGGTCCTCGTTTAACGTTGGCAAATTTCAGACAAAGATATTGGATCATATCTGGAAATCGAGCAATAGGGAATATGCATGTTGTTTAAATTTACTTGATAAATTTTCCCTTGAAACTTTATTGTCCAGATATTATGCCTAAACAATTATTTTCTTATTTAGTTCGTGTTTAATTGCAAAAAATATTAATTAAAATATGCAAAATAAGGGCGAGAAATTCAACTTTGCAAAACGCTTTACCATTGGTCGAAACAAAACATGACGTGCCATTCCACGTTCTGTCATTTATCGGCGCCTATATTCGTAGTGTTACGAAGAAAGATAGGTGTTCCTGTGGTTTTTGCTCTTAGCTAGTGCAATTTAAGCATTCTAGTGATATTAGAAATCATCTAGGACAATGACTGAATGTACTTTTGTCAAAGCACAATCGGACTATCTACCGAAAATAGGTGCATTCATGATGACTATATATTTTGCGTCAAATCCAGATTTTACGTCCGCTGAGGTGAAAGGAGTGAAAGCCGCAAGGTAATTATTATAATTCTTGTTATATTATAATCTAAAGGATAGGTAAAATATGTATAGTTATATTCATGAAGTTTTATTGGACTGTTGTTACCTAGTTTAAGTAGACAAGCAAGTTGCCTTCTGCTTGATATTTAAAACAAACATAAATTATACTAGGAATTAAATTGTAATATGCTTACATTAAAGTGATCTTCACAACAATATAAACACGATATTGAAGATACTTCATCTCTTCTCATTAATGTACACCAGTGTTTTCGTATTTGAAATTATTATTTTGTACAGGAAAAAATACTGTATTGGGTGTACTTCTTATAGTGTTTTTACACTTAGGGACAAGGCAATATATATAAAATGGTTTTTTAACTTTATCCTTCGTCTATTAACTACAATAAATAGTAATTACAACTGGAAATCGGTATAAAATTACTGTAACACTTCAAATAAGTTTATGAAACAAACACTAAGCGTGGAAGGTGACGCCATCCAAGGCCCGCGAAATATGGCGGCGTTCAAACAGATCAAATTTTATCGATGTTTTCAATGTTATTTTAAAAATTTATTTGAACATTGAAAAGGTTATTTATATTTTTTATTAGGGTAGAATGATGGAACAAGTCAATAAAAGATTAAAAAAAAATACATGCATATTCCCTATTAAAGAGATAGTTGGTAAGTGCGTTAAGTGTCGTAAACATGATTCTCAACTGCAGTATCAGTTGATGGGAACTTACCATCAGAAAGAGTTAATCCAGCATCCCCGTTCTATCATACAGGCGTGGACTACACTGGTTATGTGGAGGTTAAGCCCAGCAAAGGGAGGGGAATAAAAAGTACTAAGGGCTACGTCGCTCTATTTATTTGCATGGTAACGAAGGCCATACATCTTGAGCTTGTCTCAGATCTAAGCAGCACGACATTTTTAGCAGCACTGCGTAGAATGGCTGCCAGACGAGGTTCGCCACGCCATTTATATAGCGATAACGGAACCAACTTTGTAGGAGCAAATCGCATCTTAAAACAAGAGTTTTACGATCTTAAGACTAACCTAGACGAAAACTTCTTTAGAAAAATAGCAGATCTAAATATTGAGTGGCATTTCAACGCACCATCTTGGCCAAATGCAGGCGGCTTATGGGAGAGAAGAATACGAAGTCTAAAGCACCATTTAAAAAGAGTAGTTGGCGAACAAAACCTAACGTTTGAAGAGTTTAGCACCATGTTAGATCAAATAGGAAGCTGTTTAAATTCACGACCTTTGTGCCCCTTAACAGAATATATAGCAGACTTAGATTTCCTAACCCCCGCACACTTTTTAACAGGGAGAGTTGGATCAAACATAATCGAAACTGAGCAAGACGCTAGAAGTAGATGGCACTTAGCAGAAAAATTGGCACGCGATATATGGAAGCGATTTAAAACAGAATATTTTACCCAATTGACGATTCGAAGTAAATGGTGTAAGCAGCAAGCTAATTTGAAGGTCGGAGACTTAGCCACTATTCACGATGACAATTTACCCCCCGGCAAATGGAAGAATAACAGATCTACTTCCTGGCTCAGATGGTTTGGTGAGGGTAGTGTCATTAAAGACAAAAAACGGCGTGTTAAAGAAACCAATTGTTAAAATATCCGTATTACCTATACAAACATTGACTAACGAGGAAACAGAAGAAGAAAGCGCTACTGTGCACAATACCAAGAGTAGGTCAAAAACTACTAATGGGTTTTTATCAATGGCGATATCCTTTATTTTATTTATGTCATTGACATGTAATTCTTTTGCTTCATATAACATTACAAAGTTAAATGTTTCGCAAGGCTTATATTTCGACAAAATTGGTAATATAAAACTAGTGCGTGATCAGTGGAAGTTGGTGGTGTATTACAACATGGGTCCGTACTGGGAAGGCATGACAGCATTACTTCTGTAATGCTGTCATGCCTTCCCAGTACGGACAATATCAATCCTATCTTCAGAACATGTGTACCTCTATAAGTGCGACGTCACATTGTGACGTTGTTTTATCACAACTACGTCACAGCTTCGAGGAAATAGAGTTCACTAACTGTATTCTTCTTGGTCATCAAAATAGTACGCATACTCGTAAAAGGCGCGGTCTTGTTGTTCGGGGTATTGGACGAGCGCTTCGCCGAACAATATAAAAAGGATATTGCACTTATATATAGAAATCAGCAGTATTTAGTTAATTTATGGAAGAATCAGACATCAGGTTGAAAGAGAATACAATGTTCTTCAGAGAATTGAAGAAACTATCAATAAACAGCACAAGGTAATAAATCAGCGTATTAATGAATTAAATAAAGCAGGGAACACATTGAAACTAGAAATTAGAGACATTGAAATTATGAATGAGTTTACTTTATCTGCTATGATAGCAAATAATTTAATAATAAATATACAAAATGTTCAAGAAAAATTGGTGGATATGCTCACGGATATTCACCACGAAAAGTTTAATACGCACATTCTTTCTGTACAACAATTGCAGCATGAACTAAACGTCATTGCAGGTCAGTTGACGAATGACTTGTCACTTCCCATTGAACACATTCATACCGAAATGGCGAAAATCTATCAGTTACTGAAGGTCAAGGCTCGATTAACTAACAGCTACTTTATTTTTGAAACTAGGATACCTCTCATTACAAGAGATTACTATGAGATTTATAAAATATTACCCATTCCTTTTAAACGAGCTGACAGTACATTAATAATAACTCCGATATCGGAGTATGTAGCTATTAATTTACAGAAAGATGTTTATCTGCCACTAAAAGATAGCGAGATGCAGCAGTGTGTTGATAGTGGTTCTTTAAACTATGTGTGTGATATGCATACAATTATCTACCATTTAAACATTAACAATGGATTGTGCATTATTGACCCTGACTCAAAGAAATGTCAAACAAGCATCTCTGTGTGTAATACCCAGATGATACTGTTGAATAAAATAAATCAGTATTTATTTTTCTGCTGCGAACAGTGTGCACTCCGCTTTGTGTGTAGAGATCATGTTACCATAGAACAGGTGAATGATCCGTGCATAATTCACCTTGCGCCAGACTGTATTGTGAAAGAACATCATAATACCCAACTATTAACTCTTCAAATTGATTCAGATATTTACAGCCCACAGATAGCACCAATTAACCATATTCTCAATATATCATCGAGCACATATGAGAATGAAACAACTGACTTAGATATCCACTTGCGAGTACAAGAACTCGGCGAGAGGATTAAACGTTTAAAAAATGTAACACTTTCTGAAGACGATTCGGCCTTCTACCACCACGTACATCATTATACCATTAGTTACGGTTTAGTGATAACAGCAATAGTAGCAGTCGCAGTATTCCTGTGGAGACGCAGACGACGTCGTGTGAATGCACGGGAGAGCGCTATGCCTATGCGTGAGCTCGCCGTGCCAGCCACGCCCACCGAATGTGCAGTGTATAAGTGCAAGTGCGATAAATGACAATAAGACAGAAATGAAGGACTTTGCGACTTCGCCTGTAGGCCTCCGAGGTATACCTCGGAGGGTGTTCAGCATTTCAGATGTTATTGTTTAAAATAATAAGAGAATTTATTTTGTATTTTTTACATTATTTTCTGGTCGGGAGCATGTACGGTGCAACGCCCGTACAAGCAGCTGCGTCAGCAAATTCGTATACAGCGCGGTATACACGCGTCATAATAATCAGTTCGCGATCTAACCGAATCGGGTAAAGACACGGGCTCCACCAAACGTGCTCCGCGGTCGTTGTGTCACTTTCTATTATAATTTTTATTCTATATATTGATATTACAATGTATCTACCTACTTCTAAACGTGGAACACACTAAAATCAAGTTTATTAATAACGCAAAGCATTTCCAATTATGTTAGAATTTCAACAATAGAAATAATAATAATAACTTCACACATCTCACCCACGGCCGTCTGATCCTAAACTAGGCAGAGCCTATACTTGAACAAATGACATGATCATTTGTTCAAGTAAAGGCTTTGCCTAGTTTATCATCGCATCATCACACAAATATTTGTCCTGGGTGGGAATCGAACCCACGACCTCTGGCTCAGCAGTCAGGGTCAGTAACCACTAGACCAACAGGTCATCAATATATATATTTATTTCTCATTTATAATTTATTTTCTTATTTATTTCTTAATATTAAATCAACCTAACTATTAAATTTCATTATCATTGAGTAGTGTGTAACAAAGAAAGAAATTAACAAGTTTTCTTTTGGAAGTAAAACACTTAAAATATCGATTTCATCAAAAAGTTATATAGATAAGGTAGTTTTGAAATTCCATAATGTAAAGAATAGTAATAACAATAACGGGAATTTTCAACGAGAATAGTCGATATGAACTATAAACATCTCATGGTATCGACGTGGCTTCTCCAACGATATGTCTCATACTTTACGACATTAAGTGACGTGCTTGTGCGCTTTCCATATAATTTTCCTTGCCTCTTTACAGCGTCGTTTTCGCCCATCGTAAAGACTTTTAATTATATCTGACGAGGCAAAATTTGACCTGACGTTTAAACCTTATGCATTCTTTGCACTGCTGTTTTAAGGGGATCATTTCAACTTAATGGTTTTGGTTCTAAAACAGCTATACATGAAGTTTCGTATATTCTATTTACTGCATTATGCATATCATATTTTTACTGTTAATTTTATATAGGCATAAGTCTGTACTGAATCCTACACATTCGTAAGGCATTGTTAAAAGTTTTGTATCGGTGTTGAACAAACAGAATATGATATTGTTTCTAAAATAAGCTGATCAAAAAGCTGAATATGAAACAGAAATGGACGCTTAAAACTTATTTGTTTACTAATGTTTTGTATCGTTTGAATAGAAATTTCGAATTTAATGTTTTTCTAGGCAGAGTAATTGAATCGTCTGTTTACGGGATTCTTGGAATCAACTGTTAAAGTGGAAAACATAAATTACATGTGATGTTGACTAATTAGTTACCGTGTTCAAGTTGCAATTAGTAGGCACCCAGTTCTTTCTCAAGTAAATGTTTATAAAAATGTTTGATCCAGTTAAGAGTATGTTTACATTAACGTGTCGTTTACAGGTCCACTCTACCGATGACTCCAGCTGCTATAGCCTTTTAATTGCGCGACTTCATCCATTCGTAGACGCACTACGCGGACTACGCGCGTAGACAGTCCTACATATTGAAGCAACTATTATCATATCTGTGATATTGTAGTGTATCGTAAGAGGAAGGAAGGTAAAGGATCAATCTATCCGTATACTATCCGACAGCATGGCAGTGCATAAAGCTAAACCGTCAAACAACCGTCAACCGTAAAGAAAACGTCATCAGTTCGGGCCTAATCTACGAGTGCTACGAGCATTTAAATAAGGTATGCGAACTCAACAAAGTAACCCTCCAATTGATTAAAGGTCACAGCGGTTCTAGAGGCAACGATGCAGCGAAAGAAATAGCTAGGAGGGGATCGGAGCTATAGGTTATGAGCCCATAACCCACAGGACCTCTCCCCTTGGCGCAAATTTATATTGATAAGGAAGCGCACTAGAGATCAACTCAACCTTATTGGGCAAACCATTAACACTGCGAGCAGTCGACGGCGGTACTCCCCGCCATCGACAGCCTGCTGTCAAGGATGCTACTCCAGCTGTGGAGTTATCTATCTGGACATGGTTCGTTTAACAAGCACCTTTTTGCTATAGGTGTCAGGGACAACCCATTATGCAGAGCATGCATGCATGACGCATAGGAATCAGCGACCCATGTACTGATAGACTATCAGGGGGTTGCAGAATACCATGCTTAGTACCTTGGCTGGCCAGGGTCACTCTCAGAGATCGTCGGTAACGTAAAGGGGTTAGTGGGATTCTTCGGGGTGTGAGGGTGGCTCGCATAGTTTTATTCCCATCAACGCAAAATACACGCTGTGAGAGTTATTGTCATGTATCTTTGTAATTGTTAACAGCAACAAATAAAACTTTGTCTAAGTTGTTAAAGGCTATAAGAAGTAGCTTTATATTTAAGATAATAGAGAAAATTAATAGGCAAAGTGTTACTCCACTTCCAGAGTTTATTAAATTATTATTTTTTATGCTGTTGTCTCTTTATTATTCCGCTTGTGCACTTCTTGAACTATTAGTATGTATTATGATTCATTTTCTAGTAATATAATTATACAATATCTAGCAACATTTATAGTACATTTGGTTATTATAGGTTGCTAGGTAGGTTTGTTGATAATTAACGTTGACGGCACGGGTGACGCAACGATTAAAGTACTGTGGGTTCGATTCCCATATGGGATTAACATTTGTGTTCTTTTTGTCCATTGGTTGAATGTTTGTAAAGTCCCTCACGACACAGGAATCGTTAAAAGTACGGAAATTGAATTGAAAAAAAACTTCGATGGTTCGCGATATTAATTAAAATGGCGTGTAAATAAAGGTACCAAGTAAAATTTTAATTTGTTGCACAATGGCGTCTATAACAGTGATTGTGGCGGGGAAGTCATTAGCAACACTTCACACTAGTGGTAAATAATCCAATTTTCTCATCTAATTTCAAAGAGCATTTTAAATGCTGCTCAAATCTAATAAAGTCAAATTAGAATCCAATGTAGCTCCGAGTAAAGGTGTGGTCCCAGTAACAACGCGTGGTATAAAAGTACTAGTAAAGTACTTGCTAAATTAATTATAATATATTGTTTGCCTCTTTAGTTGTATGTAAGTCAGTGTTACATAGTGTATGAAATAAAGTGGATTCTATCTACGTTCCGACTTAGAAAATATATTTTAAAATTAGCTGCATTTAGCTCAGTAGGAAGAGTTACATTTGACTCTTGTAGCGAGGTTGATCTTGTCCCATTTCAAACTTTATTTCTTTCTCAGTGATATGACGTCTACAACTAAATATATTGCTCTCTGAATCAACACCTTCTAATTCCAATATTGCTCTCAATTACATTGCACGGCTACATATTGTCCTGGGCAGTGCAGTTACCTACTGATATATCAATATACCTATACAAGTACTGTTTTATTTTGTAATTAAGAATATTAATTCAAAATTAATTTGTTACCCACAATAGCATTATGACTATGCCACATGTCACCGCCACAATTGGAACCACCGGCCGGCGCCCACCAGACAGTCCGCTTCATCCGAATTAGCCTGGGACATGTATAATTTATCGGAATCGGACGAAAGTTTTCAGTTAATTATTTATTATATTTCATATTACGATTGACGGAAAGGTAAGAATGATTGTCCAGATTGATAATTTTAGAAAATCAATAGAACCTTTTTTAAATGTTTAAGAAGCAAAGCTGTCTAGACTTACGGCTGATATTATTTTACTCAATTATAAGATGTCGTCATGTTCCGATTTGTCGTAATTCACCTCAAAGTGACAGTGGCTCAACATCCAATTATTATAGCAGTAGGTAAGTTAGTAGTCTACTCTTACAAACTATCAGCTAAACTGCGGCGTCAGCTATCCAAAAGTTTCTTAAGAACTTACAATGCCAGACTATTACCCGCGTGACAGCTAACCAACATAGTTTTACTTTTTAAAATTAGTAAAAAATTCTAAATCATGCTTTTGTAAATTACAAGTGGGAGAGCCATGCCTCGGCGCGTATGGGCCGGCTCGACTGGAGTGATACTACGGCCTCACAGAAAACCGGCAGTGAAGCAATGCATTCATTGTATTTCGCCGAGTGAGTGAAGTTACCGGAGGCCCAAACCATTCCCTCTCCCCCTCCCTTCTCTTCTTCCCCCCTTCCTCTACTCCCACCTTAAAAGCCGACAACGAACTTGTGACTCTTGAGTTGCTGTTGCCCATGGGCGGTTGTAGTCACTTACTATTAGGTGACCCGTTGGCTCGTTTGCCCGCTATCCCATAAAAATAAAAAATAACACGAGATGTTTTTGTACAATGCTGGTTTAAGTACTGCAAACATTAAATAATATATTTTTTTATTTTTAAATGTTAATATAATATTTTCACTATGACACGTATATTGGCCGATGTTAACCTGTCCCGTCGTAGGTCCAGAACTTATGTGATTTAACTTTTTTTTCATTTCAAAATGTTAAGTATGAATAAGTTCCTTAAACTTAACTTTCCCTTTAAACGAGCAATCCTTGTATATATATGTATATATATATATAACATCTGAATCTAGGAAACGGCTCCAACGATTTTGATGAAATTTTGTATACAGATACAGTTTTGAATTTTAAGTTCAACTGCCGTAGCCATCTATGTAGAAGGCGAGCGAGGGGAACTATCGACTCGCGGACGGATCATTATAACTGGTCGTGCGCTCGCACATCGGTATGCATGACGTCTCATAAAGAAAAGATGAGGTAGGCGATAAGTTCCGTACCTGTCGAAATATGATAAACTTGATTTTGTATTTACGCATATTTTAGAAATAAGAGGGTTTCTATTAATTAAATTTTTATTATAAAAGATTTTAGTTAATTTTAATATGAATTGGATTAATAAGGGGTATTTAGTTTCACAATGTAGTTTGTTTAAGTTGGTTCCAGGCACGTGTTGTATGAAATTTTCATGTCTTTATTTTGTATGATTTGTAATACTTGATAATTAGTTAAACATGTACTGCACCAGACTGGACAAGCGTAAGTTATACACGGCCTGACAAGAGTGGAATACATTTTTAATTTAGTACTGGCACTAAGCTTACTTTTGCGGTTTAAAACGGCTGAAAGCACCAAGCGCTTGAGCACCTCTAACTCGCAAGTTGGCAATGTGCCTTGTCCAGTTAAGTTTGGAATCCATTGTGACATAGCGGAGAATATAAATATAGAGGACGGAAGTACTCTAGGGTATCTTTGGTCCTGCTATATTTAATGTTCGCTTCGGAACCTGCATAGGGATGTCGTTCAAATATAGCAGGAACAAATACGGTTCCAAAATGGAGCCTTGAGGAACTCCTGCAGGTACAATTTTGATAATGAGGATGAGGCATCATCAATGCAAACAATGAACGGTCTATTTGTCAAGTAAGATTTAACTAGTTTTAGATAAATAGATAGATGTACTTTTTATTGTACACAAACAAATAGGTTACAATATTTTACTTATATTTACTTACTAGCTAATGTTATGTACAATTGGCGACTTTATCGCAATTTGCGATCTCTTCCAGGCAACCATTGGATGGATAGAGAAAACATACGTGAAAAGAGGGGCTGCAGTGTACAATATATTTAAGAAGCCTATGGAAAAAGAAAATAATAGTTTTAGTAAATTTATTGAGTGTGATTTAACTAATAGGGATAACATTAGTGAAATTGGGATGATTTTTACCGACTTTTGGCGAGAATCTATTTGATCGTTTTGAAGATGTTACCTATACCCAATATAAAGATTGTCTAGTGTGGGTATAAGCCGGTTATTGTTTAACTTTTAAACAATTTTTCAAGTTTTTCACTGTCACCGTTTGTGTCACTGTTTACAGTTATTTTTGTTTATGTTATTTTTGTTTTTGGAGTACCTTTTATTATCATTGTATTGTCATCGGTTCTTTATGCGATTGAGTTTTTAAAATATCTGAAAATTGATGAAATTTTATTCCAATACATGTAAACTGAATAATTAAGTATAATAATATATATATATAATAATAATAATATATATAATAAGCTATAATAAAGTAATTTTAGATATATAATTATTAATCTTAAAAACAGGTAGAGCAAGAATTTTCAGATAAATGACGCAGGCAACATAATATCTTTATAATATAGTAGATTGGTATCATAAGCACTAATGAACCGAAGAGATACTCTTTGGGGAGGTTCTACTCTCGATGTAATTATCTACTGCAATCGGCTTTTCTTAGAACTGTTGATTTTGCGTTCTATTTACACAAAATATAGAAAAATATATTAGATACAATTATAAACATGCTAAAAGCAACTATTAAATTTTTTTTTGCCTTCTTACAGGTAAAAGTTATCATACTTAAAACACGTTTTAGGTAAGAGTGCTTAACCTATCCCAAGCACGTCATACTTCATCATGGGCCTTCAAAGGATTATTTCATAGTTAATTACAATCAACGCAATACACGAAGATTATGCTAATTATGTCTAATAGCAGTTGCTACATAAACCTGTTATCCATGTTTGTTTGTGTATATGACAATCGAGTCAATTAATTTCTCACATTCAATTTAGGTGATAACTAGGTAACACAATTCCGGAAGATGATCAGAAATGAGATAAACGAAAGTAATTAGGGTCGCAAGTACGTAGGTATTAAATTGTTTTTTTTTTATTAAATGTCAATGATATACCTAACTGCTTTCAGTAACTAGCCGACGTGATGGTTAATGCCCACCATATAACGCAACAACAACAAACGCCTGTGAGAGAGGCACTAAATTCAGGAAAATTATATTTTTTAAATTTCAGTTAGCACACCAGAAAGTTTATTTTGTACATAAGGAATACACATTGTGAAGAAATTGAGTTTTCCGCTTAGTATCTGACTCAAAATGGTAGGCAATGTAACAAAAATCACCAAAACCATGCACTGGTCTTACGTCCAAATTATGTCTAAGTTTTGATATTTTTTCCTCAAAACAAAAAAAAACGAGTTTAAGGCTGCTGACCAGTGGCGGATCCACGAAGGGAGGGGGGAGGAGCCCATACGGGCAATCGCCCCCCGTAAGCTTTCTAAAATCACGTCAAACTATCTAAAAATTTAAAAAACCAAAACTTGCGTCCAATATATTCTAAAGCCCCTTATAGTTATAAGTTTTAGTACCTTAAAGAGAGTCGAATTTATGAAATGAAAATAATTTCATCGACGAGTAGTTTAATTAAAGTTAATCTAAAAAAACTTATTAAATTTACACTAAGGGCATAAAAGAAGGGATAATCTACATGTAAAAAACACATTTCGCTCCCCCTAGGGCAGGCTACTGAATCCGCCCCTGTTGATGACAGCTTCTGGAATGCTTCCATGAAACAGGGTTTATTTTACACCTTAATTTACATTCTGAATACTGTTCTACATAATATTCCATTTTTAAAGATCTGAAAAATATGTCTAATTATAAGCGGTGACTTACGGCTACTTTTAAATACTCTGTTTCCATATCCATACCGCTGGCAAGTTTTCTCACCAGTACCTTAACCAACAAACCTGAATTACCCAACACACGTTTTAAATACCTATTACTCCAGTCGGGCAGTAGCTCTAACCGAAACAGAAATCTATTGCAGATGTATCTCTTACTAGCTGCGCCCCGCGGTTTCATCCGCGTAAGTCCCGATGCCGTGGCAATATCGGGATAAAGAGTATGCCTGAAGTAGCCTATGTGTTAATCCAGGTCTCCAGCTATCTACATACCAAGTTTCATCGCAATCGGTTCAGTAGATTTAGGTATTTACATTAGTGTAGGAGTTAGTTAGGCTAACAAGTTTATTTTTCACTTTTCAGTTCCTTTCTTCTTTCGTCGGTTTAATTTTCTAGTAAATAAATTTTATTTTTTAGTATTTCGTGGCTAAAACAATCAACTACATTAGAACTACATATGTATATTAGGGTTGAAATATTTATTTGATTTAAATAGGACCAACTTCGAAGTATTCAATAAAAAAAGGATTATCGAAATCGGACTACCTGTACAAAGTTATGCGTGGTCATACGTCACAAAAGCAATTCATTTCATGAATTTGCATCTACATAAATACATGTTCGTGTATTACAAGATCCGGGCAATGCAACGAGTTCGTAACAGGGACATGAATCAGAAGCGAGTAATCATCGAAATAGGATTGTCGCTTTCCAATTAGCGGCCTGTCGGTAGTCGATCTCTCGGCGAATGACAGGCCCTTTCAAGTGGTGGTCGGCACCTCGGAGAAAAAAAGTATTTGCGACTCAAGGTTAAAAAATCTTAGTGTGCAAATATTTATCATTTTTAGATATTATTATCATATTGCTTTATGAATAGATATTACGTTTATAGTATTAATAATTTAAGTCCTATTGAGCTTTAACCAAGCTCTCTTTAAGACTATGTTCGCATCGTCAAAAAATATAATATAGAACCTAGAAAAATAATCCAAACATTTCATAATAGGAATAATCATGAATAATCCCAAAAAACAGTTTAGCATACTGACTTCTTAACTTATACAGAGTACTCGAATAACAATCAGATGAAAAATATTTACAATTCAAAAGTACCACACCTATTTTAGATAAAATAATAATATGAAACTACTTGTCAGCACAAATGAAAATGATTCCGCTGATACAAGGCTTAAAACTAGCATTTCACTAACGGGTTATCTTTAAGCTGCTTTGTTTTAACCCTATAGGTATATGTAGAATAATGGAAACTATGGACGATGTGATTACTATTTGCTCATAACACTGACCTGACTGTTGTTAAGGAACGGCCACACTCACACCTGAAAATATTAACAAGTTCGACACATCTTTTATAAATAAATATGTTAAATAATCAATTATACAGAGATAATATTTGTTCTAAAGTAAGTGTACTTAATTATATTTACAATATTTGGTATCTTCAAACTTATATACTTATTTCATTTTTTTTAAAGACATCGTCCGGACCAGGAATGATTCCTGTGTCACGGGGTTCCTGTGTCTTACAAACATCGAAATAACAAACACAAAAACACCCAGACTCGGGATAAATTATTTGCGGATTACACAAATGACTAAGCGGTCGAAGATAGGGATAAAACAACTGTTTTATTTTTTTTTTTCTTACTAAAAGTTGGAACTGTTTTGTTTTAGCCTAATCATACCTATATAGATATTTTATAATTACTTACATCACTGTTTTAGCATTTTTGAATAGCATAATTGCACATTAGGTAAGCTAAGCTTTCCGTATCAAAGTCTGTATAAGAAATAATAGCAACATTCGACTTTTCGTTAGTTATCTACTTTTGGCTATATTAACATGTATATCAATCTAGACTAACAAAAAGGTAGAGCTTACAGAAACCAAATCGAAAAGACTGAAACATAATAGAAGTACTAAACGTGCAGTCAATGTGCATCCACCCCAATACGTAGGCGCCGCGGGCGTCGATCGGTCGCCTAATTTCAGCCAGTAATAACCAGTCTCGGTGCGGACATCACATCCAGAATCTTTGTGGGAACCGTCCGTAGCGTCACCTATCAGCTAAACGATGCCAGGGCTGCCTCGGTCTTACATGTTGATGCTCTGTTGAGCTTCTTAAATATTAAAAAAAGAACAATAATAGGTATGTTATTCTATAAAGGGGTGATAATTTTATAAGGCTTTTAAATACCAACTACCACCATATGAATATTAAAAATCCTTTATGTTTTAAATAAAATAGATTGACTTGGCCATCGCATGAAAACAATGTCTTTCACAAGACGGTAATACATATTATATTAAATAAGATTGTGTAGTGCGTCGTATCGATCTGGTCGAGCCGGCCCATACGTGCCGAAACATGGCTCTCCCACAGTTAAATAAAGATTTATATAAAGATTATTTAAGTTTTTTATATACATACTGACTGATATAATCTGCGTAAGATAAATAAAACGTGGTTTGTGTGTATGCACATGCCTGCCATGTGCCTGCGATATCGCAGTAAGACCCAAAGGTTGCCTGGAAGAAAGTGGTCGCCTTTCTGTGACGGATGGGAAGCGTAGAAGTCGCGGCGTGGCAATCCACCTCCGCCGGCCGCGGTTATGATTATTAGTGTTCTTTCTTTCATGGCAATTTCGTGCAATTTAGTCTACTTAATATTTTGCGGGATTTTAATACATTGGTACAAACAACTTCATAAGACACGTCCCATTCTTGCTTTTACTTACTACCATTTCACAAGTCACCTTTGAACATAATTATATCTAGGTACCTATCTACACACATTATATTATACATATACAGGTACACTGATTCATTCACTGCAAATGTAACTTTGTAATCCTGTATATTTTATAGGATTACAAAGTTATTTATGCAGTTTGTGTATCTATAAAACTGACCCGAAATTAGAAAATATTTTAGTTTTTCCTTCATTTAAACACTAAACACTAATTGTATTCTAAATTTGAAGCTGTTATGTCTGCTAGAAGTGGCTTAGAGTTTTGATGATGGGTCAGTCAGTCAGTGAGTGACAAAATTAAGAAACTACTTATAATTCTTAAACTACTGGTTGAAATTGAATGAAATTTGAAATATACCCTTTTTATACAATGCCTGCTTGGTTACTGAAAATTCAGGCTTCTAGTTTTATCCACAACGAAAATGGCCTGAACTGCTTTGAGAAAAGGATGGTACGGCCGTGCCGCTTTTTTGCTCGACTTGGAGGAGGCACTACCGTGCCCCCAGATGTATATGGAGAATAAACGCGACAGCGTTATATGTACTACATACCTTTAAATTGCCGGACGTTTCGACCAGGTTGCACTGTCCGTGTACACAGGTGGTAAGTAAGCCTGTGACATGTTCATCAACTTCATATTTAACTTAAAATATTTTTTCAATATTTTTTATATTGGACTTTTAGTCCAATTAAAAAAGTTCACCGTAACGATAGAATAGTAATGCTTTGCTTAGCTTTTTAAATCTGTCTATCTAAGGTCTTATGGTAATTTAAACAGGATATGTATGTGTAGTGATGTAATATTAAAAAGAGGTCGTGTTACTTCTGTTACAATATTAAATCGAATTCTTTACCAAATGTAACATTTATTAACTTTCTAAAAATAAATGTCTATATTTTCAAAGAACTTTTGAATTGATATCCACCTCAGAAAGATGTTCTAATGTTAATATGATGAATGATGAGAAAATGTAATGATTACTCATCTACGATTTGATCGGGACCACAGTATTTACCTTCACAAATCGATTTACCTGGTACTGGCAGTAACACGATTAGACCAATCATGTTTTCAATATCCTCATTTAATACTAAACTATTAAGTTAGAAGTATATTGATCTTAAAAGGCAGGACAGCCCTATTATCGTTTGAATAGAAGGATGTTAGTTATTGTAGTGCGAAACTGAAATCAATGATGTTGCACCGACGTTGACGAGAAATTGCTAGTTAAGTTTCAATTTGTACATATAAGTATTTCTACAGACAGCAATCGGTAAAACCATACTCGTTGCTGTCGGTACAGACCACAGCCACATATTAACCAAGCTTGCTACAAATAAGGATTCGAAATAAAATCATGATATAAGTTAGTTCTTGCGCAGCTAGGCAGCCCGGCGTTGACGTGGTTATTACACATGTACTTACATCATCATCCTCCGCGCCTTTTCTCACCTAAGTTGGGGTTGGCTTTCAAACTAACTACGATACGGCCGAACTTTGGTATTTTACGTGAAGCGACTGCCATCAGACCTCCACAACCCAAGTACTAGGCGATATCGAAGTTCTGTAGTTAAACAACTTTTTAGGGCTCCAACTACCCCTAACGAATGCCACAGAAGTTTGTGTGGCACCCGGGACCGACGGTTTAACGTGCTTTCCGAGGCACGGAGGGGTCTCAATCTGTTAAGAATGGTCACCCATCCTAGACTGACCTGGCTAGTATGACTTAACTTTGTAATGTGCTAACTTACTCGGTTACCACTTAGCCACGAGCCCCTCTACACATATACTTACATGAGTTTCAATTAATTGTACGGCAATTTGCTTACCGCGATTACGCGATGTGTGTTATAAGTGCGAGATATCAGTGGCAAACGGTGAATATCCTTACTTTAATATTATAAATGCCAATATGAGTTTGTTTATTTGTTTCGAAATTATGCACACATGTTGCCTGGGCTAGAGTAAAGGACATAGGATACATTTTATCTGAATTGAATTATAAAATCTACATTCACGCGAGCGAAGCCGGCGGCATAAGCTAGTTTCGAATATAAGTATACATTTCGGTAAGCAATGTTAAAGTTTTAATTAACTTATACAGCTTGTTACAGGTGTAATTACACATTTTGTTTTGATTCTGCGTACGAAATAATAGTTTTATCGCAAAATTTTCAATTGTCTTAGTTTCCAAATAATGTTTTGAAATAAAAAACCATGAGTTATACGTGAACTTCCATCAGGTGTTAGTGTAATCTCCGGGCGTCTAACAGTGTTCAGGTTTTCATTGAATATACGACTTCTAAACGTACACAAGAATGTAGATGAATGTTTAAACTGCTTCTTTTGTTAAATTATAGCAATTACAACTGAAGTGAAGCTTTAAAATTTCATTTTTTATTTATACGCATAATCGATGCTAAAAGGCACGGGGATATGCCACCCCTACATTATTAGAGCTATATGTAGCTACTTATAGCCGTAAAGGGAATGGAAACTGGAATGCCAGTCGATCCCTAATTTATTATTCTTCATTAATTATTGACTACTTTATATGACTTATTATTATATTTTCTGTCTGACACTCAAAAAAGATTAATGATTTCAGTTCTTACTATGTCTGAAGGTTATCTCCAGTTCTCCATGCACAGTGCGATGTAGACAGTAAAACTGAAAACTAAACAAAGTACATGTGTGTATAACTATATACTAGATCGTTCAATAAGTGCATGAGCACCTGCAACTCAAGAATTACAAGTGCGTTGCCGGCCTTTAATGTGGGAGTAGGGAAAGGGGGGAATAGGGGGCGAGGAGGGGAGAGAGGGTGAGGGAACTGTTAGGGCCTCCGGTAACCTCACTACTCGGCGAAAAACAATGAAAAACATTGCTTCACTGTCGGTTTTCTGTGAGGCCGTGGTTTACGTGATTCCATGATTCAGAGCGCTGTTTGGTACTGTTCAATATAAATAAAAAGGATTTTACGTCGGTATCTGACAATGGATGAAACTAAGATTCACCATATCGGAATCCAATCGGCACTCAGCAGAGTGGAGAGCGGCCGGTGAAAGCCACCCACAACGGCCTAAGACGCAAAAACTGCCGGCAAGAATATGACCTCTATATTTAGGAATGCGCATGGAATACTCTTGATAAGGGGAAAATATAAATAGCGAACATTACATGGGATTATTGGAGCGATAATAGTACGAAATGCCGGAAAACCGGCCTCAAATGAAAAAACGTCATAGGTAGGCCGATCGTGCCTCTCTATCAAGGGATAGAGAGTGCAAGCGAGAGCGCGGAACAAGAGTTCCACGCTCTCGTTTGCACGCTCAGCTTAGGCGAAACGTGACAATGAGTCATGCTTTTTCGTGCGTACAGCCGACGTTCATCGATTTATAAGACGTTATCACGTCAAAAAAGTGATCTTTCAATGACGATGACCAAACTAAAAAAATTGGGCTTCGAATTACTTCCCCATCCATGAAGTAATCGCAGCAACGGACGCTTATTTTAAAGCCAAAGATAAATGTGTAGAACACACACGTGGAATAGAAAAAAAAGTATTTTATCAAAAAAATTGTTGTATTTAGTAGCGGTACTTACTGAACCACATGTTAAAATATATGTGAAGATGTATAATATAAAATAATGGTGCTAATTCTGAAACTTCACTCTCTAATCTAAAATTGACTAAATTTTCTTTATATAAGATGTAAACCTTGTACAGTTCGAAACAAGGTTTTATTTCAAATTTAAATAAGTAGGTAACATATATCGCTATCGAAATAAGTAATTTATTTGTCGACTAAAGTCTGACCGGCTTAAATAAACTTTAATACCACTTAGCGAGAGCCGCTATCTGTTGAATGCCATCTCTTTTGCTCTGTGTTTTTAGTAAGCGTCTTCGTAGGTGTGGATTATAATAACGTCATCTTAGTTCGTTTTGAACAAATTTTTATACCGTGCGGCATTTGAATGATTGGGGACTATCGCTTCGTGGCAATTATACGGCATTTGAATAAATGGGGACTCTCGCTGCGTAGAAATAAAGTTGAGTATACGTTGATAGGTTTTAGTGAAATTTAGTGGCGCTGAGAAATAGATGCCAGTAACAAATAGAACCTTGTTATGAAGAAGACAAGTTTGATATCATATGAAAAAATTAAGTCATGTTTTAGTTTAGTTAAGTGTACAACAGAATTAGCACCAATCACTTTCTCAAATAGAAGATAGACAAACTGTTTTATCGACCATCTACAAATTCTTATCATTCACCATCTATCTATATAAATAAAAATGAATTGCCAAATGTGTTGCTAAGCGCAAAACTGGAGAACGGCTCGAGCAATTCGGCTATTTTTTTTTTTCATATTTTCGTTAAGGCACAAGGAAGGTTCTTATGGAGAGAAAAAGCGTAAAAATAGCGATGAAAAAAGCAAAAACAACACTTTTATTTTCCTATACAAAACACAGAGTAAATAATAATTAAAACACATGTCAAACATTTATCGTCAATCAATAACTTTTGACAGGACGAAGTCTGTGTGGGCAGCTAGTACAATACTAATAATAATTTGACACATCTCACTCACAGCCGTCTGATCCCAAATTAAGCAAAGCCTGTACCATGGTAACCCGACTGCTGATAAACGTACTTATACATTTCTAAATATGTACATACATAATACATATCTATATATACAAAAATGAATCCCCATTTCCCTTGGCCACGGCATCAAGCTCGAACGATTGGAGGCATTGGAGCGATTTCGCTAATTATTTTATTTGTGTTTGTTATTGTCAGGGGGAGGTTCTTATGAAAGAAAAAATTAAGTTGCGCTCAAAATTAGAAAATTTAAGCAAACTTAACGAGAGACTTACGCGGGAGAAACCGCGGGGCGCAGCTAGTATTTTAAAAAATGACGGTGACCCATCGGTAACTCCTATATTATTATGTATGCATAGTATTGCATAGTAAGTATAAGTATTCTATAACTGAATAATCGTTTTCATTCCAATTGTATTGCAATATCATATCGGTATCCTGACAGAATCCATTAACCTAATTTGTTCCAATAGTAAAATTTATAAATACTTAAATTGTTTGTTATATTTTATTAAACCTAAAATGTTTATAATTTTTACACTCAAATCCCGCAGTAAAATGAAGTTAATTTCAAAAATTAATTTAAAATAATAGATTAAATACGTCAAGTCTTTTGCCACGTCGTCAATATTTACACAAACATTATGGCCGAATTAAAAGTTTTTAATAACATTCTGATATAATGTAGATACACCCGTAGTTTTTTAAACTGTTTCAAACATAGCATAAAGCACTACCTATTGTTCTTTAATGTAGTAGGTACTTAGTATACATATCGATAACTTCTTAAAAGCTAGTTACTGTAACGTAGATTTTATGGAAAACGTTACCACAGACTGGAGCGTGGGGCGCAAGTTAATAAAATAAGATTGTATCGATTTTTTCAAGAGCCTATTCAATTATTCCAGTAAACCTAGACACACACATAAAGAGGATTTTTATAAATTCAAAGCCTTTGTTTTTCTGTATATGTATATATTTGTGTGCCTATATAAATATATATTATATCTGTGTAATGATTTATAAAAACTACGAACTAATTTGTATACAAATTACGTGTGATCCCTTCACACACCTTCTTTTTCTTCAGTTACAAAATTTTAGATGAGGTTAATTAAATCAGTGAAGCGACGCCACGACAAAGCACTTTTTGCAAGACGAGTAAAATTTAAATAGGTACGTAGACGGTACTAATGACGTTACTGAATAAAATGTATAGAAAACATAATAAAATAGATATTTTTGGCAGCGTGCGGATACGTAAGAGTTCATATGAAAATATAAGCTATTATTTGTACTGTCAGCTACGATGGTTATTATGTAAATTTTAATAACAAAGATTATAAATTGAAAAAAATCATTTATTATTCAAGACCACCACTCTGGTGAGAAGAGCTATCATCACTTTATCAGAAAAATTTCAAAATCGGCTATATCCTACTTTCTGTAACACGTATAAATTAAAAATTTAAAATACGTGTAGGTACCTCTGACTCAAAAGTCTAGATTAGAAAAGAGCTGATGATCTTCTAACAGCTGAACAGATTTTCTTGAATTATATCTAAGATCACTCTCCTATTTAAAAAGACGATTTGAGTTCCTTCATGGTACCAATACGAAATGCTTAAGATCATCGGAAAGTCTGACATTAGAGGTGCCGGTGCATTCAACAACTTTTTTTGATAAATCTTTTATGGTTCTGGCTGTTCGTTTGTGGAATGCATTACCAGTACAAATACGGCAGGCTGAAACCCTTACAGCCTTTAAAAATATGGTTAAGCAAATCACTGTGATACCTTTATTTTATTCTTTATCTTTATTCCATTTCACAACTAAGATCAAAATTACTTTAGAATTTACTTTTTTTTTTATATTATAGGTGGCAAACGAGCAGACGGGTCACCTGATGGTAAGTGACTACCTTCGCCCATGGACACCTGCAACTCAAGAGTCACAAGTGCGTTGCCGGCCTTTGAGATAGGAGTACGCTCTTTTCTTGAAGGTTTGAAGGTCGTATCGGTCCGGAAATACCGCAGGCGACAATTTGTTCCAAAGATTGGTTGTGCGAGGCAAAAAAATTCTGGAAAACCGCACAGTGGTGGATTGCCAATTATCCAAGTGATGGGGATATAAGTTTTGTCGTGTTGAACGATGGCGATTTACTATCTAATCTCTACTGAATAGCTGGATTATATATGTATATGTATATATATATATATATATACACATATACATATATAATCCAGCTATTCAGTAGAGATTAGATAGTAAATAAAAGTGATGGGGATATAAGTTTTGTCGTGTTGAACGATGGCGATTTACTATCTAATCTCTACTGAATAGCTGGATTATATATGTATATGTGTATATATATATATATATATATACATATACATATATAATCCAGCTATTCAGTAGAGATTAGATAGTAAATCGCTGGCGATGTAAATGTAAACGATGGCGATTTACTATCTAATCTCTACTGAATAGCTGGATTATATATGTATATGTGTATATATATATATATATATACATATACATATATAATCCAGCTATTCAGTAGAGATTAGATAGTAAATCGCCATCGTTCAACACGACAAAACTTATATCCCCATCACTTGGATAATTGGCAATCCACCACTGTGCGGTTTTCCAGAATTTTTTTGCCTCGCACAACCAATCTTTGGAACAAATTGTCGCCTGCGGTATTTCCGGACCGATACGACCTTCAAACCTTCAAGAAAAGAGCGTACTCCTATCTCAAAGGCCGGCAACGCACTTGTGACTCTTGAGTTGCAGGTGTCCATGGGCGAAGGTAGTCACTTACCATCAGGTGACCCGTCTGCTCGTTTGCCACCTATAATATAAAAAAAAAAAGTAAATTCTAAAGTAATTTTGATCTTAGTTGTGAAATGGAATAAAGATAAAGAATAAAATAAAGGTATCACAGTGATTTGCTTAACCATATTTTTAAAGGCTGTAAGGGTTTCAGCCTGCCGTATTTGTACTGGTAATGCATTCCACAAACGAACAGCCAGAACCATAAAAGATTTATCAAAAAAAGTTGTTGAATGCACCGGCACCTCTAATGTCAGACTTTCCGATGATCTTAAGCATTTCGTATTGGTACCATGAAGGAACTCAAATCGTCTTTTTAAATAGGAGAGTGATCTTAGATATAATTCAAGAAAATCTGTTCAGCTGTTAGAAGATCATCAGCTCTTTTCTAATCTAGACTTTTGAGTCAGAGGTACCTACACGTATTTTAAATTTTTAATTTATACGTGTTACAGAAAGTAGGATATAGCCGATTTTGAAATTTTTCTGATAAAGTGATGATAGCTCTTCTCACCAGAGTGGTGGTCTTGAATAATAAATGATTTTTTTCAATTTATAATCTTTGTTATTAAAATTTACATAATAACCATCGTAGCTGACAGTACAAATAATAGCTTATATTTTCATATGAACTCTTACGTATCCGCACGCTGCCAAAAATATCTATTTTATTATGTTTTCTATACATTTTATTCAGTAACGTCATTAGTACCGTCTACGTACCTATTTAAATTTTACTCGTCTTGCAAAAAGTGCTTTGTCGTGGCGTCGCTTCACTGATTTAATTAACCTCATCTAAAATTTTGTAACTGAAGAAAAAGAAGGTGTGTGAAGGGATCACACGTAATTTGTATACAAATTAGTTCGTAGTTTTTATAAATCATTACACAGATATAATATATATTTATATAGGCACACAAATATATACATATACAGAAAAACAAAGGCTTTGAATTTATAAAAATCCTCTTTATGTGTGTGTCTAGGTTTACTGGAATAATTGAATAGGCTCTTGAAAAAATCGATACAATCTTATTTTATTAACTTGCGCCCCACGCTCCAGTCTGTGGTAACGTTTTCCATAAAATCTACGTTACAGTAACTAGCTTTTAAGAAGTTATCGATATGTATACTAAGTACCTACTACATTAAAGAACAATAGGTAGTGCTTTATGCTATGTTTGAAACAGTTTAAAAAACTACGGGTGTATCTACATTATATCAGAATGTTATTAAAAACTTTTAATTCGGCCATAATGTTTGTGTAAATATTGACGATGTGGCAAAAGACTTGACGTATTTAATCTATTATTTTAAATTAATTTTTGAAATTAACTTCATTTTACTGCGGGATTTGAGTGTAAAAATTATAAACATTTTAGGTTTAATAAAATATAACAAACAATTTAAGTATTTATAAATTTTACTATTGGAACAAATTAGGTTAATGGATTCTGTCAGGATACCGATATGATATTGCAATACAATTGGAATGAAAACGATTATTCAGTTATAGAATACTTATACTTACTATGCAATACTATGCATACATAATAATATAGAAGTTACATATATAATCCGTGTACATATATAATATACATATATAATGTGTGTGTATGTATTATATATATATATATATATATTAATACGTGTAAATACTTGTCTGTATTTTCTATATAGTACGCCATCAACTATTGCTTTTATTTAATACTTCTATAATTATCTCCATCTAAAGGTTGTCTGGTAGAGATCGCTATTAGCGATAAGACCGCCCATTGTACTCTATTTTAAGCTATGATCTGTTCAAATTAATTTTATTTAAGGGTGTACAATAAAGAATATTCTATCTATCTATCTACCACTCTCGATCAAGTGAAACAAAAAAAAAACTAAATGAAAGTCGGTCCATCCGTTTACGAGCCATGATGCTTTAGACAGACACAGATACACAGATTCACGCATTCATTAAACTTATAACACCCCTCTTTAATATATATATATAAAAATAGTACAATAGTATACTTTCTGTAAATATACCTCCAATGACGATCCACTCTTAACATAATTTTAGATCGATATTCCAAGGGTTAGCGAAAATAGCAGTAACGTGAATCGCAATTTGAAAGTAACCTTTATTTAAAACAAAACTTATCTGAGGTCTCCCTTAATTTGTACCGAAATGATTTTATTGCTATAGCTTATGAACTTGAAATCCAATATCAAAGTTTGATTTCAATATCTGTTATACAAGTGATTAATCGGTAAGCATTGAAGTAAGTAGTTTATAAAGATACCACACTAAGTCAAAGTGAAGAGGATGAAGGTCAGAAGCACTGGCCGACATATTTTATATACTTTAGTTATTTATTCATGCAGGGGTATCGTAGTTACGACGTCTGGTACTTATTTATACCCTATTTACTGTCGACAAAACACGAATTTTAGAAATGGACATGTTCTTATACTCTAGTATATATTCTGATTCTGATTCGAGTGGGCTGTTGGTCTAGTGGTTAGTGACGCTGACTGCTGAACTAGACGTCTGGGTTCGATTCCCATCCAAGACAAATAATTGTGTGATGAACACATCATTTGCTCTGTGTCTGGGTGATATTTATCTATAATATGTATGTATTTAGAAATATATAACTATGTATATCAGCAGTCTGGTTCCCATAGCACAGGCTGTGCCTAGTTTTTGAACAGACGGCTGTGTGTGAGATGTGTCCAGTTATTATTATTATTATTTATTATTATTCTTTCCTAGAACTTGTGAGGAACTAAAAATCGAATCATAATCGTTTTACTTAACTTACAATTTTTAGAATCATTTACAAGTGTTAATTATTTATATTATAATTAGCGACTTTACTGCATTTATCGCATGTTCATAAAATTCTACATTAAACTTAAAGTTAGTCTTTAACTAATTGACATTTTCGTTCTCTTTTGTATAGTTGTCATTAAAATAGTTGCATGCGTATAATTAAATTAAGCAGATATCGAACCATATTTTTTTAATCTGTAAATGTTGTGTTTGCCGTTGTATATTGTGCGCTAAGATAGTATGTGAGCATGTATATTTAAATTATGAAAATGTATGTAAATGTTACAATACAATTGTTACACTTACATACATAAACCAATAAATAAATAAATTTGTATTTCTGCTTTGACATGCTCGAGAGAAAATCTGTTACTTCTCTCGCACCAGATTGAAGAACTTTTAATGCATTTTTAGATGCCATATAAAAGAAAACATAATACTAATATTTTTTTTAGCTTACAGATGAATTCATTTTTCCTGTCGAAATTATCGATCAAAATACAGACTAAGGAGGTTCGGACAAAACTCGGGACATTTCGCGTCCCGATCAAGGGCAAATCGGGAATTGTCACCAGATCACTGAAAGTTTTGTTTGAAAGGTCGGTGCAACCTGGTACCGCTAGTTATAACCCTTACTGGCAACGGACAGCTGAAGTTAGAGAATCAGCGCGGTCATTATGAGTAGATGGGCGATTTGCCTATAAGCATTTCCATCCAAACATTACAGTACCGTGACCGTGATGTGGAAGGTCCACAATGCGATTTACACTAAAACAAACAAATTTTTACTTTAGTGTAATTTCTTATACCTATGTATTTTTAAAAAGTATATCCTACTAATATTATAAACGTGAAAGCTTGTGAAGATGTATGGATGTTTGTTACTCTTTGACGCAAAAACTACTAAACCGATTGATATATATTTGTAATAAATCAAAATTATTTGTAATTTAATTTAAATTTTTATTAAATGCAATACATGTATTTATATTTTTCTAAACTCGATGCATCGGCAAACTTTAGCCAATAAACTTACATGTTATTGGTTTCTGCACTCACGGTCAAATAAATATAACAATACGATACTATTCTTACATTTGAAATCTAAGTTCCAGCAAGTTTTGCCTCTCTGTACTTACCCTGCTTATTTAATTTTATGATTGGATATATCATAATATATGTATAAAGTTTAGAATAATTTTATTCTTTATAAGGAATTAAAATGTATGGTTTGTGGCACAAGGTATTTAGAAATGGAAAAATGGAAATATCTAAAAATTTGCAATATTCTACTTTTTTGGCAC
Source organism: Callimorpha dominula (assembly GCA_949752705.1). Taxonomy (NCBI): domain Eukaryota; kingdom Metazoa; phylum Arthropoda; class Insecta; order Lepidoptera; family Erebidae; genus Callimorpha; species Callimorpha dominula. The sequence goes on along the minus strand of OX457002.1, from coordinate 14,148,397 downwards.
ACAATAGTTAGTAAGCCTTTTGCGTCTACCTGTCATGTTGCTTCAGAAAATTTACTAACAGAATAACCCAATAACATTTTGCCCGACCCACCACTGAAACTCTAGACTTCAGAGTCGCACACCAAGACATGACAAAGGACCAAAAATATGCCATTTTTAACCTTAATTTAGTTCTAAAATTAACTATCAAAACTAGTTTACATAGGTTTTAGCTTCTACATGCTTATATACTTTCGATATGTAGCACACAATCATGCACTTAAACTATTTTGGAGTTAATTTAACTTAGTATATAAATATTAAAAATATATGTTGGAAAGGTCATTGAGTTGTTGCTGTTCTACTGAAAATGTTTTTTCAAAATGTATCTCCCCATCAATACGCACTCTAGCTCCTTTAAATGATGTTAATAAAGTTTGTTTCCAGTATTCTGTTTAAAAATAACGTCAAAAGGTAACGAAAATCATCTACGAAAAATAAAATATCACTAAAACTATGGCACTGAAATGTTTTATGTATGAAATTAACACAAGCTTACAAACACAAAAAATAAGGAAAAATACAAGGATATTTTAAAGGCAATAATTTCCTTTATATTGGAGTGTGGGAAAACGTCTAACATAAATGCTTTACACATGTGGTGTTTCATACTTACGACAGACGGTCAGTAATCAGCTATATAAGTGATTGGCATATTAATGTTAAGGCCTGTACTTCCTTATAATCGATTTCAATATTACTTACTTGGACATGGAAATTACTAAACATGTTATGTTTGATGAAAGAGATAGCGTACTTACATTATATTCATTCAAGTCCAGCTAGTGAGATGACATTAAATGATGCGGTTCAATGTTCGTGGTCGCCACTCAAGAAACTTTCTTCCCTAACAAATGACGGTTTTGTGAACTATGAAAATACGTAGTTAGCCCATTGCCATTTATCTTGCTAAAAAAAAAAAGGTTTGAATTGCGTAGTAGTTATTTTAAACATACAGGTGTAAGATTGAAAAAGAAACATCCAAGGTCAAAAATCATCACAAACATCACTTCAAAATCGTAAAGACGGCCAGAAAGAGATTTTAAATTTGGTGCACAAACGTTAATTTATTTCTTTCAATAATGTATATTATTAATTTTTGCAAAACTAAGACATATTCTTAGGTACTTACAGGTAAAAAAAAATATAGTAAAGTTCGCAGCAAGACACGTGGGGTGCGCGACGGCGACGGGCGGTCACCATGGGCGACCGGCGTGTGTAGGCGGGCCCGCCCAGACTTCTACCACCACCGATTATACTGTAAACGAACAGTCTATTACATTTTTTAACAGGTACAACAGTGCGCGTCTCCTAGGATCTTTCTCCGGTTTTAAAATGTCGAACCTTATTTTAAAAATGTAAAACGCTTGTTCAATTTTTAAATGGTTTCATGCGTCTTTTTCATGTAGCAACAGTTCTTCTCATTAAAATTAATCCGTCAAACAATTCAACCAGGTATGTAATTGTGATTTACAGTTAAGTGTTGTAAGTTTTCCTCAAGTTATCAGGAACAGTAGGGCGGGAAAGTGAGGCACGAGGCAAATGGGCGGGCGTTGCAGTCTCGCTTGCACAAAATGCACCACCCCCGGCGGAATACGATGATATTGCAGTCAGCGCAGCCGAGCCGTCGCATCTGCTCGCCCGCTGCGCCCGGTCAAACTCATCGCGACGTTACGCGACTTGTAACGAGTTACCAGGCTACCAGGACTAGCAAGGAGGTAAGTCCTTACATGTATTTCATCACCCGCTCGCACCGCTGGTTCGACCTTATCGCTGTCCTACTCAAACTGAAAGTTTAAGCAGTTTTCCCTTTTATCGTTGGAATGCGGGAAAGCGGGTTTTGGTGTCCCAGCTCTCTCTTTCAGTTTGTAAACACTTCATGATTTGAAATCTGGTCGTAATGTCTACGCAGCTACTGTTATGACAATTCTAAGGATTCAAACCATCGGAACACAACATATTTATTTCGTAGTAACTTTCTTTTATTAAAACAGGGAAACTTTTTTAAAAAAGATTAATTGAAGAGAGAACAATAAGATAAATAAAATAAAAGACGCAGAAAATATGATGTAAAACGTTAATTACCTACTACATTCCAATGTGATGGTTGTTGCTTCGCTTGTTTTTTAATTCACATAGTAGCGCGCAAATCTCAGCCTCCATATAGGCTTGTAAATATTAATGCCATGTTTTTGTGAGTTTTAACCAAATGGATCTCTGTAAGCCATATTTTTGTCTGAGGAATTTTTTCACACGCACTATGGTGTATGTCATTGGAGAAATAAAACTACTTTTCTAACATATTTTTTGATATCATGACATGCACAAAGGAGATTTCAATGTTTTGATTAAGTTTATACAAAAACCATATCATAGCATTACACCACTAATCGCCAAATAGTTCCTTTTTTATACTCAAGTGCTTTTGAGATCCTCATCAGATAATTACGTTTTAATGTACAAGTATAAGTTGATGAGAGTCTAAAATAATAAATTATTACTAATATTATTTGTTATTACTTACATACTCAAATTATAAAAAATTTGGTATTAAAAACCGATTATTATTGCCAACAATTTTCATATTTAATTTTACTATTGAGTAAGTTTGAAGACGACATAATATTAGGTAGGTATATAAAATTCCTCCTATGATTAGTTAAAAATCACATAACGTTGCACATACGTTTAAAATTGAGAGTAAATAAGTGTAGGGGTAGGTACCTACTACGTGGCATTAAAATGATATCATTTTAAACTTTTCTAGAACCTACCTTTGCAGTATAACATCACTTTTTTATACTACATCAATTTAAAAGACTTAGGTAAATAAAAGGACGAGGTTCTATGTTGGCTGTATGTATGTTCACCGATACGGGGCAATGAAAAGTCAAAAATAATTTATTACAAACTATACTGATATTAATTGGCACCGACTTCAAACAAACCAGTGCCATTATAATTTTACCTATTATACTAAAAGTGTCACATGTATTGTAGTATTTTAATTAGGATTGTAATCAATGATTTTTTTATTTTTCAGTGCCATTTATTGCTTGTGTTTTTAAGGTCGGTTTAATTTTTTTAAGTGTTTATTATTTATCGAATGTAATACGGTTTAGACTGTCAGAAATTTTAATGAGGATTTAATAGATAAGTAAAACTAAAATTTATAAAAATTATAATGTAGGTAAATATATACCATGTATTATTACAATATAATCGTCAACGTAACGCATGTAATAATTTAAACATAACATAAAAATCATAACAAAAATTTCGTAACATAAAAATGCTTATTATTTTAAAAAGTAGTTACATAAACTAGGTTACATAAAATGCTGTCTTATGTATTGTAAATTGAGCGATTACTTCTGACTACAACAAATTTGACATTGAGGTACCGGGCAACAGCTTTGCAAATTTAAACTTATTTATGCAAATGTCGTTTTGGAATCTAATAAAAAAAAGGATTATTGTGAAAACCTTAATTGAAAACCCGGATAACAACCAAAATAATATCAGCCATTTATCGTAACCGCAAATTGGCGGTGAAAATACCCTTGATACATATTGATGCAGTCTATTAATATGACTTTGTTACCTTGCAACTGAGAATCAAAAATATCTTCAAAACTTGTTCCTGTATCTAAGCAATACTAAGAAAGGTTTCAGTCTTAACTGCTGTCTGTAACGAGTACAACACACATATTTCACCGTAGGTACCTGATTTTCCATCTAGTCAATTTCGAAATAGCGATTGGAAGAAGCATTTTTCTGAGAACTTTATTCAAACTAAAGTTCATATTAGCCTTTATCTGAAAGTGGATCGTAGGTACGTGCTTATCTTAAGTACATACATACGCATGAGATATATGATCAAAGTTTCATAAAAAAGTTTAAACAACACAATTTCCCCGTTTTAAAATCTAATATGGTTGATTTTCAGTAAAATTAAATCAGTAGGCTTTTAAAACGTTAGTAATTCTTGAATCATCATCAGTTATTGCACCGCGTGCAATTAACAATAATTTTCATAAGCATTGTCATGAGTGAACTGGTCAACAAACCGTCGAACGTCTTCCCTAAGTCAATGCCAAATAGTACTAGGCTCACAGAAATGACTAGAAGAGTCGCTTACAGTATAGTGAGGCGGACGGGCAGCCCACGCACCAGACACCCACACTCCCTACCGTGGGCTCGACCCGCACACCATCCCCAATCAAAATCAGTTTTTCTCGCACCCGTCGATAGTTTAAAATTAAACGTCATTCTGGCTGCGGTTGACACTTAATTTGTGCAACGCATAATGTTATTACTTTGCAATTCAATTTATTATATCCCCGATGCGATTGTTGTGATAATAATCGCTGCTCTTAATGAAATTAATATCCGATGACATTCGGAAAATTTAAAGACAGTTATAGTTGTATGGATTAAATATCAAAATAACATGTCTAGTAATTATTTCGATACTGGTACTGGTTATAATGGGCCTGAAAATATTAAATTGCAGGAAAATAAATGTTTGTCATATTTCTTGCTGTTTTACTTTTGATCCCTGTTAAAATAACGATTATACAAATAACGACTATTACGCAAAAAGTCGCAAAAGATTTACAAATAAAAAATACATTTAAAAATAAAAACCAAAGGGCTTGCAACTGTTAAAATCAAGAAACTTACGTTTTCCTTTTTATTTCATCATGCTACTCAATTTAAAAAAAAATAGGCAGTCATGGGACTGCCGACAGAAGTGAAAACTTAAACGAAACGACGAACTTAAATCGTCACATTGGCAGGTTGGTGACATTCATTAATAAGGAGCTGACAGACAGAACTCAAGGTTTAGATTAGCGATCTATATATGTATTATTATCGTGACGGTCACGAGTTCAGTACTTTTTCCCCGTAGCAAAAATGCTACAAAAAAAATGATAAAAGTATTAAATAATTGTATAACATTCATAGAAAATACATAGCATAAACACGGAAAAGCAGTTTAAGAAAAGTTTTAAGGGGTGATGGCTCTGATTTTTTTAAAATAAACACTAATCATGTATGGTTAACCTCTACATATTTAGGATAGGCTAGCTGTCTTTATCATACGCTTTTGGCTCGCGCTCAAACCGATACTGCGAAAATTTACTGTTATAGAACTAGGTTCCATATATAGGCTTAGACGATAGAAATATCTGTTTTTTTTAGTAACTAATAAAATGTGTGTAGGTAATATTTCTATTTCAATTCCTTACCTACTTTTCGCGCATGTGTAAATTTAATCCAATGCGTTCAACGGTTGGGATTTTTAGTAGCAAAAATTTTCATTCCCGTAGGTAAAAATATTCATTTTTCGCTTTTCCCAAATGTTACCATTCTTTATGTGTAATTTTTTTATAAAACTGCATAGATACAAAAAAAAACATATATCATTATATTTTATATGTGATATATTTAATCTGTACTTATTATTTAATCTGTACTTACTCGTAGCTACCAGGCCGTGCGTTGCTGTGGCTAAGTAATTTGGAATTAAAAAATATTGTGACTATAAAATAAAAACTATCCCATCTCTCTAGTTAGACCAAACTACACACAGTGTGCAAACTTTCATTAAAATTGGTTTATACGTTTAGGAATTCATCGCAAATAAACAATTTTTAGGGTTCCGTACCTCGAAAGGAAAAAAACAGAACTTTTATAGGATCACTTTGTAGTCCATCCGTCCGTCCGTCTGTCTGACTGTCAAGACCCGTTTTCTCAGGAACGCGTGAAGGCATATCAAGCTGAAATATCAAATACTCAGGTCTACTGTCCCTTGGAACTGTGAAAAAATCAAACTTCTAAGCCAACGCAATCAAAAGATACAGCCGTTTATGCCTCAAATTTTCGACACAAGGGAATCAAAACCTACAGGGTACTTCCCGTGAACTCAGAATCTTGAAATTTGGTACGAAGCAACGTCTTATAGCACAGATAAAGGAAAAATTGCGAAAACCGTAAATTTTTAGTTACATCATATAATAAAAATATTATATTTTATATTATAAATAACTCCAAATGTTAAATTCTATGTGTGCATCTACTGTTTCATATTTCTACATCACCCCAAGGTTGACTGGTAGAGAATACCCTGGGCATTAAGTCCGCCTTTGTGCAAATTGTGCATTAAGTTTAAATAAAATAAAAATATTTTACGGAACCCTCAGTGCGCGAGTCCGTCTCGCATTTGGCCGGTTTTTTTTAATTTAAAGATAATACCTAAAGCAGCTGAAGAGATGTTTTTTTGTTTCTTTGTTTAAACGCGTTAACCCCTAGCACTACAAGTCGGTTTCGCAAAACTCTTTTTGTATTGGATAGGACATCCGGTGAGGAAGGTGATATGCTATGTAACATCACGCTACAACCCTTAGGAACGCAGCAGTGACCCTTAACTACAGGGAATTGCTAGTATAGTAATAAAATAACTGTATTCACCGCGGATGTTTATACTCTAATATTTTATTTATAACGATATAACATTTGAATGTAAAGTATCTACCATTTATTTGGTGCACAGTTTGTTTAAACATGACCGAGCGTCGTCACAAGTATCATAATTATCTACTTTAATAATTTAACACACACTGAAGTAGATAGATAAATAAATAGATTAATTATTCTCGTACATTAATGTACATGCAAGGATCCAACAAACATAAGATAAGATAAGAAAAATACATAAGTACAAAATAATACAATCTCTATCGCATTAAGCAATCTCCTACAGGATACCACTTGATTGAAAGAGAGGCAAAGGTAGTTTGCAGTGTACCTACCATTTTTCTTAAAGACGCATCTAATAATAAATGATCAAAGTTCTAATATTACCCAATATCATTAGCTTTGAGCTTCACATCTTTTCATCAAGGTAATCTTTTTATGTATAGTTTCTTTGTTTTGTTCTTTCATTAAAACAAAGAAAAGAAACTCTTGTTCAATTATTGTAATTTAAAAAAAGTCCCAAATATTATGTCAAAGACTTACAAAGCACCTACGCCACAGAATATATAATAGTGCCTACGCTAAAAACATATGGAATAATTAAAAAAAAATAAAGAAAATTGATAGCTGCAAAAATATGTATTTGTCCTAAAATAGATATTTAAGTTTTTTTATGACATCATAGATGTTTCTTTTTGTATCGTGTATCAAAAATGCGTTATTATAAATTGATAGTCTAGCAGCCTTACACTATTTATTATTAAACAATATGCTAAAGAAAATATTACGCATCGTTTTTTATTTTGTAAAAGTCAAATGTGACTAAAGACCTACTGAAGGATCTATCTATCGGCTACCAGCCACTTTACACATTTGAGTAGGTTACAAAATCAGTATCTACACCTACAGTAATATATGGTAGAGTGTTGATTTAAAACAGATTTTCACCTTAAATCGCACAACAGTTTAGATATCGAAATAAAAAGGATGGAACAAACGCAAATTACTTTTCAATTGTGTTCTACATCCTTAATTTATAATCTATATAAATAATAATTTATAATCTACGTAGTCGCAATTCTCTTAGGGATCTACGAGTATTTAAAGAAATGAACATCCTGACGGTGCCTAGTCAGTATATTTATGAAAACATCTGACTGAAAAAAATTGCATCTCTTTACAAAATTTAGATTAACAAAAGTGCAAAAGTCTTTTATGGGGTACTGTGTTAAGTTCTATAATAAAATACCTCCTAATATTATTTAACTAAGGGAGAAAAAATTTAAAACTTGTATAAAACGCACACTATGTAACCAAGCATATTATAAACTTGATGATTATATGGCTGATAACACTGCTTTGTACATGAGTAGGTAGTTATGGTGGTCTTTAGATTCTGCTTGTCTGAATTTTCACTTTTGAATTTTTTTTTATTTGACATGTATCTTTTTATGGATATTTTCATTATTATTTGTGACATTGTTAATTTTACACAATATTGATATTATCTATAGGTATACTGTGTTGACATTGAAGATATTACATGTTTTTTAGTTATTTATTATTATGATTTTTAAGCTTAATTTAGAAAAAATTGATTTGTTCATGTGAGAACTCTGTAATCACTTATTTAGTTAAGTTTCCTATGTTGCTTGGCAGTTCTGAGTATGTTATGCTCGCTAAGAAGTCCTGCCGATGGTGGCGTATATGTCGGGTCGTTCGGTTCCCTTCAATATGGTTGATCTGTACGATGGCTGGCGTGTGCGTCATGCTCGTGAACGGGTGCCGTTGGTCGGGGCTGGTCATCTCCGGACTGCTATTACTTAAATATGACGTGTAGTAGTAATTAGCGCGTCTATTAATATTTTAGAATAATAGGTATGTTACATTGTCCTCACATTTCATTTACCTTTATAAGCAATATAACCAGCCATTTGTAAAAAAACATTTTGAAAAAGAGTTTCCTTGGAGTTTCTTGCCTGTTCTTCACCATAGCATCTACGTATTGGAACAGGCAACTAGCTTCACGACTGACTTAGTCTGACTGACTCCTACTCCTGACAATTCAAAAATACCTATTATTGGTTTAAATGAAATAACTGGTTTTGATTTGATTTGATTACAGCTTTTAAATAATATCGTGTCAGTAGGTGTTTTGATATTTTATACACTTCCTTATTTTCTGCGTATAACGTTGAGTTTAAATTTCATAATATTATGAACTTACATCTTATTATTTTAGGTTTTCCTTGCCTATAAAAATAGAGGTTTGAATCATCCCAAAAAAATATTTTCCTACAGAGAGGCCAACTTACCATGACGAGAATAGCGTCATTCAGACTATAAATATATTATTAATACTCGTATATATATTAATAATAAGTACTGGAACTTCAATGTAAAAAAAAAATATCCATGAATTCTGTTTCAACGAGACTCACAAGATAAACTGTATATTTGTCGCGCGTTTCGTACACTTGTACTTATAAATTCTGAACTTTAAAATAATAATCAATATTGATTATTGCTTTGTATACATATATGTGTATGATATTTAAAATGTACTGTACTTTTTTTACAGGAGGTATATATTCCAATCATATTTTTTTAACTTTTTTCTAATTTAAAAGTATTTCCTAATGTACTTACATACTTTGTAACTTTTATCTTGTCTTTCCTTAGTTTTTTTCCTGAACTAAGTTCAAAAGCTTAATTCACTAACTTACTATGAAGTCCAAATTCCACCGTGGAAACTTTATAGGTTACACCTAATTGTATTTATAAAAATACCTAATAACAGTCTACAAATAATAATATCAATTTAGCAATAGCAACCAGTAATTAATACTTTTACTAATTGACACTGACGAAAAAGCCCTCTAAAAAATTTCAAGAAAATATGTTGTCTACTAAATATAATGTTAGTTTAATATGTCAATTATGTAGGTACGTTTCCACAAACACAGAGTATCGGATTCTAATAACAACCGGGTATAATCCTCCCTATAGGTTAGCCAAGCCTGTGCCCACGGCAACATAATATAATTACGACTCACCCAAGCTTGTAAAGTGGACTGATCATCTAGGTTCTCTCTTATCCCTACAGAAGGTTTGAGCAGACTGTAAATAAATAATATACCAGTATTATTGTAATATAATAAATTATGCACATGTCATCTAATATTTTAGAAGGCCAAATCATGTAAGTATAGTCACATTATATTTCGAATCATAATTACCATCTGAGGCATGGCGTGCAGAGAGCGCTCTGAACCTCCTCCTACCCCCTTACCGTCACGATCCCTTAAATTTAATTTAATTATACCTCTAGTACAAGGTTATTGTCCTACCATTAAATTAATCGGGACAAGATAAAACTATTTTTTACCTTGCAGAAAAATATCACGACCGTCAACCTATCTATGACTTATAATTTTGAAATACATTGCTATTAAAAACGTAGAATCGTACGTTCCCTTATGACCGTTAGTTTGAGTTAAGATTTTCTGTAAAAAATCTAGTAATATAGATGCCTATTACACAGTTACCTGGTATAAATTTGCATATTAGATTATACCGTGAATTTTAGGTATTGCCGGCGGCGAACGCAGCGCGGCGCCCCATCGCTTTAGCGAGTCCGTCGGTACACATCGAAACAATCGCGAATCAAAGTTTTACAGGCACTAACTAGGACACCACCGTCCCGTTTAAACTTTTCCTTAATTTAATCGATCGTTCTCCGATTAAAACCACAAATACTTGTGATCTCTGACCTTTATTCTTTACGAGCATTAATTCACTTGGTTTAGACCACAAGCTAACGTGTTCCTAAAAAGAATTGGTTGGTTTTATTTACAAAACACTTAAAATATTATTCTACTAATACAATCTAAGTACGAAGAAAGGACCAGGAGCCAAATTACTAGATGTACCCGTATAAACGGATTTTCCGTTCAAATTTAGAACTATCTAACTGAGAAAGTACTAAGGTATTTCATATAGTAGTGGTACAATCAGCAGAAAATCGCAACTGCATAACACAGTTTTTTAGAGTTGTATTCCCGGTGGTTCTTGTGGAGTGACGGTTACACTCGATTTACTACTTTGTTTTATAGGAACCGATAACCCATTACCATTAACCCGGCTTACAAACAAGCCATTGGTATTGAGATAGGGATTGTTTGCCCTTTGCCCTAACACATATTACCTTAACTAAATGTACTTTGTATATATTTTGAGTATAAAATAACAATAAGATGTAGTTCTACTGTTCTACTAAGGAGAAAATTTACAAGTGACACCTCATCCCCTATGTGGTCAACATGTTTCGCTACACACTAGTTAGGTTACCCCGACAATAGAGAGAAAATACTCTCAGGAAGGAGTATAACATGTTTGTAATCGGCTTTTCTCGCCTCTCGCCTGCCATGGTCACACTGCTCTCCTTTAGACGCTACAGTACTGTTGACGTCGTTTTCAAAACATATTTATCAAAATATGTATAATGTTATTTAAGCTCTATATCAGCTTATAACTTATTCTTTCTAAAGCAAATTGTAAAATAAAAGCAATGTGTACTTATTAACTTATTGAGTTAATGTTAAAGTAAACTCAAAACTATCTTAAATGCCTGTTACACAATATAAAAGAAATTTCAGTAGAGTTATTTAATTTAAGGGCTTTTAAAATATAACAAAGGAAAGTGTCCTCCTAATGTACTAGTCTTCTTCTTATAAAATCGTGGCAATTGACAGGCAGAAAATAGATTAGTTTAAAATGTTTTTTTGCGTAACAATGTTATTTGTATTTTTACTAGATCCTATCGTGCAATGACCGATGGTGTTACACCGTTTACAGTGACCGTATTGAATACCAGGCGAGCATAGGCGGGCAGGCGGTCCGCAGGGTCGGGGCGGCCTGTCTTACACGCGCCACCAACATATACATCTACGCAGTTGCATAGTTACATTGCACCGGTGAAGGTTGCACTCGTTTACAGCACGCGGCGCATCTACATGCGAGCGAACGTAGTGGTTAGGAGTCAGAAGCTTTGAGGCTTTACGTAATTTGTTGGTGAATTGGATTGAGGCTCCACTTTAAGCCTCAGTTTGTGATTTACAATTTTATTTAGGTACCGTTTTTAAGAACTCTATCAACGAATTATAGATGTTGTTGTAGTTACTCTTAGTTTTGTGACACTTACGTAAGAAGAGGATTGTTATATAAGAAGTACGTTTTTCTTTTCGAATCATCTTGAAGTTAAGTTTATTTTTAACATATTATTTACCATATTATTTACCTTATTATTTACCATATGTATTCAATATAATACTTTCATTCTGCGTGTCAGATAGAAACTGGTGGTATCTTCACATTCAAAAAGTTTTTATTTTATATAAACATTCTAAAAATAAGGTGTTTAAATGTAGCATATTCAAACTAGGTTATTGATAGTAGCCGCCTTATCCGTAGTCGTCATTTATCAATAGGAAACGAAATTTTACTTTTAATTTAATCTTTGATTTTATTTTTGTTCTGATATAAATATATAGTTATTTCTTATAATTATTTTAAATAATGTTTCACTCATAATGAGTTTATGTGATAATTGACATTCAAATTATTTATTTGCTTTAAATAGGGTAGTACATAATGTAGTAGGTATAACAAGTTTCATATAACACGAATAGGCCCATTAAGCAATAAAAATAACATGAACATTTTACATATTAATATAACTTAAGTATACTATATTATTATTATAGTCATAATTCATCAGTTTTAGTGTCTTGATTATGATTTACTTTTCATACCTACTACACCCTGATATTTAAAACTTCTTTAACCGAATAAAATGTTTTACTAATTAACCAATCTTTCTGGGCCAAAATTATATAGGGGTACTTTGAAGCGTTATGGGATTTTATTGAAGACTTTAATGCAAAGCGCGTAACATTTTTTTTGAAATCTGATCGTCCTGGGTACCATGTACCATCAGAAATCCAAATCGACTTGTGTTGAACAAATCGATTTGGATTTCTGATGTTAATTCTTTTGGTTCGCTAGCTTAAATGTTTGATAGTGCTGTTTTATAAATTTGCCTACTCCCAAGATGTACAAGCATCTCCACGGATATTCGATGGAGGAAAAAGATCTCTATCCGCATACTTTACTTTCCGGCGGATCTTTCACAAAATTATTAATAGTTATAAGGTACTAATGAAACTACCGTTATAATGATATCAAACTACAAATCTTTGTAATATGCGTATTAAAAAAAATATTAAAAAACAAACGCAGTGCAAGTTGAAACACGTCGTGCCTCAACGTCATACGGCACCAACTGAGTAAAATATTTGAGTACACATCTTTATTGAAATCAACGCGTTACACTTATTTATATATTATACGGTTTAGGTAAAATGTCAGCTACGATGAGTAGAAATTAACATTATGACGTCACACACGTGGTGTTCGGAAACTGTGTTCTCGGTGTTCTCGGTACTGGGTTCAAATATTTGTTTTTAATTTTATATAACTTTTTAATTATGGCATAAATAAAAACATCCAAAAATAGCTTTTCTATAAAACTTATATACCTACCTAATATTTGATCTTTCCATTCATTTTACGTGGGAGAGCCATGCTTCGACACGTATGGGCCGGCTCGACTCCCCTCGATACCATGGCCTCACAGAAAACCGGTAGTGAAGCAATACTTTCATTGCATTTTGCCGCGTGAGTAAGGTTACCGGAGGCCCTAACCCTTCCCTCTCCCCTATTCCCGTCCTTCCCCTCTCCCCCTCTCCCCTCTTCCCACTCTTTCCCCCGTCCCCCTCTTCTCCTACTCCCACCTTAAGGGTGGCAACGCACTTGTGACTCTTGAGTTGCAGGTGCACATGGGTGGCGGTAGTCATTTACCATCAGGTGACCCGTCTGCTCGTTTGCCCCCTATACCATAAAAAAAAAATTACAACTTTTTTTTCAAAAACCCAATTGGCTTAAACGATTAGCAACTGACGAAGAAAAGCGAACATTTATACCCACACGACCGCTCCAAGAAACTCCTCTTGGCATTTTTTGTAAAGTACATACATTACTTACTATGCAGATTATCTTATTGTTAGTTGACTTATCGCAGAAGAGAGACCTCCTAAGGCTTTGATTTTGCGTAATAGTGAATTTACTTAGTAAGGATTGACCTCTCAATGTAAGACGTGTTTAAACGGCAACAACGAACTCTTCCTGATTTTGGACGAGACCTCCGCTTCCCTTCAAGGAGGGTTTTTGTATTATGTGAGTATGTTTGCTTCGTAATCGGATATTTAAGCACCTTGGTTAGCAGCAATATCAACCTTTATTTAAAAATGTGGTTTACAGCGTTGAAGTGTCGTGGTAAATGAAAGACATTTGCACTCGGTAACGTCTCGATTTATTGTCCGATCACATAGACTGAGCGTACACGATCTTAACATAATGCTTACTTAGCTAATCCTGAATAAGGTGTGGTTACACACATACATAATAATACTTACGATACTTGCTTACACACACTACAGCGTAAGCTTGTCACATTTAAATATATATTGTTTAAATTTATGTATTTAAATAGATACCTACGTAAAACACGTAGAATAAACTTTCGATTGTATCGCTCCTAAAATGTTATGAAACTTATAATGATAGGCAAAGTTAAGTTCAAATTAATATTACCTTAGATCAAAATAACTTACAAGGACATATGCGGTTTTATTCCAATTTCAGGATTACTGAGAACGCCTTACTGCTGTAAAAATAAATAAAATAGACTTTCCTTACTATTAAAAAGGTTAACAATATTTCGTTCATCACTGATGATTGGTTTTTCCAACGATAGCTTGTCCTTCGACCAAGGCCTTCTCTAAAGATTTACATCTCTCTCTAATTAATTACCAAATAAATACTGTGATCAGGCGCTCCAATGAACGTGCTAATAAACTATCAACTAAAGTTTTCCTTTATTTTGTAAGTTTCGTGAAAGATTTATCCAATATTTCTGAGGCAAATTGATATAAATGTTTCGTGAAGTACAAAGCGAAAACTTTCTTGAGCTCTTGAAGTTACAGTATAAAGTTCATATTGTAGCAAAGGTTGATACCTGTTATAAAAGTAGTCCAATTTGACGTTGCTTGTACCTTATCATCTGTTTTTAAAGATTTGTCATGTATTATTGCGAGAAAGATTGCATAAGATTGCCAATATTAGTAATTAGTGATCACACTGTGTTATTAATATTGTTTTTAACCTCTTTCAGTAGTCAGAGTGGTTACATATCGGTAGCGTACTGGGTAGGAGTCGACCCCACGACATCATGAAGACATGTTTTAAGACGCTACCGCTTTTAATGTCACTGTAGGTGTTTTGGGTCTTGGTGTACTTTCTGTTCTTTAGTACAATCATTATAAAGGTCCCTGTGACATAGGAATTACCCTTTGTGCGTAAAATATCTTTTTAAAACCAAAAAAGGCCTGATGTAGAAAAAGTTATAGTGCCACTTGTATCCAATACTTCTGAGCTATCTAGTACGATATACTCGTATAAGCCAACATAGATGCAATATGAAAGTAATTCATGTTCCAGATTAATATGTAAATTGTATATATTGTATATTAATATGTATATATCGTATAAGTTTTTCAATGGTTCACGTTTGTATTTAAGAATTTGATAAGCTGGGTGTGCATACCATTAATTAAATCTGTATTTTTTTTTATGGTATAGGGGGTAAACGAGCAGACGGGCCGAGTGTAGAGCCGTCTCGTAGCGACGCTGGGTCCACCCAAAAATTGGGCAAGAGCCGCCCAAGGGTGGACGCAGCACCGACCAGCCTGGGAGCAAGCTGCAGGATGTGCTCGCCGAAGCGCTACCTTCCGTCAAGGACCCTTTATGTGGGCCTGAACCGGTACGAGGACCGAGTTAAACTCGATGGAGGCGCCAGGGGGTGGACCACGACGGGGCTCATGAAATAAAAGGGTCTTCGTCTTATCAAACCCAGCGCCTCGAGGCGCCCAACCACCAGAGAGATTCCCCTGATGGCCAGGCGCGCCGCCTCCTGTAAGTTCACCCCCCGGGCTTTGATCAACGTGTCATCGGCGTAACAGATTACGCCGAGCCTGGGGGGGAAGTCGCCTCGAAGGCGGGTTAGGGCCTCCGGTAACCTCACTCTGCGAAACACAATGCAACCATTGCTTCACGCCGGTTTTCTGTGACACCTTGGTATCACTCCTGTTGAGCCGGCCCAAACGTGCCGAAGCATGGCTCTCCCACGATTGCATTGCATCAAAATTTCGCTAGCATTGTATCTGTTATTTCATTAACCCTTTTGGCCACGAAACATTTCCAGCGATAGGTGTCACTCTGTTTCCAAATAAGTACAGTAAGTGAAGTTGACGGCGGGGTCAACCATCCCAATGGATCAAAAGCTTAGATATTTCAGACAATAGGTTAATTTACGATGACATCTTTTAGTAATTCTGGCTGATTTTGTGCGACGGATGACAGTGGTTAGGTGAAATGACCGAATTTTCCGCCAAACCACTTTTGGTAAAGATTGATCCGATTCGTGTACGGCTATTTGCCTGTACATTTTTCTATGTCTGCTGCATTAGCATAATCATCATCATCATCATTTCATTATCATCTCATTTTAGTAATAGTGACTGCAAATCTTTTTGATGGTTAGGTAATTCATTGAGACTGTACCTAGTTAGTCTCGCAGATACATGAAAGACAACTCTGTATTTTGTGATCGACTCTTCTCGTTGAACGGAGTGGTGTGGGTAACATTCTAATGTGTTGTTACCGACTGTGGCTGGTTTTATAATTTTTTTTTTTATGGGATTAGTGGCAAACGAGCAGACGGGTCACCTGATGGTAAGTGACTACCGCCGCCCATGGACACTTGCAACTCGAGAGTCACAAGTGCGTTGCCGGCCTTTAAGGTGGGGGAAGTGGGGAGGGGGTTTGGGTCTCCGGTAACCTCATTCACTCGGCGAAACAAGCTTTGCCTTCACGGCCAATTTTCTGTGAGGCCGTGGTATCACTCCGGTCGAGCCGGTCCATACGTGCCGAAGCATGGTTCTCCCATTATAGATATATATGTTTTAAGTTTTTGTAATGATAGGCTTATGATTCATGTGATTGGAATTTACGTTTTAACTTCCGAAACTGAGCCAAGGCCATAGGTTTAAAGAAACCCAATTTGATTTCTATGTTTTCCTTTAACGGCAGTCGTACTTCATAACTACCTCTTTCTTGTTCCTTAGTTGTGTTTAAGAAAGAAATTACGCACTCTTGACGAATCTGACTGCTTATTTTAAAAAAATACCTTCTTGAACAACAAAAAACACAGTAACAAATTTACTTACCTAACCTTATTGTTATGGCCCTAACATATGTAATTCTAGTATTGTGTATGCTGCGGGCTACTATTATTGTGTCGGTGTGGACGTGTGGGTATTTTTCTTTCTTTGTTATTCTCTTTTAGGGACCTGAAACGGAAGGTAGTAATTATTGCATAAAATAATTGTATATACACATGTATATGGTAGTGCCTAATTTACTTGCAATTATTATGTCTGAATTATGACTGTTCGCAAATGTAAATTAGTTTTAGTTACACTTTTATATTTATATTTCATCATTAGATGGCAATTACGGCTGTTGGCGTCAAGTCGACAACTAAGGGGGGCCCTGAAAATCAGTACTGAGGTGGCATTTGTCCATCGCAGTGTATAAGAGGGTCCACCTATTTTCTAGGGCACGGCGTACAACCCTCAGTAACATAAAAAGTTTTTTTGTGATTAACATTCAAAGAAACGTGGTCGGATACGTGGCATTGACGCGTCATGTGACATATCAGTGTCATGTATCAAATGACACGTCAAGAAAATGTTACCTGTTATTAAAATTTTAATTGTTTTTATGTTCTTTTATATGTTATTATTTTTATTTGTTACATTTACAGAATAAATCATTTTTCTTTCTTCTTCTTTCTTTCTTTCTTTCTTCTTATTTCTTCCACTTCCCAGAATTTTTGTATGTTTTCTATGTAAGTTAAAACCACATTGCAATGGAAGGTTACTACATCCCCACACAATATCTACCCTAGGTGGGTTTGTGGAGCCATAGGTTGCGATAAGTGTTCGCCCTTGAAAATTCCACCAATGATAATGTTACCATATCACTCAGCACCCAATAATAAGTCCACGGGACGACTGATATAATACTCCGGATCTACTAAGCTTATATTTCCTTAGCTTACTTATATTTTACCGTCACCGTCGTGACCACTCCCATGACGGTTTCATAAATGTTTTGTTAGGGAGACTGTTTAGAAGTTTATTCATGATTAATACTTGAGTTCCAAAACTGTAGACACTCAATCATTCCTTTACAAGATTTTATTCTTTTCACCCACGCCAAAAGCAATCGCCTTACAATTTTGTCTCTCAATTCTTAACAATTGCGCGGCATATTCTGTTATTAAAGAAATTTGAGAGCCTTGATCAATATGAGCTCGCATAATATAGTAAACTCCGTCTGCTGCCTTAACCTTGACGAAGACGGTTGGTAATAAAATTTTCACACTTTCATTATGCGATACGTGGGAAATGTTTTTTGCATTATCGTTAGCATCATGCAATACTTTTACACCTTGATGTGTCCCTCGTTACCAATGTGATTAAATAAACAATTGATGGAAACTTACACTTTATTAGCAGTCTTGAGCTATTGCTCTAGCGGCAATTCAAGGAAATTTTTGCAAGTATACAGGCCATGTTCTCCACTACAAAGTGGACATTTCATATTTCCCACGTGTAATAACTTTTTGAAGTATACCTACATTATTTTCTTTGTCCTATGTTTCTCTGTAACACTTAATTATAAGTGCTGACTCCCCTATACCTAGACTATAACCTTCGGTAAAAAAAACTGCATTTTGCATTTGTGCCCAATGTAAATTGTGTGTAGTGAAGAACTAAGTATTGTGTATAACTTCTAGGAACAAATCTTTAGGTTATGGTTGCCGCTGAAAACTGGTATGTTTAGTTTTGGTGTGGACTTTTGTCGATGAGAGACTGACCATATTTTGGTGTAAATCGCCCTTGTATAGGCTGTTGTAATATTTTTCGCGAGTAATAAAAGTACCCTCATACTGTTCGTGCTTTTCTTCTGTCAAATCTTGGATATACTCTTCTTCTGCTAACTGCTCCGTTGTTTCACCTAGTTTGGGGTCTTGCAAAAGCAGTCGCTGCATTTCGCTGATTTATGTTTTGACCGCTTGATACGTCTGCCTTATTTTTTCATACTCTTGCTTCCTAAAATATTCATAAGTTTGACCTACTTCCATAGACAAACGATCGTGATTAAATTGGTATTCTTTAAAGTAGCCCTCTAAGTTGTTAAGCATTTTTACAAATGGTCGGAGGTTCTTCTTTGAATTTTTTGGAATTTTTTTGGATGTCATTGGAGAGCTTTAATTGAACTTCATGAAGCCCAGACATGTTGCTCTTTTTCTTTTGTTTATTGGTACGTAAACTTCCAAATATACGGTAAATAAATGGAAGATCTTACTTGTTTTGATGCAATACCACCACAATGTTGTTCAGCTACATTTTCAGGAAACTACCGAAGCCTCCGCACATCACTTTTCGCTTATGCTAGTTCAAATACCTCGTATAATGTTATACATACCTTTGCACATTTCCTTAAGATAAAATATTTCGAGTCTACAAAAGTAGGTATCTTTACAAAACCATGTCAGTTAAAATTTCTTAGATTGTGATTTTAAGTTACTTTTAACAAAAATATCTTAACATTTAAAACTGGACCAAAATATAATTATGATGGTAATAATTTATGAGATATGTAGCTAGACTAAGAAATCTTCTGAAATAGAATAAAGAAAGAGATATTGTTAGTTCATTCCTGAAATTTTTGATAATAAGACTGAAGTTCAAAATATATTTTATTAAAGAAAAAAAAATTATAGTTGTATTTTATTTTATAAATAAAATGTTTTAAAGTCCCGGTATTAATAGAAAAGAACGACTGATGAACAAACTCAATGTAAATTATATAGAATTAATTTTTACACAAGGACAGAGAATTACAGAAGCACAGGTGCAAAAGATATAATGACGCAATGAACTTAATTAGGAACCTACCTATGCCAAGGGTTATAGTTAGACACACCCATAATTTTTCTATTGAGTACCCTTCAAGAATTTTATTACACGTTAGCGATTACCTAATAACACCTTATAATTACTTGGCTAGTTTCCATATAAAGTAGCAATAAACTATTCAGTTACTTTAAATTACTGGGTAAGCAGGAAAGCGGTAATCGCTGCCACGTTTTAACTTTATTTGGGATAACAACGTCATTCCGTAATTGAGGAATGACGTTGCAAATAAAGCCTATTTAGAATATAAATCAAATAATTTAACAATAACATACCTTACTTAAACATAAATTAGCAAAACGTCATATTAGCAGAATGACCTTTGAAATTGTATCGTGTACAAGAATATTTGTTCCTGCGGAATTGTCAGGCTGCTTTGAAAAGGTTTGAAAGTAGGTAGTTACATCGAGTTATATCTCTCAATAATCTACTCTCTAACTAATATATATATTGTTAGTTTTGTTATTACGAAACTTTATGCTAATAAATAATGAATGTTGGTTCTATACCATAGTTTGTAATGAAGTACATCGAAACAGATAGGTACAGGTAAATTTGTGTTACTATTTCCCTGACGCCCAGCGGCAGCTACAAATCCTCAGTTACTAAACCGAAGTGCAATGTGTTTTTAACTATGTATCATTCTATTAATTCTTAAAATTTCAATATTAACAAAGTTTGGCCGGTTCAGTTTCTGGTGGACTCAATCAACGACCAGAAATGACATCCAACTTGATACAAACGTTAAATATTGCTTAATTTATTTATATAAATAAAGGCTTTTTTAGATCAACTCGAATAACGGTAATTGCATCTGCTTAATTATTTATAACTGAGCGAATGT
Organism: Callimorpha dominula; assembly: GCA_949752705.1. NCBI lineage: Eukaryota > Metazoa > Arthropoda > Insecta > Lepidoptera > Erebidae > Callimorpha > Callimorpha dominula. Next base: position 14,127,805 of record OX457002.1, on the reverse strand, counting down.
CAGACACGACAGTCTTGCTCATTAATCCACATTTATTTTTGGTGAACGCATGGGTAGTAAATTCTACAAGCTATTTTCTGAACTTGTCGACTTTCAATCGACTTAATTAACTTGTGTTGTCTGAACTGTCTTTTGATTTGGATTTGTTATTAGCCTTCTATTAACATGGTTGTAATGCGTAATGGATAAGGTTTTGGACTTACAATCAACACACAGGTTCGACTGGACTCGGTGCATAGCCGATAGGAAGCCATTACTAATCGTAACTTTTAAGGCCAGAATACAATATAATACAATCCAATACTCAATATTGTACACTATGAAGAACAGTTAACAATATTTACAAAGACAAACCAATAATAGTACAAACGGCGCGTACGTAGTTGCGATTTCTTACAGACGACCTTTAGACGGAAATAGGCCATCGATTTGTGTATAATAATACTTTGTTAAAAATATCACCCCGTGTTTTATACCTAAGCTTTCCCATAATCATTTATTAATTTGTTTAACATAGATATGTAGATATTGGTGACAACATTTATTATGTCCACTATGTTATGCCATGTACCTAACCCGATGATATCATTTTACATGAAGCCGGTACCCGTCAACCTTGAATTGCGATTAATGGGCTAAGGAATGAAAGTAATAAAAATGTTTCTAGCCCATCGCCAGCTACGTTGTAAGGTACCCCTTTTTTTTGTGCTTGTGGAAACCCCCTCGGGCCGTCACCCCACCGGGGTTTTCGGTGGGGCGGTGTGTCGGAATCGAACCGACTAAAACCACACGGTGTGCCGTACTGCGCCTAAATTAGGAGGGATCCGGGAACAGCTTATATTAAGACATCCGGACCCCCCCTAGCGCCTGCCCGCAAAAGCGCGGGCACCACCTTCGGGTAACTACCTCTCAATCAGGCGACGTCCAGGCACACGCGGACGCCGCCTCCTTGCGCGGGGCCACTATAGCGGGTGGAAGGGAAACCCCGTCCCGACCACCCGCGGCCACACTCAGGGCGGCATGAGGCGCTGGAAAGCGCACCTCCGCCGCCCGGTTCGCCGGCGGCGAATTAAGTCCGAGTGGAGATCGTCCTCCCGGACCCGTTCCGCCGCCTCCTTCTGCGAGATGACGTCCGCACAGAAGGTCGCGACCGCGGTAAAATTCCTGTCGCTACCGGTCATGACCTCCGGTAGCGAAAGATCCTCTCCGATTACTGCAGTGAGGGCCCGACGCTGCGTCGCCCAGGCGGAGCAAACCGCTAGCGTGTGCTGAGCCGAGTCCTCACTGCAGACGCAGTGGTGCCAGGCGGGACTCAATTCCCTCCTAGCAACCGAGTTCAGGTACTTCCCGAAGCAGCCGTGCCCGGAAAGAACCTGCGTCGGTCGGAAGGAAAGGGTCACGTGGAGCCTCCAGCCGGGACGACCAACGAGCCATGGTGGTTCGGCGAGCGGCCTCACGCCATTCGCGTACCTTTTCGGGCGGGTGCCGACTGCCGCTTCCCGCCCGGAACTTCGCCGTTCGCCGATATAATTCGGCGAACGGCTCCGAACCTCCGCCTCCAAATCCCACGGCTCTAACCGCCATAACCCTCTAAGGGTGCCAGAGGCGCGCCCTATTCTGGGCGGTCAGAGCCTCCACCCACACCGGTGCACCGTACAGTACTGATTGACCGTACAGTACCGACAACCCCCGTGTACAGCCGTCTTGTAGCGACGCTGGATTCGCCCAAATTGACCAAGAGTCGCCCAAGGGCGGACGCAGCGCTGACCAGCCTTGGAGCAAGCTGCAGGAAGTGCTCGTCGAAGCGCCACCTACCGTCGACGATCAGGCCCAGATATTTTATGTGGGCCTGAACCGGTACGAGGACCGAGTTGACCTCGATAGAGGCGCCAGGGGGTGGACCAACGACTCAAAACTCCATCTCGGTCCTCGTACATGACGGTACGCTCCTCTAAATAGTCTGCCACTAGCCGCCTCAGGTACCCTGGCACTCCGTAATAGTGGAGTGCTTTCCTGATGCAGCTGAATGGCAGACTGTTGAAAGCGTTGGCGATGTCCAGCGACACCGCCAACAGCACGCCGCCACAGCTCACTACGTCTTCGGTCACGGCCCTCAGGCGCAACATTGCATGGGCGTCTGACAAATCGGGGCCGACCTCGCACAGGTGCCGGACGATGCGGGCAGAGAGGACCCTCTCAAACAATTTACCCGCCTCGTCCAGCAACGCGATGGGCCTGTAGGCCGCGACCGAGTCGGTAGGCCGTCCCGGCTTCCTTAAAAGGACCAGCTTCCCGCTCTTCAGTCAGGGAAGCGCCCGAACGCCAAGCAAGTGTCGAACACTTCCCTGAAGCGGTCTGACATGTGGTCGAGGGCGAGAGCCAATACTCGAGCAGGGATCCCGTCTGGCCCGGTTTCCGACGCGCCTAGCTTTTGTTGCGCCGCGCGATATGGGCGACCCCAAGGGTCACGATCGAGACCCTCCAGCATCTCCTTTCTTTTTTCCTCTTTGGCGCGGCTAATGGCCAGCTTCAGAGTTTTCCGCGCATCTCGGTACTCCTCATGAAGCCGGTCTTCTTCCCCATCTTCGCGAAGACGCCGCCGGCTGCGGGTGTAGGACCTCCGGGCACGATTACAGGCCACGCGGAGGTCCGCCAACTCCTGGGACCACCAGTAGACCTCCTTCCTTGGAGGCCGACGACCTCGAACGCGGGGCATGGCCGCATCGCAAATCTGCGTAATCGCATCATGAAAGCGGCCAGCCCCCATGTCTGCCTCCTCGGTCAGAGGCCGTGGAGATAACCAAGAGTAAATAATGGCTGCCTCCTCCAGTAGGTCCCTATCCGACTTGGTAACAGCCCACCACGGGAAGCGGGAAGAACGCCGCGCCGTGTGACCCTTTGTGGGGTCCTGGGTCCGGGAGAGCTCGAATCGGATATAGAGGTGATCCGAGAGCGTCTCAATCTCTTCCGGGACACGCCAGTTCCTTATTCGTGCGGCGAGAGCGGGGTAGCGAACGAAAGGTCCATTATCGACCCCCCCCTGCTGTCGCACGCACGTGTTGACGGAGCCTCTGTTTAGGAGACAGAGGCCCACCGATGCCGTCCACTCCTCTACGGCATCACCTCTTGCATCCGTCCTGGGAACTCTATGCAACGGACTTTGCGTTGAAGTCCCCCAGCACTAGGATGTGCCCAGACGCTAGTCGCCGCATCGAGGTCTCCAAGTTATTTAGGAAAACCTCAAAGTCGCTCAGATTCCGGTTGGGGGAGAAGTAAACACCATATATGGTGACCCCCCCCATTCGGCAGCAACATATCCATTACCCTTGTCTCTTAGCGACAAGGGCGGGGAATGAGCCACCGTGGAACCGACGACTGCCACGGAGCCGTCCCAGTCACCCAACCAGTTTGGTCGGGGAGAAACGTAATAGGGTTCCGTGGCAACGGCCACACCAATCGACCACTCTGTTATGGTTTGCAGGAATAGGTCCTGCGCACCGGCAGAGTGGTTTAGGTTCGTCATGACAAGGAGGCTGGAGACTCGGTCCATTTATTGGATCATCTCTACAGCCTCCTCCATATGCGCCGATGATGACGCACGAGTACCATCGGAGGCAGCCTGGGTAGACTGGCTTGCCCCCGATGTTTGCTGTGATGCGCGGGAAGGCTTGTAGCCCCCCTGCCCCATCTGGTGATTGGCGGGCAGGTTACCCGCCGCATACCCTGCGCAGTGAGGGGCGGTGGAGCAGTCCGCCGCCCCTCACTGCCCTGGTTGACCGCAGTGGAAACAGAGTCCGCTGCAGTCAAAGCAACTACTGCACTTGACATTTAAAACACCTTATCGGTCTCGCCCCCAGAACTGTAATTCAGGCGTTCACGAAACCTACGAGGGGCCTGCCGGCGTCGTCCAGGATTTTGGCCGACGCTGCGGGACAACTCACCCACACCGCGCCAAGGCCCCCAGGATCGGGACGGATCGTGCCGACCCTATGACAGAGTCGTCCAGGCCCGAAATGCGCAGCTCTGCGCACTTGGTGGGCCTGGCGATCTTGACACCATCCGTTGTAGGGAATATTCCCCGCAGCTTCTCAGCAAATAAATCGGCTGCCTTCGCGCCTTCAGCCCCTGGGAACTTGAGTACTCGAGCTCCCTCTGGGCGAGGCGCATTCTCACACCTAAGGCCCCGAACTCAAGGCCGGCAAGGCTATCGCGGGTCTTATTGAATACGGCCGCGTAGGATAGCCCGCCGATGGCCGCCTCCGATGACACGGTGACCACTACGGGCGCCGTTTTTGGCGTCTGCAGTTTCCGCGACTTCTTATTGGCCACTGCCACTGATGACAGCTGCGGTGTAGAAGCCACCTTCTTGGTAGCCTTCTTACCCCCGTGACTACTTGCCACCCGTCCTTTGAGGGGACCGAGGCCGAGGGGTCAGATGTGGAGGGGCCAGGCACAGTTTTAGCACCAGAAGAGACTGCGGCCTTTAGGTGCCGGGGTGAGGAGCGCAGGGAATTCTGTCGCTGCTATAGCCGAGGCCTTAGCTGGTTGCCTGGCTTTTGTTGTAACCTTGGCCGGCCGCCCGGCCTTCTGACTTCTGTTACTCTCGAATATTAATTGATTGATTTATTTACAGTGACTTATATACTAGTTATTTACATTAACTTGAGAGAGGGGTTTGCGCGTGTAACTGTATTCTGCTGACGCCTTTATTTGTTGTTATGGCAGTGGACGTGATCTCTTATTTGTTTGTACGTGAGTAGTTACTTCCTTGTAGATATCACGCCGCTTACTCATGCCACCATAGTAATTTGTTCCTTTTCGTGAAAGGCGCTGTTTCCCATGTTTTCGTTGGTGCTAATTAATGTGTGACTGATGTTCCGTTTTTCTATCGCCCCTTTACATTATATTTTAAAACGAACGGTGGGGCGTGATCTTCGTCCGGAACGTGTGATTTTTGTATTTAAGTTCTTGTGTGTTTTATCTTGATCTTCAGGGTTTTTTCTTATCTTCCTCGCTAATCAAGAATGCTTGTTTCCGTCTATCTATTGACACGTTTGTTTCCTAGCCGTTTCGCTGTATCGTGAATACTTTGTCGTCATGTTTTATCACTTGGAACGGTCCGTCATAGGGTGGTGTCAATGTTGGGCGCAGTTTATCACAGCGTACGAATACATGTGTGCAATTAGCTAAGCGTGGATGTACGAATATGCTCTTATTTGAGCTTTGTGGGATTGATGTCATGTGAGTAATATCTTCCTGTATGTTCTTTATGAATTCCGGGTATGTGTTTTCGGTGCCTTTCTCAAAGAATGCTGTTGGCAACTTTATTGTTGTTCCGTAGACTAGTTCGGCTGCTGAGTATCCAGTGTCTTGTCGAAAACTGGTACGCAATCCAAATAATACCGATGCTAGTTCTTGTGTCCAATTTACTGTGTTTCCTCTTGCCATCAGTGCTGCTTTCATAGTTCTATGCAGTCTCTCTACTTTTGCATTTGCTTGAGGATGATATGGCGTGGTACGGATTTTTGCTATTCCCATGAATTTGGTTAGTCTTCGGAATAGGTCTGACTCAAATTGTCGTCTTTGGTTCTTTGTAATATAGTTTGGGCATCCGAATCGTGTAATCCATCCTTCGTATACTGTTTTCGCAATCGTTTCTGCTGATATATCCTTAATAGGGAACGCTTCCGGCCATGATGTGCATCGGTCAATCATGGTTACTATGTACCCCTTATTTTGTGAAGTCGAGAGGGGTCCCACAATGTCAATGTGAATATGGTTAAATCGTTCTGCGGGCATAAATTTTCCCAGCGGTGATACTGTGTGACGCTGTATTTTTGATCGTTGGCACTGTATGCACGTCTTACACATCTCTAGAATATCGTGACGTAATTAGTTTCTTTGTTGTATTTCTACCAGGGTGGCTCATGTTGTGAAAACGGGCGTTGCTTTCCATTGGAGATGTCGCAATATATGCCGTTTTCAGAGACTTATTCAATTTTAGTTTTTGTAATTCAGCGTCATTTTCTTGTATCTGTCTTAATTCCTGCCAATCGATAATTTGAGGTAATGATATCGTTTCTATGACCCGTGATAGTGCATCCGCGACTACGTTGTCAAGGCCGTTTATGCGCTTTATACAATCATTAAATTAGCTTTATTTCTGTGCAAAATTGTGCAATATATTCTAGGTATCTTATTCTTCTAGGGGACTCATCCATTGATGCCTTCTTGTCGAATACGTGCGTCAGTGGTTTGTGGTCCGTGTAAATAGTAAAGTTTCGACCTTCTATCAGTCGTCTAAAATGTTTTATCGCCATATAAATTCCCAGTAATTCGCGATCATATGTAGAGTATTTCGTTTGTGCTTCGCTTAACCCTTTTGAGAAGAACGATATAGGCTTCCATTTTCCTTGAACTTGTTGTTAAAGGACTGCGCCTACGTATTTTAAACTAGCATCCGTCAGGATGGCTAGCGGTGCGTTCGTTTCAGGGAACGCTAGAGTCGTGACGTCTCGTATATCCTGTTTACAGGCTTCAAATGCATTATTTGCTTCTTCATTCCACTCTATGAGTGTGTTGTCGTTCTTTTTTGAGTTTCTTAGGTATTTGTTGAGCGGAGCTTGGTGTCTTGCGGATTTTGGGATGCTATTTCTGTAGAAGTTAATCATTCCCAAAAATCGACGTAGCTCCTTTACTACTTTTGGTTTAGGGTATTCGTTTATTGCTTGAATTTTTTTGACGTTGGGGTCATTCCTTGGCTCGTTATATGATAACCTAGGAAATACGGTTCTTCGGGTATTTTTTTGGACTGGCTTAAATCTTACCTTAGTGATAGATCTTTTTTCGTGGTGGTGAATGGATATAGATCTGATTTGCACAAGAGTACATCAGGTGTACCTCAAGGGTCACACTTAGGGCCTATCCTCTTTAATATTTTTATTAATGATATCACTAGTTACCTCAAAAATTCAAAATCTTACCTTTATGCAGATGATCTCAAAATATCTCGTGTAATAGAGTCAATTGAGGATGTAGGTCTGTTGCAAAATAATCTAGATAATTTAATCTTTGGTGCAGCAATAATGGAATGTATCTCAATACAGACAAATGTTTTCATATGACGTTTACTAGAAAACACGGGTACACTCGATCAGAGTACAGACTCGGAGGTAAAACTTTATGTAAAGTCGATGAAATTAAAGATCTGGGAGTTATTTTGGATAGTAAACTTACTTTTGTCCCACATTACGAAAATATTATTAAGAAAGCCTCCAATACGCTGGGTTTCATCATCAGAAATGGCAAGATATTCCGAAAGCCCCAAACAAAAATCTTACTGTATTATGCGCTGGTGCGCAGTATACTCGAATCTCACTCCATGTTCGGGTGGCTTTTTTAAAGTCAATCTGGTGATACTTTTGTATTTTTCTAATAAGCGCCTAGTACGTTCTGGGAGTGATGCGTCGATTGATCTTATTGAAGTTGAGTTTGCTCTTGAACTTTTTGCAGGCGTAATTAATCTTGTTTCTTCGTCGATCAATCTCTTTCCGTGCAAATCCACAAATAATTTGTGGTGCTCTAGGAAATCGGCTCCTAAAATGGGCATTTTTACATCTGCTACCATGATCGTCCAGGTAAAAGGTCTACGTGACCCCAGGTTTAAGGTTAATGTGCGCTCGCCATAAGTTTCAATTGTTGATCCGTTTGTGGCGTATAACTTGTAGTTACTTGCCTTTTTCTTGCTCTGTGTGTTCTGCAAAACGGATATGTTAGCCCCTGTGTCTATTAAAAACCTATAACCACTGTTTGAGTCCCGTCTCATTCTGTGCTACTATTCGTTTCCCGATCTCTGGTTATTTTTGTCAGATTGCCATGCGCACGGTTGTATGCATTTATACGCGTTTTGCTTGTATCTTCTGTGATAATAACAATGTTCGTGCTTCGTCATCTCATATCGCGATCGTGACCGAGACCGTGAATGCGGCCTTGCCCGGAATTTGCTGCGTTGCATAGGTCGGCGAGTGTTTCTACTACGTAGCTCGTTGATTTCAAGGCGCATCGCTGCAATTTGTGACGTCAGCGTAGTTATTAGGTTTACGTTTGCGCATTCCGTTGACGAGTTGTTCTCATATATTCTATATGCCATTTCACATAATTTGGCCAGTTCTAGGTTGTCGGAAACTGCTAATATGGAAGTGACTGACCCAGGGAGCTGTCGGGACCATAGTAACCTAATGGTATCGTCGTTAATTTTTCCGCAACTAGCTTCCTTCATTTTTCTCAGTAGTTGTGATGGGGTCGAGTCACCTAAGTCCATTTCCGATAATAATTTGTGGAAGCGGCGATGTTCGCTTTCCTCGTAACACCCTATTAGCCTGTCTTTTATTGTGGTGTATTTGTCGGTGTCTGTCGGGCAGTGAAGTATGTCACTAACCTGATATATAACATCTTTTGGCAGCTTTGCGATGACGTTTTTATATTTGTATTCGTCGCCTTGCTTCTGTGGAGTGACGATTGCCTCGAATTGGGCAAACCAGAGACGCGGTGAGTCTGTCCAAAATTGTAGAACGCGCTCCGCAATGGACATAGCAGCTACCACCTGATCGTTAGTTTCTCCTGACGAAGTGCCCTGAATTTTAGTGGGTGTTACAATGATTGGTGCCATGTCGCGATGTTTCGTTTCTATTTTCTATGAGCCTCTTGAAATTCCCGTTGGTGGAACCCGCTTGTCTGAAGCCAACGGAAATGTGCTATTCGCGAGTTTGGCAATCGGTTGAGACCGGCGGGAAAAATCCCAGTCCCGTCGCTCAATATTGTGTCCGTGATCAGTCCGGCAGGCAAAACCAGGTTCGTCGCTAAACAAGGATCACGTCGGTGTCACCAATTTTGCGGAGGTATTGAAAGACTTCTGTGACTCTCGAATATTAAATTATTGATTTATTTACAGTGACTTATATACTAGTTATTTACATTAACTTGAGAGAGGGGTTTGCGCGTGTAACTGTATTCTGCTGACGCCTTTATTTGTTGTTATGGCAGTGGACGTGATCTCTTATTTGTTTGTACGTGAGTGGTTACTTCCTTGTAGATATCACGGCGCTTACTCATGACCGGTGGCTCAGGGCACTTCGAGCGCGCACGAAACTGGGCAAACTGAGCGCTCAGCTCGGCAACCTGCTTCGTCAGGCGATCGTTTAACGCCGTAAGGCGGTCGTTTGCCTCTTGTAGGCGTGCAACGTCCTCGATGAGGCTCTCAACGACCCCAGATCCGTATCTGGGGTCGTTGAGAGCCTCATCGAGGACGTTGGCAGGTTAGCAGAAGAGTTTGAGAGGGCCCTGAAGGACTCCTCCTTCGCCGTCGAAGGAGGAGTCCTTCAGGGCCCTCTCAAACTCTTCTGCTCCCAGGAGTCAGATTGACTTCTGGGAGCTCTTCCGATATAGGCGTTCTGAGTAAAACTTCCTCGTCGTTAGACGAGGTGTCCTCCGCCTTCTGATTCCCCACCCTCTTACTTTTCCCCCTCCTATTCACTTTCTCCTTCTTTTGTTCATCATTGTTTTTTGTTTTTAGATTTAAAGATTCCATTTCAGACCCATGATTGGGGGAGAACTAAAGGTCGACCCGGGCAGAGATCCCCCAATACCCGGGCAAGCGTAGGTTTATGCCCAACCGAGGGGTCCGCAGTTGCCCCGGCTGGGAGTGCGCTTGCGACTGAACTACCCATCAGCCATGCATCCCCTGGTCACGCACCAGAACACGGGATTCGGGGTGATTTTTTAGAGAGGTTTTCTTCCTCGTAGTCCAAGCGGCAAAGCCAAGACCCTCGTCCCCGATCGGAGTCGCGAGACATGACCACGACTCCTTTCGGGATTACGACATGCCGACGGTGGCAAGGAAACTAAATCTTCCCATGCCTGCTCGGTGGCAGTATGAGTGCACGCCGAGCCCGTCCTTCTTCTACACTGAGGACAGCGGAGAAACTCCAACCCATGGAGGGTCCCTCCTTCGTGATTTTTTACCGAGGTTTTCATCTCATAGCTCCGAAGAGCGAAGAGCCAACAGAGGAATCGATAGAAACGCCCGCTCTGTTGGACCAAGCCTCGACCGAGTCGCATCGAATTGCGTAGACTGCGTTTCGGCCAACATACGCTAAGAGTTTTATTAACAGGAATTAAGTAGGTTACGAGTACATTAGATCTGCTTCATACATATGTAAATGATGCGTATTGGGTTGCCAAATATAAATTAAATTTGCACAATTTAAAAATGTTAGATAAGCACGATTAGAATAGAATAGAAATAAACATTATTATATACCAACAAAAATGTTTTTACAAGGAATACATCAGGTGAATATGTGCAAAGAGCGGCCTTATCGTTTATTTATTAATATTACGCTTTTTACTCATAATAGTATAATTAACAATAATTATAAGATAAATCATTTAAATTTCGTCAATAGATCATTTGGTCCTTCTAACGAATATCCAAACAATTTAGAAACTCTATATTCATGTCAACATTCTTGTAGAACAGTTTACCAATATCTGTCTCGTAACTGTAAGAAATTCGATCGAACTTAAACTGTGAGAGCGGACGGTAAGCCACGCGCGACCTTCGTCGATTGTTTCAAATTTCGCACCACATACTTCACACGAAGTAAGTTAACTTCAATAAACATGCTCTTGTTAAGGACAATGTTAATAACCGCAAAATCTAAACGTACCTAAAAATAAGTATGTGCGTACACTTTGAGATAGCTTCTAGTAAATCTTATAGTATCTATTCCAATGACAGAATTATTATTACATTAGCTATACCCGCGGTTTCACTCGCTTTAATTTGAGGAGAAAACCTACTAAAATATATTCCACTACTTTAAGAGTGTTTTACTTTATATTACTTTACTTAAGATTATTACTTATTACATTACTTTAAGAAGCTATTTTAGGTACATCACGCTATGATCAGTATGAGTTGAACTTATAGTACTATTATAGTATTATGTTATCTGTGACTATAGTAAAAAAAGTAATTTGAACAGGAATAATAAAGGAATGCTGGTTAAAAGTACTGAGGTCTTATAAAATGTGGGTATGTAATAATATTATGTAGGTATTTATACAATTAAAAGTATTTTTGTAGTAGGTATTTGAAAGTACTTCTGCGTACACGATATTTTTAGTTTTATTTTCTTGCGGTAGAAGAACATACTGGTTTTCTCAGCAACCTGATCTTGATAACGAAACATATAGATGTCCGCGTGAAAAACAGTCTTAACAAAAACCGATTCCTACGTACTTAAATGTTTTCCCCTGTGCTTTATTAATTGTTACGGCAAACGATACCTTAATGGGAAATTGTATTCTTTAGAAGTTAAAAGGTAAATCATTGAGAATCATTGGGATGCGAGGTATTAGCACCGTTTGACCATCTGCTGGACCAGTCAAAACTATAGCAACGATCACATTGTTGCGAAAAAATTTAAATTGGAGTCTGGTTCCGTTACATAAATTTGGTGGTTTAAGGTTTCTTAGCAAAAATAATAGGAGTACCAGTTTTTATTTGTTGACCGGCTGCTAAATTGGATCTTCGGCACCGGTATTTATGGATACCTAAATAGAATCTGTGCATAGAATCTGTCCTGATGAAGATGGCACACCAACGCTGATAAGCAACCGATGGTGGTGGATTCGGCGGCGCAGTGAAGCCTTGTGAAAAGCTTGGGGCGACGACAGACATCAAAAGTGCTCGTCGGCCATTCACTGCATCCAAATCCTTCTCCAGTTCAAGTGGCTCTCCGTTCCACTGGGCGTAGAAGGGGGAGGACGAAAGAGTGCGTCTGTGCCAGCGTAATCACTTACGCACTTAAATATGTCACGCGCAACTGACTGCTTCTGATAACCGGACCCTCATCAAGACCTACGGCGAGATTAGGTTGTGGTGCACACCCGGCTTTGTCCTAAGCCTGCACGTATGGCGGCCACAGGAGAATGGTCGTGTCTGCATTGCAATTGGGACAATAGTGTGGATTGGGCAGCACCTTAGGTGACGAAGCAGCGCTATTTAGGGAGGCACTGCTTCCCCCGCTTAGCCGGGGAGGGGGCTAGAAAAGGTGCCCTAAAAAACGCTTGTCCCCACTTATTGGGAAGTAGCCATCGCGGCTGTTTGAGCACTCCACTTCTCGCGGTCGACTTCACAGAAAAATTAAATGGAAACATCAGTTATGACATTCGGCGCGTGCAAACGTGCGTACATGAATGGACAACGATGGAAACCTTTGCCCGGAGCGTAAAGTGCTGTCGCGTAGTGAACTTAAAGGAGAGTAATATTAAATTAATATTATGAACTCTTTGGTGTCTGATCTCTTTCATGCAGGTGTTCGTGTTCCTAATTTGAAAATTACTGCACATCATTTGAAGAAAATTTAAAATTGGATATTGTTTGATTGTTTTGCTTCGATTCTCTTCTTAACGTGTATCGCTTGTTTAAGGAAAAAAGATTCCTTTTTTTTTATTTTAATTGATTAATTAGCATCTCGCGTTACTCATGCCACCAATACGAAGGCACATGGATGCTTGCGTGACGTGGGCTTGCGGTTGGATTTTTCTCGTAGAGCTATTCAAAATGCATGGAAACGCTTCCAAGAGACCGGCAGTGTTGCCAGAAGACCTGGTTCGGGTAGAGTTCGTATAACAACGACTCGCGAGGATTGGTACGTCCGTTAAGTGCTCTTCAGAATCGTACAGTGACGGCCCATACGTTGCAACACCTCCTACGTCTGACAACGGGTACCCGTGTAAGTGACCAAACTATTCGTAATCGACTGCACGAAAACCAGCAAATGTCAAGCCCTAGTCAGAGGAATTCGAACAATTCGTCTTGTTGTTTGAATTCCTCTGACTAGGGCTAAACGTGCAAACGGTTTAAAACTCTCCCATCAGTATTTGAACTGGGCTATTAATGGAGGAGGGAAGTGGAGCATGGTGCTTTTTACAAAGTAATTTTTTTTAATAACGATCGGCGTATTAGGGTGTGGAGGCAATGCGGCGAGCGTTTTCGGAGTCCCACATCCACAAAGTTGACCGTTTCGGCGGTCCCAACGTAATTATTTTGAATGGGATTAGCTTAAAATACGGCATACGAGTATGTCCTGAATTCGTTCTGATTCAAGACAATGCCCATACACACACAGCTCGAGCGACCCAAGCTGTAATGGAAGAGTTTCATATTGAGGTGTTACCATGGCCAGCTCACAGTCCGAACTTAAATCCAAATGAGCATATGTGGAACAAATTAAAACGAAGGGTTATAGAGAATGAACGAGGGGTTTACAACGATCGTTTTAAAACGAGCACAGGAGGAGATTCCAGATAAAAACATGAGGAATTTGATCCAGAGTGTGCAAGTGAGGCTTCAGGAGTGCATTCTTAAGAGAGGACTTGTTACTAACAAAAACTACTTTTCATTTTACATTGTTTTTCTTTTGTTCATGTTTTCCACTTAAAATAAGATTATTATTTTAAACAACTGTTAGCCTTTTTTTTTCGTGTGGAAACCCCCACGGGTCATCACCTCAACATAGCTATCGTTGAAGTGGTAAACAACTGTTAGCCTAAATTGTAAGCAATAACAGTATTTTTTGTTACCTAAGTAAAACAATTTATTAACTTTACTGTTTTCATGATACAGCAAAAATACTTAGTAGCCCTTATTTTGTTTTGAGTAGTATATATCCTAGATCTAAAGGGAGCTAACTCAAAAAAACACATTTTTTCAGAAAAGATGGAAACTAATTGCTGTTTGTGTAGATTTATGCTTTTTATATTCAGCCAGAAAGCAAATATTGTAAGAATATTGTGTTTTAATCATGTTTTGGGGCTGAAAATTGGATTTTTGTAGTCATTGCTTAACAATGTATGTATATTTGTTTCATTATTTTGACTTGAGCCCGTGTTGGTTAATTTAGCGTCTAGGGTCGAGTAGTGGTGATATTTTTTAATCTGGTTTATTGGTCGGTAGGTATTAAGTTAAGGATGATGGTTTCGATGGTGTGCATAACTCGAAAATTGAAGTTTTTGAGTTTTCTCCCTTTCGATATAGGCGTGTGAAATAATGTCTCTCATACATTTCTTCTTTTTTTAAGTTAATAAATTGAACCAGATACAGTGATCACTTCATTTTAAGCGCAAAATCCCTCGGTATTCATGAGACTACAGCATGGCTCGGGTCATCTTCACAATTTAATAGGATTTTGTAATCATAGTTTTGATTGGAGTAAGATATACTTCGTACCTACTTTTAAAGTAATATATTGCCCAGGTACCCAACATCTAGATAAGTGTTCATTACGTACGTATTTCTTCTCACAAGGCTCAACCATTTGGAAACGGACGGTTATAGATCGAAACAGGCAGGTATGATATTATTTCATGCATTTATTTTTTCTTTGATAATTTTACATTTGACAAAGCAAACTATTGTTGCGGTCACTCTGTGTGTGTTGATCTATAATTTTTAATTCTAATAATTAGTTATTAAATCGACGATTTCGAATAATAGACGATCAATTTTATGAATTAAAGATATTGAATTCAATGTATATATGTTTATAGTCAAGAATATTTTATATTTACTAATTATATGAAGCAATTACGGAAAAATTCTGAGGGTAGGGAATGTCAAAAATATCCGTGATAAAATAGAACAGAATACAACAGAATAAACTTTATTGCGCACCATTACAATACTGCCTACAGTAAGTATAATTATAAAAAACAGAAAAGATAATTAGCCGCTGTTTTTTTGATATATGTATAAAAAAAAAAAATATTAATAGGAATACCATTGATATGGTTAAACCTGCTGAACTGTTACATAGTTTATATAAGACCTTGATTTGCAACGGCGTTTATACGCAAATAAATATATTATAGTCTATACAAAATTAATATGTACAAAGGGCAACCTTATCGCTAAAATGCAATTTCTTCCAAGAAACCTGATAGCTGGTGTTATAAGGAGTAACTTAAGCTACACGTGAGCGAAGCCGCCAATTCTGACTCGACAACTTTGGAAACGACGATATCCAAGTAGAGAAGGAGATGTATCTGGAGACTCGATTCACATTTAATAATCCAGACCCAAAATACAATTTATTACCTCACCTGCAACTTGCTTGCCAGCTACAGGATCAGACAATGTATTACAAGCGTGAGCTCACTTCTTATTTGCCCTATTTTCAATGGTGAGGAACATTATCGTTTGGTTATTATCTCTCTGTTATTCTTTTTTTTACAAAATCGCTTACGGTCAGACCGGTTTTAAGATGATTTATGACGATAAACAATTGTTTTATTTACAGCAAACTTTGAACGTTGATGTTTTTCTAGCTAATCGGCAATAGTTATTGTAGACTGTAAGCTTTATTCAGAGTAATAGAATAATTAATAGGGTCAAATGGTCATGTGAACCTATCCTTTGCGTATAAGGCGTCATACTTTTGCTTTGCACAACATATTAGAATCGACAATTGATAGCAAGGCTTACTACTACCCTGTTTGTGTCGAAAAGGTTTTGTCCTAGTGTTTACACTGTTACGACTAATAATGTGTTAAAAAATTCTAGAAAATCAAAAGTATTGTTCATATTTTTACCCTCATGTATGCAGCGATATATACCTACTTATATACCTCTTTAGGAATATTCCTTAAGAGGTATATAAGTAGGTATATAAGATTGTTTCACATAACGAGCGACAACTAATCTACGTAAGCGGCATGTTCATTGTACAGACAGAATTGACCATTGGGCATTTGTATTAAATAGAGATTTTCTTCTTTTTGGTCCTGGTTGGCCGGATAGTATCTATTCTGTATCGAACCATCTTCCACAGAATCGAGTGGGAATCAACGGATCAATTGGTTTGTTGTAACATAGTTGCAACCTTATGTACTACGTTTAGATTATGAACACATATGCAATGGCACACGTGTGTTCTGCCCACGTCCGACTTGACGGTGATAGGTACACCGTTTTCGTCATCTTTACATAGTATAAAACAAAGTCACTTCCGCTGTTTGTACGCTTAGATCTTTTAAACTACGTATTTTTTTTTCGGTTTACACCAGCAGATAGAGCGATTCGAGAGCAAGGTTTAATAATGTTTTCTGTTAATTTGTATAATCGTATTTATGACTATAATTATTCACCACATTAGCATCTACATTACACCCGTGCGAAGCTGGGGCGGGTCGCTAGTTAATTTATAATATGTGATTCGTCATTGCGCACCGAATGTAACGTGAGCCGCTGAAGGTCAACACTTTCTTAATTACAAAAATTTATTGCAAATTCTGCTTTACATCACCAAAACAGGACCCAATTTAAAGCAATTTAGTTAATTATTCCATTCACATGAAACTTTTTTTTTACCCTGCTCTACTTGGCAACCAACACTGACCCAGTAATTAGTTCATAGTATATCTATTAGGAAGTTAGTCCGCTAGAAGCCTAGAGGGCCGAGTTCACGAACTGCTGACGTATATGCTATGGTCGTAACTATGTAAGTACTGACACGACGACATTGCGATAGCAAAACCTATCGAGAGAGTGCACCTCCATTTCATTTTGTACTTAATTGGAACTACAGTTACAATTATACAAATTAATTGGGGCCGTAATATTTCACAGGATTAAATTATTCTCTCAAATATATTTCATTGCTGTGTTATTAAAATAAAAGGTTTACAATAATGATCCATCTTCCAATTACGGATTATATTTTATTAATAGGCAGACCTAGTCCATAATTTCGCTCGGGTCTACCATGCAAAGTCCCGGAAGCGTATTTTTCAGAATAACAGTCAAGTCAATCACTTCAGCTAATCAACAAGACGCTATAGTCTGCCTTTAGTTCTACTTATTTGACGACATTACAAATTCTAATGAAGTAAAATATTTTTTTCTGTATATTATAAATAGGATAATTATGTAAATAGCTGGATAGCTTAAGTTTTGTCGTATGCAAACTAGATAATATTGTGATTTGAAGTTATATCCATGATCTCTAAATAATATTAATAAAAAACAACTCTGGAGGCAAGGAATCGTTTGTTCGATTTTTAAATTAATTTTCTAAATAAAAATGGCGCACTTCTCTCGTTATGACATTCGTGTAATCGTTTTGTATAACTTTAAGCGTGGCTTAGCTAAAAAAAAATTGTTTCAAGGAAATGAGTAGTGCACTGAGGAAAACTTGTCCGTCTCTAAGGACCATAGAACAGCGGTATATTCAATACAATCGGGGCCATTTTGACTTGGAGGATGCTGCAAAGTCTTTAAATACCGATAAGAAGTGACTGTACGAAAATCATAGGAGCAAGACCGTCTTGTAACATAACGACAAATCGAGGAAACCCTCAAGTTAAGTGCACCGCCTGTTCATCGACTTCTTCACAACCGTTTGAACGTACGGAAACTTTGTTCACTCTGGATACCGCACTTGATGACTGATGCGCTGAGGGAGCGGCGTGTGACTTGGTCTCGTGATATGTTAAACAAATTTGAAGACGTCGATCTAACTACACGAACTCGATTGTTACATGTGATAAAACCTGGCTGTATTATTTCGACGTTCCTACTAAATCGCCGACTTCTTTGAAAATGAGAGGAATTTTGAGAGAGGAATATTGGTTGTAGTTGTGCTTGTTAAATTAAAAACGATACTAGTGCACGGTATACAGAGGAATGTTAGACTCGAATCTTGATTTTTGCATCAAGATAACGCCCCTGCAAATCGAGCCGGCAAAACTACGGACTATTTGCACCAAACTGGAGTCAAATTTCACATCCTCCTTATAGTCTAGATTTAACGCCATGTGATTTTGCACTATTTCCGTATGTAAATAAAACGACTAAAGGGTCGCAAATTTTCGAGTGATGAGGGACTTTTGAGGCGATATGCGCCTGTATTCCAGAGGAATACTGGAGCAATATGTTCAGTCTGGTTTACACTTATGAATATCTGTATAATAGTAGTAGCCAGTAGCGACTGCTTAAAAAAGAAAATCGCAAAGTACGAAAAAACTTAAGTAGCGCCCTAGTATAATGCAACCCAAACTGTACACGTCATCCATTAATGAAAAACCTATTCCTAGTTTACTAAAATATCCGTTAACTGTGTTATCCTTTTACTTAAATGGGCTTTACGTGCAGGCTCGGTACACTGTGTTACACGGTGTTACAAACGAATGCTTCATCGTAAGCACTCAGTACACAAACATAATAAAGCATACTTTAATAACTTGACACATATTCTGTATTGTACGGCCGTTGCTGCATGTCGAGTAGCTGGTGTCAAATTCCCAGGAGTTGACACCGCTCTTCGACCAAGCTTCTTGTCCCACGAAGCAGTATAGGACTGAGCGTCGTATTGCTGAGGCGACGGCACAAATTGGCAAGCTTAGCTTTGTATCGGATCGGATAACACACGTCAGAGTAATTCGTTTTGTGGATCAGGCTTTTCAGCAGTTCCTGTGATTATACAGCACAAATCACAGAGTGCAAAAGGACGAGACACTTCTCGTCTTTTTGGAATGATCTACAGGAACTAGATCTTTTCCCGTAAATAGATATATTAAAAGAACAGGTGCGGAATATCTGGAACCGGCACACCTGCTGTGGCAACTAATAGAATGTGTGAAGGAGACGAGTATGGTGGAAATCCTTTTCTCACTAGCGCGGTCAAGGCACGCTAGACCGATTGTACTGCGATTTAAGCCGAGAAGTGGTGAATAATAACAGGTGATGAGTCAAAGTTGGAATCAACGTAATGACTCCTCGGTTGTAAATATTTACAACATTTTGTACTATTTATTTTTTATATTTCTACAGCATATTCACATTTGTACACGCACAAGTTGGCACTGGACGTGTTTTTTTTTGTATTGTTAGTTATCAACGGACTCTACGAGTATCTGTCATAACCAATACATAATACGAGGGCGGCACTGAAAATTTCGGGAATCAAGGAAGTGACACAACATTACTATTTAAAAATGTATTTATTGCTTTTCGAAGTATTCTCCGCGAAATTCAACACATTTTTCCATACGATGGAACCAATCATTGAAGCAACCATTCCATTCGGAAGTTGAGTCTCCAAAATGGCCGTTTTGTAGGCGTCCACAGCTTCTTCAGGTGATGAAAATCTCTGACCACGCAATTTATTATTTATTTTAGGGAAAGTATAGAAATCATTAGGGCTTAGGTCGGGGCTGTACGGCGGATGGTCTAATAATTCTATGTTCTCTTGCTTTAAAAACTCTTTTGTTCTGTGCGCGGTGTGAGAACTCGCATTCTCGTGATGGAGGATGATGCGGCGGTTGCAGTTCTCTTTACGGAGTTCAGAAACGACCTGTGGCACACAAATGCTAGCATACCATTCTGCATTAACCGTTTTTTGTCCCTCAAGAAAAATAGTCGCAACATGGCCGGTTTTGGAGACAAACGTGGCCACCATTTTTTTTGGCTTTAACTCATTTTCGAACACCCAAACTCGTGACTGGTTTTTTGTTTCGGTTTATTGTTCGTACGCTATATCCAGGATTCGTTACCTGATACGATTTTTGCGACGACACCATTTGAGGATCCTGCGTGGAATCTTTCGAGAGTTCTAACGCACCAAGTAACGCGAGCCGCTTTTTGCTCTTCACAGAGCGAATGCAGTATCCATCGGGAAAACAACTTTTTAACACCTTATTGTTCATGCAAGATTATTTGTATTTGACTCATGCCAATGTCTAAAGTTGCCTGAATTTTGCGGTATGTCACATGTCGATCTTCCTCAATCAGCTTACGCACAGCATCAACGTTTTCTTGGGTGACTGCAGTTTTTGGACGACCTTGACGGGGATCATCACTGAGCTTGACACGTCCACGTTGAAATTCAGCAAACCAGCGATAAATTGTGGTTTTGTATAGGGCTTCATCACCAAATGCAAAAATCATCCGGTCAACACACTGTTTTTGCGTTAAACCACTTCGAAAGTCATAATAAATCATCGCTTTTGAATTTTCTCGAGTCAATTCCATTTTCTCAACGACTAAACAAGTTTGACAAAACCTTGTGATAAGACCGAAATTCTTTTTTTAAATAAATAAATGGTATTCGATTTTTAAAGCCAAGGTGTTTTCAATTAAAAAGATTTTAATATGACAGAAACAGTGGAAATATTCCATTCCCGATACTTTTAGTGCAGCCTATGTAAATGTATGCACTTAGTAGCTATGAAGATTCCTGTAATTTCATTATTAAAATTTTTCGTCACTCAATAGTCGTCAATGAACTGTAATATTTTGAAAAGTCAAATAAATAATGTGCATAATCGTGACAGTACATGTAAATGAACGACATTTGCCTTGCTTCGTTTAAGTAGTATTTAGAAGTAATAAGTGATTTCGTACCGCGCTACAAAACATCCCTAATTGATACGGAGACACTGTTATAATACACGGGAGCATGTTAGCTTCCCATCACACCGCGTAGGTACATTCATAAAGAGCGCAATACAGACTTGTCGCAGCGTTACGCTTCCATAAAGTTCCAAGACCATGCGTGTGAGTACGAACCTCTATTTATTTCTTGTAAAAATGAGGTCCCCCAGTACGCGACCTCCTTTTACCGCAACGCAGCGTACCATTTGCAGTCGTTCATTTACAAAAAGCATAAACTTTTCCATTTAGTCTTCAGGCTCTATTAATTACCACTGCCGTTGCGTACTTACATGTAATCATAAGCAGAGCACTTTTTCCACCTTAATTTTTGTTTCGCTTGCATATTTACGTTACGGCTAAAAGTCAAGATAAACTTTATAAGTCGCAAATGACTACATGATACTAGGTACTTCACGTGCCATGTATCATGATCAGAATATAAAAAAAAAACCATTAAGTCTAACACACATTACAATGTTAATTTTCCCGGACTAAGATTTGTGAAACAGCAAATGGGATTGACATATTCCTCAATTTCAGTAAACAAGATCGAAGTATAGTAGTAATATAGGCATGTCTGTTCGTTAATCAATCATCTACTATCTAATTGGATACGTGTTACATGCTTTTGTAGCATAGTAGCTGTCGTGAACTTGTTATACATACCTATGATTGTGTAATAAGCCTTGATTGAAGAGCATCAAAAGCTCTCTGGTAATTTTGACTTAGTTTTACAATTTTATTTAAAGCTGACTTCGAAAACTAAAAGGCATCCCGTTTATTTCTGCTAAATTTGTTAACCACTAGAGTGTATTTTGGAAAGTATCGCTAAACATTTGTACACATTGAGAGTTGGAACATTTGTTTGCAAAGTAAATCCCAGACGCTTCACTGAATGTATCGTTTGTTACGATGTTCAAATAAGTTTTATTCCTTGGCTAATCAAACACAGGATCGTTTGATGTTCAATTTATTTGGTGTGTAATATTCTAGTGCAATATGAAATATTATCTCTTTAAAAAAATCACGTAGGTATGTACAGTACATTATTTATTCTAATATGTTATTCCTGAAGCATGTGAATATTTTAGAAATGATATCACTAAATATATTCGTATAGCTTTTTACAGCAGTTCTCAGTTTTTCAAATTGGAGTGAAAAAATATAATGACATATAATACAGAAAAAATATACATCGTATGTGTAAAGTTATTGTTAATTCGCACATCTTCCCATAGACAATCCTTTTAATAACATGAGACGTATTAAACTCGGACTTGCGTCTTGATACTAATTCAAGTTTCAAATGGGATGGTAACCGTGCCAAATCTGTAGCACGATAGGCTTAGATAAATATCAAACAACAAAAAAACATAGGTACATGTATATTTGGTCTTTACCTTGTTATACTTGCTATTTTCTTTGTTATACTTGATATGATTCATAGAAATCTTTATTAATATTATAGCTATAAGGCTTTTTAATCCTATCTCAAGAATTAAAAAGTCTGTGCGTATGTGTCAGCTCGGATCATAAACTTAGTCTATGGCTCCGACGCAGAACTTTAGTCTTTCTCTCTCGAGTTTACAATACTATTAAATTACAATTCCAATAATTTTACACACACACTTTTATACACATACATTATTACATATAAACAGTAAGTGTAGTATTTTTTGTAAGTAATTTCATTCCTCATACAGTTTCCATACCCACTGGTCTTATATGAAAATCGATTCATATGGAGTAAACTACAAAAAAATAAGGTTGACATAATATATTTAGGTGAATTAAGTTAAAAAGCTATGTCCGGAATCCAGTATTAACAAAAAAAAACTGTTTTCCAAGGTAAGAATACTCCTATTTATTGTTGTTACAAACGTATGTTATCACTTTTTACAGTTTACCTACCTATATCTATATTATGCATAAAACAACCTTTATCTAACTAAGTAATATTAGTTATAAAGTAAAAATTTCTTTTAACAGACTGATATGAAACTCAGTTTAGACCGAAAGGGGTTATTTTGGATTATGATGGTTTTACTGACTGAGAGGTACAATAACCTAGTTCACTCATAATCTTACATTACCTTCTCTCATCACTTACATTTAATTAATATATTGCAAATATTTATAACACTGTGGTGTTACGAATGTTTTTGAACAGGTCGTCAGAATTTTCGACAGTAAATCTATGTACTCTCACGTTCCCATGAAGGTCAAAAGGTAACGAATACCTGTAATATCGGTCATTCTCACAGTTACTCGGTTTACAGTGCAACGTCTTAAAAATCTTTTAACAGGTATTAAAAGTAAATTCATTTAATTTAGTCTTTGTCTAAAAGTTTTATACCTATCTTTATTTCCCTGAAATCTGTTGCCTTATTATTGAAAGAAAAGCCAGTGAGTTTAGTACAAAGATATGTTGATGGCTACTACAAGTAAGTAAAAAAATCCAACAGACAGTAACTAACAATATAAGTAAATGAACAAATACAAAATGTTAGAGTTCTTTTCTCAACTCAAGAACACCTAT
Source organism: Callimorpha dominula (assembly GCA_949752705.1). Lineage (NCBI taxonomy): Eukaryota > Metazoa > Arthropoda > Insecta > Lepidoptera > Erebidae > Callimorpha > Callimorpha dominula. Next base: position 14,104,769 of record OX457002.1, on the reverse strand, counting down.
TCCTTGTTAAAAATACTTCCATTTTAAAACCAACAGATGCAGAAAATAATCCATCCATTAATCTATATCCCACGAGCTCTTAAAGTGTATGCTTTTAGTTACCAAAAAGGTAAAAAATATGTATTTATGTATGTAAATATGTATTTTTTGAAGTGAAAACTTCTTTAGACACGTTGGGCACTTTTGGTATAAGAAATAAGCACGACATATATACAGACGTATATATATATGTGTATGTGTTTTCACTTCTGATATGCAGTCCTAAGACTAAAAGATTTTTTTTTTATTTAGTACCAGTAAATTATTAACAAAATCCCCTGTGAAAGCATATGTAGGAAATCTCAATCTACAAAATTCATTGGATGGTCAGATGTCCGTTAATATACTTGAAAGCAAGGTATTTTGGTACTTGAGCTTTAAGCTTAACCTAAATAGAACGCGACAGTAGTAGCGGCTAATTGTTACATTGGATCTTCAGCCGGATCAGTCGTTCAATCGATTGTATCATATACCTCAGAAGCTCTACTAGGCTTGTACTAGGTACATTTTAACGCTACTAAATTTCTATTAATTGTATATTGATTGACCATGTTTTATTACGTTAATTAATAAAATGTATTAAATGTTGAGCAAGATTATATTTCAAGCTCCACCTCATGTTGTAGTCACATAGGTCATCGTAAAATCGCATTCGTTTTATATAAATCAATACTATTTTTATTTATATATTTTGATTTACAACATATTGAACACAAAAACTCCAAAACTATTACTTAAACTCAACGACTTAGCCCCGGATACCACCAATAAATCTGTTAACAACTCTATCTGATACTTTAATGGCAATTTAAAAAAAAAATTCTTACACTCACAAACTAATTATGGATTAGATGATTTTTGTTTAGCAGCGCAGCAATAACATGTTTATTTATTCGTTACATTTTTCATGTTTAATTATAAATAAATTTAAATAAAATAAAATTAAAACTTAAATTGAAGGTCTATTTGAATGTTTTATGGTGTACAATAAAGAGAACAATACAAGAAAGAGAGAACAATACAACATATACAATAAAGTTCTATCTATCGGTCTATCTGAATTAAGTCATAAAAACTTAAAACAGAAAAAAAAACTGCTCGAACACTGATTACCACCCTTACAGCTCTTATAACTGTAAGAACTTAAAAAACTATTATTTTGACATTACAAACTGACACTTCAATTTTAATTTTTTGTATTGATAAAAATAGAACACCTGACTTTAATGTAAGTAAGGTCCATACAGTTTGAAAATAGTGAAAAGAATTTCATTAGTCGTATAAGTCTATTGTTTTGAAGTGGTAGTTTCTACACGCGCACGTTCTCGTTAGTTCGCTACTTAATTGTCAGTGCGCGCGCTCTCATCATCACGTCTGCAAAACTAGCTTACCTGTAAACATGTTCAGTTCTTTAACTCTCTTGCTACGTAGGGATTTTCAGCTGTCTGTATTCTGTCAATACTTATTATTTTTAAATCTAATTTTTACTTACTTCTGTACGTGTATTAGTTCCTAGTGCTCTGTATATTCCCAAACAATATGTTTCGTTAAATTGTTTCGATTACTTGAAAGACATAACAATTCGTATTAGAAACGTGTAGGCCTACAGATATGATATTTTCATAATCTACTGACTTAAAAGCTTACGAGTAAAAAAAACATGAATTGCAATGATTTTTTTACTCGTCTGTGCCTATAGGAGTAACAAATGGTGTTTTTAGATTTTATTTTACCACTTTGTCAGCGTAATAAATATGTATATCTACCTATTCTAAATTACAGCTTTCTAGTACTGTCTCTGAGATAAGCCGCGGACAGATGGACATGGCAAAACACAAGTCAAATATTATTATAATTATTGGAAAAAAGCGTGGGGTGCATGCATAGTGTCAATAGTTATAAACATTTTATTGACACTATATGCACCCCACGCTTTTTCCCAATACTATACATTTATTTCTTATTTACACTATTCCTAATCCAAATTTATTAAAATTCATTTTTTATTTTTTAGTTGGATTTTCTATAAAAGTGTGTTTTTTTTAGTTTTTTTAAACTATTAGTTTTATTAGATTTTTATATCTGAATCAAACCGACTGACACACCACACACCTCTTCGAAATCAGACCTTTTGCCGGCAGCTGTCGAGAACTATTCAGCTCTCTCAAAGCGCGCGTAAAACATTCACGATTACAGTCCATTTATTTTTTAGTAATTTTAATTCCCTTATGAGCACAAGGCATTAGCTAAAATGTCGTATTACAAGAATCGTAGCCATTAATTGTAAATAATAATAATAACTCCACACATCTCACACACGGCCGTCTGATCCCACACTAGGCAGAGCCTGTACTATGGTAACCAGACTGCTGATAAACATACTTATATATTTCTGAATACATACATATTATAGATAAATTACACTCAGACACGGAATAATTTTTTATGCTCATCACACAATAATTTGTTCTGTTTACATTTACAAGGACACAGTGCCAAGTTCTGAACTTTGTCACTTATACTATAACTGAATGGATACTAACTTTGTCTTGAATTATGGCCACAACAGCGTTATCTGAAAGATAACTGAAAATCTGTTGGGACTCGATATCAGCTCGTTGATATAATTTATGAAAATATTGCCTCAATGGATTGTGATGTTTGTCTTTTTCAGTAATGTTGATTTGGTTTTTGATAGGTAACTTTAAAGAAATAAGTAAGTAAAACGTATTTTAAATATACATATAGCAGTATAGAAAATTATAATATGTTTTTTGTATGTATACCTTTACGTGTGTCACACATTACCAGTTTTTCTCTTAACCCTTCCAAGCAGACTAAATTATTGGTTCAGGAAAGGTTTCACGTCAATACTGTACTGGGTAGTAGTATCCCGTGTTATTATGATCCCGTGACATGACGTCACACGACTGCTAGCCATCACCTTCGCAACTATGCTATCGCCCTTCATGTATTTGTCAAAATTTAGAAAGTTTCCAATATGGTAATGTTTTAAGCAAACATTTCTAAAACTGAATGATTTCAAAGGATTCGACAAAATGATAATATAGTTTCAAGTATGATAATATTTGAAGCAAACATTTCTAAAACTGTATGATTTCAAAGGATTCTAGAAAATGTTAATGAGCTTAGTTGACAGATAAACCTAAAACAAAACAGGATAACAAGGTACAACTAACAGTTTCATTTTCAATTCGGCCAAAAGTTCACTCTCAAATGGTAAACGAAAAATAATAGAGCAACTTTATATCGAATTATTGTGTAAAAGTTTATGTTTGTGGCGCTGTGTAAAACGCACATCGCGTCTGTCAAACGTAAAAACTAGCTTGTTAGCGGAGTTTACACAAACAGGGGCTTGTTAACTGTAACTTAACTTGTTAATTTTGTTGCGGTGCATTGTTAACGTTTGTCACAATTGCTTTCCTGTCTACGTCAACTAATGGAGAATTCAGTAGCTATCCTCTAACATAAAGGACGATATAAAATGAACTAAATTGCTATCGGCACAACGTACGAAGGAGCTTCGTTAGGAAAATTATTCTTACACAAAAATTGTTCAAAACAAGCCACTACAAGCAGTTTCCGCTTTAGTTATATTGCTTGCTAGTTATTTTGTAACCTACTTATTATATTTTGTAAAACTAACTAAGTGACATTTTTGGTATAAATTACTTTATTTCATTATCGTCTCTAATTCGATTTAATTTATCATAGGAAAAATTCAGCAACTCTTCTACTAACTGAAGTACCGAAAAAAAAATACCTAAGTACAGTTTTCTGAAAGTTGATTGAGAAGAAAAAATCATCATAAATGTCATTATCTCCTAATCAACTAAAAACGTCCCACTATGATCCCGGGTCCTTTAAGCGGGGCGTAAAAAAGCATCTCACTAGGCCGCCATAGTGCTGGTCAACATGCTACACTGTCCTTGTTGGCAGTGAGGATGGTGACCACCACTCTTGGATTCTGCTTGTGCTTCCCATCAGGCGAGGCAGTCATTTTGGCAGCTCAAATATAAAAAAAAACACTTAATGATGTTGGTTTAAAACGAAAAATATACAAATAGTAAAAAAACGGAAGTTTTAACTGCATCTTCAAAAATTAATGTTGGCTATTTCAGTCTGATCACTACATCACTACATATTATAAAACAAAGGCCCCGCTGCGTCTGTCTGTCTGTTCGCGATAAACTGAAAACTACTGAATGGATTTTCATGGGGTTTTCACAAATAAACAGAGTGATTCATGAGGAAGGTTTAGGTGTATAATTTGTTTGTTAACGTTTTGTGTAAATTATATTTGACGTTGTAGGTTAAGTAGGTGCAACACCAGTTACAACATTTTCATGCATTGAAACCAATTTTCAATACACTTATTTCCAATGAACGCAGCTAGTGCATTTGTAACTGTATCCCTTCGACTCGATTTTTATTTTAGGGAATAAAAAGAAGTCACACCCTGTCCAACCAGGACTATAAAAAGAGTGACACTGAAGTTTAACCGGTGTGCTGTCCAGGAAGTCCCTCGTTTTGAGCGCCGGGTGCGCGGGCGCGTTGTCGTAGTGAAGCACCAGCCCGCGGATTCCCGTATTTGGTCGGTTGCTGCTGACAGGATTGAACTTCTGGCAAGGATTTGGTAGTATTCCAATCGGTATTAATACTTTCATCACGTAAAGGTATTGAAGGAGAAATCCTGTCATAGTGAAAAAACTAGGGATTAAATCTTCTCTGCGTTTTTCAATCACTTCACTTTGGTAGGTCTTGGCTCATTTTGAAACAGCCGAACTGGCGCTTAGTTTCTGGATCGATTTGATAAAACCAAGATTCGTCACCTATCATAATGTCGAGACAAGCCTGCACCAAACTTAGCTATCGTATCATGGCACCATTCCAGGTGATCCTAGTTCTGAGTGTCAGTGAGGTTGTGCGATATCTAGCGTAAAGTGATCTACGTATGCGAAGGTGCTCATGTAAAATCTTGTAAAAGATTCCTGAACGAATCTTCAATATGTACTGAACCTCTTTATACATTATTCGCCAATGCTCTCGATTATTTTTATTTTATTATTTAAAAAAAGTTTTAATTTTGTAATTAAAATAAAAATATTATAAAGGCCTTCATCTAAAATGCAATTTGAAGTTTGCCAGAAGTTCTTCCAGTTTTAGGCCACATTTGAAATAGTAAAATATCATCGCGCGAAAATATTCTCAAGATAAATCCATTTTTCAGGAAGTCACGATACTTACATTTAAAATTTGAAATTGCAACTTTTGTATTTCTTATAGTCAATAACCTAGTTTTAAAACAAAGTTTAATCTCCCAGTGTTCCCATACATAAAAAATTTTTTTTGCAAAACTTTCTGAGTGGCCTGGTATGACGCGTCTATACCGCAGTAGACCGCCTCGAAAAATTCAGTAATAACTCTTACTAGTACATCTCTTTATTACGTAATAACGTTGCGTTCTGTAGAAACTTGTATTATAAAAATAATAACTTCACACATCTCACAAATGGCCTTCTGACCCCAACTAGGCAGAGCCTGTTCTGTGGTAACCATAATCCTGATAAATATACTTGTTAATTTCTAAATATAAACATATTATAGATAAATTATACCCAGACACAACACAAACGATCGTACCCATCACATAAATATTTGTCCTGTGTGGGAATCAAACCCACGATCCCTGGCTCAGCAGCCAGGATTACTAACCACTAGACCAACAGGCCCGTCAAAATATATATACCTAGTATGAAATAAAGGTTTATGACGTAATATCCCACTATTTCCAAGTCATTTTAGAATTAAACAATAATAACTAATTTAAATAATATCTGTGGTAAATTTGTTATTATTTAAAAACAATGAACTGATTTTTGTTCGCATGATAAACAGATGCTTTATAGATCTAATGTCTTTGGAGAATTACTAAAATAATGTTTTTATTCGTTTTTATCTCTTGGAAAAGTTACATTTGGGACAGAACTATATATTTGGCAGCAGCCCAATTACAATGATTATTGACACACTGTGTGCCAGAGCTGTAACGTGCTAAGCTTGCACAGAAGCTTAAATGAAATGTTTTGTACAATCGAGGAATTGAGTATATGAAGTGCTCCTACTCTAATGTATTTATTTTCATGGCATCCGATCAGTACCTACTGATTGAGATTAAAAACATATTATGAAGCTAGAATTATTTTTCATTGATGCGCCGCTCCTATTGGTCGTCGCGTGATGTTATATAGCCCATAGCCTTTCTCGATAAATAGGCTATCCAACACTAAAATAATTTTTCAATTCGAACCAGTAGTTCCCAAGATTAGCGCGTTCAACCAACAAGCCAACAAACTCTTCAGCACTTTCGTACACTTTCTACAAATTAACTACTTTCGGATTTTTTACTTGTGCTGTGAGATCTTGCTCCTTACCAATTTTCAGGATTCTAGATCAATGGAAAGTACCCTATAGGTTTTAATTTACCTGGGAAGTGTTAAAATTTTATATAATAAAAGGCTTAAAAATGGTCGTATCTTTTGATTGTGCTGACTTAGAAGCTAAGTCACAGTAAATTTTTCAACGTCAATATAGGTAAGTTTGTAATAAAAAAAATTGTTTGTGATTTTGACATGAGTTACATGTCAAAATCACAAACAATTTTTTTTATTTTTCATTAACTGCTAGCATTATTAATCGGGACTGTCTTTTAAATTTATCTCATGAAATGTAAACGCCATTGAACCTTCATACCCATTATGATAATAAGATGGCAAGGGGGCGACAAATAGATATTGCCTTTAATACTCGTATATGCGTCACAGAATCCCCTACCCGTTTATACCCTTGTGACGTTATCATCTGAATCTCGTCGGACGACTTTGACGAATCTTTACACAGATTCTTCAAAGACGTCTTATTATACAGATTTTTTAATGTTTTATTTTTTTAATATATAGTGCTATGTTAAACAAACACCATTTTTATACGATATGTGCATGCTATGGGTAAACAGTTATTAGAGATAAAATAGGTAAAGGAAAAATGCTTACAAAACAATATGTGGTATAAAAAACAGATTTTTATGAACTGCCACCTCATTCTCAAAGAAATTACATACATAGATGTGTATGTCCAGTTTCTGAAAATTTTGAATAATAGAAATAGGACGAAACTAGATAATATTACCTTAAAAAACTACTTGAATACTGTAAATATAAGCATATATAATGTGATGTGTATAATTAAACAAAGAATATCTGATAGAGGATAACATAACCAATATGTCATGGAATCGAGACAAATCACTTTTAATAAAAGCTGTAACTAAATACATGAGTGAAAATAATGAGGATTTACATGATTTAAAACTTCACCATGACAATTATTTAAAAGAACGATTTCTTGTACTTTTTTCATTTATTAAATAGTACAACCACATCATACATATTAATACATTTACAAATTATATTATATAGTATTCGGTCTGATATGTATGTCAATCACGGTGTACATAACATTGACTAGTTACAGTTAACTTTAATGTATTATTAGAATTGTTAATAAAATAATAAACTAATTAGTAAGCATAAACAATTAAAACAAATTAGTTATTTGAGCTGCTATACATTTTTTTTGCAATTTAGTCTTAAATTTATTAAATGAATCACGAAAAATGTTAATGTCTGGTACGATATTATTGAAACACGCAGTTTCAATAATATTGTACTGATTGAGAACTCTATTAATAGGCGATTGCATGCTCAGATCAGTTTTACATAATGGTACATGTAATGTTCTAGTTAGTCCATGTCTAGGATAAGAGTGGGGAATGGCCAATAGTACCTTTTGCAAAAGACAACTGCATTTAATCTTATTGCTTACATAATTCATGCAGAAGATGATCGTCAAGTATGCGTCTACGATTACAAAAACGGGTCATTTCAAATTTAGATAACCGCACATTATATACACAGTTTACATAACAACAGTGGCCTGTTGGTCTAGTGGTTAGTGACCCTGACTGCTAAGCCAGAGGTCGTTGGTTCGATTCCCACCCAGGACAAATAATTGTGTGACGAGCAGGGGGTGGACCCGTGCTTCACCCAGTTACACGATAATTTGTTCTGTGTCTGGGTGTCATTTATCTATAATATGTATGTATTTAGAAATATATAAGTATGTTAATCAGCAGTCAGGTTACCATAGTACAGACTCTGCCTAGTTTGGGATCAGACGGCCGTGTGTGGAGTTATTGTTATTATTACATAGCTTATCATATCGATTTATGTTAGAATCAAATCTATACAAGTCTGAGTTATACACAGTGGAAGAGTGTTCTAAAAAAATATTGTTACCGTTAAAACGAGGAGGTTGAAACTGAAAGTTCGAGGCTAGGGTTGCAATTATTCAGTCTGACTTTTACTTCAATAGCATCGCGTCCGGAAATATAGTTAGTTAATTTCTTAACTTTTCACGCGTTGTATAGAAGAGTTTGTCTTTATTTACTGATTCTAGTTATCAATTTAGTATGAATAGTACTTCTAATGTTTAATTATATGACATTCTATAATTAAAACGTTAATATTAGATACAGCACCGGTTCTATGGGTGGTAGCGATTTGTAAAGTAGATATTAGCCATTGAATCGACAAAACAAATATTGTAGGACAATCAGTCGGCCAGAGGTTATGTAACGGACACTGCGACTGTTATACATAGTATCTGGGAGACTGGTAGCTTTTGTAAAATCGTAATTTTTTTGTTAAATGTATTTTTTTGTAAAATTGCGTTTTTACAGAAAATACAAATGTATCTCTATACAAAATTATATCAAAATCGTTAGAGCCGTTTCTGAGAATATAAATACATACATAAATGCAAGAATTGATCGTTTAAAGTAATAAGATATTTTATGAATGTACCCCTCACGTGGTATTTAGAAATATCCCGAATTACATGGTATCTGGTATTATTATATCCATAACTGTTTACATATATATTTTAAGGATGCAAACCAATGCTAATCCAGTGTGTTGTGTCAGTGTTGTATATGTTGTAAGTGTGCATGGAACCTTTTCATACTACTTTTTTAGATACACAATTACAAAAAAGGTGAATAGTATAGTTTATCACAGGGTGACCTCCCTTATCTTATCAAGTTTAAACTTATACCCTTATTTCCTTAAGTTTATTTTTTAAGTGATATATGACTGGGTTTATCCATACTAATGTCATAGAGTAGAAAAGTTTGTTTGTTAGTAGGTACGTCTTAATCGCCGGTTCTACCATTTTTTTTTGTTGACGTATTTTATGATACTAATGTACTCATGATAGCGACACAGTGACTATTAACGAAGGTGAAACTATAAGGTACGGGTAGGTACATACCTATTATACATTTGACATCTCCATGTGGTTATATGGTATACTTTGATAAGAAAAGGCCATGATACAGACCAAGTAGGTATGTATCACATACTCTTAAAGTTATGAAGAACTTACGCCGTACAATTATTTGAAATAAAATTGTAATGGCCTTCTATTTATTTTGTGATTGCCTGCAGATGCTTGAAACTATACTGTAGGAAATAAATTCTTAATTCTAGTTTGATAAAAATGGGAAAATTTTGTAGTATGAGTAATTGAAATCTCGTATAGAAATTTTCAAATCAAACCTCTAATTGACTGTCACGTTCCACTCCTTCGGCTTACATTACTTAATAAATCTAGAAACGCAGTTAGAAAGTCGTTAACTATGCTTTGGCTCGAAAAAGAAACTCAAGATCTCCACTCACAGGTTTTCATTTCAGTTTAGGTCTGGAGTTTGCCTTTGTGTCCGCATTTGCTTTTCTGTGACTGTAAAGACTGCCTTAGCACACAGAAAACAGTGTTTTATCGTAATAGTAACTCTTTTCTTCTTTGACGTATGCCAGTTGCTAAGCAAGAGCCAATCAGTATTATGTTGATGATTTCCTTCGTTATGGGAGTCATTACGCATATGTAAGAGTTTCGATCTGTCCCATCTTTTCCGGCTAAATCTATTTTCCAGTCTACCACGTTTGTAACTTGTTCTAGTACTTTTCAATATGTTGTTGTGTATATGTACGTGGGGTTGATATGGATGTGTGAGTGCGCCACGTGTAACGGAGTTTCCTCGCAATGCTGCTCGCCTAGTAGCGCGAGCTCTGCGCTGTAAACGATTTAGTTTGCGAGAACTTTGAAGTGGAAAATTTATATGACAGTTAAGTGAAGTCTGTATAACCAGTACGCAAATTTACTTGTCATTCAATTGAGCTGCATTTAATGCCTTTAATATTCACTGAAACCAGTTTAACTTAAAATGCGATCAAAAACTAAAACCAGCTTTAGGTACCTACTTAATTTTTTATCAGATATTGATTGATAAAAATAATAATAAATATCTTCATTAAATACTTTCAAATAAGTCGTGTCAGTAATTAAGACACGTACATGGATTAACGTAAGACCATAACGAACTCTAAAATAACAAACATAACTTCAGGCCCTTCTTAGTTCGTAGTAGGCAGAAACAAGCTTACCATTTTCGTTGGTCCTTATGAACCTCACGTCTTTTTTCTACCTTCATTAGGTTTTATCTTAACTTTTTTAAATAAGTCGATTCTCTACCTTTTATCACCGCAAAGACCATCTCAAACGGTATAGAGTAGCTAATTACGTATACGCACGGTAAAGGATTTATTATAGCCAATTTCAGCAAATTTACATCGTCAAATAGCATGTAGACAAACTAAACAACATGCACCACGTAATTCGGATTAGTGTAAGTTAGCTAAGGCTGCAATCAAGACTCTTCACTGATGACCGTGAACCGCGGTTACACCGAGCTACGATAAAGCGAGTCAAACTACCGGGACCGCTACGCCTCTACGCCTAACGTTCGTAGACACGTCGTAGTGCATATACGAGTATACAGCCCGCACGTTAAAGAGAATCACACTTCTATTATATTGTAATAAGTTTGTAAATTGTATGACTGATGTACTGTCATGTGCCGACAGTGCCTGTGAGGTACAAACATAATTGACGAGCTTGATTGACATTTTGATTTAAGCTCCAAGAAGTCGTGTTATCGAAAAATTCTTTCCTGACCGAACTTGTTAACCCCATAAAAGATTTCCCATTTTACGACTATTTATACCCTTTTGACATTAGGACCCAGAAATACTAATAATAAATGAAATTAACACGATTATAGTATTTTCAGGCTTGACCCGTTTCATAAATGTGGTGGACGTTTGATATGAATCTTTATTTGCTTTTTCGGAATACTAAAAGTTGTTTACACATTTGTCATGTTACATGAATATAACAAGAAACTATATAATAATGTTCGTGTTCCGTTCGGGTTACCAGAAGATTAAATATTCTCGTTCGTTTTAAAAATAATGAAATCAAATATAAAATGAGCAACATCAAAGTTACAACTTTACAATGACAATGTATACAAAAAAAAATAAACAAGTAGAATGGTACGCCAGTCAAATTTCAATAATAATAATTATTATTTATTGCATTATAAATTTTTAAATATGAAATTTACTAAAACACTTACTTTTTCTAACTTACATTAAATTTTTATTTGTTGCATATTAGCGTCTAAGGCCGAGCCTGTGTCTTAGACTCTAAGTTCTTCCAGTGATACAATACTGATAACAGAATAGATTCGCACTTATAGTTCATTAATGAATACAAAAACCTTAAACACTACACATTTTTTTGCTCAAGTCTATTGAACAGAGAAGGTTCATTTATAAGTACCGTCAACCCGTTTATTAATGCAACTTGAATACCACTAAAAGTGTTAACTTCGTCAAATTTTCAGTAAATATATACAGCAAAAACATACGAAGTTAATGTAATAGGTACATGTTTAATGAAACATGGTAGAATAATTCCTGTAAAAAATTTTTGTTTATTATTAATCATTATTTATATAAAAAAATCATATTTAAACAGTTTATTCACTTTTGCGTGTCAGGAGTATGTAAATACTTAAGAACTTGTAAGGTGTAGACTACTTACTTGACATCTCTTGTTTGACATTTCAACCATTATGGCAGTACCTATTTACACTGGCAGTTATGGAGTGGGTACATTTTAAGAATGTTTTTATTTTATTGTGGCCCTAAATAACACTGAAATTTATTTATAAAGTATTTTTTGCCGATCGTCGTAGGACCAACTCTTTCTTTTCTCCGTGTTTGTTTGGAGTCTCTTTTATATTGTATTTTCGTATGTTGCGTCGTTATATTTGTTCTAATGAAAAGTTGTCTAACGGTTAGCAAGTAATATTCATAGTAAAGCTTAGATATCAGATAACTAAAAGATTAAAGTTCATAACTTTAAACAGTTCTGGTTGTGCGCGATCTAATTTAATAGGATAGGTTTTGAGAGCTCAACTCCACCATCTAATGCACAATAGAGACTGTCCCAATGCATAATAAACTGTCTTAAGAGTTGAGATAAGGTTTTTTTTTATGTCTATCAGTCTTCTTGTTCTTCGTGCCAGTTTGTCAATATGCGGACACCATGTCAGTTTATAGTCAAGCTAATTACAGGTATGTTATGATTTAAACCCTATCTATGACGTAACAATTACAAACATGTTGTCGTTTATGTCTACACGTATGAATTTTAATTTTACAATTTTGCCCAGATCGTAGTGCACCCTTGATTTTAGCAAATATTATATTTTTGCTTTTGAAATGTTAAGTATCAACAAGCCAATTTAGATTTTAACTTGCCGTGTCAACTGGTTTTATTTATATTAATATTAAAAGGCCTACTGTTTGGACGTTTGTGAAAGCAGGTTATTTTTATTTTCGTAGATACGAGTTATAATCACAATTCAAGTAAAGGTGAAACACAACGTTTGGCTGCTTTATATACGTGATCTCTCTCCCTCTCCCTCTTTCTCTCTCTCTCACTTGGCCAGGCATTTAAATTTAAACAACTATTATATACATTACACAATTTAAATTAGAAGACCAAATGGTAGACATCGGCAACAAATTTAATTTATGTATGAATATATACTATAATTAATTGTGTCATTTGGCATCATAATAGACATTTTGTTGGTTTCAATTCAATGTATATGTCTATACACTTCCAATTATGTATGAAGCTAGACTTTTATTAACTGTGTCAGTTGGTTTTAGCTGTTATAAATATTTAAAATATTTTGTATTGAGTTTTACTATTCTATTATGAGTAAACGGATTTGGTTGGAAATGAGAAGTATGTATATAAATTGTCATCGAACGTTGTTATGAGTATCTATTTGCGTATATAGTATACTAGCAGCGCCCAGCGGATTCACCTGCGTAAGTCCCGATCTCGTGGGAATATCGGGATAAAAAGTACCCTATATGTTAATCCAGGTCTCCAGCTATCTACATACCAAGTTTCATTGCAATCGGTTCAGTAGTTTTGGCGTGAAAGAGTAACAAACATCCATACATCCATACTCACAAACTTTCACGTTTACAATGTTAGTAGGATATAAATATGTGGGTATATGTATGTATGTAGTATATATAACATATTGTATTTATGTAAGTGGTAAGTCTATAATGGTCTGTAATATGTGTATGTTTATAAACAGGTTACATAGTATATTTCGTATCGTTTCATAATATTTTGTTCGTGTACTTATTAAAAACTAATTTTAGTTAAAACACATCTACTTCCATTGTTCTCTGCATAACCCAATGATTATTAATTATTCTTTAAAAATATAATTAGTTTAATAAAAGTGAAACAATCTACTAATTTGTCTGTGGAAGTGTTATCTTTTCTTTAATAAAACTAAATACGTTCTGTAAACTAAATACGTAGTGACAAAATTAACGACACGAAATATCCAAGGATACCGGAATCTGTCTGTACTTACGATGATGTCACTATTAGATGGCATCACTTTTTGAAGTGAAAACTTCTTTAGGCACGTTGGGCACTTTTGGTATGGGGAAAAAGCACTGAACTTGCGTGACCGTCTCGCTCAAGTGACATATTGTCATGATGACATATAGATGTGTCTGTGTATATGTATATTATATGTGTGTATGTGTTTTCACATCTGACGTGCAGTCTCGTGGACGTATTTAGACTAATTATGGTAGATGGCTCTAGCCGTTTCCAGCCGTAACTTATTAAGTGAAATTGAATAGTGGATCTGTTGCTTTTTTTTTTTTTTAACTTACCTCAAAGGTTTTTTTAAGTGCATACTTTTGTTTTTGTTTTATTTTATACGATATAATTACAAATAACAAACATTAACAAATCATTTTAAAATAAAACTAATTTAAACAAATATTTACGGACTATTATATATATATGCATGTAATGCACCAAAAAAATTATCCGCATTATCGCCTACTGGTAGCGTTCCCAAAAGGCTGGCATCAGTGCACGTTGAATGGCAATGATAATTCTCTGTACAAGAAAAAGGCCCGCCTGGTCACGAGAAGTTTCGATCAGTCGCTTAGCTAGTTTTTTTATAAACGGAAGGAGCACTTGGCCCCCATGCGTCCCTAGCGTCCTAGCGTCTCGATCCCAAACGGCTTAAAATTAATTATTTATAATTATTGAGTAAATTATTCTACTGAGGCTTTCTGCGGATGATTATTATTGCTATATGCTTTAATATATTTTCTGGAATATTTTGAATTCACAATTTAATTTTTCTTGGACCGAGTAGTTTAGCCCTACAGCTGATTTCTTGAATCGTTGCCAAAGTTTCCAGTTGTGTGTCTTTACAGTTACATTGTGTGCTCTGAATAAAGAATAGGTTCCAAACATAAAATATTTATGAAAACTGAATAACATGGGCATACCACTTGAACACAATTGTTTTTAGCAATACTGCACTTATACTTATAATTCTAAATATTACCTTCTTATAAACTGCGATAATTAAAAGTTGTTTGCAACCTTTGCATGCTCTTTGTTTTTCTACATGACAGAATTTTCTATCTGCTTATGTTTTCCTTTATTACATATCATTAAATAAATTATAATATAAAATATAGATATTGAATTTTTTACCGAGTTTTTTGGTGCGAATGGCTACTTTACAATTTTACTTTCCTTATGGACTTCAAAATTGGCAAATTTTAGATTCACAAATTAAGATTGGGAATTCATTTGAGAAATTCGAAACAAAAACTGGGTTCAGAAAAGAAAACAGTACTACGCTAGCTGTGCCATCTAATTGGGGTGGAGGAGGATTGGGCAATGCTGCTGTTCTTCTGGTCGCATAATTTGAACACAAATCCTTTTTTTAAGTAAAATAGAGTCTTTAAAAACCTTTATAATCCCGATAAAGGCAGAAACTATAGCTAATTTATGTCTTAGAAAAGCTTGAAGCCTTTTCTATAACACGTTTTTTTGTCCATAAAGTAACTGTTATTTGAAAAAAGCTTACGAGGAACAATAAATGTTACTCACTGCCTAGTAACTTACCAAACCGTTCTGAAAATGTTAGCGCTACAAGACCGCCTGATGTAAATAAAATTGCGTGTGGAGGAAGGTCGAGTAATGTACTTCCAGCATAAAGGCAGAATCCTTCGACCACGATAGGTGATCGAACTTTACGAACCCAACTTTTAAACGTTGGGGTTGTTGGCAAGTTGTTTTGTATTCTTATCAGCATGACTTAAGTCGTATTCTCTTACTAGATGGATTTCGAGTATAGGTTTAAATAGTAGAGTAAAAAATATATAAATCCGATTAGTAAACTAATTGGATAAACACATCCGATAACAGGATTCTAAGCTTTCTTTGCATTCGTTAAAATTATTATTTTGCGGTTGGTTGTGTACTGACAAACTGGATTCATGATTGTGCCCATTGTTTCGTCGTTCGGTGCACAGGTCAATTTGTTC
Source organism: Callimorpha dominula (assembly GCA_949752705.1). Classification (NCBI taxonomy): domain Eukaryota; kingdom Metazoa; phylum Arthropoda; class Insecta; order Lepidoptera; family Erebidae; genus Callimorpha; species Callimorpha dominula. The sequence continues at coordinate 14,088,777 of OX457002.1, read as the reverse complement.
CATTGTTACAAATATATGCATTGTAAAACGCAGGTGTTATACTGAAATGTATATACAGCGATAAGCCTACAGCTCCAATGTCCTTGCGGGATGATGTTCAATGCCACATTCGTAGAAAACATTCAAGGCTCCAATTTATTAATATATTCAAGTCAAAAAACCTTTATCTTATATTAAATTAATTTAAACCACGTAGTCTTGTACTTTTATGCATAATTATGAATAAATATTTATATCCTCGATATATGATGTAAGTGGTACATATAGGCCACCGACATCTTCAGTGCGAACGGCACAAGCAAGCTATTTTTATTTAAGGTCGGTCTATAGTGGAAACTTTTAGTCTATTTCATGAAGTCAAACATAAGAGAAGTTTTAAAGAAGGTAAATAATTTTGGATGAAATATTTCTGCGAGTTCGTAGGCACCCTGTATAATAATATCTAATACCTACCAACTTTGCCCACGTGTCTGTTAACAGTGATCATGATAATATTATACATACATATTTATCTACAGTCCTACTGTACCGATTTTTATTGAACTTGCAGAAATATTTTAGTTGGAATAGTACCTTTAGTATAGCACAATCGTAAATAAGGACAATACATTTTACTAGATTTATGTTTTTATGCAGTACAGAAGTGGGTGTGTAAAGTGTAATGAATTATATAACTCGTTATTCACAGTGTGTGGACTCAGGTTCCATTATTCTCACACGTGATGAAAATAACAATTTTACATTACCCAGTCAGACCGCGGTTTTAATTGACAATATAGCTACATCGGTAGCAGTCATCAACGCAATTGCAAATAAAAGTATTTTATTCAGTGTAATTAACTAAGTTAGTCACAACTTTGACATGTTCATAATTTTTTTTTTAAATAGTCTGCACAAAAGCTCTTTAGACACCTTAAGGTATACTAATGTAATTAAAGTATTTAACATTGCCCAATATAGGTGAAACCAAATTATTTTATTTTGTCCATTAATTTCAGAAATTCGTGCACAGATATTGTTGACGAAAAATATAAAGAAGTACCTACTCGTAGATTGGTTAAGTGTAACAACAAATTATATTTCATTATTATTATATTACAGCCTTTCCTTTCTTTATGATAGTTTGGGAAGTTAGTTGGGGCCAGTGTCCATTACATCGAATGTCGCTGACAAGGGGTTTGGCAACGTACCATGTGCCAATTTGATTCGTTTTGTTTCCAACTTGTTTATATTACACATTTAATCTATACTACCTATACATAATGTATGTTTTTTCTCGAAAAAAATATGTTTAGGTTAATACATTAAACACAATAATAATGACACATCTCGCACACGGCTGTCTGATCCCAAACTAGACACCTTTTTTTTTTTTGTGAGTGTGGACCCCCTCGGGCCGTCACCCCACCGGAGTTTTCTGTGGGGCAGTGTGTCGGAATCGAAGTAGGAGGGATCCGGGAACAGCTTTTATTAAGACATCCGGAACCCTCCTAGCGCCTGCCCGCAAAAGCGCGGGCACCACTTTCGGGTAAAAACCTCTCAATTAGGCGACGTCCAGGCACACTCGGACGCCGCCTCCTCGCGGGGGGCCACTATAGCGGGTGGAAGGGAAAACCCGTCCCGTCCACCCGCGGCCACACTCAGGGCGGCATGAGGCGCTGGTAAGCGCGCCTCCGCCGCCCGGTTTGCCAGCGGCGAATTAGGTCCGAGTGGAGATCGTCCTCCCGGACCCGTTTTGCTGCCTCCTTCTGCGAGATGACGTCCTCACAGAAGGTCGCGACCGCGGTAAAATTCCTGTCACTACCGGCCATGGAGCGTATGACGGCCGGTAGCGAGAGATCCCCTCCGATGACTGCAGTGAGGGCCCGACGCTGCGTCGCCCAGGCGGAGCAAACCGCCAGCGTGTGCTGAGCCGAGTCCTCACTGCAATCGCAGTGGTGACAGGCGGGACTCAGTTCCCTCCTAGCGACCGAGTGCAAGTACTTCCCGAAGCAGCCGTCCCCGGAAAGAACCTGCTTCAGTCGGGAGGAAAGGGTCCCGTGCTGCCGCCCTGCCCACTCGACGATGACCGGCTGGAGCGCCTCCACGGCGGCAAAGCCAGCACGTGGAGCCTCCAGCCGGGACGACATACGAGCCATGGTGGCTCGGCGACGGCCTCACGCCATTCGCGTACCTCTTCGGGCGGGGGCCAACTGCCACTTCCCGCACGGAACTCAACTGTTCGCCGATATACTTCGGCGAGCACTTCCGCCTCCAAATCCCACGGGGGAGTCCCGGCCAACGCACACGCCGCCTCCGTTGACACGGTGCGGTATCCGCGTATGGCTCTAACCGCCATAAACCTCTGAGGGCGCCAGAGGCGTGCCCTATTCTGGGCGGTCAGAGCCCCCGCCCACACCGGTCCACCGTAAAGTGCCATTGACCGGACAACCCCCGTGTACCGTGTACGATTACTCCGAGCCCTGGGGGGAAGTCGCCTCGAAGGGCCCAGTCGTACCCCATGTTCCACAGGAGCGCTCCAAGGACAGACCCCTGCGGAACACCGCACGATGGGCCGACAACTCAAAACTCCATCTCGGTCCTCGTACATGACGGTACGCTCCTCGAGATAGTCTGCCACTAGCCGCCTCAGGTACTGTGGCACCCTGTGATAAGGGAGTGCTTCCCTGATGCAGCTAAATGGCAGACTATTGAATGCGTTGGCGATGTCCAACGACACCGCCAACAGCACGCCGCCACAGCTCACTACGTCTTCGGTCACAGCCCTCAGGCGCAACACAGCACCGACCGTCGAACGCCCCGCTCGAAAACCGAATTGGGCGTCCGACAAATCGGGGCCGACCTCGCCAACTAGGCAGAACCTGTACTATGGTAACAATATACCTTACTTTAAGTTTATTCTTGATGTAGTCTTAAAATTAATGTCTAACTGTATTTTTCAGTCATTGCGCAGACTGTCTGATAATTATATACAATACCGTGTGTATTTATACAATAGTCTATCATCGTATCTTATGTCACAGTACGTACCGTCTCTTATTTTATACTAGCTACGCCCCTCGGTTTCACCCACGTAAGTCCCGATGCTGTGGGAATATCGGTATAAAAAGTGCCTATGCCTATGTCTCCAGCTATCCACATACCATGTTTCATCGTAATCGGTTCAGTAGTTTTTGCGTGAAAGAGCAACCAACATCCATACATCCTCAAAAACTTTCACGTTTATAATATTAGTAGGATAATTATTCTTATTAGCTGCGTTTGTGGTTCTCCATAGCCTACAAAACTCCTCAATGAATACTCTACCCAATTCAAAAACAATTATTCAAATGAGACCAATGGTTTCAGGGATTACCGCGTTTAAACAAACAAAGACGGACAGACTCTTGACAGTCCACTCGTGACCACGATCGGTGCAATTCAATCGAAACGTCGGGTAACCAAGAGGTATTGTACTTACCTTTTAAATATTATCGCGATTAAATCCCGAGTTAGACATCTAATATGTATCAAAGTCGCGAAAGTTTAAAAACAAATAAAAACTTTTTCACTAAATTATTATGTATTAGTATAGATGTAGGCGTATAGATAAGTGCTAGAAAAATAACATAACACACAACAACAGTACCTCCTCCGAAACGGCTTGACCGATTCTCATGAAATTTTGTGTGCATATTGGGTAGGTCTGAGAATAGGACAACATCTATTTTTCATCCCCCTAAATGCTAAGGGTAGTCAACCCCTAAATTATTTTTTTTAATTTTTAGATAAATTATTATTTTTTTATGATACAACATTAGAAAATACATACGTAATAACCCTGAATTTTTAACCCTCTACGATCAACCCCTGTTTTTTAATAGCGATATTAGTATTTTTACTTTCATTGGTACAATTTTAACAACATGTATTTAACCCAGTGAAAATAGAGAGTGAGATTGTTATAATCGATTGTAATAATCGATTGCAGTCAAGTCGATGTCAAACTTTTTTTTTATACAATAGGGGGTTAACGAGCAGACGGGTCACCTGATGGTAAGTGACTACCGCCGCCCATGGGCACCTGCAACTCGAGAGTCACAAGTGCCTTGCCGGCCTTTAAGGTGGGAGTAGGAGAGGAGGGGAGATGGAGAGATAGGGGTAGGATAGAGAGAGGGAAGGGTTAGGGCCACCGGTAACCTCACTCGCTTGGCGAAGTACAACGAAGCATTGCTTCACTGCCGGTTTTCTGTGAGGCCATGATATCACTCCTTTCGAGCTGGCCCGTACGTGCCGAAGCATGGCTCTCCCACTGTTAAACTTTAAATATGTCAGTTAAGTTAATGAAGTACTTTGAATTAAGAAAATGAATGGTTGGAATTTTGTTGTTTTTATAGGCCGTCAATAGACCACAGCGCTCCATTCTTCTTTCAGTCATAGACCCCATCCCCACAATAAGTTAGTTATTTTTTATTTGACCACCAAAATATTCACTAGAAATAATTAATATGGCAAAACAACGTGTGCCGGGTCAGCTAGTAATAATATAGTTTTCTTCAAAATTTTAATATTCCACTGGGAAAATAATGTTTTGCAATTAACGATAAGGATATCTTTAGTAAATAATTTGTGCGATACTTAAACACTATAAAGTAATTTACTTATTTGTAAAAATGCTGGGCCAATAAATAGTTATCTATATATCTTCATTTACACACTGTACATACAAGTAGGAAGGTAATTTAGGTATTGCATAAAACGTAACGTAATTAACATTTCTTTTAAAAGAAGTATCATGTTTTTGCACGAGGCGGCAAAAATATCGCAAACATCAAATTGAGTTTTTCTTAATTGTAACATCGTCTTTTCTCGTGTGGAAACCCCTACGGATCATCACCTCACCATCGCTAATGGTGAAGTGGTATGTTGGAATCGAACCGACTAATACCACACGGTGTTCCGTCACAAGTGGGCATAATGCAAGGGACCCGGGTATACCCTAAGAAGGAAGCCTCCGGGGAAAAAAACATCTAAAAGATTGACCTCTAATAAAGTTTGGAACATGGAATAAGAATACCAATAATTGAAACTAGCTTACACTATTATATATCTTCTACAATTAAAGTTATGTTTCACCTCCAACTAGATAAAATATTATATATATACGAAACCACCCTATAAGTACATATAGCTTAAAAAAAGGAATCATTAAAATAAAAATAAAAAACAAGTGTAAAACGTCACCTTTATCAAGTGAGTTAAAAGAAATTAAATGTTATAAATGCAGCTAAGATAAAGACAGTGATGTGTAGTAAGATCGAAATACGAAATAATGTCAATAAGACAGGCAGTGTGGGTGCGAGTTTCAAGTAGGTCTTTCAGTTGCTGAGCATAATATAACATATAGTGTAGTATTAAAGTCATAATTGAAACATCCCCGATAACATAATTCTAATATCTGTCTATTTTATACCTCATCACGATTCTGGTTTTATTACAAAACTAAAGTGACAAGCACACTCGTAACACCGGCTTTATGAGTCCCTCTGTTGTCTATGTTGTCTCTGCTCTGGCAACCTTAATCACAACACACAACTATATGCAAATAGTGTTGATTAACCGTTTTGTTATACTATTTTTATACTATGTTATAGTATTTTTTATACACAACGAGTGAATATCCAGTGACACTACTTACAATGCCAACGGCCTCACAAAACACAACATTATGCCAACGGTCTTCTCGGGGAAGGAGGTACCTTGACTACCTGTACTATTATGTTTTCTGTACCTTGAGTTGAATATCTCCAACGTCAAATAGGTATGAGACATTCAATTCGAAATTTGATGTACCCTTTTTTCCTCGAAGTGAAAATACCGTCATATCCTAGCTCTCAAATGTCGGTTATAGATAAAAAAAAGTTTTATCGAAGATTAGCCTAGTATGCCCTAAAAATTAAACAGTACAACATGCACGAATATCCCCCTAAATTAATTCAGGATTTGAAAATCAGTTATTGTGCCTGAAAACCAATCCGATGTTACACAAACACACGGGCTTTAGTGCAGTCAGATGTTTCTTTGTTATGCAAATCCATGTATATGTCCCCCCGGCTGATGGCCGAGCTCTGTTCGTCGTACCGCTGAAGGCTATGGCTCCGTTACCTGTAACCTGCTACAAGCTAAATGGTCAATTATGTGACTAAACCCCTGACAGCCCTCGGTGCAAAGCCTCGTATATATTTGCTTGCTAGTCGCATCTATTGTTTGCTTTATTTAGGTGTACGATTAATTTGAAGAGGACATGAATTTTAGTTCATCGGTGTTGTTTTCGTATTCTCATAATTATACAAGATGACTGCCGTAAACACGCGCAGCACCTACAGTGTCATTGCGGTATTGGAGGCCCTAGGCCTCCTTAAGGAGTACTCTCAACCCTATTGACCAGCAGAAATGCTGCACTTCTGTAGTAGTAGTAGTAGTGTTTAAAATTGATCTCCGGAAAAAGGAAATAAAAAAGGCCTTGAGTAACTTTCAGCCCTCACCTCTAAGATCCTATAAGACGAATAAGTTTCAAATACCAATTTTAAGTGATTCTGAAAATATTACAGAAATATAGTGCAAGTAAAATACCGCACGTTGTGAGGTAATTTACTTTTCTGGTCAGGCCTTACGTGCTTGCAAGAGAATATTTTCTTAACATACCAATAGTTAAGGTATTACTGTTTCTGTGCATGAAAGACTTTGAGAAGTGAGAATATCTTTTCTGAACGAGATCTCATCCAACATTTTTATAACGTCAGCTCCTTAAAAATAAGGAACAAGAGTACGAAGTACGATCATTAATTTTATTTTGAATTTTAAAAAAATCATTTATAGAGTGCTTACGTTGCATCACGTTGGCTTTTCCTTATATATTTTAATAAATTTATAAGCTCGCGTGTCACGAAGATATAAGTTCATTTAATTATAAAAAGTCAATAAGGTAAACTCGTCAAGTTCTACACTGGCACGTTAATAGAATCATTTGTAATTGTGTGGAATATTCCAAACAGTTGTAAAATAGCTTACACGACCAACATAACGTATATTGATTATGGTCTTTTTAATACTGAGGAATGCAAGCGGTTAGCCGTAACGGTTACGACTAATATCGAGGCGTGGTAAATAGTTGGAAGCAAACATCAGTTTGACATTTGTACAGCTGAAATGTTAAAATGGTAAATGCGAAAATTTTAGTTTAAATCTCATAAATCTTAGCAATGTGTCTCCTGTTTGCCACGATTAACAATAGTGACCAAGAAGCCGGAATACTGTCTTGTAATACGCTGTGCATATAATCATTTAAAAGGAAATTGAAATAGTTCGAAATTCTTCCTTCCTTAGCAAAGCAAGAGATAAAAATCAAAATACAGATGGATAACCTATAGAAAGATGACATCGCAGACTCCTTCCACCTAATGTTTTTGTGGTAATATATTATTCTATATATATTGAAAATTTTAGTATTTTATCCCACTAATCCCACTAATATTATAAATGTGAAAGTTTGGATGGATGGATTAATGTTTGTTACTCTTTCATGCAAAAACCACTGAACCGATTGCGATGAAACTTTGTATGTAGATAGATGGAAACCTGGATTAACGCATAGGCTACTTTTTATCCCGATATTCCCACGGGATCGGGACTTACGCGGGTGAAACCGAAAAGCGCTGCTAGTATATAATATATCTTAATGAGAAGCATGTATCAAATCAACAGTATTTGAAATATTGATTAATTTAAATAATCAAATATTCGCATAAAATACAGACCATGCACAAGAGTATGTTAATCCTTTGATAATTAATTTATCCAGGTATATTGGTACACAATAGATACAATTTGTTACGTAATACAACGGCATTTGCCCCGGGTAGCATGCGCCCTGTGACATGCAAATCTTGATGATAGTATTAAATCGGATAGACGGAAGTGTCCACGATTCGATACTGTTAAATGAATGTAACTAGGTGGGGCACGTGGGCCGAATGGTGATACCATCCTACATACATAGCTGGTCATCGTAGCTCTGTTAATTCTATTGCGAGTTCCTTTGTAGGACCCCGACGAGCGTTTGTGACAAACGTAGGGGCGGCACTTAGTAACACGCGATATTTTATTTTAAGTGAAAATGTGTACTGGTAAGTTGTGATCTATTTCTTTTATATTTTATTTACTAAGTTAAAATAAGTTGTTGTATGAGACTTGTTTTAGTTTAGTTAGTTTATATAAGTAGTATTCGTTAAACTGTCTTAAGTTGGCGGAGGGAAGTATTTTTTTACTCTAAACAAAAACCTTTTCATTCCAATATGTTATTAAAACATCATATATTTTGTACATATGTACCTAAGATATGATTTATAGATGAAGTTTTGAAAAACAGAAATATTAATTAAATAAGATATTCATAAAGTGTATTTCGTATGTAAAGAATATAAATTAAAGTGTACATTCATTTGTTGTACAATAAAGAACAGTCAACGAACAATTTTATTGAAATAATAAAAACAGTCGAGAAATCTATTGTTAGTGCTAACTTGAAGGTCAATATTTTTAATGAAAAAAAAACTAAAAATGAAACGAAAAAATTCATCAGCTAAGTTAAGACAGCTTATTCGTTACATGATGCATTTTTGGCTCGGTTCACTGTATTAAGCACTTTTGTAAATTACGTTACTATAATATTATTTATGTATTTACGGCAATTACGTTATTGATTAAAAGGCGTTTAATTAATACAATATAATAAAATAAATATGATAAAAATTAAAAAAATTGTGTCGGTCACTAGTACTCCACTTTTCCTAACTGTAACCTTGTCCAAATGGAGTCTACTTTGTAAATAGAATTAGTTAGGTAAATTGATCATTATAATTGTTTAGTAAGTGAAAGAAAGCAAAGTACAATGCGCCCGAAGCTTAATAATTTGACAATTGTGGCTATTACCCGAAGTACTAAATAGTGTGTGATTTTTCAGAAGCCGTGCCAGTTTTTTAAACAGACTACTACAAAAACTCTTGGAAAAATGAAAATTTATTAATAATAGGACTTAGGCGGTCTTTCTACTTTACAAACATAAACAATAAATATGAAAATTGGATCCTTTTCTCATTCATTACATACCTTCCTAAACAGCTTTTGTGATATTAAGTACCTTTTGAGAAACGTACCTATCAATTCTAAAATATGTATTTATTCACCAACTCTCTGTAATAGAAAGTGAATTGGAATATATTTTAAAAACAAAATTGAAATCCGGATTTACACCAGTTCGATAATCCGTTCATTCACGCTGAACTTTGCGTATAACAATTTTATTTTCAAAAATTAAACAAAGTAGTAATACATTTGTATCTACCTATATTATATAATATATGTGGGCGATTTTAAGTCAATTTCCACGCTATTTATGCATTTGCAACTTGACCCACACCTGAATCTATTTCTTTATCGAGGTACGAGGTCCCATACTGTGCCTCAGATTACGGTGCTTGTATTTCGACTGATTTCCATTTACAGATTCACGATAGAAACTAAGTGATTTCATAGAAAGAAATGTTATAACTAGATAGGTATTTATAAAAGACTTTCACTGAATGCCACTTACGCACTACTCAGTGCTCTTGTGCATGTGATATTCTCTCCCTGTTGTTATATTACGACTCCAACGCCTTATCAATCGTTTTACAAATCTAATAAAACTATACAAAAGACCCTTTGTTTCTTTTGTTATTTTACTTGTAGGTAAGTAACTTTTATGTATTATGTTCACAAAGCCTTTATTGAAAATATGAGTAATTTTTAATATAATTTTATACTACCAGGTTTTGCTTGAGGCTTCGTTCGCGTGCATGATATTTTCACTATCAATTCAGGTATCCCTCGAGAACAGTACCTTTTTATGGTTGAAAGAAATTGAAAGGTACCCTATGTTCTTTTTTGTATCCCTGGCAATACATGTTGTCAGGGATACAGACAAGAACAGAAGTTGATCAATATAACATTTCATGATGATCGGTTAAGTAGTTATAAAGCGAGTGTACCAAATGAACTAATAAACTTTTGCATATTATAATACTAGCAGCGCCTCGCGGTTTCACCCGCGTAAGTCCCGATCCCGAAGGAATATCGGGATAAAAAGAAGCCTATGCGTTAATCCAGGTCTCCAGCTATCTACATACCAAGTTTCATCACAATCGGTTTAGTGGTTTTTGCGTGAATGAGTAACAAACATCCATCCATCCATCCAAACTTTCACATTTATATTATTATATTAAATAATATTACTGGGATTAGTATGACTAGCTGCCTGCCTATCCATCTGCGAATCCTTATCTTTTCCATACAATTTTCAAGTTTTATATTGGCGACAAAAAATAGCCTATATACTTTTTTTTAAGGCGTTAAAGAGGACATTATACCAAAATTCATAAAAATTGTGACCGAGTTACTTTTGCATTTATATTTTAAGTAAAGATTATTTAGGATTGTGATTAATAAAGAATTTTCGATATGCTGGTCTGAAATTTTAAAACTCAAAATAATTTAGGGTAGGTTTTACAAATCTGTATTTTTACTTATTAAAGTAATAAGGGTGAAATTATAAATGATGATATTACAAATTTTATATATTTTTTTCTTGATATGTTGCTTTTTCGAGAAACAATAAAAGCAAAACAATGCAACGATATATTGTTTTATACACATATGTACGTATGTAACTATTAAAAGGTAAGGAGATGACGTTCAAGTTTACGTTTATGTATCAAATTACACCAAAGTAGTAAACTAGCATATGTGTATGCTCTTTGTAAGTTTCTACAGCATCGTCAAACATCTTTCGCTATGGCGCTACCTTAACTACCGATAGAAAACCAACTAATTGTGCTTTGTACCCCGTTCTTATCTAGGGCGGATCTTCCCCGCAGTCGAACGGCTGAGATTCAAGTATCATAATATCTTTGTCCTACTTTCTCCTGCACGAGACCAAACTAACCTAATGGTACAGGCTGTTACAGAGGACTGTGATATTTTTAGGCCATTCAGTAGACCCCTTCATGCCGTAAAGCGCTAACAATTTTAGAAAAATTCATGTTTTTTAATACAAAAATCTCATTTTAAAACTGAACAATTGAACTTATGAATTTACAGATAAACCTATAATAACATCGTTCGAAAAAAAAATTACATGTTAATAAAACCTTAGGTATTTAATTCGAAGGATGTCGGTGAAATGTCTGGGTTTCTCCGAAATTGCCCGAATAAAAAAATCCATACATTGAGATGAAAATTGATACTTACGGTGTTTATTTTGCCTTCAATTTTTTTTCAAACTAACTAAACTATTCTGCGGTTATACATAAGGCTCCTAAAATATATAACAATGGCATACAGATTATAAGTATGCTCTTCATAAAAATGATATATCGGTTTTATAAAGTCTGTGTAAGGAAATGTGATCATGAAAATAAAGAGACCACCTGTTTGTGTTCCGCTCAAAAGAGACACCTTAGTAAATAGTTTAGCGGATAAAACGTGTAATAGTGATCTCTTAGCTGCAACAGGTTGCTGTTCAGACATAACATCTTTTTTTGGTTTTGTTTGCCTTTGTTATACTTCCTATGAGCTTTTCCCTCAAGAGTAGACCGAGGTAAAGGTTAAAATTAATATATATAGTAAATTACTTAATATACACTAATACTAAACCATTTGCGTGTAAGGTTCTGGATAATTATATGTTTGTTTTGTAGTGTATTTTCTACCATATTATATGGTCCATATACCGTATCAGTAAAAAGGAATACGTAGTGATCTAAATGATCACCTCGTCTACTACAGCCTGGTGGGTAGTTTTTATACAACTACGTTGCCATAAAAGCACACAGCCTACCTGATAGGAAGCGTTTACTGTTGCTTTTAACCACACTCACAACGCCAGTGTGGTGTGGATTGCAACCTCTGGCCCCTGACATGGAGTTCTGCTGTTTACTTACTTAGCAACGGATAAAAGTGTCGTCTTCTGTAGCGTGAAGCTACTAGCCCAAACAGGCGGCCCCAATCAAGTCGAAATCTGTACTCTATTCTTAATATCTCCTCCTCCACACTTGACAAGCACGTGTGTGATTCCAAGGTAATTGTTGTGAGTCTTGGTTGTACTGTGGGTTCTTTAAACTGCCGAACTATTGACTTATCCGTGTACAACCGTGTGGAGAAATTTACAAATATACAAATATTTGTGAGCTAATCGCTCACAGAAAAATACAAAAAGCAGCAAATTGATGCTTCATTCTAATTGTATATATTACAATTATACAGAAAAAGCTAGAGTCGCCCTCTTAGTGTGACATACAAACTTATTTATTTGAATAATTGAGCATTCCGGAAATCTTAAGTCATTTTAAACAGCTAACTGAAAACTGTTAATTTAGACGAACGCCACCTGAGTGTATGTACATATGTAATGTGTGTATGTGTCACTAAACAATAAACAAAGAATAATAAGTTTTAATGTGATAAACTACAAATTACCGATGCTTCGCGTTTTTCCTGTACTTGTGCTCTGAGACCTTTCCTAATACCAAACTAGTTTATAGTTCAACCGAAGCTTGAGTCCCTTGCAATTGTAAATAAGAAGTATGATGTATGTTTTCATTTCAGTAACTAATTTGAGGTACAAAAACCGTCCGGTAGGCCCGGGTATTTGAAATTAACCTATTACATTTTTCCATTCTATTTCTATATCTATTCTATTAGATATGATTGTATCATTCAACTCATCATATTTTTTTATATGTAACCAAAACCTAATACTTTCTTAATATATAGGGTTCCCTGTAGCACCAGCAAAATTGTCTTTCAACGCCCCGTGGTCGACAATTTCATTTTACGTGAACAGTATTTCTATTTTATGTTAATATAATTACCTTCAAAAATATACTTTTATTGTTTACACTTATTGAATTCAAATTTAATAAGGTAGCTCTAACTATTACACTCTTGCTTCTATAACACTATAAAAAAGTTCGACAGATATTTAATTAAATTAGCACTTGGTGTTAATTTCAATAAGTCACTGCCTAATAAAATCTGTTACCTACCCAGGTATTGTAATAACTACCTAATTAAAGGCCAGCTGCAGATCCCCGCGCCTCTCAGAAAGTGCTATCTATATTTCATTTTTCGAATTTTGTTTTTCGGCGCCTCTCGCCACTATATGGGCCGTTTTCGGTCACTACATAAACCCAATAATAGACTTAAATATTTTTTTTCATCAAATTAAATATGTTTAACAATGATTTTGTTTGTTTCAGATTACCAACACGGAAAACTCTACTGCTAACGTACGGAACATACAATACCTACTATTCACATCCACCACACTTCTGAAATACTATCAACAATATATCGTTAGAGCAAACACTACTGAATCACACAAAACTACTTTTCATTCAAACTATGAGGAAACGCGGTAAACTACGTCGACAACTTTAAGCGCGAACGCTACGTCACTGAAGAGAAACTCCGACACGTAAGCCTACCTATGGAGCATGAGCCACACTGTCTTACAACACACCGAACGTATACATACTGACCGTACGAAAATATTCAAACACACACTCATTTAATTTTCTATTTGTGTGAGTTAAACAAGAGCTCTCTAGGTGCCCTGCTCGCCTGGTATTCGATGTAACGAAGAGGTGGCACAATTGCCCAAGTGCCTCTTGAATCTGTTACGTTGAACACAACCACGCACACAACTAACACAGCTCCTAATTTATGACACTTGAATATGTACTTCGCAAATTCACAGGATAATTAGGCGGCATTCCAAAATTAATAAGCCCGCAGCCAACGTAAATCAGTGCTGATTGGTTGCGAACGTTCAAGAGGGACGGATGAATTTAACTACAAAGGGTGAGTTCAGTTACTGAATACTATAATTTTGAGCCAGTTTGCGACTGTTATGTACAAACAAACTGTAAAGCAAATACAAACGAATAATAAACAAAACATAAAAACTTTATTTTAATAAAACTAAAACTTTATTTTCCTTGGTAGCATTTATTCAAACTGTGACCCGAAGAACAATAAATGTACAATAAATCTATGAACGTAATTTTTAAAAGATGATCGAAGATAAAGCGGAGTCGTAAATTATAAGGGTTTAAGTTAAAACTAAAATAATATTCATTATCATTATACACAATGCACAAAAGCTTGACTTCAATAAACAAAATTGTATGATCTCCCTTACTTGCCGAAAATCTATATATTTTTTGAGAAACTAGGTATTTATTGTTTATTTTTTAATGTTTTCTTTTTACATTATATGTAATCTAAGTATGCATAGTAACAAAAATCTTTGTAAAATATTATAGTACAATTCAATCTTATTACATATGTCTAAATTAATCAGAGGTCCAGAAATAAGTAATTTCAAAGTAGACATTTTTAGCAAGAAGTTTCGTACTTGTTCGTAGTTACAGATCAAGTCATCATCCTCATTATATTAATACGTGAAGAGAGTTTTTAAGAATTTTTCGCGAACGTAGTAACGTGAATTTTAAAATATTTACAGTTTATAAATAGAAGAAGTGCAGAAAGCTAAAAATTTTAAACAATATGTCTTACAACTTAAAAAATTACGTGAAAACGGTTTAATGAAATTACAAGCGTCCAGTAAATGTGATTACCTGTCATGGTAAGTAAGTCTATACCATGACAGCTCAAGTTATACTGGCCCATGAAAAAACCATGGTCGCAATTCGACCACGACGCGATCTCTAATTATTATTAAAGAATAAAAAGAAGATGCTCTTTGAAGTATTACGTTAATGGTATATTTTAATCGATGTAATAATTTGCATTGACATTTTTTCCAGCTAAATATTCAACGTGTATCATATATGTATAATTATACATATAAACGCAATCTAAACGCTGTTATAGTATTTAAAGCGCCCGTATTGATGGCCGCTCATGGTAGCCGGTCCAGCGGGCTGTAAGTGGTACTTTACAGGATTTGTTACGACCGAACGAGCAACTTCAACAGTGCCGATACTAACGCATTTACACCTACTTTCTAATACTATGTGCTGCTGTAAACGATATTATTAAATAGTTAAAAGTAAATAGTCTGTTACATAGTATATTTATAACTTTGTTTTGACTACAACTGGCCCGCGAGCCAGTAACAGATTTTCATGACCAATTTCGTCTCGGGTGAAAACTTGTAAAATGATTCAGAGAGTTGTAACGTGAAGCCTCGTGGACGTCAGCTGCGGTTCCTTCGGGGGATTAAGGAGCAGCAGCCTCCCGTGCACATAGAAAAAAATATTATTTTTGGTCATTTCCTCATCCATTGAGAATTGTATTAAATTATAGCTAACCCAATATCTTGAAGAAAAAGAAAAGTCTGCTGACAATAGAGTGGTGGATTATAGGTACATCAGCTGGTCACATTAACGTGAAAAAAATATGTACCTATACGTTTATACGTTCAGTGATTTCCTCTCAATTGAAAATTTCTTAGATGACAGTTTATATGCTAAAAAGACACCATTTTAAAGTATGTAGTAATTCTATTGCGGCTCTACTGAAAGTTACAACTAATCTAGCACTAACGCACTGCTAATTCGTTATTGTATCTGTTTTGAATAATCCCGCTGATTTCGACGCCGCAGGATATTTCGACAATGGTCCCAATTCTGTTACTTCACTCGCTAAATTAAAATTCACTAAATTTTCTTCATATAAGATGTAAACCTTGTACACATCAAAACAAGGTCTTATTTCAAATGGAAACAAGTAGGTAACATATGTCGCTATCGAAATAAGCAATTTATTTGTTGACTAAAGTCTGATACGCTTAAATAAACTTTAATACCACGTAGCGAGAGCCGCTATCCGTTGAATGAAATCTCTTTTGCTCTGTGTTTTTAGTAAGCGTCTTCGTAGGTGTAGATTAAAAACACGTCATCCTTGTTCGTTTTGAACAAGTTTTTATACGGCAATTATACAGCGTTTGAATAAATGGAGACTCTCGCTGCGTGGAAATAAAGTTAAGTATACGTTGACAGGTGTTAGTGAAATTTAGCGCCGCTCAGACATAGATGCTAGTAACAAATAGACCTTATTACGAAGAACACTAGGTTGATTTCATATGAAGAAATTAAGTCAGGTTTTAGTTTAGTCAAGTGTACAATAGAATCGGCACCAATGTCCACTCAACTATAACTTTCATTCGGTTCCGCTGGCAAATCTCCTGTATAAGTTTCAATTCAGTCCATTTATAGATCCCAAATATAAATAATAAACTAAACTCTATTGGGTACTTTGGCACTTTTTTCTTTGAAAAATTCTACAATACCGAACATATCTTTGTTAAGAGTAAACTAGACATTTTATGCTTTCTATTTACTACCGAGAGCCGTCCAGGTACAAGTTATAAAAAGTGGCTCATTCATTAGATCTAAATTGAAATGATCTTTTATGTTGTTCATAAAAACTTATAGAAATATAGTATTTTAACTGTAAAATCACGTAGGTAAATCAGTGAAATTGGTAAAATTTCGTAAACGGCCTCTTAAGTCCGTAAATCAATAATCTGTAAATCCTGAATTTATAAGACTTTGTAGTTATCAATTAAAATTAAGCAAATCACAAAATAATCTGAAGTCTGAAACGTCACTCTTTAGTCCAGTCACTTTAGCATAAAAAACCTCATGTCACCCTCGAAATGAGAGATAATAGGCCGAATTTTTGAATATACCTTCATTTTGGCGTTTTAAAAGTTGTCTCAAAAGTCTCACAAAATCTCGTGTCTGCGTCGTAAGTTATTCAAGGTCAAAGGTAAAAGAAAAACAGTTTTTCATGATTATATCTATATAGGTTCTATTGTTCCAATGATGTTAACATTAATTATAAAAATTGTAGAGCATAAAATTTACGACAAATCTTATCTGAAATATTTTTTCATGCGCTCAACCTTTTTTTGCGGTAGAGCCCTCTACCGTGATGGATAAGTGGAAATTAAATTCCACTCATCCCAACCAGTGACGGTGTGGTAGGGAAGAGTAGAAAAAAAATCCACTCTTCCCCACCAGGAGGGACAGCAGGTAGGGACTAGCGGAACAGGCCATAATTTGTACTATTTGAAACAATTCCTCAGAACAGATTTGATTGATTTATGAATATCTACTTTCTACCTTTACTTCGCTACCACCGGGTTTACCTTAACACTTCAAAACCGCGATGGTTGCGTATCACGTGGTTTAACGTAACGTCCCCCAGAGGACGGTAAGTTTGAAAAATGACCTTCCTACTTCGTCGGCTTCAAAAGCCGACGAATGACTGACGTCACGGTAACTGCTTATTATAAAACAGGCCGCATGCTTATTTGCCACGTTAATAGTGTAACATTTTGAAAAAAAAAACTAGCTCTACTTTTGGACTCTACTTTTGGAAACATAAACACACCGGGCAACGTATTTATAATACCTATGTATACATCCGAGTATGTAGATGAGTTACGGAAGTTTTATCATTTGTTAGATAAAAGCCATAACTTTTCTTTTGATTAACCTACTCTACTATGTGCACAGGCACATACAATGGTATTTTCATATCGTGTGTATGTAGACGCCAACAGTGCTTGCGCAGGCGATTCCGCTTGACAATTTACGTTCAGGAACGCACTCAGCGACGATCTCATTGCCCACTTTGTCGGTATGAAAAATTCATGAGAGGAAAAATCCTTGTGGTTCCATATTCCAACTAAGAATATTGCTCCAAAAAGTGTTCTTGTTGGTTAGAAATATGCTTATATAAAAAGAAGGTGTTAGTATTAATATTAGTGTTAATATTTAGTTCTCTGAGAAGTTAAAAATAGGAGCCTGGAGGTAATTGTACTCGTACTAACATTGTCATAAGATGATGCTACCTGTGTTCATCAGATCATCCGTGTTAAATTATAGGACCAATGACTTTCTTCAGTAAATGGACTTTCACACACAAAATATTTTTTCAATGAATGACAAGTAGACTGCAATAATGCGTTAAAAAAAACAAACCAAATAAAACCTTCAGTCTTCATCGTCAATCTTAAAGTAATTTTTATACTTATAGTATTTCATGAAATTATGGCACAATTTTAATTTTGTAAGGAATAAAATACAAATCTTTCTCTCATCACTCTGTTGAGGTAGCACCCTTCTTTGACTTAAAGGTTCAATACCGCTCGTGAGTTTAGGATGGTAAATATTCATCGATCATCTTTTATTGGTATCCAAGCCAAAACTCCATGTGACTTGTGTCTTCGCAATTTACCTTATAGAATATATGAAATGGCTATAATACTTTACACCACTAGAGATCTCAGTACTAAAGAGGCATTTGGCCATGAAGATGGACTCTTGGTCTACTAATTTGCAGTAACAGTGTTTTGACAGCGCAGGCCCTTGCGAGACCCAAGGGTTTATGTCCAAGCAGTCGGAGTAAATACCCTCTACTACGACCTTATAAGTTCTTAAACATTCTGTAAGGAAAAAATTTCGTAGTGATCCCCGTTTTTCGTCAGCAATAGACATATTTTAATTAATTAGCCACATTAAGTGTTATAAATATTACATTCTAAAATATTTATTTTATGATTATGTAAAGAACCTGCTTTTATTTTGGCATAATGTGGTCAGATATGTACCTACCAGAAAAATACAATATAAATAATTTAAAGTCTTCAGTCAGTCTTCAGTCTAAAATACTTTTGTTAAACTAAAGTTTTGGTTCTCTCTCATAATACCGTCCGACATGGTCAGAACAGCCAAGTTTATAATGATCACTAATATTCCATTTTATACCCATAGAACAGAGTATTCGTAACCGTTATAAAGTTTTGAAGTTACTACGAGTAGGTTTCAGAGTGATTCCTTAAGCCGATCAGTATCATCACTCACATTCTGAAATAGTGTACCTACATCTGTTCTGTCTGCCTGTTAGAGATGACTTAATTCCGAATATCTGTAGATATATATATTATTTTTATTGTGCAACGGTGCCGGTATAAGGCTCATCTAATTATAATTGATTGCTGGTTCCTATAATAAAGTCATTTATGCATCTAAGTAAGGAAATTATAGATGTTTTGAGTCTGGGTGTACCTACTTTGTAAGCGTTAGTTCCATCTTTGTAGAAGCCACCTAGACAGTTTTCCGAGATCTAAATTTATTTATTCTTAAAAAGTCATTTAGAAAATTAGACCGCTGAACTGAGCTGTGGTGTGGCTTTGGTTTATAGGCTCACTAACATTAACTATAGAGTTCATATAATGGGTTGACCTAGCAGTATTATATGTAACCCAATCAGAGTTGTCCTAGAGTCACCATTTTCCACCCATGTGATTGCTTTATAGAAATAATTGTCTGTCTTAAACTATCAACTATCAAAATATAAACAAATAAGAATCTTCACAATATACAACAACATTAACCTTTTTTTTTGTTACGTGTGGAAACCTTCACGCGTCAGATTGACTAACCAAGTATATACATTTTCTTCTTATTTAAGTTATAGTTCATATAACAATGGCTTCTCAAATAACACAAAAAAACCTACAAAATCATCTACTTATAAACCAATAATAGTTATATGTGTATAAATATCCAAACAACCATTTTAAACTTACAACATTCCTTCATAATTAATGTTTTTTAAATATTTTATTAATACGTATTTGTTTTACAGAATGATGCTTGCGAATCAACGGACTGCAACGCGAATGCCTTACTACATCAACATGACACCTATGATTATAGGATTACACACAATATACCATAACATCACACATAATAATACTTACACAAGAAGAAAACAGGAATAGTTATGAATTATTAATTTTCTTTTCAACAAACGTACGAAATACTTTAAAAAAATATTATTTATTTATAGTATTAAATACGTACCTAACAGACCGTGAAACTTTACGTACCAAAACCGGTACGTACGTAACCCCAGGCGGGAAAATTAATATGTGACTATGTATAGTAAAAAAATACATTTACAACCTTTACAAGATTTTACTGTCAATTCAGTAAAGCGTTCTATGGATATGCCGTTTTATTTACATATGACACATTCTAATATTTAATTTATAGCCTTAGTAACAAAATGTTTTATATGAGTTTAAGGAATGTATGCTGTGTAATGTTTACAATACCAATAATTCATAACTCAGCCGTCACAATGGAGTAAAATAACATATTATAATAATTGTTAACTATACCTTGTCCATTCTCTTATTTTCTTTTTGACAGTTTGATAACTTGTCAATTAGTGACGATCTAACACGTTTTTATTTAAGAGGATGTTTCAAATTTTAGTAAGTACGATTTAAGTAAAAGTAACAGGTTTATTTTATCTCAAACACTGAACCCGTTTTATAAATTATATTACCCACGTTTAATATATTATACTCAAGAATTGATATAATTTATGTTACTGAGGACTCAAGTGACGAATTGTGTATCATCTTTCATTTGACCATTGCTCTAGGTTTTCATGTAAATTTCAAATCTTGATTTTATTCAAAACTATAGATGAAAGTCTTTCCCAAATCCGCGTAGATTTCGAAATATTCATTATTGATTCAAAATAATGCATTAGAAAAATTTGTTAACATAACTGCGTAGATTAGAACGTAACTATTTTAATTGCGAAAAAACAATAATCATTTATTTAAAAAATGTAGTACATTTATGGTATCATATTGTCTACTTAAGGTGATAAATAGTATAATTTGATTAAAATAGTTGTATAATTTTTTTTTTCTTACTCAATCGCGATTTAAAATTAATTTTTACGAACTCTGGCATAGTTACGTTCTCAAGCAACTGTCAAAAAGGAAATAAATGAACGCAACGGATGGAGAGTATAGTAACTTATGTTAAAGGATGAACAACAAATCAGACAACTCCATCTGTCAACCATTTCCTGAAAGTAATTCAATAATAAGAACTAATTCAGCCGTGCATAGGTAATGCATTCCGGAAAACCGTAAACTACATCATTAGAAGTCAACCGGTTTCAGTATAATTTTACCGGGTCCGGTCATCCGGTCTCCAATTTTTGGAAGGATTCTCGCGCATTGTTACTTGTGCAGTCACTACCGCTCCCCGCACGTATTATTCCGCATTAGAATTGCGAGTCCACAACCGACAAGTATGAACGTTTTAGCCGCTGGCTATATTATTTTGTAATTATCTAAGAATTCGATTGGTAAACGACACGAGTAACACTTTTTATTAGCTACGATTTAAATTAATTACATCTACTAACAATAATTGTTTAATGTTATTTATGTAATGTACAAAATTATTGTGGTTGATTAAGTTAAATTTAAGTAATGTACCTAAGGAACTACCACAGGTAACGCAAAGATATTTTTTTCATGCGAAAACTCTCGAAAAAAATTACTTTGTAGTACATTAGATACTAGATTTTATTTGTTGGTTAGTAAAACCTACAGAAGAAAATAAAATTATTCTAATTGAATCTGTCTTAATTAAGATAAGTAATTAACTTTTTGTTTTTCTAGAACAAATAAATAAACTGTAGTTTTTTATAAAATTAATATTAACTGTTTTAAACCTTTTTTACACAGTTCATTTTGGCACCAATCGAAAAGAAATGTCATGAAATGCCTAATCAGGCCCGGTCCATCCGGATCCGGCCGGATTGAAATTGGTGCCGGATTGCAATCCATGCTTATCTCTAAATTATTGTTATATTTTGTCATTAAAACACGATGCTCTCCGAAAATTAACACAATGTTACATAAAATTTATTATCCACATGTATTTACGTATCTACTGTTGTATTTACGCTTTTGTTAAATTTTTATATACGTAATTTACCTCTTATATGGAGATAATTTATCTTATTATATAAATCATAAAGATGTGTTGCAGCGGTCAGTATTGCGCAATAATAACAAGCGAACTATTGCACGAAGCTCTCCCTTTTCTTTGCAATCCATTGGTGACTTGTAAATCCAATACCATTCTACGCGCTTACCATTAAAAAAATAAGCAAAGTATATAAATCTCAATGAGCCTGATTAAGATCTGTTTTTCTGTATGTCCGAGCTAATTTTGAAAACTGAACGATTTTTGTTGTTATGATCTGCATTTATCCAGCAAATATACGGCTCGTTCAAATCGTTATTTTATAAAAGTGTAAGGAAAGCCTATTGCGAAACTTAGCATACAATAGAAGCTTAAATATATAATAAATCTGTCTCGTTTACCCTTGTCTTTAATTGTATATGACCTTGAGCCCGCGACCAAAGTTTTAAACAAATCTTACGATATTTGTATGACCTAAGTGAAATCGGTTCTGAAACATACAAAAATTCGTACTAAGTACTCGTACCAAGATCATTTATTTTATCGTATTGCCAAATAAGTATGTATAAGATCCAACTTCAATATTGTATGTTTCTTATAATATGGCATTTAATAATAAAATTTATCACTATCAATAATTTTCAAGAGCGAGTGAGACCTTAGGCTTATTGATAACTTATAATTAAATTATCAATAAATCATTTGGCTAAAATAAAATAGGTACTGCATGATCAAATGCTATCATTTAGTTATGAAGAGTAGCTTATTATTTTATTCCGGACGACTGATATACATAGTAATAAAGTACTATGCATATCAGTCTTTTTGTCGATGACGTTGTTCTTAGTAACAACGACGATCAATTAGACAAGCCATCGACATCGACAATTTGGCAACACACAAACCGTATATTTTCCCTTCAGAGTAGTGTTATAGTCTTATTAATTATACAATTGCTATTAGGTTCACGACTTTCGTTCAAATAGTAATGAGAATAACTAGGGTGGAAGACGACAAGATTTTATTAAATTTTACTTTTCTACGTAACCACCTTTTAGGTTAATACATTTTACAAATCTTTTGTTTAGAGTAAAAAAATTTTATCGGCTTTCACTTCTTCGTCATCTTAAAATTGATGCTTATCAAATGTTCGTTCAAACGCGGTAGGGAGTAAAAATCACTGAGAGGGCCCCACAGTGACTTTTACTCAGTCCGGTGAATATCGCGAAAGCTCGAGACGCCCAAAGCCAACATGTTGGATAGCTATGGCACTATACTAGTACCATGACCAAAGTATACATAGTTATAATGATGACGTCATATTTTATATATTGTTATAAAATTAGGAAAAAATAATCAGGATAGCGCTAAAACAATCCAACGAGCTCTCCGAATTCAGCAATAAAATGGACTGTTATACTACGATCATCCAAGCCATTTTTTTAACTTCTTTGACCATTTCCTGACTGGCTGACGTCGAAGAGCGGCCCGAGCGTTGATGATTTTTAACCTTTGATCTTGCACGTGTAAACTCTGCACACCACTGTGCCACTGTAGAATATGGCGAGGCAGGCTCTCCTGAAGTCCCTCGTAATTCTTGAAAAACTTGTTCGGTAGTAAAAAAATTTCAAGAAACAATATTTTACCACTTCACGAATTTAAATTTTGTCCACTCTTATTAAAATGTATCCACAAGTCACAAACGAATGTGTATCACAACTGACACCGGTAAGATAACAAATTAATTTTTGTTGCGTATTCTGACATAGACCTGATCTAGTTATAACTCTTTTGTGAAAATTCCCGCAATAAATATGTAATTCTCATTACTTATTGAACAACTCTAGAATATGATTTTTAACGTTAGTTACAGACCGTAGGACGTAGTTAATACATGATTAAAAATAAATAAATGAAATACCTCGGCATTTATTTAATTTTTACAATGTTCTATCTTTATTCCCTTTTGTATTTTTTATTATTTATTTGAATGATACATATACCTACATATATCCAACAACAGAAACTAAAAGAAAAACAGAAGACTACAACAAAAGACAACAGAAACACAAACACTAAACAATCTAAACACCACTACAAAATGCAAAGCGAAATTCTTTCTGTCGTATTAGCATAGAGTACCTGAAACTTAGAAGTTATTGAAGAGAGTAACAAGATATTTTGGAATACCGCTGCAATTTGGCTGAGCGTCCTAAGCTGTTGCGAATTTGAGCCATTTGTCCCAACAATGAACAGGTAAGCTCTTTATAACGTTAAAACTATGGATTTTTTATGTAATGAAATAAATTCAATTTGAAGTAATCAATGTTATGAGTAAATATGAAATAAGCTTATCACTTCTGAGACGGAAATAACATGTTTATAAAATAATGTTATCAAGATCAGCCGCAGTACAATAGGGTATTGCATTAATCTATAATGCAGTATTGCAAACCTGGGCAATGTGATAAATATGACAAATCAGGATTGATCTCTTAAATACTGGTTAGAAACGGAACTAAAATACTTAAACACCGTGCTCGGAAGTAGGTTATTTGATTGGCTGGGGTATAAAAAATGTGTCGCGACGAGTTGTCGCCTCAGTGCCACGTGCCCGACCTGATGAACACAAGTCGGTGTTATTTGCAGCATAATTTACATAGAGATAGATCAGCGTCCCGCGGGATGTGCACCCGTTGAATTTCTATTGTTTAGATTGGAAAACTAATGGACGACTTTCCTATCACGTCATTATTAGATCGCAGTTGTTGACGTGACAAACAGTACACATCTTTGGATTATTAATACAGTGTTGTGGAGAGCGTAGATTTAAGGAGACAAAACATTGTAACTAAAACGATGATAAGCAAACACAATCCGAAGAAAATGTTAAACTAACTAATAACAGCAAGTTACGCAGCAATCTCATATCGATTACGTGTTTATATATTAAATCAGATTTACTAATTATTTCTATGTTCTATACACTGCGAGCACTGTTCAGTGCTCTTACTGGGGAGAAACTCGTTCCGTTATGGACTGACAGTATACTGCCGCAGTATCCTCCTAGGGAAATATATGACGTCATAAATCGTCACCATTTTTGTACTGCGTTTTCGAGGTAAGGTGCTCTCAGTGATCACGTGATCAACAGCGTCCAGAAATTTAACGGCTTGCACCATTGATAATAATTATTATTATTGAATGTCATTGTTCATCACTTTTACCACACAGAACCTCATTTAAATAATTCGGATATAAAGTTATTATGCGTTACTTGAAAAACAATATTTTCTTTTCATAAAAAGTATACTTAGGTATTTTTATTATGCGATTGATTAAATTGACAATTGACTTGAATATTAAATTTTTAAATATAAATACATTCAGACAATATTTTTTCTTGTTGAACAGATAACTTGTACAGTTTTTCCTGAATCATTTCGGCCTGTACATAAGTTTTTAAAAGAATTTGCTTAAAATCTTTATCTAATCCCGAAGTTCATATTTAAAGTACTATATTCAACTAGCTTATGCCCGCGGCTGCACTCGCATAAAGTTGTTTTTATTTCCCTCGGAAACAATGCTTTTGCATGCATGCAAAGGAACCCTAAGTCGTTTCCTTTACCCCTAACTTTATACAGGTTGTATTCAAAATTTAATGTAGATCGTTTAATGCCCGGTTCCTTTAATCTAGAAACGATTCGTTTTGCTTACGGACGGTTACAATTCGTTGAATTTTCAACGAAAATTTTACCGTCCGTCAGAAAAACGAATCGTTTCTTGAATATACGCACGCGCTTTGAGTCGTTAAGGCGTGAAAGCTAATAAATAAACAAACAAACAAACTCACTTTCACAATTATAATATTAGTTAGTATTATATCAACATGTAGATATTAGTAGGGGATTTCATCTCTATTAGTTGTACACAACCAAATAAAGATAGTGGTGCCTAGATGACGATAGGGTTGAGAACGAATCGATTACCTAATGGCGCTGTATGATCACCCGGCCCCGTAGAGATTGACTCATTTGCACTGCATTACATTACCGAGTGACACGAACAGCCACTCTCATCATCGCGGTAATGAACAGATTGTTGTTCACAACACTCCAGAGCAAAATGCCATCTCAATTGCTAGGAATGTTTCTATTAGTTCTTACAGCTCGAACTCACACTACACGCGATATACTAGATATGCATTGATAAATGTTTCAGTATGTACACGTGTTATATCTTCATATACAATATTTATTACAAAACAGTACTGTAGTACATTTCACTAAATATTGTAATAACTATCTGGTGATTTAAAAGAGTAGCCATTAGTTTGTTGGCCCGATTTCATCTTACAAGGCTCAACTATTTGGAAACGGGCTGTTATAGATCGACACAGGCAAATAGCGATAAGTATTTGCAAAACGGTTATTCATTATTTTCATAATTTTACTTTTAACAAAGCAAAGTAAGAATTAAAGATAATTGAATTTAGTGGGTAAGTAGTAAGCTTTGAAGAGAATTTGAAAGAAAATGATCTAGGGAATAGAAAAACAAATGTTTGCCAGCTCTCAGTCACCCGTAATCTTAGGTTGCCAGGTGTGAACAGGTATCTTATTGTTGATTATTTACACTTACGTGTTTTTCAAGTAAATAATATACACTATTGCACATGGATGCCTGTAATTCTGAAACTAGTATTTTTACTTTAAAAAATGCATTATGCAATAAAAAAGATCGTACAGTATTTGCAATACCTAGAAAGATTTTTACCTGGTCTAATCATAAATACATATATATAAATTTAAAGATGTTTTTTTAAACTTTAAGGAACAGATTTATTTCCAATATTTGCAGAGCTGATTTCAGGAATAAGCTTTATCAGTATGCGTTACAGACATGTGCTCTTAAATTTGAGATGAGTTTTTACGTGAAAGAGTAACAAACATCCATACATCCTCACAAACTTTCACGTTTATAATATTTGTAGGATGTGATGTTTAGCCCACGCTATAATAGTCGATCTTGCACTTGGACAATATGCAATAATCGGTACATTAGAGAGTGATGTTCTCTATGGCCATGAAACTCCCATCCATCTATCCATTAGAGCTATGCAATTATTACTGCAGAAAGTAACACTTTCCACGTCCACGTGTAGGTGCGTATGTATCCACGTGTACGTCTACTACTACCTACTTCTGTAGTTTAAACTACCTCTACTCTACACATACTTTATTTTCTGTATAAATAAGCACATAAAACGCTTGCTTGTAAGCAGATACCTGTTCCAACATCTCGTATCTCGCCGAACTCGTCATGATTATTTCTTAATCACTAATATGTAATACTAGGATACAAGTGCAATCATATCTTTTGTTTCAACCACTTAACAGTAGTACAACAGATCTGTCATGTGTCCCATCCATTTTGATTGTACTCAATAGTGCGAGTTCAAGTATCAGACCAGATGCCTACTTCATGCCTCTATTACGTCTTTGAGCGAATCGGCTAGTGTATCAGTCCTTAGAGATAGACAGAACATACTTGAACCGACTTGAATTACGCAGCAGAATACAAGTAGGTAGGTACGTTGAAGTTTATTGACAAGTACCGCGTTCCTAATATCCTCCTATAATCAAGAAACGATTGGTGTTGCTTACGAACAGTAAAATTTCGTTGAATTTTGAACGAAAATTTTATCGTCCATAAACGAATCGTTTCTTGATTATGGCAACGCGGCAAAAGAATTTCTTCATGTACGTGCTTAAGAAATAAGTAAGTCAAAAGATTGTTACACTGAAACCACAGAGTTAAATGTTTACGTTCGTTACCTAATATATTTTTAACTTATTAAAAAAAACCGGTGTCAGATAATTGAGTTAGCAAATAGGTACATTACCCTCCTCATGATAGGTCCTTCTGTACGCATCTGTGTTTACAGATAATGGTGTCACTTCTACAGCGTTTTTGTCAATAAACTAAACGTTTCAATTTAGTTGATTCAAATTTCAATAAGGTTTCAATCTTGTACTAAAGGTGCAATTTATTTTTTTTGGTGGTCGCCTAGAGGTCGAAATTTGACCGTAATTCATTAAATATTTTTTAGCCGGTCAATAGCTTCATTTGTGTAGGTACTAGACAAAACAAAAAAACATTTTGACAAATAGACTGTGTACCTATTTAGACATATAAAAACAAAGGAAGAACTCGGTAGTTGTAAACACATGGCAAATTAATTCAGTCTGTTAATTGAGTGTTTTATCGTTTTTTTTTATGCAACACATTCGTACCTGTCGTACCTAATCACTATGCGTTACAAGTGTTATAATGATAACAAACGGTACTGTAAAACGCGCTAAATCTCAAACTATCATCTAACGCTTAACATATTATTAATGATATTAAAAAATAACTTACCTAACATTAAAACATAAGTAATTAGTGTATAGTATCGCGAAAATAATCGGTTAAACCAGAGCCGCGAGTTAGCAGATAACTAGGCCCTTTTTTAACCTTATAGCCACTTATAGTTACTTAAAACATTGTAAAAATGTAATGTGTCAATTCAAAGAGAGTGGCCGTGATTTCATCTTACCGATTTCTTTTTTCACAGGCTCTACCTGTTGTGTTCTGATATGAAAATCGACGGCACCATCGAAAAAACTTGTAAGGGTCATACTCACAGTATACATATTCTCAGTTCTGTGGTCATACTCACAAAAAATATACATTGGGCACTTCTTTAGTGGCCCACTACTTCGATATTAAATTTAAAATTTAAATATGGGTAATGGCAATTACCTACTTGTATTTTTTGTATTGAATACAATTACTTATTTTTATTTAAGTACCTAGTCTATTCATACATATATTCATCAAATCTTAGTTTTATTACAATGTTTTAGTACAATGTATATTTTGTAAAGTACCTCCCAAACAAGTTTTTAGTGTCGCAATCACGATTGATGTAGTTATTATTACGAATATTAAACGGTTCCCTTACGTTTAACTGTACATAGTCTTATAGGTCTCTTTCAGTCCAGCGTTTGAATAATAGTGCGTTTTACAATCATTAATAAAATTATTAAAATAGTAGCGTGGGAGAGCCGTGCTTCGGCACGTATGGGCCGGCTCGACCGGAGTGATACCACGGCATCACAGAAAACTGGCAGTGAAGCAATGCTTGCATTGCTTTTCATCAAGTGAGTGAGGTCACCGGAGGTCCTAAACTTTCCCTCTCCCTGTCTCCACTCCTAGTCCCCTATTCCCCCCTTCCTCTATTCCCCCCTTCCTCTATTCCCCCCTTCCTCTATTCCCACCTTCCCCTAATCCCACCTTAAAGGCTGGCAACGCACTTGTAACTCTTGAGTTGCAGGTGCTCATGGGTGGCGGGAGTCATTTACCATCAGGTGACCCGTCTACTCGTTTGCCCCCTAAACCATAAAAATAAAAACGTTTACAATGGTTTTCCTTTCTAAAACTCAAAAAAAGTATTTAATATCTCATGAACTTGCGAATGTCCTCAATCTCGAAATAACCAGGCTTACTAGTATTTAACAAGTAACAGTTACAGATACTGGACCTAGGTATATTCGCAACGTAACGTATGGGCCGGCTCGACCGGAGTCAGGGGCGGCCCTAGGGCGGTGCGAGCGGTGCGGCTGCACCGGTGGCCGTCATGCGGGGGGCGCCGAAATCATAGATCGGGGGCGCAACAACCCTCAAAAAAAAAGGTCATCAAAATTCTTAAATTCTTTTTACGGCGAACAACATTTTAAATTACATTTTTATCCGCAACATACGAGGACTAAAAAAAAGGGACGCCACTTTGGTCTTTGGTTGGTAGTCACTTACGATCAGGTGACCCGTCTGCTCGATTGTATCGTTGACATGGAACATGTACTGAAACACTAAAAACTCACACGAGCGTTGCAAGATGAGTACCTGATATTTTGGTAGACTTTAAGGCTTTTGTATCATAACTAACATTCCATCAAGATAAGTAACATAAAAGGCTGACCATATACGTTAAACTCCTGACTGCATTGAAGGTAGGTACTAAACTCCAAGTTATCACAAAATCGATCCAATATATTTCGGCAATCCAACCTAAAATTCGGACTGCTGGATGACTTTAATTAAAAAATGTTCTTTATTTAAATTTGTTTCGTAGAAGAAATAAAGTATAAAAACGAATTATACCTTATTAGAACGGGAGACAAGCTTTATTGGTGCTTAGCAGGCATCTACTCAATAAAACCTGCCTAGTGAGTCTGAGAGACCCGTTCGGAGATAGTATCAGCCCTATCTAATCGTATCAAAGTTGATTTGTAATCAATTGCCTACACTGTGTATAGCATAATGAACTTCGCAATTGCGTATGAATGTATAGGTAATGTACCTAGACAATGGTCTATAAGCACGATAAGCATTTATTAAAAAATAATGTGTTAACGTCTCAAGCAATTTCTAATTCTCTTAATTAAATAAATAATAAATAAATCTAAATAAAAACAAACAAAATAACGAAGCAACGAAGATAAGTTGTATTCTTTAAGTAATAATACTAATAATTCACTAACAGGGCTGTGTCTACTTCGTTCATTAAAGTAAAAAAAAAAGTAATACTCACAAGTTGTGTTGTCTATCGATAGTATCGTGATACTATCGTAGCTTGAAAATCAGTCGTACTATAATA
Source organism: Callimorpha dominula (assembly GCA_949752705.1). Classification (NCBI taxonomy): domain Eukaryota; kingdom Metazoa; phylum Arthropoda; class Insecta; order Lepidoptera; family Erebidae; genus Callimorpha; species Callimorpha dominula. Next base: position 14,058,153 of record OX457002.1, on the reverse strand, counting down.
AAAATAAAATAAGAAAGTTTATTTCTCACCATTTTTTTTATTATTTTTATCTTATCGAAATTATCGACTTTTAAAATACTATCGATAGTATTAATTACAATACTATCGATAGTAGCGTTTACCCAATAGTAGATAATATAATTAATGTAATCATTTCAAGTTCTCAATATTTCTTTTGTAATAGATCTTCTACCCCACCTCAATACCCCTTTAGATAGTATCGGTATTATTGATCCGATAGTACCGATACTATCGATAGTTTTAAATTTCGATAGTATTTGAGAAATTCAACAGTATCAACCATTTTTCAGTATTACCATTAATACAACCATTGTATCACCATCGATATAGCTCTATTTTTCAAGGCTAACTACCGATACCAAACGATCGCTATCGCAACAACACTGCTCACAAGTAGTTGTTTTCTTTAAATTTGACCATACATTGATAACATGAGCATATTTGAATTAGCCTGTGCCACATCTTACTAAGCAGTGACTATGCTATGAGTCCTATGCTAGGTGTGTAGCATAATACATACCTATTTCCAACCAATAATTACCTACGAGATTACAACAATACTACGCCTATTAATATTATCATAGCTTAGCATATTTATCTGATCTTGCGGGACGTAAAATGTTTATCACAAAGTTTACAAAAACTAATATTATATAATATCTCGAAAAGAGGCTGAAAAACTCGCACTCTCTCGATAAAGCACATAATTTCTACTTAAAACTAAATATAGGTAGTTAAGTGTAAAAAAAACTTCTTAAGGATACGTTTTCGAGCAGAGTCTACTTTAAAGCTCATGGCAAACGAATAAATACCTACTCAATTATCACGATTGTGGAATGAATTCATCTAAAGCAAAGTTAGCCTACACCGATAATTACATTGACCCCCCAGCCTTCGGAACTCAAGAACAGTCTGATAGTGAGGACGTAAAAATCTATAAACAACGTAGATCGGATGAAAAAATCAACGTGTAAACTTTTATACGCAACTATTAACAACTACTTAGTAGGTAAGTACATCGAAAATATTAAACTTTAAAATAGTGTTGAAGAAGATTGTTGCTCCTAATTGCTACCATTCGTCTACATGTTGGTTAGAAGGTCGAATTCAATGAGTTATTGTCAAGTTCAATGACCCGTAATACGTGAATTAAACACATTAATTTTATAGGTAGACAATTTTTTTTAGGAGTCGAAATTATTATTATTTATCATTGATCACTCAGAAAAGTAACTAAGTATACAAATCGATGTCGTATAAAGTTAAATATTGAGGTCTTGATAAATATAATATACACCTTAGATCAATTATATGTATGTTAATGACATTAATGATCTAAGATATACCTACACGTTATACTTTTAGTTACAGTATTGACATAACCTTATTATCTCGTCGCTTCATCCATAAAACCCGACTAAGTAAACCCTCGCAAGGTTCACCATTCCTATATCAGACAGGTATTAACCCATAATTCTTATTTGTTTTGATCATTTATTGATTTACCCATTATTACCACCAACTTTCATTATTTTTATGATTTTCATGTTACCTCCATCAAATATGTTTTAAGAATCTGTAAAAAACTTCATTTATGGCACTGACTACATGTACACCTTGGGATCATTGAACTATTGATAGGTAGGTGTAGGTAAGTAAACCTATTTCCAATAGTAGTTGTAGCGCCATCTTACCAAACTATAAAGCAACAACAAAATTCTAAATAGTTCCCTTATCTGTTCTAGAGATTATTGTAGATGGCGCTAGATAGTCGGATGTGCATGTGCAAAAACTGTGATAATAATGTCAAGGCCAATGTTAAAATTAATTAATTTGTTTACTACAACACGATAATTTTCAAAAATGAAATCACCTTAAAACAGGGATAGTGTGATGAATAAAATAAACGACAGGAATTGAGGTATTTGGCCTATTTTTTCAAATATCAGTGTTGCTTCCGCGTCATAACCTCTTTGCAAATAATATCTATGGATCTGCCAGTTACGGTAAAAATCCTTGATTTCACTGTGTAAATGATATCAATATTAATAATACCATCTTCTGTATTTAAGTACATCTGTATATCAACATTTAAATACACAAGTTATTCAAAAATAAAGCTATTATTTCGAAATTCACATTGCAAAATTTGAAGTTCGCGCTATAAAATGAGAAACGCATGAAGTTCGCGTTGCGAATCTGGCCGATTGATGTGAAAGATATTCCGAAGGCCGTGAGTGAACACGGAAATCGAGATGTGTGTGTGGTCAAAAAGACAGTGCAAGGTAGGGGTCGGGTGGCGTTTGTGATGGCAAAATTTTTGCAAATGGTGAGTTAGGAATTATTGACTTAACGCGCCTCCGATTTCGTTTTATTTTGTGCTAGTGAATTAATTGTGTGTTTAGAGAAATATTTGGTGTTTATTGATATTAAAATTCTTAGATTCTGTGATACTGGGATCGGCAAATGGCGCTACGAATAGCCAAAGTTGACACAACTACGCGTTTAGAAATCCCATATATCTTTGGTTGCCAATTTTTAGGCACGCGGCATGACCTGTGGTAAACAACAAGTAGTGGTGCATCCTAAAATTCGTTATATCACGCGTATGGACCTAGCAACTGGGACATCCAGCTTGGCGATTATAACGGTGTCAGCATGTTGCGATTTTTTTGGCGAGCGGTACTACTTTTTTAAACTCGTTTATAGAGGCGGCTAGAGGTTTCCGCGTCCCGTAGGGTCGGTGGCCCCGCGATCTGGCTTCTGGAGTTAAATTACATAATGTTATAGGTGTTGTTTGGAGCATGCAACAAGTAGATATGTGTCGGCGTTCTAACTGTCAATGTGGAGTACAGTAAGCTCGCTGCCCGCGGCCCCCATTAATTCGAGCCGCTGATGTCACTTATCTCTCCGCTCTCCTATCTAGGCCCTATGGCCGCCAATTTTTTTTTTTGTACATAGTATCATAATGTAAATTTGATAACTGGAGCACGTCTTTAATTACCACTTGTTTAAATACTAAATGATGCAAATCTAGGTTTGTTCACAGCAACTGTTCACGATTTTATATTTTAGTCCTTACATTAATATAACCTTGTAATTTTTATTCATTAGAAATTACTTATTTTTAAAACTAACAGTGAGCTCCAGCCATAGTATAGTTACATGACTATTATTTGCAGCACGGTCACTGACATTAGCACCAACGATGGACCAGCAATTCTGCTTGCGCTGGAACAACCACCCGAACAACCTGACTGATGTACTTGCAAGCCTGCTACAAAGAGAGGCTCTGTGTGATGTCACCCTTGCTTGTGATGGGGAAACAGTCAAGGTATGCAATATACATATATACCACAATGTGATTGACATCTAGCTATTTTGGTGACATTTCAGAAATGTTACAAAATATGTTAAAACATATTTTAAAAATACAAGATATGGCAGAATTTATTAATAATAGAATAGCATAGCATTTTAAGTTCCTCTTACCTATGAAAAACCTACTTGTTGTACATTCATTCAAATCATAGCTTAATATAATTTAGAAATAATTTGATACCAAAGATGTTTCTTTGTTAAGTCATTTTACAATATCATAACATAGTATCAGTAATCTTATGTCACTAGGAAGTGTATGTAAATATTGATATTCTGTTTGTTGCACTGACATGCAACAGTTTATTATTATGCCACAACAAAATGCATTAAATAGTAAACAAACATGAGTAATGCACTCATGTGCTGTTACTTATTGTTGACAATGCCTATTGAATGTTTTTATTTCTTTCACTAAGCAATTTAACATCTTTATAATTCTTATTTATAACGTACATACAGTATTTACACATTACAATATTTTATTTACTATTTAGTTAATTAAAGATCAATGAAGGTAACCTGTATGGTTTCAGATCTATCTTTCTAAACCAGTTTTGTTTAATATGTACGACTTACAGTTTTTTAGTAATATGGAATGTATTTGTATAGAACAGAGGCTGGTTTTCTTTCAAACTATTGCAAATGATTAATTAATTCCAAGGATAGCAATAAAAATATCTAATGATATGTGCTTACATAGCAGCTAGATAGAAGAAGATAAGGCATAAAATCTCGATTGTCATTTCAGTCAAATTGCTACCTTAGGCCATCAAGTCAAGGTAGTCTTCATTGTAGATATTTAAATATTTGCAAATTTTACAAGGTTATTCATACCCAGATTAGGTTTTTACTATACTCCTACTTTAAAATATATTTATGTGTTGTAACTTAAAACTATTATAATGCATTGATATAATAATGTTAATTTGTCTGAAAAAAGAATCTTATTGTATGTAAATAATATTTTTTGATGTAAAATTATTGTGAATGTGTAGTGAGTTTTATCAGTTATATAGTCTATTAGTAAATAATGGGTGTTGAAAACGAGAACTATTTTATAATTCTTATTTTGAAGAATCAAAAGGTCAATAACATATGTGGACTAGCCACATCTTTTATATGCCATTTAAATTCAACAATTAACTATGAAAGCTAAAGTTTTATGCTAATAAAATGCAATTTGTTTTGTAGGTTGAAAGGAGTTCTGCAGAAGATCTGCATGTTTTTTAACTTTCTAATTTTTATGACTGTTGTTAAGCAGGTTTTAGGGTCTAGATCTAGACAGAATAAATGTTAATGGTATGTCTGTCTAGCTAGTTCTGGCTTAACTTTTTTTTAGATTTCTATTCACAAACAAACCTTGGCAGTGTTTTAGATCCAGATTTTGAAGCAATCTTTTATTATTGTACCAAAACCAAAAATATAACCATTGTAGCAATTAAATTTTCATAATTAGTATGTAACTACTTTTATGCGCCCTGTTGATATACGTCAATCATTGCTTAGTGATCAGGCTATTACAGTAGGTACTGTTTTAAATGCTTTTCTCAGGAGTGGAAACACAGTTTTAATAAAATCTTCTAATTATTATAATCCCATACTGCAATCAGAGAAATATAAAGTACACATAACAAATATAGTAGATAAATAGGTCTGAATAAATTTCCGATACCGTTGTATAACTTTCTTACCTTCACCTTTTTTTTCTTTATCAAATTTTATATCAAAATTCCAACTATAAAGAATTCACTAAAAAAAATCTAATACCGAAACTATTTTCAACTTATATAATAGCTTTTATTGAAATTTCCAAGAAACTTTATCACGTTCTCGTAAAAAATATGCATTTCGTGCGGAATAGCGGATTAAAGTTAATTATGTGTAACGCTAAAGTCTGTTTGAGACAGGACTAGTAAACCTGCTACCTACTCAGTCTAGATACCGCTATCGTCTTTACAACATTCTTAGAGCGAATGTGTTACAGTTTATATGTATGTGGTATTTCTTTTCTAACATGTATTTTTAAATGATAATTTACGTTTTATTGAAACTAAAATTGTGCTTAGGCTAACAATATAACAAATCTAGGAAATGTTGTCCAGAACGATCTTAGTAAGAAGTAGACATATATAAATATGTATATTAAATATATACATATACTCTAAAACTTTAGTGAAAGTTCGTAGCTATTATTTGCTGGTAAAATTAAAGTTAAATAGTTATTTACTAATCATTTAAAAATATACTTACTTAGTGGTTAATTAGATACATATTTAATTAATATTTTTATGCTATTTAAGTTCGGAACAAAAAAGCCTACCGGCTTAATGTTAGGGAGTTACCGGCGGCGCCTTAAACACTTCCAGCAGCCGCGGTTTCGGTTTCATGTACCGGTTGCGAATTATATCTTCCGCGACCTATGTAGCTCCGGTAACCCTAATCACCAAATACAACACTACTGTGTAATAGTACCGTTTTTTAGTTTCAATTCAAACAGAAAATAGGAACAATAATACGGATACATCTAATTACACACCGAGAATTATATCGCGTTTTATTGTGACTGCTAGCCTGTGTTTGTATTTATTCCAGTACTAGCAACCCGCCCCGGCTTCGCGTGGGTACAAATTATACACCTAAACCATCCTAAAGAATCACTCTGTCTATTAGTAAAAACCGCATAAAAATCCGTTCTGTAGTTTTTCAGTTTATCGCGAACAGACAAACGCGGCGGGGGACTTTGTTTTATAATATGTAGTAATAGGTAGCAGTGGATTGTTCTTCCTACCTACGCTTTTTAAGAAGTGATAAAACATTATTTTCATTTAGATTGAATGCAAACTGTTCTGAGGCATTGGTGTATTATACCGATTTACAAAAGTTAAAAGAAAGCTTGATGTTGCAAAATAGAAACTCAGTGAGAAGACAATCCAAATTTATAATTAACATTTACATCTATTAAACATATCAATAAAATGGCTATCCATCAATTATGGGAGTTATCATCAGAGTAGTTTTTATTTTTAGCCCGACGCTGCCATTTTGCATCATTACCTAAGCAGTATTTAATGTTCTTAGATTCTAATAAAGATAACACTTCTAATGTTTTTATTCTATTCAAAAAATATTCTTTCTTACATTTTATACATTTTGCCGTTCTTTGATAACTTTAGGGAGAACAGTTGACTCACTCTTTAAAGATCCCGTTTTTGCCTTATGTTACGGTAATATAAATAAAAATATAAATAAATATATAATTATATCTACTGCCAATGATAGCCCTCGATCGTATTTTTTACTCGAATATTTTCCACGTCCTTTCGTATTTAAACTTTATAAACTGAAAGTTGTATCCATCTTAATCGAAGCTTCTGAACGTTCGTACTTACGTAACGTTATACAATTTGCAGAAATTTCGTCTGATGAAATTAGCTTTCAAGTATTTTAAAATATTTGATAAGAATTGTCCATCTTGTAATTCACTACATCACTAGTATACAGTACAATTTAAATTCATTGTTAACATGTAATTTTCACATTTGCACCACAAAAAAATTATTAAATAATAGACTGAACTCAACAATTTTGTAATTTTCAAAAACAGGACATCTCGTTACCCTTTTCACGTTTTCCCTTTTGGTATTAATCGCTCTTAATTATTATGACAGGAATGTGAATTATATACCTAGAGAAATGAAACAATATTTTTTATACAGTAAAATTTTAATAAAACTTATAACAGTTGTAGGCTAAATATCGTTTAAAATACTAATATGTGCTTCTTCTACTAACCGAAGAAAAAACGGAGAAGTTAATCCGTATAATATATATATATCGTAACTTTGTACAGGGTAGTCAGATTTGGATAATTCTTTTTTTATTGGATATGATATAATTCGAAGTTTAAAATTAGAAAAAATAAATTCATCTGTGAACCGATTCTGTTAAAACTTGACAGACATAATGTAGTTTTAATGACACTACAACATGCCGGAGATTAGTTAGTTGATGTGATGGGGTAGCGGGTTGTACCCCAGAAGAAGCAGGCCTGAGACGGTGGCGCAACGGGTTCCGCGTGCGCCTCTCTCATCCCCCGTACCGTCCGAAAGGACCCCAAATGGATGGAGGCGGAGAAGGGTTGAGCAAAATGTAATTTTTGAAGTGAAAAATTCAAAAATTACATTTTTAGATGGGTAAAAAATGTTAAACTCGCGTCAGGATGTCCGTCCCCATAGAAAATTCATACGACGGAGCCGAGTTTGTTGTATTTACATGTACAGAGGGAGACAGAGAACTCGTGACCGTCGCGCTAATAATACATAATATAGATCCATCATGCCTTAATAATACATATATAGGCCGTTTCATTTCAGTTTTCACTTGTGTCGGCAGTCCCATGACTGCCGATTTTTTTTTTAACTAAGAAACTGCATGAAAATGCTGTTGCTTTAAAGTTATAGTATACCCTATTAAGAACCTCCTCCTTTTTGAAGTCGGTTAAAATAATAAAATCTTATGCCATCGCAGGCCGTTTTCGCACTCGCGAATTTCGCTCACTCCTATCTCCGCCCCGTCCATTTGGGGTCCATTCGGACGGTACGGAGAAGGGGTCAGTATCACTTCAAGATCCAGATTACCACTCGCCATCCGGTTGCTTCTCCGATCCGAATTTAACGTGCCATTACTTTAACTACCAAGATTGTTGTATAAATATTTATGACAAATAACAATGAATAGGAAGAATAAAAGTAGGTAATTATATTATATATTAGTTCATGCATTCAAATTAATTAGCTAAGTACGAGTTTAAATAAGTCACTATTAATTATTAAATTTTAGTCACAAAAAAATTTGAAGTAAATTTAAGAAACAAAAGATTAAACCTAAATCATTATGAGTCGGCATCAAACTTACGAACAAAGTGTAATTCAAAAATATTTTGGTTAAGGGATGGGTCGCGACGCCCGCCGCCGCGCCGCAGTAGATGGATCTCGTAGAACAAGCTAGGTGGACAAAATAATCTTTTGTTAATTTTGTGACTGTTTAGTATGGTAGTTTCATTGTACTTTATTCTGTTTGTTGTGATTTAAAGGGCAGATAATAGTAAATAGTAATATATTTTAATATTTCAGAATAAATTTATACAAAAAAGTTAAAGAACTTAAATATTACATATTAGCAACCACCCCGGGTTCGCACGGGTAGTAGAGACATATTCAACAATCATCATCATATTTCAACCAATTTACACAAAACGTTAACAAATTATACACCTAAACCTTCTATATGGCGCAGGTCTAGTTTTTATGGTAGGAGCTACAATGAGCTTCAAGACCTCAGGGCACAATTTTTCAAAATTTTTTTTTGGGAACTTCCCGGAGGCCATTAATCAGAGGATCAGAAGATATAATTAACATGTTGAGTAAATCTTTATTCGTGGCAATATGTGAATACTTTCTGGTGTGATGTTCTCTTTTCTTTTCTTTTTTTTCGTGTGGAAACCCCCACGGGTCATCACCTCACCATGGCTATCGGTGAAGTGGTATGTCGGAATCGAACCGACTAAAACCACACAGTGTTCCGTCACAAGTGAGTCTATCGCAAGGGCCTCGTGTATACCCTAAGGAGGAAGTCCCCGAGAACCAAGGCAGACTTTGGCCGCCCTCAAGCAGAAGGCAGCCACACCATTGGTAGCGGAGGGCCTTGCCCTCCTTCCGATTCAGAGAGGCGCACGCGGAACACGTCGCGCCACCGTCTCAGGCCTGCTTCTGCTAGGGTAACGGGCAGCCTCACCCGTTACCCCCAGGCCAGCGCTCATGGAGGCCGGAGGGAAATCATTCTGCGCTCTCCGGCGCCTGGTGCGTCTACGGCGGGACGGGAGAGTACTAGTCCTCTCCCTTTCCGCCGCCTCTTTAGCGGACATCACTTCCTCACTAAAAGAAGCGGCGGATTCCCACGCACTCTCACTTTGGACCATGGACAGAACCATGGTCTCCAGCGAGAGTTTCCCACACCGATAGCCGCCGCGAGGTCGCGGCGCTGTTGCATCCACGCTGAGCACTCCACAAGAGTGTGGAGTGCAGTATCCTCGCGACAGCCTCCGCAGTGATGGCACGCAGACGTTGGCTCCCATCCTATGCTACACAGGTACTTTCCGAAACAGCCGTGGTCGGTCAGCACCTGCGTCAGGCGGTAGGAGAGGCGGCCGTGCTGCCTCTCCAGCCAATCCTCCATGATGGGTCTTACCGCCACGATTGTGGCGAGCCCTGGTGTGATGTTCCCTTAATCTACGGCAATCCTTGTTTCTTGCTTCCTAAGCTTGCCGTTTTGATTACCTCAGTACTGTGAACAAGAACTTTGTGCATAGTAGCTGGCATATAATACCAAGAATTGAGGTTGAGGTACTTCTTGTCTCAAGACAAAGTTTGTTGAATTCAACTAGATTTATCTCGATAGCTGAAGACAATGTTCTCAACAGTACTTCAAAATTTGTGATGATATTAACATCTAAGTGTTTTAAAATTTCGCGATTTTAAAACATATCAGATGTGTAATTCAGGACTTAATCGCCATAACATTTAAAAGGTACAATAGCTCATGGTCCTTTCACTGGTCTCTGGTCGACTGGTCACTGCAAAACTATAATCGTCAATTACTGTGGTTCTGTTAAAGATAATAGCTCAACTAGGCTTCAAAATCTTCCTTATGATGTTGCCTATTTGCCTATCAAATTTGGTTTATTTTCATCTAAAAATCATCGAGTTATGCCGTTTTGCAACTAAGGCACTAAAAAATAAGTGTTAAAACTTTTTTTCTGGAGTTGTCATCTAAAACATAGGTCTTGGAGCATGTGTGAAAAAATCATGTTCATAGGTCGATTTTGTAGCACTGGCGTAAAATTCAAATTTCTTTCATTGCAAATCGATTGCGATCGATTGAACGATTGCAATCGAATTTATCAACTCTGACCAAATTTCTAGGGTAGGTTAAGTATATGTGAGAGCACTCAAATATAAATTTTCATTGCAAAAGAACGTAGTTCTTAATTAACTTTTAATGCCTTGAATTATAGGTATATTTTTTCACACCTTTTCGCTATTTTTAGATGGACAAATTGTTTTTTTTATTTAATTACTACTATCTTTTGCAAGGCTTACACACCTCGAGTTATTTAGAAAAATGTGTTGAAAAAAGAAATTTTTCGGTAAAATTTGCAGTTTTTGAATTTTCACGAAAATTGCTGCGATAAGAATCACTATAGGTTGTTCCCGATCGATTCCTACCAAAACCGGTATTGTGCTGAGTCACACCCAAAATTAGGATAGGATTTGAAGCTCCACCGACTGCACTATTTACAAGATTGAAAAAAAAAAGAAACTAACTACAGCGAAAATAATACACAAATTTCTCTTTCTGGATAATCTGATGCGTGGCAAAAATAATTAGAAGACTTCTTACTTAAGGAACTTTCCTTTATGGCATCACATTAAAATCAAATTAATAAATATAATATTACTGTGTATAATTTTCCCCTCAAGCAAAGCGTCAGTTCACCCGGACACTTTAAAAACCCCCTTCCGGACGCTCCCCAGACGTCCTTTAAACTAGGACAAATAGTAGAAAAACCCGGACAAGTGGCAGCCGCTCACATCATTTTAATTATTCATTCATAATTTAATAAAAATGTATAATAATAAATCACTACATATTATAAAACAAAGTCCCCCGCCGTCCGTCTGTTCGCGATAAGCTGAAAACTACTGAACGGATTTTCATGCGGTTTTTACTAATAGACAGAGCGATTCATGAGGTAGGTTTAGATGTATAATTTGTCCCCGTGCGAAGCCGGGGCGGGTTGATAGTTAGAAATATAAAAAATCTTATATGTATACACAATATTAATACATTATGATCATTGAAAATAAAAAATGCAAGAAGCGGATTACGAGTGGGTAAAACCAGAATCATAAACTGGCAGATTCATATGCGAATCTAAATTTTATTTTATAACCTATTTAAGATGGAAGAACTGACAATCGCCGCATGTAAAAATAAGTAGCAACTTATGTCTGAAAATTTAGTCCATGAAGAAACATTTACAACCTAATTGTAATAACAATAAGTCTGCCAAAATGGTAGTTATGAACTGTTTCTATATAATGCTAACAGAATCGTGGAGACCTTCACATATCTCTACATTATCATTTCTTTTGTTTATATTACATATGCTGTATTTAAAAGCAAGTTTTGTAAAAATGTTTGATTTTTCTCGATTTGTTTCAGGCGCATCAGACGATACTATCAGCGTGTTCGCCTTATTTTGAAACCATATTCCTGCAAAACTCACATCCACATCCGATAATATTCCTTAAAGATGTACGATTCTCAGAAATTAAATCTCTTTTGGATTTCATGTACAAGGTATTATTATACTATAGTAGTAGTATAAAATTTTTAGATGCTAATGTTGAATGTAAAATAAAACTAACCCCGTAATTAACTATACGTTTTCTTTCAGGGTGAGGTCAATGTTGGCCAAAATATGCTACCGATGTTCCTAAAAACTGCTGAAAGTTTACAAGTTAGGGGTTTAACAGAAAATAACACATTGAATCCAAAGGTAAGTGCCTATTTGCTGTAAATTGAATTGTATTATTACTTGATTGTCACTTATATCACACAAGCTTGTTTAGAATTACATCCTAAAATACTTTTGAAAAGTTTGTTCAGAATATTTGATTGACAATACTATAAATAGCAAGTAGAATACAAACTTACTAATATTTTGTATTGTATTAGTTATCAATTGATAATGTAAACACGTTTTTATATAAGAGACCGAAAGCAGTGATTGATTTTATGTTCTTCAATAGATAATTATTTCTTAGCAGGTACAAGCCCACATATTATGTACATACAGGTATACTCTACCTACGAATTCGTACCTCTTGCATTGTCTACATGCCCTTAAATTTGGGTTCATTAGCATAATTTAAATATTCTTACATCTAAATAATGATAATAAATATTTTGTGCTGCGTTTAATCAGTTTTTAACCCCCAACGCAAAAAGAGGGGTGTTATAAGTAGAGATCGGATAATCGTGTGCATATTTACCTTAAGTTATTTTTTGGATAACAAATTATGGAAGCGGCTTCTAAGTATATTTTTATTTACGAATGCAGTTGTATTGTCGCGTCGCTAATTGCGCACAAGCAAGTATAATTTGCCGTCTCACTCGCACTCTTACAAAATGCTTACATTTCCTGGGGTTTTAACGTAATAAGGTTGTTTTTGCTTCGTCAAAAATCACTGACAATAAAAGTAGGGAAAAGCAACCATTATACGTTGTAACAGAGCAAGTGTCATTTGTGTCAAACTGAGGTTTATTACATCTCACGGAGTATAGGTACACTTAAATTTGAATTTCCAATGAAAAAAAAAATGAAAAATGCTTTCCATAATAGCCAACATCTCAACTTTAGGTAAATATGCATCCGAATATCCGATCTCTAGTTATAAGTTTGACGTGTCTGTGTGTCTGTCTGTGGCATCGTAGCTCCCAAACGAATTGACCGATTTAAATGCGATTTTTTTTGTTTGAAATGTGACATGATCGAGAGTGTTCTTAGATATAATTCAAGTTGTTCAGCCGTTCGAAGATCATCAGCTCTTTTCTAATCGTTGAAGAGATTTTCGAGTCGGGTGTGTTTTAAATTTGAAGTTTATGATTATACTATCAACCCGCGCCGGCTTACGGGTAGCAGAGACATCTTCAACAATTATCATCATATTTCAACCAATTATACACCTAAACCTTTCTCATGAATCACTCTATCTTTTGGTGAAAACCGCATGAAAATCCGTTCAGTAGTTTTTCAGTTTATCGCGAACAGACAGACAGACGCGGCGGGGGACTTTCTTTTATAATATCTAGTGATAATAATATAACCAAGCTCATTATAATTAAGTGCAATAGTAAAAATATTGTATAAATCTTATATGACTACGCTATTTTCATAAATGCTATCCTGAATACTGCACAATAGTTACTACTACGACTTGCAAACTTTGCTACAAAAGTAGCACGATTTCCTTGCAGACCAGTAAACGGTATAATAGTATATCTAGCTATTCACCGTATAAGTTTCGCAAAGGTAACCTTAAAATTGTATAATTAAATCTGGCTTTAGACAGAGACGATATAATTTTATTTATGCTTGTAATAACCATCATAGAGATTAATAAAATTATATTAATCTAATATACATAGTTGAAACTCGTATCTCATGCATCGCTTATAAACTTAGGCCATAGAAGAGATTCACCTAATTCAATATTAAAGCGATGACGTCACGATACCGTTACAGTGTGCTGAGATATAAAGATATGCATCCATAAACGCATCAACTGAATAAAAACCGTTGGAATATGAAATTTTTCGTAATAACAGGAAATATGTTGTAGCCCTGCCACTACGTACATACATTTTTTTTTAAATATGTATGTGTCACAAATAACAATTTCTATGCCTGCGTTGTTGTTTAAGGTGTGCAAGAAAATATTTGAATATAATTTAGAAAGCCTTTTCAGCCATTTACTGAAACTGATATGAACTTTCAAAATCAGTAAAAAAGGAACGTTAAGAGAGCAAGCTTACCACTTAGTTTTTGTACGATAACTTATTTGCAGTTAAATTAATATAGAAACGGAGTGCTACTTAAGTTTTATTATTAAACCTGTTTTCGTTCGGCGAAGATACATTATAATTAATAGTTTGTGAATCAGTTTTAATCTTTATCATTTTTGGGGAATCGGTTTTAATCTTTATCGTCTTTCGGGTATCGGTTAATTCGTGAACAGAAAGCCTTTAAATGCGAAAAACTGAACTACATTTCGTGAATTAATGGAAAATTGGTTATTCAACGCTTATGATTGAGTCACCTATTCAACTGCACTATAAAGAACAATGTGAGGTCGTTGACCTTTTTTAATATTTTACCGTAAGGCATGCTGTTATTTTTCAGGTGTGATTTCCTTAATACATTTAATGATTTTATGTACTCTACCTTATTCTCAGTCCGAGGACCGATCAACGCCTTTAGTTAGTGCCGAAAATCTCTCCCGTACGGAGTCGTTCGCCACACCTCCTGCGGCACACTGCGCCCCACCGGCCCCACACACGCCTTTGTCGGCCGCTCCTCCTGCACACCCCTCGCATCCCTCACATGCTGGGAAGAGACGCAGAGCGAATTCTGTAGTGCCCAGGGACGATGTCGACCTACCACCCTACCGCCATTATGAGGTAATAAAGCGTTTATATCTTTTATCCCTGGCCATACGAAAACGAGTTTGATCCGTTTATATAATAATGAAGAAAATAAAAGGTTAAGGTAAACACACTAGATTTATTGTTGAGTATGCAGTCCTGCAGTGGTAATTAAGGATGCAGGGAGTCAGAAGAGAGTGTGTCAGCACATTGACACAGATTTTACCGACCCGCAGGGGCACGTGAAGGTGAAGAGCGGCTCGACGGGGTCGGGCTCGGAGCCGTCCACGCCGCCGCCGGCGCACGCACTGGGCCGCGCGAGCACGCCGGCGCTGGTGAAGCAGGAGCGGCCCGAGCCCGACGCGCACGCGCCGCACGCGCCCTACGCGCCGCACACGCCGCTGCACCCGCCGCCACACTTCGACCAGGGACATCTACAGGTCTCTACTTTTATTCCTATTTGCATATTTTATTCGATATTATCTGCATTTTATTTTACAAATATCCGACCGCAGTCCAATGACTGCTCGTATTTAACACGTATTTTCTGTGTTTACGTGTAACGTGTAATCGTGCAGTAATCTATCGTGCCTTGAGTAATTCCCACTATCTCCAATATTTCCCATTTTATTTTATGATTCAGTAATTCCTGACCTTTCTTATTTGGATGATCTTTTTCTTCTGTTTATTTCAAAATCATTTACTTACCGATGCTAGCGCATTTTGCCGACAGGAAGGAAAGGATCTGCCTGAATACAAAATATTGCAAAGCAACATTTTAAAGCAGAGCCTTTCCTTCTTTGTTGGCAGAGCACGGGCTGGATTCATGCGGCCCGCGACGAGGAATCTAAGCGTGCGTTATTGGATCTCAGCCCTAACCGACCCAGTAGCAACATTCTCGCCTCCATCCTCGCGCTGCCACCCCAACAAATCAATCCGCCTGTAAAAGGGGCCAGACGAACTCCTCTTAATCCTAAAAAGAGCGGCAAATTCCGCCCAAGTTGGTTAACGCTATACCCTTGGTTAAAATACGACAAATCTCAAAACATTATGTTTTGCACTTATTGTAGAAAGTGGTCACATGAGTTAACCGTCCACAGATCGTCTTTTATAGAAGGCAATTCGAACTTTAGACTAGAAATAGTAAATCATCACGATAAATGCAAAGCCCATAAATATTGTAAAGATCGCGAAAGTTTTAATGAGGTACAACCTACAACTATATCATCGAATGCCATATAAACATAAATTAAACCATCCCACTTAAAGTTTTACTATTCTCTAAACAAACTAATGAAGAAACCTATCTCCTAATTGAACATTTGAAAGGGCTGTGATAACTATTATTACCCTTAACATTAAATGTAACAGTATGTTTATATAATAACTATAAATAGCTTTATATGTAAAGGTGATGTTAGATATTAGTTTTGTGTTCAGAATATTGCCTTAAAGAAATTTAACAGTTATCTAGGTGAAAATAGTGTTGACATATATAAATATTTTATGTAAAAAGAATACGTAATAAATTGTCTATAACTGTAAATCCGTTTTATTTATATAATTACTCCACGGACACAATATGATGTTTTCTTTCTATGTTTTCTATCTAATTGTACAATTCTGAGGATTTAGACGTTTTTTTATTATTTTGTCTGAATTTACTTAGTGTGAGAGTGATAAAGTATAAAACTGAATTATAATGTTATTTAAAATATATGCTGATATTTCAGGGTATTGGGACAGACATGGCCTCGATGTTGGCTAACACCCAGCAGAGTCTGAACAATGAATGCAATGATAATGAGCCTATCCTGCAACCACACCCAGACCAGACAGATACTATAGATGGTAAGTTCTTGTTAATAATGTAACGACAACCATTTTATCAATGCTTGCTTTTACTGAACTTGGTTGTCGTTCAGTTATATGTGTAAAGTATGTAATCTTTGTCAGATAAACAATAATGGATGCCTATAATACTTTGAACATGTCCATGACAATTAATCTTGCATGTTAACCTGACAATGATTACACTCCCCTAGTATTAGAGGCATTGTTTGACGCTTTTAATACGATATGATTTTGCTTCTCATAATATAAAAATCCAGAAATTTTAAAATATAATATCTTCATAATCCCAGATCTAATGCTAGTTAAAATTTCTGGACTATGTCGATCATCAAAAGACGCATGTTAGTAATACCTGCAGCATGTCACTCATCGCTTGTTCATTTTGTAGTTAATTTGCACTTATCATGACTGCTTTTAAGTTCTTTTATTTCTCGATATTATATTATGCTTTTAAGTATTTTTTTATATTTACTTGTTACGAAGAAATCGGTGTCATAAGATATTATAATGATTTGGCGCCCCTGAGGGTCATAGGTCGTGCGAATAAACTTGATGTAGCTACTAGCAATTATGAATTTCAAAATTATAGTTAAATTCATAAGAAAGGTGTCCTATTACATTTAAGCGAAAGGTTATTTAAGGTGTAAGTGAAACAGCATAGCCTCATTTTAGGGTTGCATGTTATGAACGGGATATGGAATGGTGTTACAAGAATTACAAGAAGTGTTTTTTGAATTGATTGTAAAGTAAATACTATTGAGAAAAATAGCATGACCAATAAAATATTGTACCAGCAGTGAAGACATTACATATCTTACAGGTGAAAACTGTGGCGTTGACGAAAATAAAAAACCATGGGAACCGTTCACCAATAAACTAGCGAAAGTTGAAAATATTGTTAAGTCTTTCAGTCTTGGGCTATATACCAGACCTTATAATGTTCCGGAGCCTTGTAATGTTTGCGGTAAACTCGTGAATAATATTAAAAAACATTTAAAATCGCACAACCCAGAGCAGCACAAATGCCCTATGTGTCCTATAATTCTTACAAGAGCGGATAACCTAAAGAGACATCTTCGCATGAAGCATTGTTCTGTTTTAAATACTAATATGTCTAATATACAGAAAAAGTGCGAATTAACCTAGTGCTCATCACTCTGAACAATAGGAATGAATCTCATTGCTAGCAAATTTCACGTTATTTTCTTATATTTATTGCTAACACTCAATTATTCATAGCATTTTGTGATCTTATTTTCTAATTCTTAATACTCATTATAGCGGTTAACACTTGTTATCATTAGATACAAGATTTGCCTACTTGCATTAGTTTAAATGCAAGACATTGTTACTATAACAAAATGCGTTGGTTCAGTGGTTCTAACCAAAGCAATTTTGTAACTAGAATTAAGGTGTGGTGTGACTAATTTTGTTTGGTTTATCGTTATAGTCATAAATTGAGATTGCAGTTCAGTATAAATATTTAGATTTGAAATTGTATAGCTAAATATTTTCAGTATCAAAAATATATGATTGTTGTGCCTTTTGAAATGCTTGACAATGTTATAAATGGCAGTAGTTCAATATACTAGACAAAAAGTATGTAATGTTCATTTCATAGTTTTTCATCATCTCCGTAACCGATTATAATAGAAAATACTTGAGAAATGACCAAAATTTCTAATAACTGTAAACGTACTATAAAAAACATCCCTAATGCTCAATCACGATAAGACAGTCAGACCAATCACCGAGATGCTAATATCCTACACCATGTGAACCACGCAGTGTTGCCAACATTTGAATTCTTTTCTCCTATCAATGATTCCAAGACTACCAAGAGCCCCATAAATTAACACAGATACATGGAACATCGAAGAGAGATTGGGAGACGATTGAGATAGAGAGAGGGCTAGAAGAGAAATTAGTTGACCTCTTTATAGATTATAATCCCTTTTTCATCATCATCGGATACAAATAATTATAAATGTCGAAAAATGAGCAAAAAACTAAAAGCCCAAAAAATTTAAACATTTTTTTTACAAATAAATAACTCACTTGTTTTCCCCTAATTTTGGGGGTAAGCCCCCGAGCAATACCTGGCCTCTATTTAATGGAAAGATATTGAAATGGCGTTTTTTTTGTGAAATAAACCTATTAACGTCTTAAAGTTTAATTTCCCAAAAAGTACACTTGAGAGTTTTAATTTTTGAATATTTGGCACATTACGTCCGAAAGTCTCATCGTGTGTTGGCGACTTTAGGGAGATTATTATTTTCTGAACAATCTATAAATTTACACAACGTTAAATGTTACTCTAGGAAATTGCAAAATTTTAAAGTAGCTGTTAGAAAAACTAGCACAGTAACATATTAGCTCCTAATCAATCTTGTTTTTGTTTGCTGATTATTTACTTATTTTCCTTTAATTGTAATGACCTATATAATGTGCTCAAACAAAATGTACTACTTTACAATATAATTATGTTGTTAGTATTTATTAGTGTAATATTCAGAGCCAACTAACTGTTGTCAACGATTTAAGGATTATATGTAAGGACGATTCAACTCAATTGGTCAGCGTCTACAGCTAAAGAGATAAACAGTTACATTATCAATCTCGTACGTTTTTTAACACAGTGTGCAACGGAATATCTGAAGCTTGATGATTTTGTTTATAACGAAGCGAAATAGTGTCGCGTATATTTTGTTTTTAGTCACTCCAGTCATTTAGAAGACTGCCAATCAATTGAGTTGCCCTATAAATCAATTCCGACCAAAAATGCTGTACAAACTTATGATCTCTTTATTATTGTTCCTCCTTGTAGTGTAATGAAATGATATCGGTCACAACCATTGCGTTCGAAGACTGATTTTGTGATTTAGGAACATACATCGTATTAATAAATATTAATTTATTTCCCCTTTTAATTCAATTAGTTTGTATTTAAGTCTATCGTTATTGTGTGTTTGTCGCAAATATATTCCTTTATTTATACCACTTTCTTTTCATTTCATCCTCTATACATGCTTTTTATACTTATGGCAGACCTATTTCTCTCTATAAAACGCCCTCTGCATTTACAGGCTTGGTGAAAGTAATTAACAAAATTTTCATGCAAATAGGTTTAACACTGACAAATTAACAAACACCATTTCTTCCGCATCATCGATTCATTTCTGCATGGATCTCCTTGAATATTACTATTTTATTATAAATAAATTATTTCTGAAGTTTTATTTTAAATTTTATTAAATATTAACGCTTTTATAACATATAAAGTTCTAGGAAAGGCATAGTACAGCGATAACAATTAATATTAAGGCTTAAATAGTGCTAAAGTACTACAAAACTTTTGTAATTCAACCAATATTTGAGATTGAAAACCTCTTATAAACTGTCATCACGTAGCGAATGCCCCAGTACCAACGTCGGTCGCACGGTCTCGGAGATGCACATATAGTTGATAACGTGACTGAGTACCGGCGCGAGCGTGGCAGTTGGCACTGCGGCATTGGGTCGCGTGACGTAGCCGAGGGTCGCGGTTGTGAGAGTGGGAGTGACGGATCGCTGGTTGCAGGCTCGAAGGGCTGGCACATGCGGCTGACGTTCGAGCGGGTGGCGGGTGCGCTCAACCTGCACCGCTGCAAGCTGTGCGGCAAGGTGGTGACGCACATCCGCAACCACTATCACGTGCACTTCCCGGGGCGGTTCGAGTGCCCGCTGTGCCGCGCCACATACACGCGCTCCGACAACCTGCGCACGCACTGCAAGTTCAAACACCCCGCGTACAACCCCGACACGCGCAAGTTCGAGCCGCCGCCGCCGCCCGCGCCGGCGCCGCCGCACGGCCCGCTGTTCGCCAACCCGCTGGACGCGGGCTTCGATTGATTGTCCATGTACTGGCTTGGCCTCGACGCTCTGTGAGCGCCCAGACCCTGCCAGCTCAGACTCTGTCGTTGTTGATGTGTCAAAATTTTATCGGACCGTCTCGCGTCGAAACCGCTTCCTATTTAGGATTAAGCTGAAGTGCTATTACTTAAACGGGCCTTTCTTGACGTAGCCCGCAAGACGGGCGACTCGTTTTAGTATCGGTTGTGCGTTTGACTTGCCCCAGTGTGATCTTATATAAGATTCCTTGTCTGGAATGTACCTATGTCGATGTTACTGAAATAATGACTCGAAGCGTATATAGTAGGTAAGCAAATTTTTTTCTATACCAATCGCTATACGGGAACGGGCAAAAGCAATAATATGATGTTAATTTTACTATTACCATATTATTTTTTATATTGTATCGATAGAAACCTTAAGATATTAAGAATATACATTATATCGAGTAGCGGTGCGACCGCGAAGTGATGCTGGCTATTAGCAGTGGCCCAGATACACGGGCTCACACTTTCTTGTTATATTTATTCATTAGATAGGAAATTATGAGTTTCCTGTAGCTAATTGTATTTATGTTATTATTGAATCCTGTGGGTGGTATGGAACGACATCAGATTGATATTTTGGGACTGGCAAGAGATTGTGATTTGTCGTTGGTCAACGACACATAAATATTGACTGAATCTCAGTGTAGATGCATTTGTAACTCTTTGAGGCCTTTGCAAGATGGATAATTATTAAGGATTTGTGATGTATTAAAAGGATAGCGCCTAAGGAAACATACGAAAAGATTTTTATACTAGACTAGTTGATCTATTTACGGAGATTGTTTTTTTATACTTAGATATATTCTATTGTCTGATTTAATATACTTTTATATTTATATAACTGCATATATAATATGATTTATTAGTGTTGTTTGTTTTTAATCGATTCATCATAATTAGTAACATTGATTTCGTTTATATTGAGTTGTCGGTTAAAAGTAATCGAGTTGAGATGTTAACATGTTTTATTATTTTATCGTTGGTAGGTGTTTAGTTGTGGTAACGGGCGACGCGACCGGCCGCGGGCCGTCCCGTCGCCCACTCGTGTGATCGGTGCTTGGGGTCAAAGACCTCTTTCAATCAATTAATATAAGTTAGAGGGAACGTTTGAAGGTTGCGCATTTAGTAACTAATATTGGCATTCTACGATTGGGACTAACCTAGCGTTTATGTATGTATTTTTCAATTAAGATTTAAGATTGTTACATTTTTAGCTAAACACTTAGAGTGGTACGGTAACTGAAATGTGATAAAATGGAATGGTGCTAGAACCAAGAGTGTTAACACGCTACGATTCGACTCCTATTATAATATGATTAATGTTTTAATGATTAGTTACTTTGCATTAAATGTAAGGCATCTAGCATCCAGTTGAGGTCGCATCTGTCTGGTCAACGGGTATCTAATGCATGGATCGTTACACGCCTAGAGATTACAGTATCACTCGAGATTTTACCTTAATTTTTCAGAGATCTTCAAGTTTACTAGTACATAAATATATAATGATAAGACACATTTACATAATATATGAATCTGATCCTTGCCTACCAAATATAAAACGTTCAATGATGGTGTAAGGAATAATCACATCCAAATAGTGAAGCCGTGATCGTTTCCATAACTAGAGTTGTGGCGTTAGTGCTGTTTAGTAGCTGTGAACATGCAATTCCACTTGTGCAATTTTTTGAAAATAGTCATAACTTTTAGCTAGATTTACAATTGACTATTGAATATAGGGGCCCACTCGAATGTAAGCTCATGCGTCCCTGTATATATTATTATTATGAAGTCACCAAACATTTCTTCCATAAAGATTTTATATTTACTTTAAGGATATCAAAGATTTTTATACCTACTGTTCATTATAATGTGGGCGCTTATTATTTGATAGCATTTCATACTCAGTGCAATATTACTAGTTATTTAATTACGTAACCAAACTAAACGATATTTTTAAAAATATATAATTAATATCATTGAAAGAGAGTAACTACCTATTTGTATTTACATAAGTGAACTACTCCTAATTTCTTTTTCTACTTACTGGAACAGTTTGGGTTACGGTGATGTACAGGTTTTATAGCTGGTAATATTAAGAATTAGCTTGTTTACCTCTGCCAATCGTAATAGTTATGTACTATTTAATAATTTATTATCGCGCAAGTTGTCGTCTATTGTTGAAATAGATCATAGCTATCCGTTACGGGTCCCATTGCCCAGCGAGTCGATGAACGTGATCTCCCGGTCAGCCCACGCGTTTGACGCTTCATCTAATCGTGAATGCATTTTTATATTACTATCACTCGAGACCAATTTTTAATATTGAATTTGCTATAGCAAATTGATTGATTAGTAACATAGAATATTATTTTAGATATTTTAGGTTAGGATACTATGATAGTGTCTGGCCAGAATATTTTGGAGTATCACACCGTTTGGCTCAGAAAATATCTACCTTTGATCTCTTTTCAGCTTTCAAAAAGTATGCAACTTAATAATTGTAATGGTGACCACATTTGGACTTAATGAAAGCTAACTTTATGCCATATGGAATTTTATACATAAGGTTAACGAATTACTAAATTTAGTCTTATGAAATTGGGGTCTTGTAGACCTAGTCACTTATTTGGCCAATCTATTGAATATTCCAATTTATTGTATATTAAAATTTACATGATATCACAAGGAATGTGATCTTATCATTTGAATCAATGGAGTGCAGGATAAGCTCTAAAATTTTTCAGGATAGCAATGGTCTAGTTATGTTTATTTTGTTTATTCTTTAACATTAGCAAATTTTGTTATAGTGTCGTATATCACAATAGTGTAATACTAATAGGGAGGGGGTGTCAAATCGCGTACCTCACGCAGATGAGTGTTGTTATATTATTACATGAAATTTTATGAACGATTTGTTGTTTATGAATTTTTTTTTTGATGTCTTGGTTTGATGCCTCCGTTAAAAGTTTAATTTAAATAATTTTGTTTTATGCAAGCAGTTAATGCAATTTTTTTTTCACATTGTTTGATGTTATGTAATGCAATTTTAACATGTTGCAAACTCCTGCATTTATCTGTTGTATTTATTACTAATTTTTACATTAAATTGTGGTATGTTACAAATCCGTGTAGTTTCAGTTGTGCGTATAACACGCTCCAAACCTTCACCCGCAAACTATAGCGTTCATAAACCATAGCGCACGGCCTTACCTCCGGCGTGTTTGTACTACTGTCTGCCGACAGTGCATTGGGGTCGAACTGCCCAGTAAATCAATATTAGCAGAACGATAGCAGTGAGGGGTATCGGTTCGTGCGATGGCGACGTTCGGCAAACCCACCCGGTTTGGTTGCAGAGCGCGTGCACATGCCGAGCCTACAGTACTCGTACCACAGCATGTTCGTGGCCGTGGCGGAGAGCGCGGCCCTGTGGCGCTGCAAGTCGTGCGGCAAGGAGGTGTCCAACCGCTGGCACCACTTCCACTCGCACACCGCGCAGCGCTCGCCGTGCCCCTACTGCCCGGCCACCTACAGCCGCATCGACACGCTGCGCTCGCACCTGCGCCTCAAACACGCCGCAATGCTGCTCAAACACTAAGCGCCAAACGCGTCACCATGCCCGACTAACACATACAGAAAATAAATGTACGTCAACGTTTTCCACCATTTAGAAGGAAATAGACGACATGATG
This sequence comes from Callimorpha dominula, assembly GCA_949752705.1. NCBI lineage: Eukaryota > Metazoa > Arthropoda > Insecta > Lepidoptera > Erebidae > Callimorpha > Callimorpha dominula. The sequence goes on along the minus strand of OX457002.1, from coordinate 14,034,002 downwards.
TTATGTCGTCTGACATATTTGAAATTAATGCTAAGTAACTAACATCTGATCGTAAAACGCCCCCGACCTCTACCTTGCTCTCGACCTATGATCACGCTCGCGCCTAAAGTGCGCGATAGTCTTTCTTTGTATTTCTAGTTGAATGTGAGTAGGTTTTAGTGATTGACGTGCATCACACATGACTTTGGATACCTAATGATGTTATGTGATTTATCGCACGTTTTCGTGCGCTGTATTAAAATCGTTCTTTATCAGTAAGATATTGAATTATGTTTTAACTAACAGGGTAAATTAAACAGTAAGCTACACGAGAGCTTTTATCTACAGATTTTAAGCAATTTAGTTAGTGTTATTTTGAATAATAAAGGAATTCAAGCTGTTTTAATTGTTGTGCTAAAAATATTCTTATAATAATCTCCCCATAGGTAGAAATAAATATGGAAAAGAATGCAATTTTAGGAATTTTATGTTGTTTCTAACCGGTAATTCACACTTCAATGTTTAAGATGTTTAGGTAAATGTTTTAGGTACGATAATTTGAATGACTATACCAAATTAAAGGAATGTGAAGACTGAAACGGCAACAGCTTGTGATTGACTTTAAAATGGAAACGTGGTCTAATTGTAAATAATTTACCTATAGTTTAATAATGATTATCAAAAAAATTAGGTAGAACGAAAAATTTGGAACTTAAATGGGTGTTCAAAATTCAAAATAACATACAAAAACGATTGTATAGTCGTCTTATGTATTATAAATTGTATTTTTGTATAAATATTGTCTGCGGTTATCGCATAGTTTTTAAGAAGTTTAGGTATTTTGTCTTTGACTTGCGTAAGTACCTAGTGTCTACCTATAATCACAATTCCATAATTACATAGCAATGTGAATTTCCTTAAAATACAGAAGTCCTTTCATCAAACTTCTTAAATCTTAGAATGTATCAATTATATTAAAAATGCTTATTGAAAAATGTGAATGAAAAACCTATACTCTATTGATCCAATTGAAATCAATGTATATTGTCAGTAATTTACTTGTGTCGAGCGTAGTTTGAGACCAATGTCTGAAACATAACTGTCTGCATAAATATCTAGCTTATTAAGGTCCAATTCATATTAATATTCGTAATTCTTGTATTTCATATTGTTGTAGGTACAGATTAACATTCATTGAATCTCATCAAAATTTAATCATTCATTTGTCAGTATTATATCATAGATAGTAATTAATTGATGTTATAAGTCCCAATCTAAGAATGTAGGGTATTACGGAGTATTGTGAAGTCATCTGTTAAGTGCTTGCCTAGTCACACTTTTCTAGTTCATATTTTAAATTGTTGATCTTTTTGTTGCCTTTTTTATAGTTTACTATCGTAATTTTATTAGTCACTCACTCCAATTTGTGCAATTTAATTTTGCTATAGTCATAAAATGTTTAAAACTAAAATAATATATACATATATTATTATTAAAATTTATACACTAATTTAATTATTCTAATAAATACACAACTACATCACTTCAAACGTGTGTTTCTTTTATACGATCATTAAACAAAATCACACAACGATTATAGAAGTAAAATAAATTTATTGCACATTATAGTTATCATCTTCTAATGGCATAATATACAAAATAGGTGTAAATATTTACACATTGCACAGATATCACTATGAGTATTCAATCATAAATACCTACTAGATCATTAAATTACATCCGACTCAAATTCTACACGTCACATACATTCGAAGTGAATTAAACATGGCAGCCTATGGCACGTTTAATTCTTTAAAACTATTCATACATTACAAAAAAAAGTAAGTATAGCAATAATGGCAAAATAATGTACCACATACATTATAAATAACTGGCAACACAGTCAGTCCACACTAGCTTTAATTTGTAAAGAAGCAGTCATTCTGATTTAAGCATGAAATTCGAACTATCACAGATTAACTTACATGTTATCTTTAATTCATGTTCCTTATTCAATCAAAGAACATGGCCCTATAAGATCCACTAACGGCGTAAATTAAAACACCTATCTAATCTTAAATCTTTGGATTTAAGATCTTTTTCTATTTTGAAGAAACAAATCATTTTAAGACGCAACAAGCTATGCATTTTAGATATTAGATCAGTTTTTTAATTACCAGCGTAGCGTTAATCAAAAATAAGATCGATCCCTTAATGAGAATCACAAACAGTATTTTGAACGTATGTTCGGAACACAAAAAATGTTTTATTACTTTCGGTATATTGAAATCCTGTCGATTTTTGTGGATGTATGTATACTTATACTGTTTTCGCTTACGGTACACTTATTTTAATAAATAGTATTGTTTCACTCGTGTAGTCTTTCAACATTCCCACTAGTCCCAGGTGACTGCACAATTACGCTAGATTCGTTGACTGTGTCCTCGGCATCTGCATCTCTATCAGTGCCATCAGTGTCCTCACCTGAACTGTCTTTCTCTGTAGAATCATCGATAGATTCTGATCCGTCCTCGTCTGAGTCCATTTTCTCTGATACATATTGCTTGTTTTTGTTCTTCTTGAATTGCTCTTCCATTTCTTTGAATTTTAGGGTTAGATATCTGAAAATTTGGAAAATACTTGTCATTAATTAAGCAAGTAGAGTCCGATACCTACTAAATAACAGTGCCTTTCCTATTATTTTGGCAGTTATAACAAATAATGAAGATGCGGTATGCGCCTAAGGAAAAATTAGCGCTTGGTACCTATTATTTCTGCACATTTTCAGACAAGTGAGGTCAGGTATGCGCTAATTCCTTGTGAGTAAGGAAATTTAATTTACAGAACTCTAGTAGAAAATTATTTCAGATCGTATTTAGTCATAACTAGAGATCGGATATTCGGATGCATATTTACCTAAAGTTGAGATGTTGGCTATTATGGAAAGCACTTTTTTATCGAAAGAATCCCGCGATTCCAGGAAATTCAAATTTAAGTGTACCTATACTCCGTGAGATGTAATAAACCCCAGTTTGACACAAATGACACTTGCTCTGTTACAAAATATAATGGTTGCTTTTCCCTACTTTTATTGTCAGTGATTTTTGACGAAGCAAAAACAACCTTATTACGTTGTAACAAGTGTCAAATCGGGCCTATTAAACCCCAGGAAATGTAAGCATTTTGTAAGAGTGCGAGTGAGACGGCAAATTATACTTGCTTGTGCGCAAGTAGCGACGCGACAATACAACTGCATTCGTAAATAAAAATATACTTAGAAGCCGCTTCCATAATTTGTTATCCAAAAAATAACTTTAGGTAAATATGCATCCGATTATCCGATCTCTAGTCATAACACACAGAGAGCCTTAAATTAACGTTAGACTAACATTCACAACCACACAATAAAATACAATCTACCTTACAGCAATCCGTATATAAAGATAATATTCGAGTATTACGAGAACTTTTGCTTCGAGCTTAGATCTACTCCCCAGCATGACTGAATTTGGTTCACGACTCTTATGTGGTACCTGGCGAGAGTCGCGGACGTACGCACACCCCAGGTAATGTGCGATACCCTCACTGTGGAGCTGTTTGTGGTCTATTTGTTGGGTTACATTTCAAATGTGTAGTGCGCCCGGCCGCGTATATGGAAATCCTACTTCAGTACGTCCCCGCGAAATGAGACGAAATTGAATTACTATTTCCAGAAGATAAACACGTGTAAATGCTGGGTACACTAACGTTGAAGTTTGAAGTAGGATTTCCATAAACGCCGCCCGGCCAGGCTTTAACAATGAAGTTTTAAACTACAGCACTGTTTAAAAACGTTACAAGTTTCTAGGTAATGTATTATGCCACACTTCTAGCTGGGTAGGTAATGTATAACATCACTCACTTATCCACTAAAGGTCCACTGTAATCCTCGGGGAACTTAGGTGAGTGTGGTATAATGTATTTGTAAAGGCTCTCGTTGAGCACATAAAGCTGCGTTGTAGTATTACAGCGCACGTTGAACCACCAGTCGCAAGTTAAGGCAGCCTGAGAGAAGATCGTACCGTTCGGGCACAGGAATGATGCTTGTCCACCATTCAGATCGCAATAGTGCCATACCTGCAACAACATACATAATTTCTATTATAAACATAGGTACGTATTTTTCTTCTAGTAGGTAAGGAAGAGTGTACCAACGTTTGTATCTAATAACACCAACGACACGAAGCATTCATTTTTAGTTTAATTAGTTAACCAAAAGCTAGTTCATCGTCTGCCCGGCAATCTAGCACCGCCTACATGACAGTCTGTTGTTTGCAGCACTTGGTTATTATTAGGTATTATTATCCAACAATAAATAACTTTTTTACAAGCATTACTTACTTACTTCTAACGAATGATAGACTTTGAATAATTTGGAATTAGCAAGGATTAGACCGATCCTCTAATCTTAATATTTATTTCACTTGATATTGTATTTATAGGGTCCAGTAACCGCTTAAAGTAAGGAGGGAGCTTTGTTTGGCAACTTAGTTGTATAAATAAAATCTAAATCTGCCCGTTTAGGGAAATACCTATCCATGACTGCCGACAGATTCACCATGGATCGAATTACTGTTACTCGGGCCGTGTGCTAGTTTGGAAAGATCGTATAAAATTGCACATGTTCCCACGTATTTCTCAATAGGTGACGTACCAATGATAAAAAAATAAACCGGTTTTAGTAAATTGAGAATGCTATATTACAGCCATATAAAATTAAAGAAAAAAGAAAGCTTTTTCCAATTGCTGAATGTATCTTCACTGTTACGGAATTATATTAGCTACGAGTGTGAGTGAAAAACATTGATTTGTATTCGAATAAAAATTGATGTAATAGCACTTATACGATTTAAGTTATCAAAGCAAGTGTAGTAGGTAAGTGTAAGTAATTTTTAATCACATGATAATTGCGTAGCAAAAAAATCTTTAGTAGCTTTTCAATGACAATAGTATACAAAAAAAATTAATTGAATGAACATGTACTTATTAGAAAGGCTGCGTAAGGTATTAGATGTTTAAATCGGGACTTCATCGCGATAACAATTACAAGGCACAATACCTTTTTTGGTTACCCGACGTTTCGATCGAATTGCATCGATCGTGTAACCACGGGTGGACTGGTGAGAGCTCAGCGACGCCTCTGTGAAGAGCGAGTTTTGTTTTTGTGACAAGCTTTTATAGCGATTAAACCTCGAATTACACATCTAATATGTACCTATAGTCGCGAAAGTTAAAAAACAATTGCTGCGGAATGTAGTTAAGAATTTTTCGTTACCTGCCAGCACGTCACAATTCTAACTACTTATATAATAAGCTCTTTTTCATATAGGTACCCGCAGTAGTTCTGTAAACCGTGTAAAGTAAATACTAAATACACCTTCCAAATGTCTTCTACGAGTGTTTGAAGTTAGCCTAAACCGTAGTTGTCACTTTTGTGACAAGCTTTTATATAACTAAAAATTGAATATGTAACAGAAGGATTTCATTTAAAGCTATTTTTTTTCTTTTTAGTGCATTTATTTAAATACGTAGTTTACGTGGGAGAGCCATGCTTTGGCACGTATGGGCCGCCTCGACACCGCTCGATACCACGGCCTCACAGAAAACCGGCAGTGAAGCAATGCCTGCATTGCATTTCGCCGCGTGAGTGAGGTTACCGGAGGTAGGGCCTCCCCTCCCTTCCCTCTCCCCTATTCCCGTCCTTCCCCTCTCCCCCTTTCCCCTCTTCCCACTCTTCACCCTCTCCCCCTCTTCTCCTACTCCCACTTTAAAGGGCGGCAACGCACTTGTGACTCTTGAGTTACAGGTGCCCATGAGCGGCGGTAGTCATTTACCATCGGTGACCCGCCTGCTCGTTTGCCCCCTATACCATAAAAAAAATTAAAGCCTGTTTTTTTAAATCTTTTTCACAATTAATCATTTTAAATACACACACAAACCCATATAGGGGATTAAGAATCTAGACATCGTAACATACTTAATGCGAGTTATATCTTGCCTGTTAGGTAGGTTGGGTAAATCTTGCCTGTTTCCCAGCATCTCGTGGCTATGTAAGATTTACAAAAACTATGGTAAAAAAAACTGGTTATGTTGCGGTGGACCATTTACGGAGACATCCTCAATAAGGTTATATGTGTATGTTATATGTACCGACTTTGTAATTACCATAAATGCACCTAACATATGCAATATGCCACCGGCTGCTAGCGACCTACTTTCCCTTTAAGTATAACATGCTTTTTTAGGAGCATTCTTGTACGTTACACTTTACCCCAGCCGACACACCGGGCTGTAGGCAGTCTAAACTGGTGCTGACGAAGGTCTCACCACGTTTGACTTGCAGACTGCTCAGTCTTAACCGACTCGACATCAGAATAGTTGTAGGAACCATTACGGGCCACTTAGCCCTAAACCACCACCACATTCACCATCAGTGCGACAGACAGTCCTCTATGCAGAGGATGTCTCGACGCGGAGGAAACGGCCGCCCACGTTATCCTAGAGTGCGAGGGAGTGGCCACACAACGAGCAAGTATCCTCGCGGGTGCGAGATCGTTCCTAGAAGCCTGCGAACGCCCCAGGAGGCTTCTGTGCTTCTGGAAGGAGCTAGGCTGGCTCAACTAGTCAGCCTATCTGAACGCATAATGAACCATCTATGAGTCTAAATGCGGAAACAGAGCCCTACACCAATACCAATACCAAAAAAAATACACTTTACCTGACAACGACTCTCAGGATCTGCGAAGAAGCCTTTGTATCGTTGCGTCTTGCAGTTGAAGGTAGAAGGCGGTATAACGGTCAAAATGGGATAATCGATGCCCGGCCGACCGGGAGTACCACCTTCATCGTCTGAAGTCACTGGCAAAGGGAACTGTTGGCTAGTTCCACCGCCAGATGGTATATCTGTAAAATAGAACATAGGTACAGTAGAGGCCGCCTGAATGGGAAAGCACCTCAAAATTTCAGAAGAACACAATTAAGCAGGCTACTAACACACCTGCCACAGTGGCAATATCGGAATTGCACCCTTAATTGGGACGTGTATGGGCAAACAGGCAGTTTCTAGATTGGTCCTGCGGGTGGTATGTGAGTAGCCTGCTGCTAGCGAAGTATGGTTTTTCTTTTAGTGAGAAGAGTCACCACAGCTCATAAACTTAGTATACTAAGTTTATGCCACAGCTTTATGAAGGGATGACACAACGGGTGATACACTATAGGACCTGCGAGTGACACCACTGCTGCTGCCAGTGTCCGTTCCTAGAAGCACCGGTAACCGTTTATTCCGAGCGAGTCATATGCAATATGCATATTTGAAAACTAATACTTAACCAAATATGTTAATGTTTTATTTGCGACATCTTAGAACAATGAGGAGGAGTAAGCATATAAGAGACGTAGCTGTTATGGACGGTTTTCCCATCGCTCCAAGTACTTGACGAAATTCCCACAACCTACTACCAACTTCTCACATTAAAAGCATTGATAATGAGTAGGTATTTGTGAATCGATATAAACTTTGAAGGCTAATTATATAAAATCTTATTACTCTAAACGAGCAATTCTTGTATGTACCTAAGTATGTATTTATTTATTTACTTATGTATTTATATTTCGGGCATCTCGGAAGCGACTTTAACGATTACAGTTACAGTTTTGCATTTTAAGTTCAACTGCATAGTTGTATTTCCTGTAAAACGCAATTTTACAAAAAAAAAATATTTAAAATAAAGTACGATTTTACAAAAAGCTACAGAGTCCTCGGTCTCCGAGGTACTCTATATAATGTACTAAGCTATAATAAATAGAAGAATCATGAATCTGGCCGCAATGTCTATGGGGCATTCCGCCAAATCGGACGGTATCAAATAAAAATATTTTTGCTGTTCTTAATTTTCTATTATTTTTATCCCTCAAAAGAGGCTTCCTGGTAAATTTTGAGATTTTTTTGATCGCTGGTTCAAAAAATATCGAATTAAAAAAAAACAGTTTTACAATCACGATTGTAAACTTTAAACGTAAATTTTATAAAAAATCTCTCCCATCGTGCTGAAGACGTGTGCTCCAGAGTTGGCACCGGTTTTAACGCGCCTTTATCGGCGTCGTCCCGAACTCATAGAAGACAGCTTTAGTGCACCCGATCCCTAAAAAAGGTGACCGCTCGGATCCGTCCAACTACAGACCTATAGCCATAACCACTTTGTTCTCCAAAATAATGGAATCCATTGTCAACCGCCAGCTCCTTCGGTACTTAGAAGACCACCAGCTACTCAATGACCGCCAATACGGTTTCCGTCGGGGTCGTTCAGCTGGTGATCTTCTCGTATACCTGACTCACCGTTGGGCACAGGCGATCGAGAGCAAGGGGGAGGCGTTGTCAATCAGTTTGGACATAGCGAAGGCCTTCGATCGGGTCTGGCACAAAGCGCTTCTCCCGAAGCTTCCTTCCTATGGGCTTCCCGAGAAATTATGCAACTGGATCACCAGTGTTCTCGCAGACAGAAGCATCAAGATCGTTGTCGACGGTGCATGCTCCGACTTCAAGTCTGTGAATGCTGGTGTCCCACAAGTCTGTGTTCTTCTGCATATCAATAATATGCTGCAAATCAGCAGCATTAATTGCTATGCCGATGATAGTACGAGTGATGCCTTGTATACCGGCCGCGCTAACATTTCTCGGGAAAACGTCACTGTGGGTCGATCCAAACTTGTGTCTGAAATCGAAGCCTCCTTACAAGGAGTTTCCGATTGGGGTCGACTTAATCTAGTCCAATTTAACCCAACGAAGACACAGGTTTGCGCGTTCACCGCTAAAATGATACCGTTTGTCGTATCACCTCGCTTTGAAAGCACTTCCCTAACTGCCACAGCCAGCATCGGAATCCTTGGCGTCGATATATCGAGCGAAGTCCAGTTCCGCGGTCACTTGGAGGGTAAGGCCAAATTAGCCTCGAAGAAGCTTGGTGTGCTCAACAGATCGAGACAGTATTTCACCCCGGCCCACCGCCTACAACTTTATAAGGCGCAGGTTCGGCCGCATATGGAATACTGTTCTCATATCTATGCAGGAGCACCCCAGTACCAGCTTCTCTCTCTTGACCGCATTCAACGGAGAGCGACTCGAATCATCGATTGCCAGGATATTTCAGATCGGCTTGACCCCTTGGCGTTGCGTAGAGATGTAGCCTCACTCTGCATTCTCTATCGCATGTATCATGGGGAGTGCTCCGAGGAATTGTTCGGACTTATACCGGCCGCAACGTTTCGCCATCGTTCAACGCGACAAAACTTTCATCCCCATCACCTGGATAATTGGCAGTCCACCACTGTGCGGTTTTCCAGAATTTTTTTGCCTCGCACAACCAATCTTTGGAAAAAATGGTCGCCTGCGGTATTTCCGGACTGATGCGACCTTCAAACCTTCAAGAAAAGAGCGTGTTCCTATCTCAAAGGCCGGCAATGCACTTGTGACTCTTGAGTTGCAGGTGTCCATGGGCGACGGTAGTCACTTATCATCAGGTGACCCGTCTGCTGGTTTGCCCCCTATAATATAAAAAAAGGTCATACAAAAATAAAATTTTTTGAAACCTTTTCAAATTTTTTGAATTTTTGATTTGGCGTGGACAGCGCATAGGGGGCAATCCCCTATGCGCTGTAGGTTTCTTTAATAACGTCATGAATCGTTTAGAAAAGAAAACAATCAGAATGGAAATTATCTCTCTAATATCTGTTTATTGCTCTCCCCCATAATAGGTTCTTGTTCAAAACAGTATTTACCATAATAAATGATATTTACACACACAATTAAAATGGCAACCAGCAAAATACCTGTCAGATTTATGCCGCGTTCCAATAAACAAGAAGCGCTTCGTTTTGCTTACGGAGGGTAAAATTTCGTTGAATTTTCAACGAAAAGTTTACCGTGCAACGCCAGTTACCGTTATAAGATAATTATCTTTTAAAATTGTAATAAGCTGTATTCTTCATCGCTTAATTTTCTACCCTTAGAGGTGGAATATTTTCTATATATATATATTTTCTATATAGTCTACAGATCTTCTGTCTGTACCTACCCTAATATGCCAATAGGGTGACTGTATTCTTAATTTTTAATGTCTAGTAATAGAAAAAAATGTACCTACCTACCTAAAAGATTCGTGGTTTTTTATTCTTAGGGATTTCATTCTGAGGCAATGGAAACGTTATGACATAGGAATAGAATTGGCACAAAATATAAGTTATTCAACTTACAGCATAGTGTAATTTCCGGATTCTCGTTATTGATTTTGCAAGAGATTGGCCGGACAAGTAAGCACATAACGAGATAAATCAATTGCAAAATAGGCTAGGTGCTAAGTACACCTAGGTAAGTAACTTATAAGTACTAATTTTATATGTACGTATAAATAAAGAAGGCTCTAACCACAGTAAAGTATACTGTGCTTTAACTTATGTAATTAATAATTTTAATATTTGGCGCCGACTCAAAATTAGGTTAAATAAAAATTTATAGTTTACGTAAATCAGCTCAATACTCAAGACTTAAAGGTTTATTTATTTTTGCTTTTTAGTTCTTTTTCGTCTTTTAAATTTTTTGTTAAAAAGTTTTTATTTTATAAATTCTTTTATAGCACTTAAGGTATGTACCCACGTAATTATTATTTTAAATTAAAGGGAAATTACTCACCGTCCAAATGTTGAGAGGGAGGGCTTACGTGAGCAAGGTAAGGTTCATCGTGCAAACCTTCATCTCTTATCAGCTGCGGTTCTTCAGTTATACGTTGGGCATCAATAACTGGTTCAGTAACGATTTCTACAACTTTAGAAGCTACAAATGGCTTCGGGGTACTTAGAACAGGCATTTCCACGTCATTTTGCGGCACAGCCTTCAGAGCATTTAACACCTGCAGTAAAGTTCTAATAGATATACCGACGTTCTCTTTTGTTATTGGTTTTGGTATTGATTTATTCAACTGCAACGAATTTAGTAACGATGCTAGTGGAAATTGGTTTGGAGTTGTCGTTTGGGGAGGTTGCACTGTGGTCTGTTCAACAATATAGTTATAATACTTTGGTCTTAAATCGTCAATGGTGATTACGGGTCCTGATGGTACACGATATTTTTGACTTCCAGAATTAGAAATAAATTTATCAGGCGTAGTTGTTGTATACCTCAATTCTTCGTGGGAATATTGAGGCGAATTGAATATGGGTTTAAAGCCATCTTGTATTAACGGCAGAGCTGATATTGACTGTTGCTTTTCGTAGTAGCTTTCTGAAACTATAACAGGTTGCTTCTTGAGGGCCGGTTGTTGAATATTAACCTCTTCATGAACGAAATGAGGTCGACCCGGTCTTGGTGGCTTTAGATAAATTTGCTCTTTAGGTATTAACACAGATACAGGTACAGGTTTTTTCGTTATGTCATAAACGTTCTCATTTTCAGGTACCTTAAATGGCGGTGTTTGCTCATAAGGCACTAGTTTATATTTAGGTGATTGGTCCTTTTCTGACAAATAATATCTAATATTTGGTGTATCGTCACCATATAAATTTAAGAAAGGTTTTCTCGTCGGTGATATATATACAATATTCGGAGTTCTAGATATATGTTTTTGGATGACTCTGCCTGGCTCAAAATTGTTGTGCACTATTACATTGTACTCTGAAGGATGAAAATTTCGTATCACTTTATTTGGATTTTGGTATACAGGCACACCACCCTGGTAAAATATTTTTGTTGGGTTTGCTGATGCAATATTGTGCTGAGTTAATCTATTGCCTTGATATATAGGAATATTTCTATTTGAATAAACGATTTTCTTAGGTTCCCGTTGATTACTGTAGCCAGCCTCAATAAGTTCTGCCTTTTCCACTTCTACTTCTTTGACGGTGTCGGTGTTTGGTGTTGCTAAATCATTAGCGTAGTAAAACGTCATGTACGGAATCAGCCTTCTGTATCTCTCATTGATAGATAGCTTTGTAGAATTATTACTGTTTTTCGGTATGACTTTTGTAGTTTTCATAGTCGATTCTTCAAAAGGCATGGGCACAAAGCCTTTTTGCATATCCATCATCATTCTTCCCTCCATTTTGATTTCAGGACTGTTGCCATTTGATGTTATTGTTATTGCGGTGATGAATGCCGGTATCGCTAAAACAATAAAAATCTCTAATTAATAATTTTAATCGATTCAGGTCGAAAACACAGTCGCTAATCAAATTTACATAAAAAAAATCTAAATAGTCAAATTTGAATACTTTGAGGTTAAAGCTACCTCCAGCGTGCGGTAGGTCAAATTATTGTTTGTGTTTTCCTGCAGCAGCATGGAGTTTAGAAAAGTGCACGGTAATTAGCTAACCCCCTTTTACATGAGATTAAAAATATAGCTAGTAAAATATGAGTGTACTTAATACAAGTTTATCTATCCTTTTGTGGTTAAAACGTTCCCTTTGCTTAAAAGCTCATTGCAACCCTTGCAATGAGCTTTTAAGCAAAAGGATATATAGACAAACTAAAATAAATAAATTAAAATATCGTAGGTACTATAAAAATTTATATATAGGTATCTAACTCTAATTCTTCATACAGGTAGGTATATGTACTATCGGCAAAAATATAGTTGGTATGTGTGGCGCTAAATCAACTCAGCTTTATCAAATAGGAAAAAAGACTAATAATGCTGTGTATACCTGTCTATCCCCCTAGCAAGCAATCAAAAATTTAAAGTGCTCTTTACATTTACATAGTACTTAGTATAACAGTTTCCCAAGCACAAAAAGACAATGCTCATATCGAGGTCAAAGCGGTTTTTCAACTTGACATTGCTCCGAATATTGTTACAGTAGCTGTTAGTACTGGAGTATTGCAAAATCAATTAGCATAAACGTCGTTACGTATCTATATAATAGTTAATAAGAATATCAATAAAGGAAACTGATCACGTTCGGAAAAAAAACGTCGGAAATTAACCCATCATTGTACTTAGGTACCTACTAATTATCATCTTCGATCGACACCGACGGCGCGGAACTCGAGATGAATACAGTTAGAAAATGCTTTCACTGTGATGGAATACGCACCGCGTGAATTTACATTTAAACTGTAGGATTCCACAACAGTCATTGGTTTTAGAGCCCAGTGCACGCGGACGGCCCACAGTCCACGCCCGGCGGACTACCCATATATTCACTGTGTACATTGCTGTAAAACTAGCCATGCTCATATGTGTACACTCGACCGTGAACTGGAAAAGCACCAGCAACTCCCGTGTAGAATATCGCAGATAAAATTATCTCTTGCTCTTACGATGATTCTTACGAAAACTTTATTGACCATATACTATTATATAGGTACGGTTGTCAATAAAGTTTTCGGCGTTGTAATTTCACTGTTAGTTGTGAAGTGATAAAGCTGTTAACATCTAACATGGCTCACGTCAAACTAGTATTATTGGTTACGTTGATAAGGAAAATAATGCTTGTGCTGAGTTGGTATAAGAAATAGGTTCACACCGGTAAATAAGTAGGTATGTTATGTGTGTGTATGTTTTATAGATTTTAGTTTCTGAACATGCTTAAACAATAAAATAATATAATAATTAAACTTATTATTAGCCATGACCTATGCGCGCGTTAAAAGTAACGAATTTATTATTAATATTTTTAGATTTACTGCAATATTAACTCGGTTTCTCTTGGATAGGCTTGTACCACCTTCGTCTTCATCGTCACTTTCCATCAGGTGAGTTGGACGACAAACGCCTATTCCATTACACAATAAAAAATTGACAGTTGTGAGACTGCACGTCACTGCACGTCTGTTAAATTAATAGAAACTATTATAATTGATATAGCACCATTTCTAGCTATAACATTCAATCGATGTGTTGATTCTGGTGTTTTTCCTAACCTGATGAAGTATAGTAAAGTAATACCTTTATTCAAGAAGGGTTGTACAACTGAACCAAGTAACTTTAGGCCAATCTCAATGTTGCCGGCCATTAGTAAAATTTTTGAAAAAGTTATTTCGCAACAACTAGAAAGCCATTTTAATCTAAATAATCTATTTCACAAAGAACAATTTGGCTTTACAAAGGGTCGTTTAACAATTGATGCTGGTGCAACTCTTTTGAGACATATATTTAATGCATGGGAGAATTCGCAAGATGCGATAGGTGTATTTTGCGATCTCTCAAAAGCTTTTGACTGTGTAGAACATAACACGCTTTTTCTTAAACTTAAACATTATGGTGTTAATGGTATTGCTTTGGAACTAATTGTTTCCTACTTGAAGGATAGAATTCAACATGTAGATGTCAATGGTGCGAGGTCTTCTGGATTACCGGCTACTGTGGGCGTTCCTTAGGGCTCTATACTAGGTCCTCTACTTTTTTGCATATATATAAACGATTTATCTTATTATTTAAAAGATCTCTGTGATATAGTTCTATTTGCTGATGATACGTCACTTATTTTTAAAGTCGATCGTAAGAAAACAGTTTTTGACGATGTGAATAGGGCACTAAATGATGTATTATATTGGTTTTCAACTAACAATCTCCCACTAAATTCAAATAAAACAAAGTGTGTGAGATTTACTATGCCAAATGTAAAACAGCTAGGTACTAATTTAACTCTAAATAATGAAATGTTAAGTATTGTAGACTCAACAGTATTCTTAGGAATTACATTAAATAGTAAACTACAATGGGGAGCCCAGATAGACAGCCTTGCAGGTAGGCTTAGTTCGGCAGCTTATGCAGTTTGGAAGGTACTTCAGCTCACTGATACGGACACAGCTAGGCTAGTTTATTTTAGCTACTTTCACAGCGTTATGTCCTATGGTATACTAATTTGGGGCAAGGCGGCTGATGTTGAAACGATTTTAATTCTCTAAAAACGAGCCATCCGCTCCATATACAATTTAGGTGCTAGAGTCTCTCTTCGAGAGTTGTTTAAGGATATAGGTAATTTAAATGTTGCATCACAGTATATATTTGCAAATATTATGTTTGTTAGGCACAACATTAATAATTATAAGAAAAACAGTGATATACACAATATTAATACAAGAAACAAGTCTAAACTCGTTAGGACCTATCATCGCTTACATAAAGTACACAACTCGTTCGAAGGTCTTGGTATACGTTTTTATAATAAAATTCCTATACATGTAATCGACCTTCCTGTAGATAAATTCAAGCAAACTGTAAAAAAATCACCTTATTAGGAAATCCTACTATACCATCAACGATTATCTAAACGACAAACAGTCTTGGGCTTAAGGTGTCATGAGGTATATACACACAAACTTCTTTGTCTTATAATTAAGCTAAATTATTAACAAACCATTGTCAGTTGAAAGTAATGCGTGACGATTATTATGGTAATTTGACTATTAGTAATTTTTATCAGTATCTCGACTATGGTTCGTCAAGCTCACTAAAATGTCATTGCTTGCGGCGTCGTCATGGGGCGGGTCATTTCTTTCCCTCTGATATGGCGAAGGTGATGATGGCTGGTCCATGCGTCATACTCGTGAACGAGTGCGGCTTGGGGTGACTGGTCGGCCTAGTCAGCGATGCTTTAGCCTATACTATTATTTTGGTTCGATCAACTGCAACTCTAGCCTCTTAATCCAGTCACGAATTATTTTTAACAGTAGATTTTGCAACTGAATGAAGGTAGATGTGCACCTTGAATGATTTCTATGTTTAATAGGTTCAAACCTTCAACGGTATCACTGAGTGATTTTTATTTTTTAGTACGTTAGCTTTTGGAGCATTTCAATAAAATGAAATTCAGGTGGCATCAGCTTGCATCCTGTTTACCTCTCGTGTAACACTAACACTATTGTACCTGAAGATCTGACTTTTAAAAAGAGTGGCCATGAGTTTCTTTGCCAGTATTCTTCTCATAAGGCCCTACGCATTTTGGAAACTGGAAGTTATAGATCGACACAAACAGGCAGTAGATTTTGGTGTTTTTCACTTAATTTACCTTGACAATCCAGTACATGCTGTGGCGTCTGTTTGTGCCGATCTATGATTTTAACTCTAGCTTCAATTATCGTTCATAAATGTCACTTAGTGTCTTAATTGAATAAATGATTTTGAATTTGAATTTGAAGTCAAAACATAACTTACATATTATTATCGTCGTCGTCGTCGTAGAAAAACGACGGATTTGATTTTTAGTAACTTTACAGAAGAGCACTTTGTCGAGAATCAAACCAAAAAGTTTACAAATTACTTATGTTTTAACGTAATATTTTCAAAGCGGCTGTTTCTGTTAATGAAATCTGAAAATGTTACCGTGTCTATGAGCTTTGAAAAATGTTTTGTTTTATGATAAATTATAATGCTTTTAGTAGGATTATGTCAAAAACTAAAATCGTTAAAAAGTCAAATCCACAGTTTTTCTACGACTGCGACGCTATACATATACACACATACACATTTGTATATATGTATCTGAGCGTGACGGTCACGCGAGTTCAGAGCTTTTTCCCCATACCAAAAGTGCCCTTAAGAAGGGAAAACTTCTTTAAGCACGTTGGGCACTTATGTGTGTGTGTGTGTGTGTTTTCCCTTCTGACGTGCATTCCTACGACTGACACTGTTTTAATAATGATAATCGACTAAAGCGAAAGATAAGATGTGGCAATTAAAGTTGCATCTACTATACCTACATATTTCCACATAATGAAGTAATATGTTTTATCACGGCTAATCACCCACCAAACACCACGATGTGAACGCTAAACATTTCATATTTTTAATAGCAACACTACATTCTCTCGGCGCACCCACCTGCCATTACATACGTACATACATATCCCAACGAAACAGCAACCGGACTCATCTTGTTGTGAAACAATCATTTAATTGCTTCTAACCATCGTGTATTATTAATCACTGACAATTTGGTGGATCTTTTCATCAAGGCCTTTAAAAGGCAAGTTAATTGATCTAATTTATTCAAAGTAAATTCTAGTAGTTTCAAAACAGAATTTACTTTCACGAACTAGAATCCTGTTGCGACAGTAAGCGCTCAATAAATCTCTAGTACTTAGATAGAGGTACATAGGCCTATGGACCCGTTTGACTCTGTACTTGATACACGTTATGAAATCTGTTCCACTTTTAACAATTGTGTTTTGATACAGCTACTAATCTACATACTTATCATTCATCAGCATTATAAAGCCTTTTGTGAAGTGTTTATTATTTTAACTCAAATATTATGCGCTGTATCAAAGAAGTATATTTTAACGGATTTCAAAAGAAGCTTTTATGTTGACTATCTTTGTTGTGTTTATATCACGCGATATCTTTGCCGTTCGTTAGCTTTATTGTTTTTTATATATAATAACGATCTAACTACTATTGTAATCCTATAGTAATTTGTAAGTATCATCCTCTATGTCCTGTACTACAACATCGCCCCTTTTTACCTGAAAAGGTGTGCGGATCTATGACGTTTCGCTAGTTTGATTTAGTAAGGACCCCACGCAGGTATTGTCATATAACTTAGTAGCGTATTGCCATGTATCATGCACAATTTCAATCTCTGCAAGTTTAGCTGAATATTTTTGACCGAAAAACGCATGAGAAGTCAATGCCGCCCGACCCGGGGAATTAACCACGAACTTAACGTTGTGTTCTACACATGCTGTGTTGTCCAGTTAGTGTCTAATGAACACAACATTATTATTATGAAACTTTTTTAACATTCTGTAGACAATTTAATGACTCGTATTTTAGTAAGTACCTATATCGTTTTTACAGATTCTAGGTAATCATTTAAATAGTCTAATGAAATTTCAGTAAGTATCTATTCTAATTTAAAGTCTTATTGTACTCCTTGCCACCATTCGGATCGTATACTTACTTGCTACTTTAGAGATTCAAAATTAATATTATAAAACTTGTACCTAATTCCTGAATCACTTAAAATCTTTTTTACTTGTTAAGCGGGCGGCGGGCGGTGCATCGTAATGGGACTAATAATTAAGGTGTTGGACTTGCGACATGATCAAAAAAATATGTAGATAACTATTACATGGGTCACAAAAGTGACAAATCACTCAAGCAGTGGCGTAGCTACCGGAGGGCTAGACGGGGCAGTGCCCCGGGGCCCTCAAGCTCAGGGGGCCCCTCTTACTCTGACTTACAAACTATAAATTGAACTAGTGAAAATTTTTCCCACATTCGGAATGTAAATAAACCAGATTTTTTAGAACCAGAAGTCATCAGGTTTGTACTAGAGTTGTGACCAAACCACTATTTGCGTACTTGAATATGGAATATGGAATACGACGAATCTGGATTACGACAAATCTGGAGTACGTCGAATTCGGAACAAACGATTTTAAATACTTTAGTTGGGACCTTTGGTTACCTAGCTACGCCACTGCACTCAAGGTTGTAATTTTCCCGTTAGATTATCCTGAATTAGGCCTGGGCCTATGTCACTCGATGTAGATGTAATTAGATCGAGCAAGGTTTATTTTTTTTAAACACACGCCTTAAGCCGAGGCCTGCATTGCATACCATATACGCCTCACAAAATGTGTATGTAATCGAGTCGTAATCGCGGTAATATTTAGGTACGAGTCTGAATCCTTTTTTTTTACCCCAAACGGCGACCGACCGCGATGTTTGGTTGAATTGCACCGATTATAGTCAAGGGTTTGTTGTTTAAAAAACAAATTAAGGTCACTAATTGCGTAATATTTTGAACATAATACCTACTTTATTCCCTTATTTCGACATCCAACGATTATATTGGTTAATGATGGTGGTACAATAGTACTTTTAATAACCTCGATTACACTCCATATATGTAATCAATAACTATTATTAAAGTTATGAGTCTATTTCGTCACTGTCTTAATTGAGAATAAGGTGCATTTTTGTCTGTTTCAATACAAGAACCATGGAAGATGGAACTCGTTACTGAATACTTAAGTCTGTATCGAATACCAAACGCCACTGAGAAATCGATTAGTCTCATGTACACCTGATGAATGTGATTCTAAATGTATTTTGTATATCAACTGTATAATAAATTGAACGAATGTACTTTGTGCTTAAGTAAATACTTTTAATATTTTTAGGGTTCCGTTCCTCAAAAGGAAAAAAGAACCCTTATAGGATCACTTTGTTGTCCGTCTGTCTGTATGTCTGTCAAGAACCTTTTTCTCAGGAACCCGTGAACGCATGAAATTAATACCAAATACGTGTGTTTGCGGTCCCTTGAAGCTGTAAAAAAATCAAGCTTCTAAGTCAACGCAATCAAAAGACATTTTGCAGGTAAATCAAAACCTATAGGGTACATAAACTACATACCTCCCAATCATAAATTTAGTAAGAAGCAAGGTCTCACAGCACAAGTAAAGAAAAAAAAACCGAAAGTCGTTAATTTGTTGTTATATAACATAAAAAAATAGTTTTTGTGATTACAAACTTTTATTTTGCAGTTGGAAAGTTGACTTTTTCGTATAATCGATATGGGAGAGTATTTTTAGAATAGCAAATTTAAGTTTGTCTTCGGAGAAGACTGGCAAAAATCTTCGAGAATATATTCCTGAGATGGATGTATCTACATACAAGTTTGTTTTCTGTAAGCGAGTGAGACTCGCACTTGTACGATTTTCTTTTTATACTAAGCTTTTAGAACATTGCGTTAAATAGAATGCACTAAGTTTTTAATATCAACATTTTAAAAGCACAGGTGTCGAATAACTTATCATTGAGTTTAAAATTCAGAATGTTGATAAATTATTACCAAGGTATGTAGTGTATTTAATGGACGATGTATTGCTTTAACTGTTATTCAATTATTTGCTGTTCATAATTGTACTGAATCGCAAGACTGACTACTAAAGGCATTGTGAATATATGTACCTACATAAATCTATGTACATATATTATTGTACATATATGTACATATGTTATAAATGTATATAAATGTATAAAATATCGTCCTTACTACTACGTAATAACGTAGTAGTAAGGACGATATTTTCTGACAAACAAAATGTGTCGTATCGGTCGTATGGAGTAGTATCAGTAGAGACTCTGAAGGTATGCATACGTGCTAGTTTGGGGCGGGCCAATATTTAGGTACCGGCGCTAAAGTGACATAAAAGCATTGGTTATTAATCTTAAATTCTGAGTGCTGATTTTTATATATATATCTACTACACAATATCATGAAAAAGTTAAGTTAATATTGGGAGAAAGTTTCCGTCTGCGGTGTTATTCACGCCTGAGGCTCTAAAGTTTTTAATGGGGATTTTTGGCCCCTAGAATCTTTCAGGCTACTTACGAATATTATAAAAATAGTTCTCTAAACACCAGATATACAAATCAAAACTCTGACTATAAGTAAACTTCGTTATTATTTCAAAATTTTTCATAATATCAGATATACACGTACACCTTAATATAACCAGGTTAGAACCTAGATAACAACGCACTTACTGAAATCTCACGAGTTACATAATTGAAATAAGCAAATAGTGCAAAACAAAACAGTACCTACCTCAAACTATTGCAAAAGCCAACAATGTTCAAGCCGTATATCATAGATATACTTAATAGGTATATATTGTATAGACCCAAAACGAATTGTGTGTAAAGCGACAGCGGAATAAATAGTAGCTAAGCATTTTAGAAAGGCAGGATCATTCGTGTGTCGAATACGGGTAGAGCCTTGGAGAAGTGACTGGCTGTGCACACGGAGATCCGTATCCTTACTGCGAGTGGTTGTGCTTCACTTATACTAGTGAAGGAATGAAATATCACTACATATTATAAAACAAAGTTCTGCGTCGCGTCTGTCTGTCTGTCTGTTCGCGATAAACTGAAAAAGTACAGAACGGATTTTCATGCAGTTTTCCCTAATAGACAGAGTGATTCATGAGGGAGGTATAGATGTATAATTTGTTATGTAAATTGTTGGATTTTGTGTAAAGTGATTCAAATATGTTGATGATTGTTGAAGTTGTCTATGCTACCCTCGCGAAGCCGGGGCGGGTTACTAGTAAATTATAAATATCTACTTATTTACATTCGCTTTTGTACTACACCACATATATTACCACTTTTATCAGCTTTTAAGCTTTAAAGGGACCACCAACTTAAACAAAAACCCACAACCAAAAACAAAACCATTAAAAAAGCAGGGACTCTACACCAATTTTTGTCAAAAAAAAATTTTTATATCTTAATTACCAATGGCGAAAGGATTTAAGTCAACACTTATTCCATTATACCTGTCTTTATACTTAAAAAAAACAATGATGGATATATAGGTATCCTTAAAATACGGGTTAGGTTCATCAAATGTATAAATGTTTGTGAAGGCACTGGCACCGCAACATTACTTGGCAAGTACAGTTTAAAATATATGTCATTGCGTAAGCTATCTTGTCTTCACTACATAGTATAAAACAAAGTCGCTTTCTCGGTCCCTATATCCCTATGTATGCTTAAATCTTTAAAACTACGCAACGGATTTTGATGCGGTTTTTTTTAATAGATAGAGTGATTGAAGAGGAAGGTTTATGTGTATAATAACATCCATTAAATAGTGGAGAAATACTGTTATTTTTGAGGTTTCTAATGTGATGTAGTAAATAATTACATAACTACTGGATCGATTTTAATAATTTTTTCAGTGAATGACATAGGCTATATATTTTATACCCGTGCGAAGCCGGAGCGGGCCGCTAGTACTTTATAAAAGTATTCACCCTTCCCTTCGCCATTGACACATAACAAAAGACAAAAGGCAAATCGGCTAGATCTAAAATGGAGACGATTCGCTCGCTCGGCCAAGTACACACGCTTTACCTGTTTGGAGTAGGCAGAAACGACAGCCCTCCATTTGCTTCTCTTTACATACCTACGTCACAAGCTTTCTCTACCGTCTTAATGACGGTTGCATACAAACAATACACACGAACTTTTCAAGACTATAGTCACTATTTTTTTTTTTAATAAATAAATGTATATAATGCACTATCAAAATTTACAAATTAATTAAACTAAAACACTTACGTTTTATTTTAATTAGTTGCGTACTTGCGTCTAAACTAGGCCGAGCCTGTATCTTAGACGCCAGTTTCTTCCTGTGACACAATACTGATAAACAATTTTATTCGCACTTATAATTCACTAATGAATTAAGCGTTAACAGTTACTGGGAAAAAAAGAAAATACCTTTATTAGCCTCTTGCTATAAAAAAATTAAGGAAACTAAAATTAGTTCGTCTTACCCCTTAGAAATGTTTAACCTAGACGTATGGATCAGTTATATAGATATAAATAATATAGTTATTCCTACACTAAACCCTGTCAATCTTGCCAAAAGGTCTTATGAATCTAATCTTTTGAAATATGATATTCTCAGGGAATTAGAGACCAATTACTGGGATTGGGAGAAGATATACGAGTACACAGATGGATCTAAAACTGATGAAAATTTGGGTGCGGCTTTCTACGATCCAATTAGAATTGTCAGAAAATGTTTTAAGATTAATCAACCTGTATGCGTCATGACGCTGAAACTCATTGCAATCTCAGAAGCGTTGTCATATGCAGACCAGTGTCAATTTCCGAAAGTGGTAATTTTAACTGACAGTAAAAGTGCCTTACTCCATTTAGTTAAATGTACAAAAGGAAAAAAAAGGTTTACCGATTGCTTACACAGTTTTACAAAAAATTTATGAAATAGTAAGTAAAAGCACTATTTTGAAATTGCAGTGGGTTCCAGCGCATATCGGCTTAAAGGGTTATGAGGAGGCTGATGGATTGGCAAAATTGGGATCTCGTCAAGGAGATCATTTCGAAATTACACCATTTTATACAGAAATCTTAAATACCTATAAAGTACAATGTTTTAATTGTTGGAGTGAATATTTCGACCAACGGTCAAAGGAGAAAGGAATTTGGTATAAAATTATTCAGAGTCAACCTCCTCGATGCCCCTGGTTTGCGGAGTCTGACCTTAATAGAACCTCAGTTGTTATGGCACTAAGGTTGCGTTCCGGTCATATTCCATCAAGGAAATTTGGATACTTGATGAAAATAAATGATTCGCCCAACTGTATAACGTGTAACATAATTGACGATGTCCAACATGTCCTGATGGAGTGTGAACGGAATCGTGATGCCAAGGAAAAAATGGTCTTGGATTTTAAAATAGAAATGCAAAACATAGGCTCATTCATGAGTATATTGTCAACACCTCTTTCAGACGCCGCAAGTAGACTGTATGAAATTTGTAGGAATTTGTAATCTATGCTTTGTCACAATATTACTGACATATCTCGGATAAAAGTCCTGTAAATAAATAAAGAGAAAAAAAAAAAAAAATATTCACTAATGAATACAAAATCTAAACACTACACCAATATTCTGAGATATTTGCACAACAATTTTTAACTCGCCCAGTAGAAACAGAATAGGTAGTATTAATCTGTAAGTACCCTCAACCCGCTCGTTAATTCTGTATCAATACCACTATAAGTGTGAACTTCGTCCAATTTTAGTAAGTGTAGTACTATGACACGACACATTTATATTTATATACCAATTTCTATCAACTTATCTCCTAGATAAAAATAATTGTCTTAATGTACGTTTTAAAGAACATATTCATCCTGTACTTTCTTCTTTTTTTTCTTTTTAAAAAGACAACTCCCCGCATTAGGAATTACTCCTGTGTCGCGGGGGACTTACAAACAACGGACACAAAGAACACCCAGACTCATGTGGGAATCGAACCCACGACCTCTGGCTCAGCAGTCAGGGTCACTAACCACTAGACCAACAGGCCAGTCATGGTGATGATGACGCAATATGAAACATATCTAACATCAATATTATAATTTATTGCCGAATTAACAATACCGGTGAAAGTGCAGAGGTCGAAATTTTACTAATAATTTATAAAATTATAGGTACCTAACAATAAAGTTAAGCTTGGATGGCAAAAACTTTTTAAATTTTTAGGGTTCCGTTTCTCAAAAAGAAATAAACAAAAAGACGGTCAACAAAGGAACCCTTATACGATCACTTTGTTGACCGTCTGTCTGCCTGTTTGTCAAGGCCCTTTTTCTCAGGGACACGTAGAGGTATCAAGTTGATATTAAAGTCCCTTAAAGCTGTGAAAAAATCAAACTTCTAAGTGAACGCAACGCAATCAAAAGATACGCATTAGATTTGAACAAACCGAAACCGAAAGTTCTCAAATTGTTTTACTTAAAAAAAAATTTTTGCGATTACCAACTTACATCTTGCTGTTGGATAATTAATTGATTGAGATGTATGAGAGATTTTTTTTAGAACTGCTCAATCAAGTTTCTGTGTCGAAAAAAAACGAGCAAAAATTTTACGAGATGGGCGTACTATCTACATACAAGTTTGTTCGTTTACGGAACCCTCGAAGCTCGCCAATAGCTACTAAAGAAAAAAATAAGAAAATCGGTTGACGAATAGAAGAGAAAAATGTGCTGAGTTTTATCTTTGCCCATTTATAATAGATTTTAGTTAAGCTCAGTTTGCTTTCTTGCAATCAATTTTAGCTAGACTGTGAAGTAATTATATCACGAAACGGTTACAGTCCACACCTTGACCTGTAGATAATTATATCGTCCTTCTGACTTTTAAACCGTTCATAGCAATAACGAACTAAAACCTCCGTTTTCTTAGAGCATAATCTACCTCCACCGCCTAGTTGCACGAAAATGCCCTTTAGCTAAATGCACCCTGAAATACCAGAGAGATTTAATATGTCATATATGTAGTATATATTCCATTAGCCTAAAAAGTCATGCAGCTTTTAAGTTTAAATATTGTTTAGAAAGATGAAAGCCTTTGAAAATCGTCATGACTCAGTATAATCATGTTAAATAAATGCCCTGGCATTATTAAAAATCAATCATGGCCAATTATGGCAATGTAAATTAAAACATTAAAACTATTGTAGCTGTTAGCTATTCTAGTCATTTGTAATGATTCGAAAGTTACGCCTCACAAAAAAAAATCGTGGGTTCGAAAAGCTTCGAAAATCGTTATGATTTTTTGGTTCCTTTTTACACAAGTTTTGTACAAAGTTGATAAATTCATTTAGTGAATAATTCAATATAATTTTACAAATAGTTTTTTTATAAGATAGGAGGGCAAACGAGCAGACAGGTCACGTGATGGTAAGTGACTACCGCCGCCCAACAGCAACTCAAAAGTCACAAGTGCGTTGCCGGGCTTTAAGGTGGGAAGAAGGACAGTGAGGGGAGGGGGTGAGGGAAGGGTTAGGGCCTCTGGTAACTTCACTCACTCGGCGAAATACAATTCAAACATTGCTTAACTGCCGGTTTTCTGTGAGGTCGTGGTATCAGCCCATACGTGCCGCAGCATGGCTCTCTCACAGTTAGTGGAATAAATTAAACCGTTTTAAATGTATTTTTGGGTAACAACAGGTTATAGAAAAAAACATGTTAGTGTATGGTGCAAGGTTTTTTAAAGTTACGTAAGAAAATAAATGTAATGGAAATAAATGTAATCCCGGACGTTTAAAGAAATGTCCTCAATGTGGGCTTAAAGAAAGGTGCCAGTGCAGGTGGCCAAGGCCAACGTTTAGTGAGATTTTCTTAGTTCTTTAAAGACCAGCCCATAGGCAAAACTTTTATAGTCTGTAGGGACAGGACTTTCGCAAATTACGAGGAAAAGTAAATCGCTATCAATGAATAAAAACCACTAAAATTATACATTATTTTTAGTGCAACTTGTCAAGTCTTTTTCTTGAACTTTTGTAGTATATTTAATTTTTGATTCTAAATAGATACCTAAACAGGATATTGATTTAATTTCAGATAAATGACAATCAATCTCCGGTTATAATATTTACTGCCACGGTAGACAATTACCTTTCAAAGAGATCAAACTCCCTGATAGAAGATATTAAATAATAGAGCTAAATCTGCAAAGTCATGCCACGTTTTTTCACTATTTATACAGTAAAGTAAGCGTCATTTTAATATTGTGAATGGCGGAATCGAGACCACAACTTAGTGACAGCCAAGGTCGTCATTATTCTATAAAAGTAATTCATATGATCTATCTCGTATTACTCATATTACTTGACACACTTTTCCAGCGTAAATTTACAAGGACGTAGTTTAAATAGTCGAAGTGTTGACATCTAGTACAGACTATCCTACTAATATTATAATAAAAGTGAAGTTTGTGAGGATGTATGGATGTGTGGATGTATGGATATTTGTTACTCTTTCACGCAAAAACTACTTAACCGATTGCGATGAAACTTGGTATGTAGATAGCTGGATACCTGGATTAACACATAGGCTACTTTTTATCCCGATATTCCCACGGCAACGGGACTTACGCGGGTGAAACCGCGGGGCGCAGCTAGTTATTAATAAATAATGTCTGGACTTGCAAAGGACTTTCACAAATTACAAGTTAAATAAAATCGTGATCTGAAATGTTTTGGTGGATTATGCACACAGTAATAAATATTGATTGTTTAAAACAGTCACGATTTCATGATCAATCGACTACATCATTTTGTATTGTTTGTGAACGAGGTTTGCTTTGTTCTGTGTATCCCTGGATTCGTTTCACTAGATGCTTAAAGGTATGTTAATTCAACTAGCATGAACTTACACTTCAATAAAACAAGGTTGATTTTTAACCCATGATGCAAAAAGAGGGGCGTTATAAGTTTGACGTGTCTGTGTGTCTGTCTGTAGCATCGTAGCTCCCAAATTAATGGACCGATTTAAGTGCGTTTTTTTGTTTGAAAGGTGACTTGATCGAGAGTGTTCTTAGATATATAGTCTGTTCAGCCGTTCGAAGATCATCAACTCTTTTCTAATCGTTGAAGGGATTTTCGAGTCGGAGGTGTTTTACATTTTAAATTTATGATTATATAAAACTGATTAGGTACTGCAATACAATTTACTGTGATCTTTAATGTGAAAGACAGCTAATTTATTATTTTTATACCATTAACCCCGGCTTACCATTTGATGGACATATC
This sequence comes from Callimorpha dominula, assembly GCA_949752705.1. NCBI lineage: Eukaryota > Metazoa > Arthropoda > Insecta > Lepidoptera > Erebidae > Callimorpha > Callimorpha dominula. The sequence goes on along the minus strand of OX457002.1, from coordinate 14,006,909 downwards.
CAATAAATCTCTCATTCACCTTAAAACAGCACGTGATGTTACTAGCGGTCGTTAAATAAAAACTAGCTCTTCGTCAACTCAAGGTACTTGGACCTTTGGTCACGGTGCGCGGGTGCACGCACCACAGAGCGTGCACAATGTGCACGTATGGCAAATTACAAGCTTAACTGCGAAGACATCTAAGATAAGACTACTTTTGTAGATTAAAATTCTAGTTCGTTGATTGCGTTATGTAAACAGACGGTCTGATAACTGCAGATTCACTGTCCATAGGGAGGACAGTTTATATGTATAGTCGTCAGTTTTTATTTCATAAAAACATTGAGTACCTACCTACTAGTAACTGGGATTAAATTATTCAAATTAGTTGACCTACAAATTGTCACTCAGTTAATCGATTTTGTAGTTAAACAAATGCCAAACTTGTTTTAGGCTTCCTTACTTTACAATTGCAGATTCTTAACCTTCTTCTTAACCGGTATTCTGAATATCGGATATCTTACATTATACTTAAAATTCAGATTAAAATTAATCCCACTAATCCCACTAATATTATAAATGTGAAAGTTTGGATGGATGGATGGATGGATGTTTGTTACTCTTTCACGCAAAAACCACTGAACCGATTGCGATGAAACTTGGTATGTACATAGCTGGAGACCTGGATTAACGCGTAGGCTTTTTATCCCGATATTCCTACGGGACTTATGCGGGTGATACCGCGTGGTGCTGCTAGTTTTATAATATAGCTGTGACATTTCTTTAACAACATCAGTCTTATTGTGTGTCTCATTCCCACGTGACGGTGACTGTGTTAAACGAGCTACGGCAGATGTAGTCCTAGTGCTGTACATTCTGTACCATATACATATTTAACGAATGTACATATTTAACCCACTTATTTTGCAAAGACGAATTGGTCATCGGCACACATGTAACACAAATCCATAATTAACCATGTTTATCTTACCGTCATTTAAAATTTAAATTTTTACTACTTTAATATCCAAATTGTGTTAGTCACGTGTGTTAAGTAAGATACCAATCTACTTAGTGATTTTCAAAATCGTAAACACATTTGGAGTCCTACATTTAAGTATTGCTTTCTTTACTATCTAAAGGAAAAATTAGGTTTTAAGTTTTAGCGTTTTCATCAAATTGAACGTAACTAACAGTGTTATGGGTAAATATTATATTATAACGTAAACAAACAGAATTTAGACACAAAAGTATATGGTGTTCAGTGTATCTACTTGAAAGTAATATGTAACGTAAGTTTTACAAAATTAAATAAATTAAATAATTAATTGAAAAGTGACAATTTTTTTTAACTTAATCTGAGAAATACTCATTTGAAAAACTGTTGGCTATCTCGCCTACAAAATACAAACGCTTACAAACTCGATTCCATTTTTTTATTTCTTTACTTTAACACGAACTGAGATCACTTTACCATAATACCTAACCTACCCTAATATTAAATCATTATACTTTTTATTATTTGTTTTAAACCGGGGATTGCGGGATCATCTATGTTGAGAAATTCAAACATACAAAATTGTTTTTATGACTTCTCTACAACTAAACTCACAGGAGTGAGTTTAGGAAGTGTTACCTAAGCACGGAAATATTGCTTCCGAAACAACGCAATATCATATAGGTAATTAGTTTTTTTTTAAAGTAGGTAATACTTTCACACTAGTGGGTTTGGTCAACATATTGTAACGATTTCTATCCGTTTGTCGTCAGCCACATAACCACACAAGAATGATATAACGTGGTCCTTAATAACATCCGAGAAACTGAATGCCTGATCAAGCGCACTTTCTCCACAACTACATACTAAAAAAACCGGGCAAGTGCGAGTCTGACTCGCACACCGAGCAACTTTGTATTTAGATAATACGTCCATCTCGGGAATCAATTCTCGAAGAGGTTCTGCCCATCTTTTGTAAATACAAACTTAACTTTGCGGTTGCGATGTACGACAAAGTCAATAATCCAACCGCAAAATATAAGTTTGTAATCACAAAAACAATTTTAACAATGTTATGTAATATAACAACAAGTTAACGACTTTCGGATTTTTACCTTTATTTGTGCTGTCAGACCTTGCTTCTTACCAAATTTCATAATTCAAATTAATTTTGCGGTTGGAAAGTTGACTTTGTCGTATATGCATGGGAGAGTATTATCAGAACTGCAAAGTTAGTTTGTCTTTCGGAAAAAACGTGCAAAAATCTTTTGTGGGCGAGTCAGACTCGCACTTGTCCGGTTTTTAAATTATATTATCAACACAATGTTGCGGAGCAGCACAGTTCCTTCCATTCATAAATAAAAAAGGTTTTTAGACAGACTATATTCGTCACATTTAAACGCGCAAGTATAGAACAATATTTGTTATTTCACTGTCACAAAAGCACAATGAAGATCCGGTTATTAACGTGAATTGTTACAGTTATACAATATACTCTTAACTTAAAATTGGCGTGATCTAAAGTCATCCTCGTGACACTTTATTTACCATAAACAGATCTCCCCTAAATATAGAGAAAGTGTGTTATTAAGGTGAAAGCGAAACTCGACCACAGTGCACGGGACAGACGCCAAAAGTTATTACATAAAATCGAGTCTTGTTTACCGATTAGGTGAGATTGTATGGCGGACACGACCCGCTTACCGCAAGTGTCAGTGTGAGTTCTGCACTGTAGGCTTGACGCGTTCGAAAGAATACGACGCACGTCTATTGTTTAAGTTGTATCTATTAATGTGACAAGGTTCCTCCTGTTTTATATTTGATCTTGAAGCTAAAATTAAACTTGTGTATGATACATACTCTTTCATGCTTTCATCGTATTATTCTGAATGACAGTCCACAGACTATTAAGGATAAGGATGGATGGAGGATAATAAGGATGTTAATTTTAACGTAGCATGCATCATAGCTAGGATGCGTTTCTGAAAAAAAAGGGTTTTGATAGACAGACAGACGTACAACGAAGTGATCCTTCCTATAAGGGTTAATTTTTTCTTTTGGAACCCCAAATATTATCACAATCAATAAAATTAAAATGGAATTGTTAAAATCTGATTAAAAAGTGTATTTATATTTATATAAAGAGATTTTTGTGTCAATACCTAATTATAATATAATTAAGTATTGACACAAAAATCTCTTATTATGCAATAGACGACAAAGGTCGGGATTTGTTAGGTAGATTTCGAAGAAAAGTCTACCTATTGGTTTTGTACCAGTTATCGAGTTTTCCAAAAAATTCTTCACAGGAGGTCTAGTTATGATCCCTAGACCCCTAAACAACCGCCAGTTAAAAAAAACCGGGCCCGCAGCGCAGGCCCGCAGAGGTAGATTTCGTATTTTTTTTTTTTTGAAAATCTGCCCACTTTGGGGAACTTAACCTTCAGTTTTGCCCTGTTGATTTGTCGTCCAAGTTTGAAAGCAATCGGTGCATAATTGCGACCTTTATCGTGCCGGTAATATTGAGGTACAATATTAATAATAATTACATATTACAGTTTATTATGCTCCTGTCCTAGTGGCCTCCCCAGTTGTGACTGGAAATACAGGACATTCGGGTACGCGACTTCGGCCTCTGCGAGCTACTGCAGTCTCTGTCCCGTTCCCCATCCGAGACTTGCGGTATCCCTTACCCTAGGTTCCTCTCCCGACCCATTTTTCCTTATACAAATTTACCTTTTTCCCCTTCTTAAAACGACTACATTCCCAGGAGGGTTGGCGCCAGGCAGGCGGCCGGCCATGAAAGGACCCAGCCCAAACGCTTTGCAATGTTACACATTGCGCCGACCCCAGTGAAAATTGGGAATAGGGCAAGAAGATAATGATGTACAATTTATTATAAAATCCACGTAAGACTGAAATCGGGTAGATATAGCCCCCTTCCCTGCCTCCCCCTCTATATTGGGACAACTAAATGATACACTATACATAAATTATTTAAATAAAGAAAACCTAAGATTCTTACAGCAGAAATGTATAATATTCAAAATTCTGTTGATCAAATTGCGGCTCATTACCGTTGGCCGCAAGGTTATTGCCGCTTTATTTTAAACTACTTCCTCGTGTAGATTGTTTAAATGCACGTTCTTTACCTTGAACACTGACGATCACAAGATAATTTATTAAATTGAAACTGATTTCACTTTAACTAACTTGATAAATGGTGTCTAGCTTGTGCATATGTTATACCTATTATCTTACTTACTCTTTCATCAAAAGTATTTAATATTTAAATATTAATATTTTCGAATACGTTTTTTGTCAGATCCTACGATACGGAACTCGGTATTTATAGATGTGTAGAATACTATGGTCTAATATTTCGGTTCATTAATAACTGTTATGATTAGAGATCGGATAATCGGATGCATATTTACCTAAAGTAATTTTTTGGATAACAAATTATGGAAGCGGCTTCTAAGTATATTTTTATTTACGAATGCAGTTGTATTGTCGCGTCGCTACTTGCGCACAAGCAAGTATAATTTGCCGTCTCACTCGCACTCTTACAAAATGCTTACATTTCCTGGGGTTTAATAGGCCCGATTTGACACTTGTTATAACGTAATAAGGTTGTTTTTGCTTCGTCAAAAATCACTGACAATACAAGTAGGGAAAAGCAACCATTATACGTTGTAACAGAGCAAGTGTCATTTGTGTCAAACTGGGGTTTATTACATCTCACGGAGTATAGGTACACTTAAATAAAAAAAATCCTGGAATCGCGGGAATCTTTCGATAAAAAAGTGCTTTCCATAATAGCCAACATCTCGACTTTAGGTAAATATGCATCCGAATATCCGATCTCTAGTTATGATTACATGCAATTTTATTGATAATTTCAAGGTGAGGTTACAAATCAAATATCAACCGTCCTAGTTTATCATAGCATACCAGTAGAACGTAAATTAAATTTGTGAATTTTTGAAAAGATTTTATATGTATATTTAATCTGTTTACTTACATTAAACTATTGCAACCGCATTTTATTACTTACAACCTTTTACAAGTTTACACATTGTGCGTATAAACTGGGTCAAGATCTTAATATCTTCTCCAAATGGTAAAGCATCCGACGTCGTCTGCAACCATATCAGGGCCAAAATTATACATTATTAATTGCTCCATTACACCACGAAACAAATTATATTAACTGCCTCGTGAGACAATTTCTTGGACCGACTTATTTTTCATAACTCAACACCGCGTATTGTTTTAATGATATTTAATTGATAGGTGCAAGTATTCCAACAATATGTGGTCTGCTGTTTCTTCATCGCTACCCCATCCATTCCATTGTTTTGTTAGTCGTATGATGAAACAGCGCTATTCTTTTAGCGGACGACCGACCGGCGACCCTAGGTATAGGATGTAGGTACAGCTGGATTGTAAATGCAATTCCTTCATAACAGTACATAACGATTGCGTAAAATAGAAATGGATCTTCATCTTTATATTAACAGGTAAAAGTGACAAACGTAGCATGTTAATTAAATACTAAGTAGAAAAGTAACAGCAGCCTAAATGGATATTTTTAGAGTTTGATACAAACTAACTAAAACACATAATTGTAAATTCGCTTTTACTTTCAGTTACTATCTGTGATATTGTCTACACATCAAGAGGGCTAAAAGAGTAGCCTGTTGTAATGATTGACGTGATGTGGTAAGGCTGCAACGACCGAATAATCTAATGGGACGAACAACGTCAGTGAGCTTACCAAACTGTAACATTTTTTTTGGATTGTCCCCTTTTCGCTAAAGTAGAAATGTTTCTTCTCACTGTCTGTCTTCTGTCTTTTCTTTATAATCTGATATTTTGCGTTAAAAATTGATGCACCCTTAAGTTCCACAATAAGAAGACAAAAAGATTTACGGCCCTGTACCAAAATATTGGTAAAAAAATAATTTGTCGCCTATAGATACAGTTCGAATCTTTCAATATTCACTACATACGACATTAATAAAAACGACATTTATAAACATTTTGTTAATTAAGGACTTTTTTACTTAGGTAGGTACTTTTTGTTTACACTATACTATCGGCCCGTGTGGAACGGAACAGCATTATAAACGCAGCAGCAGTTGTCAGTTGCATTTTACCGAAGTTTAAAAAGTGAACAGAATTCATAATTATCACAGTTTCTCAATTGTTGTAGTTCAATAATATTATAAACACTAGATGAAAACCCGCCTTCGCTCGGGTGAAATGTGACTCATAATACACAATCTTTTACAAAATGTAGGTAGAGATATACGTGTGAATCGGCCTTAAGGAATTCAAGATACTTATACGTGTAAATCGGCCTTAACGAACTCAAGATGGCATCCGAGTGGCCAACATGGCGACTGCCATTTGCACTATTACAATTTAAAAAAATACTCGACAATCCGAATCTTGCGGATATAGTTGTCGACTCGAAATCTTTTTATTATTCAGGTAAGGTTTCAATCGAGTCTACCGTACCCCTTGACCGAATTTTTTATATAGATTAAGGAGGTTAGCACACCACAATCCTAACGAGATCAAACAGTTACTGCTCTACTCTACTCTTTAAACCTATCTAACTGTCAACTACTTTCAAAGAGTAAATTTCACAATCAGACCTGCCCTAAAACTATAACTACTTAATATAAACAAAACTTTTAGGACGACCTCTTTTTGGTTTTTTTTTATGGTATAAGAGGCAAATGAGCAGACGGGGCACCTCCAACTCGAGAGTCACAAGTGCGTTGCCGGCCTTTAAGGTGGGAGTAGGGGAGACGGGGGAGAGGGAAGGATTAGGGCCTCCGGTAACCTCACTCACGTGGCGAAAAGCAATGCATTCCTTCACTGACAGTTTTCTGAGGCCGTGGTATCCCTCCGGTTGAGCCGGCCCATTATTATGTTACTTATTTAAATGTTTGTCATTTGTGAGTCGCTTTGAGCCACATAATCTAATTAGTCTGGTTAATTGCGATGTAACAAATACCGTGTCGCGTGCCTCGAGGTCAAGGTAATGATTGTTTACGAAAAGTTGAGAATGTAGAATTTAGTCAATGCAATTTCTAATTAGCAAAACAGTTATTGCAAAAACAAGCTATTTTACAAAACGCGAAATGTTACTTTATTGGTGCTTTTGTAATATGGACTTCATATTCCTTTCATAGGTAACCTATATTTTTTTTTTTAATACAAGTTTTGTATTGGCATTGGCGTAGATTTACATACGTATAAGTAAGTACCTGTATAAACTTTGAAAATACTAATTTGTCAGTCGTCACTGCAAATCTCTTTAAACAATCTATAAAACATAAATATTGAGACAAGACACTACATTTGCGTTATTCATACATTTACTGAAAAGCACTAAGTACAACATAATCAGCGTCACCTGTCAAGAGATTATTTTCTGTCTTCTAATATCTAGTTTTATAATAAGTAATAACATATTTCATTATACATGATTATCTACTGCTAGTATTGGTTCAGACACTATGTAGTAGTAGTAGGTAGTAATTATTATGACTATGATACGTAAATAGTACGTTTTAGAATGCAGACGTTCGCTACATGAGGTAAAAAGATATAGTGCTGATCAACATCCGGATCATCACGGTTTATTGCACTCAAATTATATGATTGTTCAGCATTTAAACTTTTTTTTAATTCAACGAAATTATCACTTTCGACTTTCAAACGTGCATCACTGCAGACAGTGATTATTCATATCTGTTTTTAATGATTACAGCCTTTATTGCTTGGTTCTAATTTTGTTGGAGTGTAATTACGTTAGATTTCTAAAGGATCCAACTTGGGTCTGCCAAAGCTTTCAAGCATTATCGGGTATTATATATTTTTTTTACTGAATGTATAGTATTCAGTAAATATTTTTTTATAATACCCGATAATGATAGAAAGCTTTGGCAGACCCAAGTTGGATCCTTTAGAAATCTAACAAATACTTATTATGTCAATCTATTATAATGATTATTGCCTTACTATTAGAAATTTAAAATAGTTCAAACTAGCAACCTGCCAGTGTTTCGCACGGGTAGAAAAGCATATATTGTTTTTATTCCGACATCTTCAACAATCATCGTCATATTTCAGCTATTTTACAAAAACCTTAATGAATTAAACACCTAAACCTTCCTCGTGAATCACTCCGTCTATTGGTGAAAACCGTATGAAAATCGGTTCGGTAGTTATTGAGTTTATCGCGAACAGACAGACAGACACGGCAGGGACTTTGTGTTATAATATGTAGTGAAAAGAACTACCAGTTTTTGCCGTTATTTTTCTATCCTAAGGTACTTTCTTTTGGGATTAAAGGTACCTACACTGTCTTTTTCTGTACCCCTGATAACGTGTATGCAAAATTTCATGACGATCGGTGAAGGAGTTAAGGCGTGAAAGCATAACAAACAAACAAACTCATATTTCGCTTTTGTTCAAAAGCTACCGCTAGTGAAATCTATCCCACGGAAACTGTAAATTTTTCCGGGATTAAAAGTAGCCTATGTGCTATTCCATACTACTTATAGTCTATCATCAACCTCCGCGCCTTTTCCCAATTACGTTGGGGTCAGTTTTCAGTCTAGCTACGATACGACGAACTTTTTGATATTTTACGTGAAGCGACTGCCATCAGACCTCCACAACCCAAGTACTAGGCGATATCAAAGTTCTGTAGTTTAACAGATTGTCGGACTTTTTAGGGTTCCAACTACCCCTAACGAATGCCACAGATGTTTGTATGGCACCCGGGACCGACGGTTTAACGTGCTCTCCGAGGCACGGAAGGGGTTTCAATCTGTGAAGAATGGTCAGCCATTCTAGACTGACCTGGCTAGCATTACTTAACTTTGTAATGTGCTAACCTACTCGGTTACCACTTAGCCACGAGTCTATCTCTGTGCTATATTTCATTCAGATCCTTTCAGTCGTTTTTGCGCGAAAGAGTCACAAACATTCATCCACCCTTACTGTCTTTCGCCTTTCTACCATTAGATAAGTTAGGATACAATTTTGTTATTTTATTTGAAAAAAAAACAGTCAAAAAACAGTCTTTAATAACTATGATTCAGTTACTAAATATTTAACTAGGAACCATTTATAAGTTTTCACATATGAGTATAAAGTACATTATATACATACAAAGGCATTGTAACACAGATTTTAACAAATGTAGCTCAGGATAATTTGTCATTTTATTATTAAACTTAGATTCTTATTTTGCAACTTGACATGATTTCTCTTCAAAGAAAAAAATGTGAAACAGCTGTACGACCCGCCTTTGACATTAACTGGCTTTAACTAATCTTAGATAGGTACCTATATGATGATGATGGTACCTATATAACTGGTTAGAGAATCTGTCGTAAATAAAAACTAACATTTACATAACCACGTGAATACATTCCTTATTAAATGTTGTCTACATTAATAAAGACTTCAAGACTAAACCTTGTACATGTACAAACTGAAAATAAAAAACCACAACGTCATCTGTGTGCATATTTTTTTGTTTTTGTTATTTTTTTCAATAAGCGCAAAATCTATTTCGATAAAATTTATATGGTACCACCTCTGAAGTATGACGTACCAAAAACACAAAGAATCATCAAAATCAATTCATAATTTGGCGGAATAATAGCGTAACAAAGATACAAAAAAAACATACAGTCAAATTGAGAACCTCTTTCTTTTTGAGGTCGGTTAAAATATTTTCCTGTACCAAACAAATGTGTGTGTGACAACTCGGAAACCATCTGTAGTAAGTTACATGTACCTAACTATATACTTACAATGCAATAGTAATTTACCAAATACTTGTGTATTGAGTTAAACGCTCACTAAAAACAATGTAGCTCGATTTACATATCAATTTTAGAGCTTAACCATTTATAAATACTAAAAGGATTCACAGCTGACCAACGCAATTCTGTTACTATATGCTTTACGAGAAAGATGCGGAAGTAGCGGCAAGCATGCGAAGTAGCAATGATTGCAGTTTTCGATTTTAATGACTCACTCGAAATATCGGAATATTTAGTTAAATCAAAAATTACTAATGCTTTTGTAGGCATGTTACGTTGTTGACAAGTGACTGCAATGGTCATTACGAAGGCCGCGAAGGTCAGCAACGTCGACCCGGACGAGGCTCAGTGAAAGTGAACCATCCGTATCTAACAACATGTCGTACAACGTACACCTCTTGTCTACCACATCCTAAGTACGAGGAAGTATCTTATTAGTCGAATTAATGGCCACAACTTTTTGTTCGAATATGTTATGCACTGAAAGGATTAAAAAATCAGTTACGTTGTTCTCTTGCGAAAGGCTTGTCTATACTTACCTATAAGAACCTTTATTTATATAGGTACGTATATACGTAATCCTTTCACATTATGCGATTTTTTTTAAAATCCGTTTAAAGGTCACAAAAGCTTGCAGGATATTGTATTTTTACTTCCTGCTTTATATTCAGCAAAACCAGATGCTGCGAATGTGTACCTACTTGTTATAGTCGCGGAAGCTGTATTCAGGTAGGTAAATCATATAGTATACAGCAAGATTTTAGACTAGTTATAGATTTTTTGTTACCAATACATAATACACAAGTCTATTAGCACTTTAATTTAAATGACAGAATAAATAAGAGAATTAATAATTTCAAAAGTTATATATAGACATAATTATTGCAGGCAAAAGCAGCGTAATATCCTCCCCACAACTATAAAACCTTTTTTATTAAACATTTACCATTTTCATTATTTTTAAGACTTCTTATAGTGTTAAATTTTATATAAGTAAAAAACCTTATAAATAGTTAATTGTAACATAAAGTATGTTTATACAAAGGTAACAGTCACGCATCCTGCAATAGTTGCTCAGAATTGACTACTTTGTCCTTTTTCATCTTATATTAGTACCTACTCAAAAGTCGTTCATAAAATTTATAAGTTTGTCATGTTTATTTGTTTTCAAATACCAAAAGAACTCGTTCTCTCTTCGTCTGCAGGAAATCAAAACAACTAAAAGGCAAAATATAAATAGGTACCTACTCACTTTTTTTTAACCCCCGACGCAAAAAGAGGGGTCTTATAAGTTTGACGTCGATGTCTGTGTGTGTGTGTGTGTGTGTTTGTGTGTGTCTGCGGCATCGTAGCTCTCAAACGGATGGACCGATTTCGATGCGGTTTTTTTTCATTTGAAAGCCACTTTCCTTGCAGTGGTTCTTAGCTATGTATGGTTAACATTGGTCTAGCAGTGTAAGAGAATCAGCTCTTTTCCAAAATCATGTAAGGCATTTATGTTATTATTTTTTGTCGGGGGTTTTTTAATTTTTAATTTATAGTTATTTCATAATCATCGAAGTAAATTTCGCCTATAAATCATTAGGTCAAAAGTACATACATAAAGACTCTAATTTACATCTTTGAATTTACAATTTCTAACCTGTTCACTTAAGAAACACGTGTGTATTAAGCATAAGTATCGTCTTATCAGCAATCTCTAAAACCTTTGTCTTGTGGAACTGGAGGAGAGTTAAGAGTTGAGCTACAAAATGTTGACTCTTTGTTTATATATTGAAGATGGCAGTAAAGAAGAGTTCTATTTTGAGTAACTTATCAGTTAATTTATTAGAATGAAGTTTTTTGGAAATAATTAATATCTTATTATCTCATTTAGTTATTCTACCATATACATTTATAAATCATTGGACAATGTTACATTACAATTATATTACAAAAGAATCGTGCGTATTTACTGTATGAAAACAAAGGAATTTTCATGGCTATAAAGCTCTAAATATAAGAAGTGTAATTAGAAATAAATTAATGTAATAACGAAAGAAGTTGGGGCACAAAAGATCGAATCGGATCCGACCATCTGAGCAAGCATCACCTCAACGAAGATATCAGTTAAAAAGTGTTAATAGTTTAATGGTATGATTCTGATGGATGCAGCACAGACGAGTTGATTTGTGTTGCGAGAGGTGCGGCCTCTTACCGCACTAACCTTACCTTCAAGCGGGCTGTTGATTTGTCAGGAAAACGGGATCTAACTAGGTAGGTATCTTGACTTCCTAAATATCTCTACAAATATTATAAATGCGAAAGAAACTCTGTCTGTCTGTGTTATGCTTTCACACCTTAACTGCTCAACCGATCATGATAGGTAGCATACTGTTTCCGAGAGATAGAAAATAACTATAACGTGAACAACTCCGAGCGGAAAACAAGTTTTATTTAAATGCAGTGAGATTAAAATAGACCGTTTTGGTTGAAATCCTTTAAATGAAATGCAACAACGCTTCCAGGAACCAAGGTAATTGGCTGAGCATTTTACTAAGAAATTACTCGAGTTTACGTTAGTTGCCGTGATATAAGAACAAATAGTTGAGAGCGTAATCATGACATAATATAAAGAAGGAGCTAAAAGAATTTACTTTAACCATACTTCTTACTACTCCGTACTTAGATTATCTAAATAAAGTACCAAGAATGTTTAAACTATAATTGGAGTCAATTTTGCTTAAGCCAATGTGAAGTCATCGGATGCCAATCGATTCACATAAATAGTGATTACAAAATCAATGACACAATGGAATAACTGTAATGGCTACCGCAACCTCAGATTATTTCAGTAATAGGTATATATGTATATTTTCAATTCCGGTATTGTTTGAGGAACAATGATTGGTATCAACCCTAGACACGACAGCTTGTTCTATGGCACAAGCCATAGAACAAGCTGTCGTGTCTAGGGTTGATATGCATCTTGGAACGTGAATTAATTCATTTGAAAAAAAAACGCATTCTGAACTGCGCTGAGTTTTCAACCATAACGGGAGTATGAACAACATGGACGTCCAAGGACGATTTCAACAAATTTTGTCGAAAAGGAAACGATTTCTTTCAGCACGTCAAATAATCCCCGAAGTGAAGCGGGTCTGAGCCTGTCCCTGTTTAATTTTGGTCTTAAAATCGGGACGTCCCGCCAAAATCAGGACGTCTGGCAACACTGCTTTACACTTACATTTCTCCATTCTTTTGCCTAGGACGGATCTTTAAAAAATAAAAGTTAGCAATAGGTATAGTAAGTGTAACGTTTACTTTTATAGGTCGAAAGTTGCCAGAGCAGAGGAACATTTATATGTATAACAAATTTTAAGTTTCTGTTGAATTTAATATTTATTATAACACTTTTTTAGTTATTCGTAACTCTAATATAAAGAACGCAATTTATCTTAGCTATAAGACTGCTGATGACTTATTATTATCCCTGAATGCGACCCAATTGCAGACTTACACTTGCTGATAATCTTGAAAGGCTGGTTTCTAACCATACATATCGCATTATAAATTTTGGCAGTAGAGCAAGTGCTGATACTAATCTTTGAGAAGTTTTTAGAATACCTACAATATTTATTATAAAACTTCACGGTGCTTAGTTACAACCACATAACTAGAAACACTTATCAAAATGCAACATATTACTAAAGGAATTTCTAAAATTTCACGTGCAGGTGTCACGTTAGTAATATGTTAACACAATTCTTAAATTTATACAATATAATATACCTACCTAAGTATATTTATTATATTGTATTAATTTCAGAACTGTGTTGATTTTAATGCTTAGTTCCGAATATTGCGACCATAATATGCGAATGACGTTAAGAATTTTTGCTATGAATTAATTCATTAAAACATTTAGAATCTGGCTGGCCTGTTGGTCTAGTGGTTAGTGACCCTGACTGCTGAGCCAGAGCTCGTGGGTTCGATTCCCATCTGAGTCTGGGTGTTCTTTGTGTCTATTGTTTGTATGTTTGTAAAGTCCCCGACACAGGAGTAAATCCTAATGCGGGAGTTGTCTTTTTAAAAAGAATAAAAAAAAAAGAATAAAGAATAATCCAGTTGGAAAGTAATAAGTAAGTATATGGGACCTAACACTGAATTTTAAAAAGCCTAGATTGGTCATATAAATGCAAGTATGTAATAATTTGTAATTTTTATATAACTCTCACCCAAATCTCACCCTATGAAGTCAGAAACTATCTCACTGTTAAAAATTTAAATCAAAATTATTTATTTCAATTAAACTAATTGTAGGTATTTTTATTACTATTTATGTAATGTATAATGTCAATGACTTTTACTTATAATATCACTAGCTGCGCCGTGGTGCCGTGGGAATATCGTGATAAAACGTAGCCTGTGTGTTAATCCAGGTCTCCAGCTATCTACATAAAAAGTTTCATCGCAATCGTTTGAGTAGTTTTTGCGTGAAAGAGTGTTACGCAAAAACTCCATCCATACATCCATACATCCTCACAAACTTTCACGTTTATAATATTAGAAGGATTGTATCGTTGAAAATTTCGTGTTAATTTCCAAAATATTTACTTGTTAATTATTGTAACTCAAACTGTAGGTATAGTCTGTAGTTAGTTGTATGCTAAATTAGTTGGTTTCTCCACAATGCATTGTTTGTTAAGATTGCGTTGCAACAACTGGAGGTAATCCTAACAAAACTTAATTTGTTATTTTTGAAAACTGCAACTTATGCAATTGGAATATACCTACCGTTAGTTATACGAAGAAGGCTTTTGGGTATATTAGCTAGATTTTCTCGCAACATCTTATATACTTACATAGAAGAACGAAAAAACAGACATGTTCTGGGATAGAAGCCCTAGTGTAAACCATTGATCACGGGAGACTTTATAAATATAAATAAGGAAATGAAACAAAATACACCCAAGTTATGAATCTGCAAATCACACAAATAGTATGTACCTTGTTAAAGTTGATATAGACACTTGTAAAGCGCCACAACTTAAATTTGTATTTCTTGAGTTTTTACCTTATTAGCGCTTATAATAAACCTGGGCATCTAGCGTTTACCATTAATATCGCTGTTCCGCTCCGATAGTGATCCTAGCAGGATCATATTATTATTATAACTACAATATTTTTTCCACAAACAAATATATTGTAGGATATGCAATCAGCATCACGCCATTTTTTCCAATAAATGATTAGGCAGAGGTATAAGATAAAAGACCCTCATTTCTCATGTGTCAGGCATAATTTTAAACTCTATGTAACTGTAGGATGAATAATTGACGAACTGTAAAAAAAATTCTCAGAAAAAATAATAAAATAACACTGATAAATAGTGATTTTGTTATACGAAAACAAGTAGTTTGTAGGGTTCCTTTTTTGTTTTGAAGATCCTTATAGGATCACTTTGTTGTCGGTCTGTCTGTTTGTCTGTCAAGACCTTTTTCTCATGAACCCGCGGACACATGAAGTTGAAATCAATACCAAATCCGTATGTCTGCGGTCCCTTGAAGTTTTCTTTTTTTTTTTGGTAAGAAGCAATGTCTGACAGCACAAGTAAAGAAAAAAATCCGAAAGTCGTTCATTTCTTGTTATATCACATAAAAAGAAAAGGTTTTGTGAGTATAAACTTATATTTTGCGTTTGGAAAGTTGACTTTGTCGTAAATCGATGTATGGGAGAGTATTTTTGGGACCGCAAAGTTAAATTTGACTGGCCTGTTGGCCTAGTGGTTAGTGACCCTGACTGCTATGCCATAGGTCGTGGGTTCGATTCCCATTTGAGTCTGGGTGTTCTTTGTGTCCGTTCTTTGTATGTTTGTTAAGTCCCCCGCGACACAGGATTAATTCCTAACGCGGGAGTTGTCTTTTCGTTAAAACAAAAAAAAAACAAAGTTTGTCTTTAGGAAAAGACGGGCAAAAATCTTTTAGAATTTATTTCCTTTGGGCGTACATACAAGTTTGTTTACTTACGGAACTCTCGGTGCGCGAGTCAGACTCGCACTTGTCCGGGTTTTATTTAAGTCTGTTAAAAATTTGAATAAACTTTTACTTTAACACTTTTTTTTTTATTTCTTTAATACATTATAATTATTTCACTCGCACTTCGCATTTCTTCTCTCTCGCATACGGAAGAAGTTAATTTAAATTATAACAATTTCTACTTGCGGCAATTATTTTACAGGCAGTCAAAAAAATTAAATGATTTAATATTATTAAAAACACACAAAAGGTAAATAATCAACATTGAGATACATGTATGTAGCTGGATTGTCATAGATTGTTTTTCTATTCTCTAGATAATTTTCACGTTGGATTTATTTGAATAACATAATAATTGCAGGGTAACTCCGGTGTATTATTTTCAACTATCGAGTATAATTCATGAAAATTTGGTTTTATCAAAAAAGAGATACCTGCAGATTCATGCGGCGGGATCTTAGACTATATGACACAGTACCGATTAAAATAACAGAAAAAAAAAACAGAATCCAGTTACCACACATCAAAAGTTTTAAAATAAAAACTTATTCTAAGATATAACATATATATCGTAAGATGTCGACAGTAGTCATGAAAAAAAGACGTTGACTTCAAAATTGCGCTATACTTTAGCCACCCACTACTAAAGTATAGTTACATTATATGTTCATAACTTCATACTAAACATTACGACAGAGTAAGTAGGTATTATGTAAAGGTATCAGTTCGCATCGTGCCCTAATAACGTAGTAGTTAAAAGCTTAGTCACAAGCCTCTTGAAACGAAACAATATTCGTTTAAAAAGTTTATGGTAGCAGGGTTGCCAGATCGTATATTTGAATACTAAATCTGTAGAATATGACTGTTTTCTGTATCCTGTTTAGATTGTCTTGTATAATTGGATGCAATTTCTGTTGTGGTGTAATAACTTTCATGTAACGTAAACTGCTCTTTTGTTATACATGTAAGTTGGTAAACGACCATACAGTTCGAATAATGGTAAACAGTAACCGTTGGCTTTAATAACGTGCAACACTTACGCGTTGCCTGAACGATCTCTTCCTGGACTGTATTCAGAAGCAAATACGACTCTGCTCAGCAGAAAAAATAACTGAATGAATGTAGAGGACATTCGGGCGGTTCCAATTCAGATATTTTTGTACCGTACCTCTTTCTCAAATGTTTACGATCCTCCACGATCACGCACTGTTCTTTTCGAATTGGCGACGGACAAATAAAATATATTTATTTTTTAAATTTTAAAATACCTATCGATATGCAGTATATGCGTATTATTATTATATTGATTTTCGGGAGCGAAGCCTCAACCAATTTCAGTTCATCTCACCTGTCACACTTAAAGTACATAACATTGTTGTTTGGTATTGTGGTTGACCAACATTAATAGTGCAGTGTTGCATTTCTGTTGGGTTAGTTAAATTATAACGGTAGTGTACACAATTACACATAGGTAAAGTATTTTTTTATACCTACGTGTTTTCCTTTTATTCTTTTAATTATTGCAATACGTAAAACTATCGTCTACCTATTTATTTTAGGGCATTAATTATTTCATGAATTAAGTAAATGGTAAATTACTCAGTAGTACCTTTTCGTATTAAAATCCCCAAATACCACGCAAAGAAATGACGAAGACGAAAACCATTTAATATCTCCAACAACGCAGCTATTGCACCGACACAATATTGATTTTTACTTTTTTTTTGCAGCCCTGAGGGCCTCTATCGTGCCATTTCCAAGGCTTTAAAAGAATCCAGTAATGCTAAACCCAATGTGGCGTTTTCTTAACTGTGCCCTCTGCTAACCAAAGGGCACGCGGACAAATAGAGTACCTACCTAGATATAAAGATGGACCACTGCCGCTTCCATAAAAACACAGCTGGAAGTAGCAAGGGAAGCGTTGGCACTTCCGACTGATGTTCTTAGAGCAAAACAAATAGAAACACTTCCCGCGTTGAAGTTTTGTAGCCATACACCCCTTAGTGAATAGTGCCTAAATAACAAGATCAAAGATATATATTAATACAAAATTACAATAAATTAAGTTTGGTAACAACAGAGCGAAAATGCTTTTATATTTTTATACTCTGAATTGCGATATTGCATACTTGCATAGTTAACTAAGACAAGGCTAATACTATAACAGAGTACAGTCTAGCAAGTTATTTTTTAAAATATTTAGTAGAGGAAAAATATATCCAAACAAATTGTAGCAGACCGGGGCGCGGGTATTAAGTTGTCACGGTAATTACAACGTTACTGTTGCAACATTGTTTGAACATGTAATAGATTTTCAGAAGACATTGACAATGAGAGCAGTCCAAACAGCCACAACTTACTTGCTGTAAGGTCATTGTGCAACAGTCGAGCGCAAAGAGAACCGCAATAATGAACGTTCCTACCTAATTAAAGTCAAATGCAACAACATTAAATAACTGAAGTCCTTGCAGCGTGAATCCGTCTTTTATAAGTTTTCCAATGCAATAATGTTTCATGACATAGTAGTGTACTTGTGTTTAATTGATTGTTTTTTTTCGACCATAGACAGTGTGCTCCAGCCCTAATTTAAATATTCTTTTTTTGTAAATAAATGTCATAAAACAATTTTTATAATGACACTAAACAAATAATAAGCATTTACTCTTTTACGAGTATTTTTCGATCGATACCAGGTTACACACAAGTACTCAGGTAGGATATGAACCTAAGTTACTATTGAGTACCAACTCAAATGTATACATATTATCACTTGTTTGGTTTTCCCATTTATTGTAGTTATTAAGACTAGAAACAGTTAAAGGAGAGCAATGTAAAAACCTTATAATAAAATGACTATTTTTTCTGGAAAAACAATCAGTTTCCTAATAAGAACCTATAGGTACCTATAATTATTTTGTAAACTGCACTTACCGCATAAAATTAACGTAAGTATTTCCATCTTGTAATCCATTATTATTGTATAATTGTTTAAAGTTTACAATTCAATACAGTATTATTCAAAAGCACGTAAGATATTACGTAAAATTTCCCGCGTAAAAAACGACCGAACTCGCGCGTGCGTTCGACGCGCTTCGCGATACAAGTGATCAATGGACAATGATCAAGTGACCGCATGAACCAAGGAACGCGCTAAACCTTAGATCAATGATCGAAGCGCTAAATATATAATTATAATTTTTTGTCAGCATTTATAAAACCTTTCCACGTATCTGAATATGCAGGCAGTGCACGTACAATAAATACTTAGGTTGAAATAAAAAGCTGATTAAATTGGTAACGAAGTTTGTTGGAGCAGAATTATCGTAAAAAAGTTTATAGCCGAAAATTATATTTTCATATTTTTAGATCTATGGATATATCTAGGAATTACACAAGCACTGTCCGCCTTAACGTCGTATTCATCTACAGCAACACATCTTTATTACTTAAAAAAATAATTAGCCATATTATAACACAGAGTGATATGTGGAGTAGCTTCACTATCCCCAGTCTTGTTATTTCCAGTCACTCACCGATGAAGTTAGTGTCGGTATTAGCACTACTACAATGGTAAAGATAACATTGAAGACAGAGCCAAGTATATGCCTTACCGTTCTTGTAGGAATGTAAAACCTCGTTGGTCTGATGTTCATTCGCTCCAGGTTAACCAATACCTAGTGATAACATCACTTCGCTTTATAAACTATAGTTCACCCTACAACCTTGGCAACAAGTATTTAATTAATTGACTACGGGCTCTTGAACAATGTCTACATGTGTGTATTATTAACCTGATATAATGACCTGACTTTAAAAAAATAATTAAGTAATTATTTAAACAACTAGGTATATTTTAATAGTTTTTGAATTTTAACATCTCAACTTAAAATTAGCCGTCTTACCTTACAAATCAACAAAAACGTTCGTACTGTATGGCCAAGAGAGGTTTCCCACGGTTGGCACAATTAACAGGCAATTCATATCGGCGACCCTTGCCTATGAATCGACATTGTATAGAACAATGCTGGTTATTATTAAGTTCTTATGCCAACGTATGTAACTATAGCCATATGTTTGAGATAGTAATTTTATGCTCCAAACTCAAGGTCAAGGATTTTCTTTAAAGAAGACGTTTCGAATATTTATTGCATACCTACTTGATATTTTAGTATTTTTATCATCTGGCAATATCTTTTACTGCTCTTGAATTGAGTAAATACTTATTTATGTTGATATTGGTTTATACTTTATTGGTTTATAGTCGAATAAAATTTACTTCCAAAATATTGTGAAAGTAACGATTTTGTCTTTCTATATTCCTAGTATAAGGTTTTACGGTTTACATTTTTATGAGTTAAACACCATTTACGAAAGAGACGCTGACATCTTATGCACGAGAAGTCGAAGATACTAATGGTAAACGTAAACCGACAAAAATCATACAAGGAGTACAGTAATTAACTTTTCAAGACTGTGCTTACAGAATAAGATTTTGTTACCTCTATTTAATGATTGAAATGTTGGACCTATTATTTTTTACGTTGATATTTATAGGTATTAGGGGAAGACAATAAGAAATATTTTTGAAAAAAAAAAAAAAAAAAATTCTTACAACTTTACTACACCACCAACTATCACTGTTTCTCTGAATCATTTTGATCCATCCCAAGGTTGCCTGGAAGAGATTGCATCTAGCAATAAGGCCTTTGTGCATTATCTGTTTCACATATGTATGTATGATACGTCTACTGTAAATATGGTGTACAAATAAAGTGTAATCTATCTATCTATCTATCTATTCGGAGTTTGACATCCGAACATGATCATCCCAAATGTAAATATTTGAATTTAGACTGCATATTAATATCGTCGATAATGTAAGCGATAACGACAGTTTCAATGTTAAGTAGCGTCTTGTTTTATAAAATTTTATAACAACGCAAGCTGTAACCGCAATTTCACAAGCATTTATGGCTACTGATCCCCTAAGGGTCACAGCATGATGTTGTGTAGCCTATAACCTACCTCAATAATGAGGTTAGCAAAAGCAAGAAAATGTTTCAATTCTGACTGGTAAAAAAAGAATAAACTCTTAAGCTTTATTATATCAGTATCAGTATAGATTAAGTTTTGAAATAGTAGTAAGATAAGTTTTACTCTTACAATTGATATAATATATGTAAATAATTGGCGTTATAAATAACTGCATTCCGTCAAAAATTCCAAGATGATGAAGTAGTAATAGGAATCGTAATCAAGGCGAGTGACCACAAAACAATTTAGTCTGACTAAAGTCTCTACGACAAACTTCACATTCTCTATTATCGTGTATTAAGAGCTCGTGTCTGCACCCTCTGAATAGAAATTCAAGCAAAGGCGTCTTCTTACCTTACGTTTACCTGTCTCCACTCTAGGACTCGTTTACTCCAAAAGTCCCTTACAAAGAGAATATCTATCATTAAAATAAATTGTTGCAGGACTACCCTCATAAGATTAGGTTTGCTATAATTTATAATTGTAAAACCAAATATAAAAAGTAAATCATTTGAGTACAGCAAAGAAAGACATCACAAGTTGTAATTTCCTACAAGTTTATACATTTGTATAATAGAGAGAAACTAATTTGATTTGACAATCAACTTCCGTGTTGTAATGTTTAAATCTTCCCAGGTATCTAACTTACTACTTGACTGTCAAGTTACCGTGTGTTTGGATAGCACGTGTAAATTGAAAGTTTACGAATATTGAGTGTTTTTGAAAAATGTGTGACTGCTTGTGTGTGTATTTATAGTTTACTAACTGGTATAAGGTATTGTGCCGTTTTAGTATTGTATATATTTATATGAATCCATTCATTAGTAATGGATAAGACAAAACCCCCTGACCCCCCCATGATCCTTTTTCTTCCTCTCCCCTAACTCCTACTTTCTCCTCTCCCCTTATCTTCCCTTCTTCGTCACTTACCTCTGCAAATCCTCTGACTCAATTTGCAGAAGTAGTCTGCAGTGTTCCTGACGCTCAAAATAGAAAACGCCCCGTTGAAGAGGAAACGTCTCATAGTCCTCCTACCAAACAATCTAAGAGTCAAGTTGCCCGAGAATATTATACAGCAAATGATAAGGCACCATTCATTGTCCATGTCTCGCGGATAGAAACACAACCCAACTCAGGCACAACTCTTCACTCAGTTACATTAAGGATATTCCTTCACAAAAATAATATTAGTAATATTGTCAAAGATGGAGTTAAGAGAGTTGGTCAAAGTCACGTATGTATTGAGTTTTTGTCCCCCCAAGACGCTAATTCCTTTCTAAATAATCCCATCCTGCCTAAAAATAAATTTACCACTTCTGTACCATCATTCAACATCACACGTATGGGTGTTATTAGTGGGGTTCCAGTAGATATGACTGAAGAGGAGGTAATGAATTATCTTTCTGTACCCTCAGGCTGTGGACGCATCCTAAAAATCAGGCATATAAATCGCAGAGTGTTAACAGACGGAGTCACACATTGGAAACCCACTGAGACATGCGTTATTACCTTTGATGGTCAGACCCTTCCCTCAAGAGTGTATTGCTGTTACACATCTCTTCCTGTGCAGCAGTATATATATCCGACAATCCAATGTCGCAAATGTTGTAGATTTGGTCATGTGGAGGCAATCTGCAGGTCTAAACCTCGTTGTCATAAATGCGGACTTGAACATTCAGGTAGCGACTGCTTTACAACTGCAGTGGATGCTTTCTGCATTCTTTGTTCCGGAGGTCATTTTGCTAATAGCAAGGATTGCCCGGAATATGGTAGGCAGAGAGCAATTAAGACTTCAGTGGCAGAAAAAGCAATATCCTATGCAGAAGCCAGTAAGACAATACCTGCTGCTTCCCGCAGCTATGCTGATGCAGCGAAAAGTCAACCTAATCAATCATACCGCAAAACAGTATACCTTAAACCCAGGTTCCACACCCCTCTCTCATCATCCTATGACAAAACTGCCCACAGAAATATCACCAGCACCCCCCTATCTTCACAGCCAAATGGTTGTGGTCTTTCCAATCCAAATATCCAATCCTTTTCCAATTTATCATCACCTATCATCGAATTCCTCATTGAAATTGTAAAGTCTTTTATGTCCCAAAATATCCCTACATCACCGTCCAACGTTGCCGATAAAATTATAACACTCCTACTCAATTTTAAAAATGGCTCCACAAATGACTCTACTTCAGTGGAATGTGAGGAGCGTGCTTCATAAAAAGCATGACCTCACACTCCTCTTAAATAGATACATGCCTATTGCTTGTTCTCTCACAGAGACTTGGTTACTACCAAGTCTTAACTTCCGCATACCACAATATAACTTATTTAGGTGCGACAGACAGGATGGCTATGGAGGTTCGGCCCTCCTCATTAATAATAGAGTACCGCAATCTATCGTGCCCCTTCCCCCCATCATGGACGACATTAACATGGTTGCCTGCAAAGTCGAAGGTATTACTCTTGTCTCAATATATATTGCGCACCCTCATCAAAATCATTTACCAACTTTGAGGAACACATTCCAAAACATCAACGGCCCAGTCCTTGTAATGGGAGACTTTAACGGTCATCATTACAGATTTTTGTTTGGGGAAGGCCTGGTAGAGATAATGGATGACCTCAACTTTATAGTACTCAACAATGGTTGCCCCACCCGCCGATCTCTACCTGGACAGCTCAGAAGCTGTATTCTGCTCAGCGGACTTAGCCACCTCTGCCCTTTGGAATTGTACAGACCTGTCACATGGCAGTGACCATTATCTTATACTAGTATATTTTTCAGGCAAAACATTTTTAGAAAAAAGCTCACCTCCACTGTTAAAATTCAATTTAAATAATGCAGACTGGTCTAAGTACAGTGAAGGGCTGGAAGATGAAGTTAACAATTTTCCAAATTTAGATCCTGAGAATCTAAACTTAATTGATCACTACCATGTACAGAATTGTTTGAGCAGCCTCATTGGTGCCATCAACTCATGTGCCGAGTTAGCATTCCCCTTAAAAAATTCGGCTCGGGGTAAAATACCGTCACCGCCTTGGTGGGATCCAGACTGCACTAGAGCTGTCAGGGAAAGGAAGGAGGCGGAGAAAAGATACAACAGGAATATGAACACCGATAATTTATTGTCTTACAAACAAATAAGTGCAAGATGTAGAAGGCTACTGCGACAAAAAAATTCTATCCCAAAATGAATCAGTAGTAGTTGCATTCCTTGACATAACTTCGGCTTATGATAACGTCCTTCTTCCTATACTCAGGCAAAAATTGCAAAAGCTGAGTATCTCAGCGAGGATGGTACTGTGCATTTGTCAGTTGATTACGTCACGCTCACTGGTTTTGAGAGTGCAGGGGGAAGAATTCGGGCAGCGAAGGGTGTGGAAAGGCTTGCCGCAAGGCTCTGTCCTAAGCCCTTTGTTGTACAACCTATATAATGCAGATATAGGTTCTTGCCTTATATATATATCTGCATTATATAGGTTGTACAACAAAGGGCTTAGGACAGAGCCTTGCGGCAAGCCTTTCCACACCCTTCGCTGCCCGAATTCTTCCCCCTGCACTCTCAAAACCAACCAACCAGTCTGCATTATTTAAATTGAATTTTAACAGTGGAGGTGAGCTTTTTTCTAAAAATGTTTTGCCTGAAAAATATACTAGTATAGGATAATGGTCACTGCCATGTGACAGGTCTGTACAATTCCAAAGGGCAGAGGTGGCTAAGTCCGCTGAGCAGAATACAGCTTCTGAGCTGTCCAGGTAGAGATCGGCGGGTGGGGCAACCTTTGTTGAGTACTATAAAGTTGAGGTCATCCATTATCTCTACCAGGCCTTCCCCAAACAAAAATCTGTAATGATGACCGTTAAAGTCTCCCATTACAAGGACTGGGCCGTTGATGTTTTGGAATGTGTTCCTCAAAGTTGGTAAATGATTTTGATGAGGGTGCGCAATATATATTGAGACAAGAGTAATACCTTCGACTTTGCAGGCAACCATGTTAATGTCGTCCATGATGGGGGGAAGGGGCACGATAGATTGCGGTACTCTATTATTAATGAGGAGGGCCGAACCTCCATAGCCATCCTGTCTGTCGCACCTAAATAAGTTATATTGTGGTATGCGGAAGTCAAGACTTGGTAGTAACCAAGTCTCTGTGAGAGAACAAGCAATAGGCATGTATCTATTTAAGAGGAGTGTGAGGTCATGCTTCTTATGAAGCACGCTCCTCACATTCCACTGAAGTAGAGTCATTTGTGGAGCCATTTTTAAAATTGAGTAGGAGTGTTATAATTTTATCGGCAACGTTGGACGGTGATGTAGGGATATTTTGGGACATAAAAGACTTTACAATTTCAATGAGGAATTCGATGATAGGTGATGATAAATTGGAAAAGGATTGGATATTTGGATTGGAAAGACCACAACCATTTGGCTGTGAAGATAGGGGGGGTGCTGGTGATATTTCTGTTGGCAGTTTTGTCATAGGATGATGAGAGAGGGGTGTGGAACCTGGGTTTAAGGTATACTGTTTTGCGGTATGATTGATTAGGTTGACTTTTCGCTGCAATAGCATAGCTGCGGGAAGCAGCAGGTATTGTCTTACTGGCTTCTGCATAGGATATTGCTTTTTCTGCCATTGAAGTCTTAATTGCTCTCTGCCTACCATACTCCGGGCAATCCTTGCTATTAGCAAAATGACCTCCGGAACAAAGAATGCAGAAAGCATCCACTGCAGTTGTAAAGCAGTCGCTACCTGAATGTTCAAGTCCGCATTTATGACAACGAGGTTTAGACCTGCAGATTGCCTCCACATGACCAAATCTACAACATTTGCGACATTGGATTGTCGGATATATATACTGCTGCACAGGAAGAGATGTGTAACAGCAATACACTCTTGAGGGAAGGGTCTGACCATCAAAGGTAATAACGCATGTCTCAGTGGGTTTCCAATGTGTGACTCCGTCTGTTAACACTCTGC
Source organism: Callimorpha dominula (assembly GCA_949752705.1). Taxonomy (NCBI): domain Eukaryota; kingdom Metazoa; phylum Arthropoda; class Insecta; order Lepidoptera; family Erebidae; genus Callimorpha; species Callimorpha dominula. The sequence continues at coordinate 13,981,038 of OX457002.1, read as the reverse complement.
GATTTATATGCCTGATTTTTAGGATGCGTCCACAGCCTGAGGGTACAGAAAGATAATTCATTACCTCCTCTTCAGTCATATCTACTGGAACCCCACTAATAACACCCATACGTGTGATGTTGAATGATGGTACAGAAGTGGTAAATTTATTTTTAGGCAGGATGGGATTATTTAGAAAGGAATTAGCGTCTTGGGGGGACAAAAACTCAATACATACGTGACTTTGACCAACTCTCTTAACTCCATCTTTGACAATATTACTAATATTATTTTTGTGAAGGAATATCCTTAATGTAACTGAGTGAAGAGTTGTGCCTGAGTTGGGTTGTGTTTCTATCATGGGTCCCTATCCAGTCCCGCGATGAGCTCTCTCCAGGACCGAGCCTTGGCCTCGGCAATTGCATCGCTGAGAGCCTTTACGGCAGCTCCATATTCCCGCCGTGCTCCGTCGATCTCCTCGACTGTGGCTCGCCGTCTTCTCCGGGCTCGAAGGTAGGGGCGGCGCAATCTAGCGACTGTCATTCTCAGCCGCGAGATCTCTGCGCTCCACCAATACGCTGAGCCCTTTCTGACTGGCATGACCCGGGGCATTGAAGCGTCACATATGGACGCCATAATGCTCCCAAACCAGGCCGCCAGTTCCTCCGGATCGAACGAAACCCTTTCCTCCGGCCAATCCGCGATGTGGGATGCGGCTACGACCATCTCTCTATTGAGCCGCTTAAGGGACCATCGTCGCGGCGGTTCTCTTTCCTGGCGTGAGCGGCCAGGGCGGCAGAGAGACACATCAAATAAGCTGTGCCGGTGGTCAGAGAGATTAACCACTTCCTCCGCCACCCGCCATCCCGACACCATGTGTACTGCAGAAGGAGTCGCCCACGATAGGTCGACAATCGACTCCCCCTGCCACCGCACACAGGTACTGACTGAACCCCGATTTAGAAGTCGAAGGTCCAGTCCGGCCGCCCACTCCAGGATAGCTTCTCCCCTCGCGTCGTCCCGGGTGTCACCCCACTCCCTTGAGTGGGCGTTGAAGTCACCCAGGACGAATACCGGACGGGAAGCGTAAGTGCGGATACAGTTCCCCAACCCGTGCAGGTATGCCTCGTATTCGGCTAGGCCGCGATTAGGGGAGAAGTAACAGCTCACTACCATCATTACTCCCCACTCCACTGCCACAAACCCTACACCATTACTCAGGAAAGAGCAATGGAGGCCTTCCCCTCCCGACCAATAAATAGCCGCAGAGCCATCGACCGCTCCGAACCAACGCGGATGGTCCGGGACGAAATAGGGCTCTGCAATGGCTGCCAGGGCAACCGACTGCTCCGTGAGCGTCTGGATCAATAAGCTCTAAAAAGCACAGTGGTTATATTCTCCAGAAAGAAAAGTGTTCCCCAAATTGATATAAATATATATACAAGGACAAAATATTCCAGTGGATTTAAAGGCAAAATTTTTGGGCGTATATTCAGATTCTAAAATGTCAGGTACTCACCATCTTATCTTTTTGGTTAAAAGATGCGAACAGGTCATCCCTATTTTAAAAGCTCTTGCTGGTGTCTGGTGGGGAGCGCATCCTTGCAAATTGAACCTTGTCTATAACGCCGACTACGCTTTTTTATTAATTCCCTGCAACAAAGGAGCTCTTACTAGACTAGACAAAGTACAATCCAGATGTCTTCGGATAATCACTGGATGCATGAAGTCTTCCCCAATAAATGCCTTACAGGTTGAATGCGCAGAACCTCCTTTGGAATTGAGAAGACAATTTCTAGCAACTCGATTTATATATCGCTTATTATGTAAAAATACCCATCCCCTTATTGCAAAACTTAAGTATTTAAATTCTCTCATTAATTCTTGTCAGTATTGGAGGCATAAGGACATCTCTTTAATACTAAAATCTTTCCACTCCTTTGAAAATTTAGAATGTCCCTTAATAAGTTCAGATAGGCTTCCATTATTTAATTATAAATTTGAAATATTATGCTACAAACCAAATATACTTCTTAATACTGGCATTTCCAAATGGAGCACTTCTGCGGGAGCAGCCTTCAATGCCCAGGTAAATACAGAATGGCATGACTATCACAGATTTTTCACTGATGCCTCAAAATTGTCACAGGAGACCAACACAGGTGTTGCAGTATACTACCAAAACTCCAGAATAATTCTCAAGTTTAAGTGCCCCAAGGAGTCCTCTGTATTCACAGGTGAATGTGTAGCAATATTAGAGGCCTGTATATATATAGATTCACATAATATCAATAAGGCAGTATTTTTTACTGATTCCTTGAGCAGTCTTAAGGCCTTAGAACAGAACCCCTACAAGAGCAGAATACATAGCTCTCTTATTCTGGAAATAAAAAAGCATCTCTTCGACTGTTATATGAAATCAGTAATGGTTCAGTTAGTGTGGATCCCAAGTCACTCTGGCATCGGAGGTAATGAGTTGGTAGATATGCTTGCAAAAAATGCAATTTCCGCACCATCTACAGACCTTAGGCATTACAATTATCAAGGCTATGACCTACTGACACTACCCAAAAAGATACTGCTGTCTTCTTGGCAGTCAAAATGGAATGATTCCAGCAAGAAGAAGGGTAAACACTACTATGCAATACAACCAAACATTACCTCCAAACCTTGGTTTTACCAACATAAAAAAGTCGCAAAACCGGTTATATCTGTTGTCTGCCGACTTCGCTTGGGCCAATGTTGTTCTCCAGTGTTCTTGCGAAAAATTCGTGTACGGGACTCTTCGCTATGTGAGTGTGGCCTTAACGAGGGAACCTTAGAACATATATTTGTCAGTTGCCCCCAAAATAATTCGTCCCCCAACTTGTATAGTCAATTATCAAAATTGAACATTCCTCTTCCTATAAACTTTGCCTCCCTTCTAACTTATTATTCCCGACCACTACTTTTAATCCTTATGTCGTTCATCCGTCGCAATACTATCAGACTTTAATCTGAATCCTAATGGGTTACTTACTGGTGTAGTATTCATATGTATATTATTAATTATTATTATTGTTTTTTATTTAGTACTATAAGTATGTATTGTAGTAATAAACGTTTGTTTCAGTGTGCTAACTCCAAAACAAGATTCGCAATAAATCCAATTTTGACAGAACTAATGTTCGTTTTCTCATATAAACACACTTCAGCGCACGACTGACATTGGCAGAATTGTCGACATCGGCATCATTTGCCATAAAGAAAAATAGAATAGAACTTACTACTTAGTGTCAATGTCACTGTGACATTGACACTAAGTTTAAAACAGAAAAGCTCGTCGTCTACGACGCAAACAACTTCTCAAAAGGCGGGTTACGTCATATAGATAAAATGTATTCGATTAATCTACTAGTGAGTCTGCACACACAACACTTTCTACGTTTAAAAATGTAGAACACATTTCATATTCGTCGTTAGTACGAATAATTCATTTGATATCAGCCGTGACGGAACTTTCTCTTACTTGTAAACAAACATTTAGCTCGAAGCTGATAAGCGGCCGTAGATAATAATCTTAATAACTCCTCAGGTGTATCACTTTCGCGTTACTGTCTCTGTGACACAATTTAAGAATACGGCACGGTGAATTACGCCTTAGTTGGAGTGGTACTACCGCAGTCTTGCTTCATTTAAATTTGTAGGTGTACTCACTCATCTTTAAGCTACTGCCTAGCGTGAACAAATTTCGTAATGATGTTGTACCTCAGTTGGCCGTATGCTGGTCTCGTAGAGGCCTTTTTACATCTTTTTTTCATTTAGTTGCGGGGAAATCTGATCTGGATCTTCCTTTAATACGTAAAGTGTGACGGGAAAACCGAAACACATTACATGACGTGAACAAAGAGTCCGGTCTCTAAAAAAAGGGCAGGGAAAGATTTAAAGAAAAAAGGTTCCTTTTTTTGTTTATTGTACAGACTGTGATCACAATTTCACAGTACAGCTGATGAAGGACACTTTCAGGGTTTCTTTAAACATAGTTTCTGTTCTAATAGACAATAGACCAAGATCCTAGGGCCGCAAGACCTTACTTATTTTCTGAGTAACAAAATATATCGTATGGAGTAGTATTAGTAGAGACTCTAAAGGTATGCATACCTGCTAGCTTGGGCCGGCCACTTACCTTAAATTCTGAGTGTTAATTTTTCTACAAGGTGGCGCAAAAGTTATGTTATGATGTGAATTGGCTACTACTAATTAAAAAAAATGAACCCTGTTTTCACAAAAAGTTTACTTGAAGAAGTTAAATTAATGTCATTAAGTTGAAAATATTATATCATTTTTATATCAGTTGATGCACAATATTATATGATTAGCATACCTATAAAATATGTTTTTTTTTCTTAATTATCTCATTATTATATACGATAGTTTGTGCTAGGTATTTTTTATTGGCTTTTCCATTGACATCGCTGGGTAAAATTATGGCGCCTAGCTATTCAATCCGGCAGTATATAATTTTTTTTAGCATATTTACAAAATTTTGCTAAGTATCTACTGTCAGTTTCCTAGGTTTATAACATTTTTTAAATTGACTGTTCTGCTTTTTCTGTATAGTAACTACTACTAGGTACCTGTAAACATTACCTGCGCCTATACGACTATCGCTCGACTCATTACCCTGACCAAGGGTACCTTGCTGCCCTTTGAGTCGCTGTCGAACTCTGTCACCAATACATTCGAGCTTCCTGAAGTGTGCAATACGGTAGGCATTAGGCAACTCAAGTGTATTATAGGATAATGGAGACATCATTTAACTTTGTAATATATATTTTTTCTTCTTTTTAAAAAAGACAACTCCCGCATTAGGAATATTCCTGTGTTGCGTGGGGCTTTACAAACATTCAAACAACAGACCTAAATAACAACCAGACTCGTGACAACTATTTGTGGATCACACAAATTTTTGTCCCGTGCTCCCGTGTGGGGTTTGAACCCACAACACTCGGCGCGGCGTTGTGGCGAGGTGACCACTTAAACCATTGCGCCATCCGTGAAGTCAATTTGCTCATTGTCAATGCTCATTGTCAATTACTAGGTATGACAAAATTGTATTTTTAAAGTATATATTTTTCTTGAAATAAGGCTTTGTTTCCTTATTTAGACTCATAGGCAGTCTATTATGCGTTTAGATAAGGCTGACTAGTTGTGGCTCTAGGGGCCTAGCTCCTTCCAGAAGCACAGGAGCTATTTTTCTTACCTTAATTCAAATTACCGTCGTTATCCTCCTTCCTAAGGACTTTTGATGACCTACGGCGATAACACAAAACTATCCTTAGTTTTTTAACTCAGTTTATTTGATCCAATGACAAACGCCGATCGTTACCAAATTGGTTGCTGATATAAAAGGTGATTCGTTTCTAGTACGTAGCTAGTACATTTTATTTCTAGAATAAAAACAAAATAATTTGCACTGATACAAAAAAAATGGGTTGTTAAATGTTGAAAATGTTATCAATATGAATATGACATTACACTTTTGTTTACCTCGGACTAGCCTGGGGTAAACAAATATTTTTAGCCAAGACTTTTTAGCTTTGTATTTTATGTAATACCACAGAATATAAATATAATACTACTAGTAGTAATACGTGAACATTCGAATCAAACAACACACAAGTAGCAATTGAAAATGCTTATCACTTCATTTTAGGTAAAATCACTTTTCCAGGCAATAATAAAAGAAAATGATATTTAATGAGTAATTATTATGTACTACCAAATATAAATATTAAGTACACTACTCACTTACGTATAATGCTCAATGAGCTCGAAATGTTTTTAATTTTTTCAATGCACATTTATAGGTACTTATATGTTATTAACCGACGAATCTTTTTTATTTATGTATGTTCACCGATTACTAGAAGACGCTTAAACTAATTTGGAAATTTCTCTTTTTGTTACAAAGTATGCAAAGTATACTTCACAGGTCCCATTTAATTTTTATCGAAATCGGTCGAGCGGATTTGGAAAAATCAACAAATATGTATCTAAAAATTTTATACATCGATGATGTTTTCGTTTGCTCCGAAACATCGCTGTCTCATTGGAGCAGTGCGTTTAGTTGTCCTACCCATATTATATTTAAACAAAATATATCTACTTTTCACTAAAAAGGACATTGAAGTCGGTGATACGTTTTTATAAAAGATAATTATTTCTAGGTAAATGTTATTTATAGGTATAGGTAAATAAGTTAGGTACACTAAATCTTAGCAGTAATTTTATAATTTAACTGGTTCTTTTACAATAATTGGATTCACCGTCCCGTTTTTATTTGTTACACTTATTACACATTGGATATAACGTTAATAACTAAAACCTCTTAATTAAAACTAGTTAGAACAAAATATGTTAGTTGATATTTTCTTCAGCTGTTGTAATTCCTTTAAACCATGCCTTGTTCAACATTGTTTATAACGCGTGTGATGTGTAAAAAATAATGCCTCACGATGGATGTTTTGAATGAATGAATTCATTACGATAATGTTTTCAAATTACAAAAAAGTGACAGTAATTCAGCGAAAAATTCTACCTATAAAAGCGATAGGTACTATCATTATCACTACTAACGCGTCTTCGCAAAGGCGACTTTAGCGTTGTATACAAAGGTTAATGCAAAGAACTACAAAAGTTTAAAAGCATTCGCATTTTTTATTCAACTTGATGATATAAAATACAAATAGGTACCATTTTCAGAAGTGCCAACCACTCCACCATATCTCACGTCTATAATAATATCGCAATTCACCATAAAAAGGGAACGAGGACATACAATATAATTTTAGACTAGACTAACTTAATTTGTTTGATCAACGTTTTTACATACTATGAATATTTACACGATTATGAATGTTGGGTCAATTTCTTTATTATGGAAGACATTTTTAGCAGCAGACGGGTCACCTAATGATAAGTGATTACCTTCGCCCATGGACACCTGCCATGGACAACTCGAGAGTCACAAGTGCGTTGCCGGCCTTTGTGATGGGAGTATGCTCTTTTCCTAAAGGTTTGAAGGTCGTATTGGTCTAGAAATACCGCAGGTGACAATTTGTTTCACAGATTGATTGTACGATTGTACCTAAACTTGATTATCAATGTAATGCCTGGTAGAACTCACAAAAAAACAATCTAACTTTTCTTTCAAACATTCAAACGCACTAAAAAAAAGAACAGCGGTAGCTTAACAGTTAATATTTAATCATCATTTTAACAATCATATTTACGTACCTTAATAAGTACCTAGTATAGGAAAACTTAAGCTCATTCGTGTCGTAGCTACTACGACAAGTGATCATTAATATAGTAAGTATGTATAAGGAAATGGTTGTAGATGTTGCTGACTTGAATAATATTGCAATTATTAGAAATTACGTTTGTTGGTCCATGGTCCACGGACCAACTGTAGTTAAAATTATTATTTATTTAAGCTCTATCTGCGACCATAGTTCAATGGATTCGCGGGTAAGTGTTCAGACTCCTTTCTCATTTCTGGAAGACGAGAGTGGGAATCAGTGGATCCTTTTTTTTCTAACTTATACAATTACAAGGTTTATCGCTAAGTCACTGTATTCTACTTTTCAATTACAGCAAGAGTAAAAAACTTTTAAAGAAAAAGGAATTTGTTGACGAATAATACATAAAATTGTAAGACATAGCCTTTTAAAAAAGTAGGGAAAAGATCTATCATAAAAAAGTCTTTAATCGAATTGTCTACAGCCTTACAAAAGTTGGTAAAAATTACAATTATTGTATCTTTAAAATCTGGTTAAAACCAGTACAACACATAATATGGTCGTAAACTGTTCATTAGTTCATCATGATATGAAATATACATAATAAAATTATCAAGACACCAATAGTTAACAACAAAGATTCTGCTTTAGTTATGCCTATATAAATAATCCTTTCAACTGGAAATCAAGTTAAAATCAAACTAACGTAAATAATATTAACTTGTTTTAGCGTAACTCTTGCAATATCTGGGACGTTTGGTATATGAAAGTTACAGTGAATCGCTGAGCCGTTATACCTATTCATTGCGACCCAAAACGGTTATTGAAAAAAAAAGTCAAAAGAATATATTTTACATTAAATTATAATATTTACTAAGCATTAAACAGCAACCAAATGTCCAGAAATATTACTTATTTAAATACAATACAAATTTCGAAACATGTAAATAAATACTTTCGTTTTTGTCTGTTGACCGGAACGTTACAGTACGTTCTCCCGATCTAATATGGTGGCAACTATTGATTACGATTAGTTGGGCTGAGTGAGATATTTAGGAGCAGCTAACTAAGCCCTTTGTTTACTCGCAGGCACATTATATACTCGTATTGAATCCACTGTTACCCGCTCTCCCTTAAATGTACCCGCGACTCCATACATAACTATTAACAACAAAACAAACGAACCATTTGGTTTCAAAAGTAATTTATTATATTATATTAACAAATCAATTTATTACACTTTCGAGATTGCACACAACATGCTGCCCATTCTTGTGTGTGATTTCGCCACGACAGTGTAGCTAATGTTTTGTAGTTAGAAATAAAGAGTTGCCAAAATAATATTATTGTCAAACATACGCTTGAACATGCTTCTTATGTCCTATTTCAATAAAGTGATTTCCTTCTCTTCTTATTTTCTTTTGTAAATAGGTTTTACAAACGTGGTGTCTTCTCTATTTTATAATCTGATTTTTGCTTAATAAATGATAGACCATATTATAAATGGTTCCATTGTTGATACATCTGATCAATAGTATTGGTAAGCAATCATATTCAATTTAAATATGATCAGACGCTATTATGATGTTGGTAAGATTCAATGTATTTAATACTATCAAGTTTTGTATTCCGTGCAAGGGATGTAGGTATATTTCTAATGGTAGGTTTACGCTTGCTAAATCTCAACAAGCGTCCACCAGTACAAGCGTTTGAACGGGGATGTTTGGCTTCGCTTGCATGTGCTTGAAGAAGGCAGGAAGGTATGACAAAAATCGATTATAAAATATGACAACGTATAATGTTATCTGAGCGCCACACACTACCAACATCGAAGGTGCATGAAGAAACCTTATCGAGGGTCTATACTCTATACTACCAATCCTGCTGGATTGCCATGGTAGTCTGGTAGTCTAAAGAGGCAAACGGTACAATTTTTAAAACATTTTTTGTATATTACTTACTTAACATTTCTTTCTCTTCTACTCATTGTTTACTTTAACTAATCTTAAAAATCAATTCTATATTTAAATTTTATTTTTCAAAAAACCTGATAACTACTAAATCTATATTTACAAAAATATTTCATCAACTAGTTTCTTATCTATCAGCCTATGAGGCTTTGGTTTACTTTGCTTCCTCCGCCGCCGGTAGAGCCGGGCATTTAGTGGATATAGTGCAGGCGACAGGGCGCATCGCACATTGAACCACCAGTCACAAGATGCTACTCCTTGTGAAAACACCGTTCCGTTGGGGCACAGGAATGACGCCTGGCGACCGTCGATGTCGCAGTAGTGCCATGCTGAAACAGTAGTATAAAATATAAATAAGTGGTTATGGATTTTTTACATTAGAAAGACGAGCTTTTGTTCGGATGTAAGATAGCCCTGCAACCGCGATATTTCACGATATCTGTCGTAACTTCCTAGTCATGCTCGTAACGGTTGAATATTATATAAATAAATATTTTGACTTTCATCTCGCACATCCTCGCCAAGCTCGCTATTTTCATCGAAGATACTCGAAGAAGATACGAGACTTAAATTTTTGACCTTTCTGAAGAACTCACTTTGAAGTTATTTTTTTATATGTATATATATCATGTGTTTGGTGTACAATAAAGAGTACTATCTATCTATCTATCACTTGAAATCGGCGCAGTTCAAATAAGTAAGTTTACAACAAAGACGTAAGAATCTCTTATCAAATTACAAGATATACTAAGCCTCTGGGCTGCCTGTTTCCGTAGTTAAATTTTGTTCAAAATCCATAAAACAAATGTAGAGTTTGAAAGAAAATTATCTAATCTATAACATATAATAAAATTGTAACTGGCCGATATCTGGACATCAGAGATAATTAAGAAAAAATAAAATGAGGGTCTTTAGAATAGCAATAGATAGAAGCCAAAACCATTTTTTAGAATATTAGTTTGTCTGTATGTTTGTACGCGCATCATGCAAAAATTACTGTACGAATTTGGGTGCAGTTGTCACAGTTGTATTGCTGCAGGTCTAACTTAAAATCTAGTGCATGTTTAATGCCGAGTTATTATTATAGTTGTTAACTCCACGTTTAATTTTTATCTTCACACAGTGACACAGAGACACACAGACACAATTAAGACACGATAATTTAATGTGTAGACCAGCTTATATGCAAAGAAATAGAAACGCGTACGAAGTCGCGGGCACAAGCAGAAGCCTATATAACCTATACAATAGTATATAATAATTAATAACAAAGATGATGTACAACCTACCTATTTTAAAATAAATACAACGTGACTTTTGGTGACTAAGTTACAATTATTTTGTCTTCAGAAACTAGGAATGTGCAGATTAAAATGTTTCCGGTTCTACCGAAGATCTACACGGTAGCCGTCCAAAGCCAATAATTTTCATTTTTCCCATCATTAATTCTGAACGTGCCCGGATGACGGAACATGCTTGCCCCTTATTACGTGAGTGGAGCTAAAATATTATAGTTATCAAAATACGGGTGTTCAATATGCCTCTGCCTACCCTTAAGGGAATACAGAGGTGAGTATGTGTACACTTAATAAACATTAGCTGTTCCCAATGATTTAAAAGAAATGAAATAAATTACGACTCCGTCAGACGGTTAAATCCAACCTCAACTACCGTTCATTTAAAAAAATATAAGCAAATTGTGCTTATATTTTTAAATGAACGGTATTTATGCACAGATTACCACCTAACTTTCACCTTTCATTAGTTATACTCAAGCGCGATTTCCGATATTCTTATGTTTCATAACTTTCTTTCTCTATATCTCCGGTTCTAATTAAGGTGCGCGGGTCATTTTGGTCCAAGAACACTGGCTGGAATTAAATTTGATTCCTTGGCCAAAAATTTTGTCGAATTTGAAGGCATTTTCAACCTCAAATAGTCCGATTATCTTAAGGACTTTGAGTGAGTTTCATGAAGGAAAGCAAAACGTTCTTTTAAATATGACTTAGTGTAGGCTTAAGCTCAATAAACGCTGATATATTTTAATCCTGAATCATTTACCTATTGGAAGTCTTTACAAGTACAATTTCCTAATATAATCCCTAAACTATTATTTTTTAATGACAAAAATTGATATAGTAATCTTACTACGAATATTAACAGTATTTTTTTTAAAGAATACTAGCAATGTGGGTCTTACATTACTAGTATTCTTGTTAACTCCTCCAGCTAAGCTAAGTGCTTGTGTTCGGAGTGGGTTTATTGGGTGGCGTTCGAACCCGCAACCACTTGATCGCACGTCCGATGCCTTAGCCATTACGCTACCGCCGCTTTTTACTTTGTGAGGATGGATAGATGTTTGTTACTCTTTCACGCAAAAACAGCTGAATGGATCTGGATACAATTTCTCAGAGAGATAGATTATAGTCTGGAATAGCACATAGGCTACTTTTATCCTGAAAAAACGTACGGTTCCCGTGGGATATTTTGAATGTCCTCGCGAACAAAGTCGCGGGCTACAGTTAGTCTGAAATAAAAACAAGCAATCGGTATTTGATTAACCTTATGACTTAAATCTTAACTATAAATAAAAATCATATCTTGCATGTTTTTGGCATAGATAACCAAAAGCAGTTTACGTTTATTGCGGAAGCTGTACAGAATACATGTATGTAACAACACCTAAGATGTTTACTATCCAATAGACCAGTTTCATCATAAACCACTTTTTTCTTATTATGAGCATGTTTACAAATTGTTTCTTCTTTAACTAAAAATTATAGTTTCATGTATTCAATTAAACTAGACTTTTGGAATTATTTGCATTATAAATCGCTTAAATCGTATGCTTTAAGATTTCTGGTTTTTATTTAAAACTTACTAGAAATAATAAAAAAGATTAATATGTATTAGTTATTATATAAAGTTATCATTTAAACTAATTAGTCGTCTACTTTACATTTCTTTAAGTTGGTAATACTTCAATGTTGCCTTTATAACCTGATGAACAGGCTTAACCTAGATCCAACAGGTTGTGTTAAATAGTATCTCGCGATGACTTAATGTATATTTTAACTAGCTGCGCAACGCGGTTTTACCTGGGATAAAAAGTGCCTATGTATTAATGTCCAGGTGATCAGCTATCTACATACCAAGTTTCATCGTAATCGGTTTAGTGGTTTTTGTGTGTAAGAGCAACAAACATCCATACATAATCAAAAACTTTCACGTTTATAATACAATTAGTCAATTACTAGCAGCGCCCCGTGGTTTCACCCGCGTAAGTCCCGATCCCGTGAGAATATCGGGATAAAAAGATAGCCTATATGTTAATTTAGGTCTCCAGCTATCTATATACAAAGTTTCATCGCAATCGGTTCAGTAGTTTTGGTGTGAAAGAGTAACAAACATCCACCCATCCAAACACATTATATATTTACATTTATATTATTAGTGGGATTATAGTAGGATAATATCTGTACTAACATAATAAAGCTGAGGAGTTTGTATGTTGTTGTCGCACGTTCTAACAAATCGATTGCTAAATCTTTTTGTAAGTATTATATATGTAGCTTATTTGGAAGATTAAAGCAGGTGCATTTGGAAGGTTAGGATCCATATATTTACTCTGGTTAATTCTAGATATGTACATTAACGCTTCAAAAGTTAAGTTTGTATGTTTCCAATACAAATCGTCTTCAATCATACGGCCCGTCTGGTGGTGAGCGGTTACCGTAGCCTATGAACGCTTGCAATTCCAGAGGACTCGCATGCGCGTTGCCGATCCTTTAAAAACCTATACACTCCTTTCTTGAGCTCATTCCACAACCGGAGCTTTCGTATATATTTTCGTCCTTACTAATATTTTTATATCAGTATTATCGTCGTGAAATGGACCCCTGCGCTGCAGTTACACATTTACTAGAGGATGGGGCTAAAGAGCTACTACTGCATACTACTGTACTACTTTAAAGTGTGTCAAGTCTAGTTCAAAGTTATTGGCGGCTCTGATAGTCTCTGTATCTGTCTTTAAAATTCAAAGCCTGAATTTTCATTCTTGTGGAAGACGCAGTAATAGGGTAGATGACTGCCAAGTCAAATCAGTATCTTTTTAGTAAATGTCAAAATAGTAGCCTCGGTACATTTTTGTATAAAATACTAAGGCATGACGTCACTGTTGACGCCTTACTGTTGTCAAATCTTTCTTTCATTTCATCTTTTAATGTTAATTTGACAATAGGGAATATGCATGTATTTTTTTTATATAGTGTGAATTAGTCAGCAGTAATTTATTTTGTTTTAAATATGAAGCAGAAGGCAACTTGCTTGTCTACTTAAACTAGGTAACAAAAGTCCAATAAAACCTCATGAATATAACTAACTATAGGTACATATCTTACCTATCCTTTAGATTATAATATAACAAGTATTATAATAATTACCTTGCGGCTTTCACTCCTTTCGCCTCAGCGGACGTAAAATCTGGATTTGATGCAAAATATATAGTCATCATGAAAGCACCTATTCTCAGAAGATTGTCCGATTGTGCTTTGACAAAACTACATTCAGTCATTGTCCTAGATGATTCCTAATATCACTAGAATGCTTAAATTGCACTAGCTAAGAGCAAAAACCACAGGAACACCTATCTTTCTCCGTATTACTACGAATATAGGCGCCGATAAATGACAGAACGTGGAATGGCACGTCATGTTTTGTTTCGACCAATGGTGAAGCGTTTTGCAAAGTTGAATTTCGCGCCCTTATTTTGCATATTTTAATTAATATTTTTTGCAATTAAACACGAACTAAATAAAAAAATTATTGTTTAGGCCTAATATCTTGACAATAAAGATTCAAGGGAAAATTAATCAAGTAAATTTAAACAACATGCATATTCCCTATTATAAAATAAATTAAAAATGTTACAATAAAGCTGGACGACAATTTTCATAGTATTTTATTGCCGAACTGGCCGAAATAATTTATTTTGAGCATAGGCATCTATCCAATTCTCACGATTACCGTTATATAGGGTTAGCTGGTTACTCAGAGATTGATGAAAATAATCTATATATTGCATACATGGGAAATTAAACATAATTAATTATAGATATTAATCTGTGGTTTGTCTTCTTTGTTATTGCGGAAACTATCATGCTTGCATCTATCTCGGGTGGTGTACTGTTCGTTATCTTGTTCCGTGTTGTATGGCAACCACAGAATCTGAATAATACAATTATTATTATTTAGATTTCTATAATGGCAACCAAGTAATGTGGTTTAACACATCAAACCTTCCCGAGTTCCGATTTTGTTCCTGATTCTACCTAGCTTGTTGCTAATGTTATCTTCATATGTGAATTAAGCCAACAAATTATGGAAACAGTTTTCAATATTACGGCTTATGAATTAATAAAATCATATAACACTATTAATATATTTAGTTTACTGAATAAATAATGTATTTAGAAATTAACAAAACAAAATAATTATGTTTCAAGATGAATAGAATACGGAAACTATTTAAGATTTGACTGTGCAGTAAAAATAAACTTCAGAATCTACAACTTATTTAATAAGACAGTGAATTATGAACTGATATAATTTAATGGCCAACCTCACGATTCTTAAAAATATTTCATGGCAGATCATCTTCCGGGTTACTTTAATTTTAATTATATGATTTCATGGTATTATAAGGTCAGTCATAAATGATTACGGCACGGCCAAGGTCTCAACAAATGGAATAGGAGAGGCGCTCACACAATAGACTCTAAGAAGAACACCTACCCGTATAATTAGTTGTGTATATTTTTTCTGTTCTGTCTGATAAATGATAGAAGATTTTGTGAATAAAGATTAGCACCACCTACTATAATCATATGATTTATTATCCGATTAATGATATACAATAGAATGTCATAATAAATTGTGAAACTTATTTGTTTTGTTTCAAACTGAAGCGCCTCAAGCTCAATCGTTCACTCAATCACTCAAAAAGAAATTGAGTGATTGAGTGAGGAACAGCCAAACGAAAAACAGTTTACATTTCCTACTAACTTGTAATTATGATGTTCTAATATTTTATCCTGTAAGATTAAAAATACACTAAAAATACGTGTATGATTTTTAGTAAAAATAGGTTCGGCTACGCGCGACCTAAGAACGTACCAATAACTTCGCCTTTTTTAAATTAATTAAAATGTTCCTTGATTTTTTTTTATTTTATTCTTAGCCCATACGCCTCTCTCTTTTCATTTTCCTATCATCGGCAAAGTTGTTTTATGTAATAAAGGTTCTTGATCACACTCTTCAACTCTACCGCTATAAGTAGATGCTTATATTTAATCTGTTGCCTTACCATAACAAAATTTATACGATTTTTATACTACTAAGTTGGTTAAAACACACAATGCCCTCCTAGTAGTTAGTCGTTACTGGTGTCTAAACGCTGCAACATCAAATATTTCATTCACGCATTAGCGCCTCGCAATACCTCGTTCTAGATATCAAGCATTTACATGAATTAAAAGAGAGTCTTTCAACTTCAACCAATAACAAAACAAATGCGATAGTACCCTTCCGTATTTAATAGCATAAAAATATATATTTGTAATACGTAGTATGAACTGGACTTTAAACAAGAACAATTCAAATTCATCCTTGAATCTTCAAAACCTGACAGACCCATTAGGAGACCCGGATTTATATGCATAGTAATAAGCTTAATGTATAATTATTACCTTGACAGCGCGTCTCCATGTCGGCAAAAAAACCAGGATACGCTTGCTCATCGCAGTAGAAGTTTGTATATGGTACTGCTCCCAGCACAGGGTAGTCTGTACCAGGTTTGCCTGTAAAAAACCAACACAAACAGTAAATTAATACTGTGTTCAGTGGATTTTCAAAGCCACATTAAAATAATCATCTAAGAAATATTAAGGTAAAAAAGTAAGAAAGAAAGATGTAAGTAAGTAAGTGTTAGCGAATTTAAGTTTTTGTACCTATTTAAAAAAGTATTATTAAAGTAAGTAGGTACAGTTATAAAAAATCTAAATTAAATCAGAATAAACAATGGTTCTGTGCATTATTAGTACATACTTATAGTTACTAATGAAATCATCAGATGAAATCAACAACACATCATTTTTAAACAAGTTAGTAGTAGACTGCAGGGATGGCGTAAACCATTAAGTCGTCACCTCGCCACTACACCGCGCCTGGTGTTGTTGGTTCTAATCCCACACGGGACAAAAATTTGTGTGATCCACATATAGTTGTCCCGAGTCTGGATGTTCCTTGTGTCCGTTGTTTGAATGTTGGCCCCCGCGACACAGGAATATTCCTAATGCGGGAGGTTGTCTTATTAAAACAAAAAAAAGTTGATGTCTTTATATGGTTACGAATTTTAAAAAAATTCTTGAAAATCTAGTGATCTTTTTTAAAATAATATATTGAAATGTCGTTTTAGTTCGTTGATTATTAAAAAGGTCAAGATGTTTTGATGTAACTACATACTATTCTTAATATTACCTCATTAAAAATAAACCGATAATACAGGTTGTATTCAAGATCTTAAAGAACAAAAAAGCTTTTTAAACAATCTTAAGTATATAACCTTACTGATACTTGTTTTTACCTTTATAAATCAGTGCTAGGTTACATTTAAACAACACGTTTCTAGAGGTTGAAGGTTTATTAATAAATAAATGCGATATCCGGTTACCTAGTTCTCATACAAATCACCACGCCTCAAGAAACTGAAATATCATTTCGACTCAAATTCATATAAACAGTTAATGAGGTTAGGCAGCAGATTTCTGTTTGAGTTATATCACGGTAATGTTATACATTGCCGTGGTTATATTTACACGACTGTTCCAGTACCTAAACTCTAAGCCTAGACCCTACCAGCAGGCTGAGGTTCTAACCTCAGACCGCTGGTAGAGTCAAGGCTCAAGTGACACCATGGGTATTGCAAGTGTTTATCAGCGACGGTAACCGCTTATTATCGGGAAAAGCGTCAGGTTAAAATGATCAACATCAAGCTCCGTCAGCTTTTTTACGATTACTTTTAAGTTCCAAAGTGATTTTAACAGAATTTTGTTCTTATAATTGTATTGTCACACAAAAGGGAACCATAAAAAACTTTGAAGACTAGTCCACATTCTTCATAGTTAGGATCAGTGTGTGTCAAACTTGATGATAAACTCTCATTTTTGAGTAACGCATATTATACCCATTCAAAGAAAATACTTAGATATTATCTATACTAATATTATAAAGCTGAAGATTTTATTTGATGTGTTGAACGCGCTATCTCAGAAACTACGGGGTCGAATTGAAAAATGATTTTAGTGTTGGATAGCCCATTTATCGAGAAAGATTATAAACTATATAACATCACTCTACAACCAATAGGAGCGGAGTATCAATGAAAAATGTTGCTAAAATGGAGAAAATTTACAAACGCGGACGAAGTTGCGCGGGTCAGCTAGTGCTTCACATATTTAAACAAACTTTGGAACGAATTGCATGATGTCATCTCCAAGGATCCATAACGATCCAACGACTAAAATCCCAGCGTGTTATCGCATACGTCACGAATCTTAAACACAAAAATGTCAAACTACTTTATTATTGTCTACTAAAGTTTGTTTGCTTAGAATATTTACTCATTTTACGATGACTTCATAAGGTTAACTAAATTTACTAATAGTTTCATTAATTGTAAATATGCAGAAACTCGTTTTAAAATAAAATATACTTAGGTTGTAATATTCTAATATCTCTGACAGCTACTGTAATTCTAACTTTTTAAGAAATGTTACTAAAAAGCAATAAAGAAATCCCTGGCTAATAAGAAACAATAAATTTAATAAATACTGTATTTTTTATGTTTACAAATATAATAGTTTAAAACAGTTTGAGTTACAACCATTTACCTAGTTTGGTTTACAAAATAAAAAAAAAAACAAACGTCATTGTGTATTAAAATTGATTTGCAAGATTACATACCTACATAATTATAAAAGGCGTGCACGTAAAGTAAAACGTCATCAAGTCGTGTAGTCAAATGGTTGAAATCAAACCTTAAGTCAGATTTACCGTATTTCTGTGGTGCTTAAGTATGAATTATTTTGTTAAAATTAAATCAAAGCAACGAATTGACTGAATCTTCATATTGTGCAACGTCCCACTCACGATAAATGGAATGTATTGTTTTGTGATCAAAACAACGTTAAGCAATTTTATGATCAGTCTAGTAAACTAAGAGATCGTGAGAAAATGACTACCTATTCGATCACGACGCTTGCAAATATTAGGCCATTCCCGGTAGTTATACAGATAACGAAAGTTCGCTTGTAGTGACCACTTTCACTCCGTAGGCCGGTACCATTGATTGTCGATCGTGTGAAACACCATTCAAGATCAATTAGTTACTTGGACATATTATTTGTTCCCGATTTCTTTGATTCTCCTATAAAAAAGGTATTATCAGTATCGGCACAGATAAGATAATAGTTACTGACGGTTCAAACATACTAGGGCACAGAAAACCTTCAGGTTTTCAAAAACCATACAAATGATGTAATTAAATGATATGTATCATATCAGTATTCGATTTTATTGAGTTTACGATATAGGACTTTTGTAAAATATACCTTTATTCGAACTCAGTCAGAATCGAGAAATACTGGTAATACTTACATTATTGATATCATTAGTCGCTAGCGTCGAAGCCACCTTTGCTCTCCCATTAATTCGTATTGTAAAAATGCAATTAAAGAGCACGTCGAATAAAAGGGTTACAATTGAGCTTGTTAACCGCAAATCTTATGCATTTATACGTACCTATTTGGAATTACTCAAAAAATAGTGCCTGCAGCTCCACCATTCACTTTACGCTAGTAACGCACCTTTAAATAGAAAACGCCATATCTTTACAAATTAATAAGTAGAACCTCCTAAGGTTTATGCAACTTTTGCAATGTTACGCAAGTCTAGAAACTCTTGCTTTGTATTTAATATGGAATTTACATGAACACAAGTACAATAAACGCAAAACATTCTAAAAGGCCAAAGGGTAAGTTATAGCAATATTAAGCAATTGTTAGCAATTGTAGCCCAATAAAATAATATGTCAGACTTGCACGTAAAAGTTATTGAATAAGCTTTTTTTTCCCTCGAACGCACCGTTCAAAAGAAAGCTGCATGAAAAAGTAGATTTTTCACAATATGACGACCATTATACTTTGATTATACCGATTTTACCACCGGACAAATATTTTTATCGCACTAATAGTTTAAGTAAAAAAATCTAAAGCTCTTTAGTAAAGTGGTCTGTAACGGCATAGGTTACGGTCATGGATTATAAGGTTACCTCGTCTGGTACCTTTAACATTATAAAAAAAAAAACAATATGTAACTATTGCCAAAAATAAACTTACAAATTAGATCTTGGAATTAGCGTGTGCAAACAAATTCTTCAGCTTAATAGTATACAAATAGGCAAAGAAACAGTAAAGAACCATTTTCTCCCATGTTTGTCAACCGAACCAAAATTTTTCTTTATTTTGTTTTAGCTATTGGTGGCGATTCTATTGTACACTCGACTAAACTAAAACCTGACTTAATTTCTTCATATGAAATCAACCTAGTGTTCTTCGTAATAAGTTCTATTTGTTACTAGCATCTATTTCTCAGCGCCGCTAAATTTCACTAAAACCGGTCAACGTATACTCAACTTTATTTCCACGCATCGAGAGTCTCCATTTATTCAAACGCTGTATAATTGCCGCATAAAAACTTGTTCAAAACGAATAAGGATGACGTGTTTTTAATCTACACCTACGAAGACGCTTACTAAAAACACAATCAATGGATAGCGGCTCTTGCTACGTGGTATTAAAGTTTATTTAAGCGTATCAGACTTTAGTCGACAAATAAATTGCTTATTTCGATAGCGACATATGTTACCTACTTGTTTCAATTTGAAATAAGACCTTGTTTCTAAGTATACAAGGTTTACTTCTTATATGAAGAAAATTTAGTGAATTTTAATTTAGCGAGTTAAGTAACAGGATTGGGGCCATTGACGAGCTTTAATGATATCGATAAAAAAAAATTATATACTTTATCGTTTTTTTTTTCTAAAGAAGCAGTGCAGTTCCTTTATGTCCTCTTTTTGTCAGCCGCGTTTTCTTTTGTTTAGTAGAATTTTACGACCTTTAGTTTAGTTTAATTATCAATAAAAAAATGAATTGTTTTTTAAATAATAATTTACAAAATAAGTTTCTTGTTTTAAAAAGTTTATTTTGCTAAATATTATCAGGTTATTCACTGGGTCTAGTGGTCTACTATACCTAACACCATAATATTTGACTTATCTTACTGTCTTCCTTTAACACGTACATAGGGTTTGTAATCCCGGACTCATCGAATCAGCTTGATATTTCCTGTAAATTCATCTCTCAGCGGGATCTCTGAGTAATTCCCCAAAGAGGTTTAAAAATATATTTATATATGATAATAAGAATGCATTTATATGGCAGGTAAGCATTTTAAATAATCATTAGAAGCTCACAAAACACTAAAATGAATAGAAATCAGCACATCAACGACATAATATTTTATTTCTTTAAATATCATATATATTAATTATGATGTGTCTATCTACTTAATTTACTAAAATTACTATATTTATAGACATCTAAAGAAATAAAATAAAAATCAGAAGATAGAAATCAAAGAGATAGATTTCACCGACAAGTTATTATTGGTCATTGTTTAATTTATTTAGTTATAAACAAGTACTTAACAAACTTGTTATTGTTTATTTGATGAATGTTGAACATATAAATAAACATTAAAAAAACAGGAAAAACCTGTCAAAAATCTAAACGAATAATTAACAACAAATCACAAATTAAGAAAATAAAAGTTACTTATTTTTCTGCAAACAAAAGCACAAAAAACAAATGTGATAACTAGACATCAGATTATATGCGTTTGCATGTTTGCATATGCAAATGCATAAAACATAACAACCGACATTTTTATTGATTTATTTATTTTATTATGTGATAGAGCTTATTTCAGTAGTTAAATGTGTCAGTGTCAATATTATGGCACAGAATAAGACCCTTCCGAGTTCACTCTCGGAAAAGGTCCGTGGCAAATTATATGCAATTCCATCTAAAAACCCGAGTCTTGAAGAAATAAAGAAACTTAACTCATTTATCAACAGCACCGGCCAAACTCTGCCTGGAGAGGTTTATGCAGAAATGGCGCAAAATTTTAAGTTCTGTCCGGTAACGTCAGTTGACGTAGAGAATTTTCAGGCTACAAATTAATATTAAATGACAAACGTCACAAATTTACTCTAGAAAATCTAGGAAAATGTTTGATTGTATATTGTCACAAGAATTACAACTGATTAATAAAATGAATAAATATAACAAATAGAAATAAATATTATATCAATAATTATTAATAATAATGTAAATATTGTGAAAATAAATGTGAATTCAAATAATAAATAGTATTTTCATTGTGCATATTTTGTGCATATTTCGCCCTTTTTAGCGCATAGGAGATTGTCCATTTTCTATAGAGGCTTTGGCCACTCATGGACAGACACATAAGCTTTTATTATGACCTAGATTTGATAGTTCATATTGCTAAAGAAAATGAAACAAACTTACTTTTGTACCAAAATGTATATTTAAAGTATATTTCAACATTTATGGAAAGAAGGTTATGTATTAAATAAAACGTTTTTTTTTAATTATGTTTTTATTCAGACTCATATGTTAATAAAATGAGATCTAGAAACTGGGCAGGTGGATTAATTGTAATTGTAAATCCTGATACCTTGCCCAACTTAAAAACCGAATAACAGTCATAATATGTGCACCCACACTCACAGCAACCTACTGTTCTACGTATTCTATATACTATTGTAGTCTTTGGTTCTACGGCTCACAATAGTTGCAATGACGTTTTCGGTTTGACATGAACGACATAAGCATGACATTCTAATCTAGTGTTGACATAACAATTATTATTAATCGATTCCATATCAATCGATATGTACGTTTTCAAATTATTATGTTATAAAATCTTTTTAACAAAAAATTAAACCGACGAAAAGAACTAAAAAGCAAAAAATAAATAAACTTTAAGTCAGGTAGTTTCGCCAGATAGTAACATGTTCTGCTCTCTGATTGGTCGACTGTTGTATTAAGGGACTATTGTTTAAACAGATTTGCTGTATATCATACAGGTAGTTTTAAAACAATGCGCTGTGTTGTGTGGTTATCTGATACTGTATTTCGACTATAGATATAGTAAAACAACCGATTTAAAACGTTTTAAATAAAATGTTGCCGTTCTAAACCCCAAATAAATCGTTTTAAACGGTTGAAAATTCGCCTACAAAAATAAAAGAACTGTGTTTTACACTTCATTGTGTGCAATTTCTGATCACCTGGCGTCATGTTTTGTTTTAATTAGTTTATAGAAAATCAATAGAAAGTACCTACCTACATTACCTACTACACGAAAACTTAAGTATGTAGGTATACCTACCTATACTTATTTATTATATTACACACACTAGATTAGAAGACATCATTAACACAATGCCGTCCGTTTTACTTGCGCATGAAAGAGACAACGTTATGTTTTCAAGGCCTTCGTGACGACGTCAACGAGAGTGCGAGATTGTGAGTTTGGTTTTAAACTAAATCAAATTGATTATATTTATATCGTTTGAAAACAATGAAAAAAATGTTTATTTACTAACACAGAGTTTTTAACTTATCAATAGAGTTATTATAACTTAGGTAGGTAATACCTACGCTTGGTCGGACGGACCAACTAGAACTAAACACGCTAAGTATATCAATTTATCACACATATAAAAAATCTTTACATAGTTTAGAGGGTACTCCGTCATATCCCTACCTCACCTCGGTAAAATCAAGAAAATGTACTTATAATTAAGAAAAACATAGTCATCAACACCAACTGTTTTAAATGATAAAGAAAAATGGTTTATTTCGGTTTTAAACGGTTTTTTCATTTTAAACTGATTGGTTTAACTGGTTTTAAACCGGCCTTATATCGATAATTTCGACTCATCTCTTCAAACCATCAAATTATGATCTTTTTTACTTCACAGGTATTATTCGCTACCATGATGGCGGATTTAACTCAAAGAGAAGACATTGCTCAGTCCTGGCTACGAAATCACCCAGAGATGTTTTACGACCCATCAACTGGAACTATAAGCTGTACGAAATGTGAAACAACATTAAAAGCGAAGAAAACCATTATGAATCAGCATCTAAAATCACAAAAACATCGAGGAATTCAGGCAGCATCGCCAAATGAGTTTTATATTGACTTGATTAATTTTCTCATTATGTGCAACATACCGTGGTCAAAAGTTGAAAACCCCAATTTTCGTGGTTTTTTAAAAAATACATGTGTAACTGTAAAAATCAAGATAGAACCATTCCAAGTGAGTCTTTGTTAAGGAAGAAATACTTGGGCCATGTTTATGAAGATAAAATGAAATTTATCCACAGTGAAGTACAAAACAATAAGATATGGATATCTTTAGACGAAACCACTGACTTTCTGGGACGAAATGTTGTAAATTTTTTAGTCAAACCATTAAATAAAAACTCATCGGGACGAATTTACTTGTTAAATTGTCAATCTTTAGAAGTGGTTAACGGTCGTACTGTGTCCGAGTTTGTGATTAAATGTCTAAAAAACTTATGGGGGGACCAATTCAACAATAAAGTGCAAGACGTCTTAACGTTGTGTAGCGACAGTGTAGCATATATGTTACTGGCTGGGAAAATATTAAAAAATACATTTCCCAATATAAAACATTTTACGTGTTTGGCTCACGCCCTGCACAGATTAACAGAGACAATACGTTTAAGCTACGGCGATGTAGACACTCTAATTAATAATGTCAAAAAAATATTTTTAAAAGCTCCCAACAGAGTACGAATTTTAAACGAACAACATCCAAATTTACCTTTGCCTCCAGAGCCAGTTATCACTAGGTGGGGAACATGGTTAGAGGCGGCATTTTACTATGCCAAACATTTGGAAAAAATATCGAGTGTTGTAGCTTTATTGGATAGCAACGAAGCTATATCCATTAGAAATGCTAGGGAAGTACTAACTAAACCTAATTTGGAGAATGATTTAGAGTATATATATGAGTAATTCGAAATTTTAAGTATTGCAATAGTAAAATTAGAAAAATGTGACCTGTCGATAATAGAAACATTCGAAATATTTGACGACGTAAGATTCATTTTAAACCAGACATCAAACAATACGTTTATCAACAAAATGGAGCAACTTATGGATAGAAACCCTGATTTTGATGTTCTTAGGGAAATAAGTGAAACATGTAATAAAGAAAATGAATCTAGTATTTACAAATTTGCGAAACTTACTTCTGTAGACGTGGAGAGATCCTTTTCAACCTACAAGTGGATCCTTAATATGAAAAGAAATAGACTAACAAATGATAACCTCGAGAAAATTATTATCGTACACTACATTTCTCTGAATAATCCTAAATTAAGAACTTTTGAACAGTCAGTAGAACCAGACGTAACACCATCATGTTCAACGCAAACAGATACAGAAATGACAGATTTCAGTGACCGAAACATAGTCATAGACAGTGATTAAAGATATTGTCACTGGTTTAATCTTTCTTCTTCAATCTTTAGCCACCCAATGCTGAGCATATATATAGGCCTCTTTCAAATCTCTCCACATTTATCTCGCTGCCACTTTAAAAGTGAAATATAAAATGTGCTAGTTTTATGTTTTTATTTTCTTCATATTAGATATGTAAGAAGTGCATGTCATGGCTGCTTGTAAAGAAAACAACACAATAACTTGAGCAACATTAATTCTTGAATGACAATTATTTATGTATATTGCCCAAAGTGCCCATGTACAACTTTTCCATCTTTCATTTCTCTTGTATGTAGTTTCTGTGTGTACAACATAAAAATATTATGTGATGTAATGAATAAATAAGTTTATATTAATTTATGTTTTCTTATTTACCACACCACCATTTCTCTTACACCTTACATACGTACATACTCGAATGGGAAACACCTTTACTTAAAAAGAGTTAACTTAAAGTAAATATACATCCGATTAGTTACGCGATCCCGGAATCCCGGGATTTTATTTTAAATAAAAATATACTTAGAAGCCGCTTCCATAATTTGTTATCCCAAAAATAACTTTAGGTAAATATGCATCCGATTATCCGCTCTCTACTGATAAAATAATGAAAATTAAACAGAAACACTATTCGTTCCTACAATTTCGAGGGTTTCTCTCAATTTTATCAGGATCCCATAATCAGATCCTGACTTCCTTGACATAGGACCACCCTTGAGGTGGGTATACCTCAAGGGTGGTCCATCCATCCAACAAAAAAAGAATAATCAAAATCGGTTGATAAATAACGGAGTGAGGGCTGAACAAACATAAAAAAAATATATATATACAGTCGAATTGAGAACCTCCTTTTTTTTTTCGTCTGTTAAAAATAAAGCTAAAACACAAAGTAAGCGGGATGGGCCTGACGACCATTGTGTTTTGAGAGCTTAAATGTTGATGAAAAGCTTTTTCGTATCATGTTTTATTGGTCATGGTAGAGGACTAGAATCGCTCTTTTCAATCGATTGCTTAATCGATTTCATTATTGCTTCTTACGTAACGCGTTACGGCGCCAGTCTGCCTGGCGTTATGTATCGTTAGTTATCACTTCTGTCGGGCGTCCCGAGACGCACACGTTTTTTTATTATTGTACATTATCTAAAATAAAAATATTGGTATATTTGTTTGTCTTGGAGCAGCCTGTTCATGAGTGGCCAATTTCGGACAATCACCTTTGCATGCATATTTTGGCATTTTGATAGTGCATATAATCCGATGTCTAGTGAAAACATTTGTTTTATTCGCGAGCTTAGCCAGACAACAGACATAACTGGGAGCAAAATGCTCTCGCCGCTTTTACGCTTACAGTGTTCAAATAATTCTGAAAACGAGATAAGTATTTGCTAAATAGGCGCATACTAATGTTTAAAAATTGCGCACGGGATTTTCTGCACAACTGCGGGAATTCCGCAAGCGGTATGCGGGATTTCAAACCCTAGTTGTATATTTCATCATAAAAAGTTAACAATCCTCTGACCTGTGCGTAAACTGTACAAACTACAAACTCATACTATACATATAGTTATAGGTATAACTAGGTACCAACAGATAGTAAGAACGATTAAAAAAAAATGTTTTTGTTTTTATTTGTTTTTAAAAAGACAACTCCCTCATTCGGAATTACTCCTGTGTCGCGGGGGACTTTACAAACATACAAACAACGGACACAAAGAACACCCAGACTTCGGTGGGAATCGAACCCACGACCTCTGGCTTAGCAGTCAGGGTCACTAACCACTAGACCAACAGGCCAGTCAGTTTGTTTTGCTAGACTCACACAAATGCTACAGTGAGACGTAATTTTTTTTACATGACACATGTGCATAACCTCTCAGAAATATGTTTTTAAATAAAACATTAGCAACTATTGAATCACACTTTTAATTATACTGCAATTAAGACTAGGCTCAGTGCGAGCGTTAATATATTATGTATATATGTATGTATATGTAAATGAATGCGTATGAAACGCTATTAGCAAATCGGCATTATGTCATATTATTTCGTCGATGGATACATCGCAAATACAATTCACTACATGCTATTTACGCCAAGGTTTTTAACGGATCACTAACCCCTTAGACTTCTATGTAGGTCTTTAATGAAGACTTGACTGACCAATTCGACAGTTGTTCACCTTCCATATTATATAAAAAGAAGCGATGTTCAAATATTACGTGACCTGACAAGAATTTACGAACGTACACATTAAAGACTGTCTGACAAATGATGTAGTGGCATATATTATGATCTAACATTTAATAAATGTTGAAAATCTACCATATTACTGCTTCTTTTAAGCTCATAACGTAAGTTACATTATGGTTGGTTAGTGATTGTGTATTGCCGATAAACAGATATGGCGCATTACAGAAATAGGTGTACATATTTCCATATAAACTACTTTTACAAAACCATCTATGTAGAGAAGATAATATATTAACTCTGACATTTAACCTGCAAATTCTCTATCGGCGACCTCATCAATCACACTGCTTAAATATTCACATAATTGCTTTACTTTGCTTAACTTTAATAACTATGTTTGTATTGCATTACGTGTCTAGTTTACGACCTCGTTCATGATATATCAATTTTATTTACTACACTGTAAAAATAGATGACGTTATTGACTGTGTGCTCCATTATTTAGTAAAACCATTTTATTTATTTAGTTGCGCTGCAATATACCTATCACTTTATTAGTTAAAGATCAATTACTGTACGCAAGTAGTTACAATTTATTCAAGACAGTCAAAATATCTACGAGTAACAGACAATAATATTTTTAAGATGTTTTAAAAAGAAAAACTTTTGATGTGGAACTATGATACGGATGAAATTAATATATAAAGCAATGATTACCGTCTTTGATTGTAGGTCGTGCCTTTGTACGACCTACAATCAAAGACGGTAATCATTTTCAATCAATCTTTTTTTACGATTTCCCAGCCAGCTCTATCCATAGATATTGTTTGGTGAACTTGTTTAGGTGCTAAGGTCCCAAGTGGCACGCCTTCAAGGTGCAAAGTGATTTGACCCTTAAATAGTTATGTAACCGAGGACAAGCGGAAACAAGGTCCGTGGCGTTTACATAATATTTAAGATGAACGACAGAAAGACAAAACTAATAAATTTTTGTATTTGTTTAATTTAGCATGACCATACGTGTAATATTTAGTGACAGTGAATACGATTATGAAGTTCAGCATTTATTAAGCATAAATACTTGTATGATTTATATGATTATTAAACCACTGATATTATTATATGAAAATCTACCCAAACTACTATACGGTAGACAGGGCAAAGCCCCTCTCCTGGAAGCCTCCATCGTAAAAGAAGACAGACGATACTACTAATGGTACCTTTGATTATGGGTCAGAAAAAAATTCGATCCTGATGGTATTTAGGTGTCTATTTAAATTTTATTTGATTATTACACATAACTCAGTGAAATAGTCGTATCATTGAATATTCATTACATACGCACTAAATGGCCGATGCAATCAACGAAGCTAAATAGCGAATCATATGTGTCAGATTTTCGAGCTGGGGGTAGCTTTCATCCGTACCCATGGGCGGTAGAATGCGGGTCTTGTTGAATGAGACAAGTTATTAACTTTTCGAAACTCTATTGTCGTAATCAATTTACAAAGTTAACATTAAGACCAATACGTTGGAAACAATATTACCAAGAGGTATGTGGAATTGCGATCGTACGTCCAGAACTGCGCTCCACACTCACGCCTGTTGCTTTATATAGGTATCGATCGCTCCAACTACCCTCTACTACAAATTTAATAGCAAACTAGTTTCAAGTAAATCAAAATGTAAATAGTTTAACAAAATCATCCAAATTCGTTAGACAAATCAAATCACATTATAAAAATATATGTGTGACAATATGGGCGCGCCGTCATATATATATAATAGGTTAGTCACAAATAAATCACAAATTATATCTAAAAACTATTGAGATAGAGAGAACTAAAATTTTTAACAACCCTGTAACCATAGAAATTAAATAAAACTTTAGAAGCATATAACTCCAAGATCCAAAGAGATTAGGGTCTAATTTTTTTATATAATTAGCAAGATATGAAACAACTTTAGTTATCATGGTTTTGAATCCAACTATGGCAAAATACTACAGTAAAAAAATAAAAACTAAAAACCTTTATTCAAAATTAAAAAATTCAAAAAATTTTATTCAAAATATATTTTAAGTTAATGGATTTTAAAACAAATAGTTTCGTACATCATATGCCCGCGTAAAACCTACATACACGTATACTAGTAGATCTACATAAATATTTTTTTTTTACTATAGATTTTAATAATTTACTAAATACCAAGAATAATTTTTAAAAACATTTACACACACATTCACATTCATACTTGTAAAAACTATGTACTTACAGTGTAAAAAAAAAAAATTGACACAATTGTATTTATGCGTACAAATAAATGTAACTTGATCAATTCAATTGTGATTTCCATTTACCTCCTTCTCTATATCCAAACAAAATATCTATCAAACAAATAAAATTAAAATTTTCTTTTGAAAAATGCAACCATTCCATCAGTATTTTCTTATGACGTTGTCACGTTCAACTATCGTCCGTAAACCGACTTTACAGATAACCAATTTTTACTAAAGTTTTACTGTTACATTTTTTATTTTAGTTCATATTTTGTTTTATTTTCGAAATCAATTATGACACCAAAACTAAATGCTACGTTCGGGCAGAACAACGTCTGTCGGGTTCTCTAGCATATATTATATAAGTAACTACGTTTATTAATGTATATTATAATACATTTACCTTCGCTTAAGTAAAACACACTACAGTAGTATTTATAATAGTCATGTTTCATCTCTACATCACCGATTGATGGCTGGGAGACAACATTGGGCATTTGGCATACATGAAGTTTAATATATAAATATACTACATCCACTTAGATGTTTCTAACTTTCAGGGAAGTTAGAGTCCGTTTGGGTTGCCTTTATTATTAATAGGTACGTTTGACCCACGTGTGGCGTAATCCGCCACGCATTTATGTATACAGGCACAGCGGTGTCGCAAGTGCAGCGAGGCGGCGGTGGCGGTGCAGCCACTACGTAGGAGAACAGGCGATGACTTATTTAAATAGTACATTTGTATTTTGTGTTCTATTCAGTGCATAAAAAGGAATCATTTTGAAAGCCAAAATGAAACTTCAAAAGCTCATACTTTGAAATAGTAGACGAGTGTATGAGTGTATGATTAAATCTAGTGTATTCTTAATAAGGTCCTTTTCTACTTTATGTTCTCCATAGATGAGAAAATATTTTGTTGGATTAAAATTACTAACCTACTGTAATTTGAAACTCTTTCAGAAAATCTTCATAGATATAATGGATACGTAGTAGGTAGGTACTCTGTCAAGGTAAGGGTGCTATTTCATTAGGACACCACGGTGGCGCGACTGGTCGCGCCACTGTGGTGTCTAGAGCTACCAAGCGAAAAACACCTAAACAAACACTAGGATTGTCAGTTTCAAAATGGACGTTGAAGAATTAACAGTTCTTTTGCCATACGTACGACGAGTGGGAGGGAGGGGCATCCCTGGTAGCGCAACTGATGGCAGAGTGAGTGAGGTGGCAAATAGCTTGATACATATTAACGGTTGCGCCACCAGCGGGTGATTCGGTCGCCGGCAACCACTTGGTTGCGCCACCAAGTTAATACCAGGTGAGATACCCTCCAAACAACTATACACATTTTGTTGGTGGCGCGACTGATCGCGCCACCGTGGTGTCTGGTGTGTGGTGATTAATGAAATAGCCCTAAGGTGAAATAGATTATACACTCATGAACTATTTCAATATTTTTTGTACAATAGTTAGAGGGCAAGTAAGAATACGTGTTCTCCTCAAGAGCTTGCGAGGTACTTCCTAAAAGGCATCCTTACAAGATGTCAGAAGTCAAGACGATATCAAGCTTATTCGAATCTATTTGATAAACTAAGCTTATTTACATGAGTTTAACGCTCCGACGCCGACGGGTCAAACACGATGTATAAATATGAAATTATCTCCGTGTGATCTTACACCTATTGTTTGCCCAGGTCTGATCGGAGTATGCCTTGCTAATTATTCTTCGATACCGTGGGCATTGTTTGGGAGTCGTTCAAAGATTATGTGAGCACAGGAAAAAATTACTATTGTCATAGTAAATGTCAACTGCGCTGGTCGAAACGTAAGTAACTAGCCTTGCTCAAATCATTAGGGGATTGAGTTTTCGCAACCTCTACATAGTAAAAGACAAAGCGCATTCTAACATATCCTTCATGCAAGTAATACATAGCTTGATACGGTTTATACACTTAAATATAATTGTCTCTAAGACATTAAGTGTCTTAGCTTAACTTCTAATTTACTAGAGTGTGAGGAATTTGTAATTATTTAGAAAACCTGAAGTGAATTAAAAATTTGGGTTCATTAACTCATTTTCTTCAAAGCGGTCGTCCCATACTTGTCCCCGCTTAGATTATCCACGAAGTGAAAAAGTAAGAAAAAACGAGATTTTTTTCTGTACTTAATATAATAAAATTATTATATGTAAAAAAATAAGATGACTAATGCAAACCTAAATAAAGCCAGTTCATAAAAAAACCTATAAAATAAAGATGGGAATATACTTATGGCATTATCAAATAACCAAATCAATTATATTTTGATGACATTAGTTAATAACTATTTCACATCTCTCATGACCTCACCATTTCCATTCTTTGCACAAATTAATATGAAAGATAGAATAATACTCTTGTCTCTAAGAGTTTTCTTATAGTCCCTTAATGTTAAAGACCCTGTCTAATTCTCGTTTTATAAGGTATTTTAGTAAGATGTTATTTATTGTGGATGTTCAACCTTGAAGTAGTCTAGCCGGTATGAAACCTGTTCATGGATAATTTTAAGGTTTTATATAAAACGCATGCACGAGTCCAAATAAAACAACAGTCTTGATTTACGATAAAGCCATCCTTGGGTACACAAAAAGAAACGAGAATTAGTAGCGAATAGCGCCGCTCTTAAAATTAGATTTGAAGAAAAAAAACCTAGGTAAAAAAGAAAGAAAGAAAGAAATGAATTTATTATGTACTCCTATGTAACATGAGTGAACATGATAACTGTTTAATAAGTAAATTATACACATTCAAATTACATTATGATACTATTGATTATGACATAGTGAGTTAAAACTAACAGGATACAAAAATGGTTCTTAGCTCAGCAGTGGGCCACTTCGTAGGTAGGTAGGTGAAAACAATCTTTAGTATGGAATATATATTGGCCACTACATCTAAAAGATGTTTGTTGCAGCGCTTGTGTGTTATGAGTTTAAGTGTTGTGGCATCTCTTTTGGTGACTGAGGAGTCCTATGGGAGCACGGCATTTTTTGCCAGATGATTACAGATAAATTGTAAGTCTGTAGGTGGTGATAAACCACGCCGGAGCTTTTTCTGCTTGAGGTTGAACAGCCAGTCTTCGTCGTGCTTAGTGACTCCGGCATTGACGATGCGGCGCCATTCAGGTTTCATGTCGGCGCGTTTTTCCCAACCTTCCGTCTGAACACCAAAGCTGTTCATGTCCCGTTTGCAAGAATCTTTAAATCTCAAGATGGGTCGCCCAATTGGCCTTTTCACGTCCGCTATCTGACCCAGCATGACTTGTCAGGGTAGTCTCTCGGGATCCATGCGATGTACGTGACCGAGCCAACGTAGTCTCCTCTGCTTTAGCATGGAAGTTATACTGCTGCAGCGTGTTTTTGAAAGAACTACCTCGTTACTAATTTTGTCCCGCCAGGTAACTCCAAGTATAGTCCTCAGGCAACGCATATGGAAAGCATTAAGTTTGCGTTCTTGTTTAGCATATGTAGTCCACGTTTCCGAAGCGAACAACAACATGCTCAGGACGCAGCTCTCGTATACGAGGACTTTAGTGTGAGTGGTGAGCTTTGAGTTTCTCCAAACGCGCGCATAAAGCCTGCCAAAAGCGGTCGATGCTTTGCCAATCCGAGTATCTATTTCTTTGTCGTTTGACAGCAAGTTCCCAGTGGTAGAACCAATATAGCAGAATTGATAAACAACATCAAGGACAGCTCCATCGAGTATGACATTAGGGGGCTGGTTTACGCCCTGCACCATGATGACGGTCTTCTTAGTGTTTACGCTCATCGATAACATGTGACAAGCATGGCCAAATCTCGACACCAGCTCCTGAAGCTCACTTTTCGAATTTGCAACCAGCGCAGCATCATCCGCATACAGGAGTTCTCGAGCAGTTAGGTCTATACGCTTACTTTTTGACTTCAATAGATTGATGTTGTACAGCTTCCCGTCTTTCCGTGAGTGCAGATGTACTCCAACGCTGCAGTCCTTAAAAGAAGTAAAGAGCAGGGCCGAGAAGAATATCCCAAAGAGGGTAGGTGCTAGTACGCAACCCTGTCTGAATCCGCGGTTAACGCTAAAAGATGCTGACCTGTTGCCCTCCAGTATAACTGAGCCGTTCATGTTGTCGTGGAAGGAACTAATTAGTAGTAAGAGTTTTGGAGGGCATCCAACTCTGCGCAACACCTCGTACAGGCCTTGCCTACTCACTGTATCAAAAGCCTTATTAAGATCGACAAAGGCCATGTATAACGGTATACGGTGTTCGCGGCATTTTTCTTGAATCTGCCGAAGGGTGAATATCATGTCGGTGGTTGAACGGCCTGCTCTAAACCCACACTGGGACTGAGGGTAAATCTGGGAGGCCAAAGTCTCTAGTCTTCCTAGAACCACTTTGGCAAATGCCTTTCCCGCGATACTCAGTAAAGATATACCCCTGTAGTTATTACAATCCCCTCTATCTCCTTTGCCTTTATACAAGGTAATTATGTCAGCGTCTCTCATATCTTGAGGAACTGTTCCCTCATCCCAGCAACGCAGCAAGAGAGTGTACAGGGGAGAAGAAACACAGTCGAGGTTTACTAATTCAGCTGGCAAGTTGTCAAGACCTGTACTTTTACCCGGTTTCAGGCTTCGTAGAGCATCAAGGAATTCATCTGCTGTAGGGGGATCGTCAAGTTCAGTCACCTCGGCTTTGGGAGTAAGATTGGCCAAGGCATCGGGACAAATAGAAACCTCTTGGTGGTACAGGCTTGAGTAGTGTTGTGCCCATCTTTCGAGTTCTTTTAATTTGTCGGTAATCGGGTTTCCATCTAGATCTTAAATTGCGGCACGTTTTCTTTTCTTTGGACCGATTGCGCACTTTATTCCCTGGTACATTTCCCTGAAGTTACCCATATCCCTGAAGCACTGTATTGATCGGCACAGTTTAACCCAGTATTCATTCGCGCACTTGCGACTGGTGCGTTGTACTTCTGCTTTACATGCTTTATAAACAGCTTGTCTGTTAGGGCTATTACGATTGCTCAAGAGATTCAGGTGAGCTATTCGTTTTCTCTCGATGAGCGGTAGCAGAACGTCTTCGTATTCAGTGAACCAGTCTCTAACAAACATTTGTGCTTTGCCAAACACTCCTTCAGCCGCTTGCGTCAACTCCCCTTTTATTAACTGCCACATATCTTCAGCGTTAGTAGCTTTCTCCAAAGTTTCGTTACTAAGTTTTTGTTCCACTATTTTTGTTAGGTTACTACATAGGTCTTTATCCAGCATAGCTGCGGTGTTCGGTCGAATTTTCCTCGATGCTTTCTTAGCAGAGTGAATTTTCTTAGGAAGATGGCGAGACTTAGACATGACCAAAGAATGGTCAGTGTTGCAGTCAGCACTGTGGTAGGAGCGAGAGTTAAGGATATCACGCAAGTCTCTTCTCCTTGTTATAATAAAATCGATCTGGTGCCAATGGCCTGAGCGAGGATGCTTCCAGGATACTTTATGTGAGGGTCTGCTCTTGAAGTAGGTATTCGTTACGCACAGAGAGTAAGATGCACAGAGCTCGAGCAGGCGTTGTCCGTTTTCGTTGATGTTGCCAATTCCATGATTTCCGATGCAGTCAGGCCAGTTCTCCGACTTGTCTCCTATCCTCGCGTTGAAGTCTCCAAGTAACAGGAGCTTTTCAGAGGCGCGAACTTTCTCCAGACAATTCCGTAGTTCATCATAGAAGTTGTCTTTAACATCAGCAGGAGCAATAAGAGTAGGCGCATAAGCTGAGATAAGAGTGATAGGACCTGAGACTGACACTAGTCTTAGCACCATTATGCGTTCGGAGATACATGAAGGTGTTTCAATACATCCAAGCAGGCAGTTACGAACGGCAAATCCAACACCGTGTTCGCGCTTTTCGCCGTAGTTTTTCCCTTTAAAGAAAAAGGTGTAGTTATCTTCGCGTAGGCTGCCTTCATCTAAAAGACGGGTCTCCTGTAGAGCGGCTACATCAACACGAAGACGAAGAAGTTCTCTGTCAATGATGGCGGTCTTTCTCAACTGTGGTATACC
The DNA here is from genome assembly GCA_949752705.1 of Callimorpha dominula. NCBI lineage: Eukaryota > Metazoa > Arthropoda > Insecta > Lepidoptera > Erebidae > Callimorpha > Callimorpha dominula. The sequence continues at coordinate 13,945,526 of OX457002.1, read as the reverse complement.
GTCGGTGGTTGCGTTGTTTGTTCCAGGTAGCATAGTTCTCACATTCCATGTTGCAAACCTAGTGGTACTTAAGTTTTTGGTTTTATTATTGTAACTGTTGTCATTTCTTGTTTTTCCAGGTGAATCAGACGCCCATACTGTTACAAACACTGCGACATTCCTTCTGCTCCACACAGTTACCGCCTGCCCAGCTTAGGCAGGCGGTAACTGGTCAGTTAGCCGCGATGGACTATCCTACCGTCAGGAGTCACCCGTGGCGCTTGCACATACGCCCATTAGCGCGAGGCTTATCACCGGTGACTGCGACTCCTCGTGTTCTTATCCGCACCTTTACAGGCACGGGTGGAGTGACCTCTCCCCAGGCGCTGCATGCCTGGGACGCAGTTTAGAGACCACAAACTTGCCCATCATCTGGGGTCTTCTCTCGACCTCCTTGGCTGTATCCGCAGGCATGACAAGTTATTACGTGTGGAGCCAACTTGGTTGCAGGGGTTGCCGACTTGTTTGGGTTAGACCCTACTGTCGCCTACGGTACCCCAAATCCGATGCCTCATTCGCCGCCGTACACCGTACTGAATCACATATTCTCCGCTGTAGTCGCCGTTAAGGTCTTCACCCGTAACCCTGGGTAGGGGTCCACGTTATACCCCGTGGAGCTGGGTCCCTGATCGAACTTCGCCATCCACTCGTTCCGGCCTACTGAAACGAAGGATGCCCACTCACGCGACTAGGACGCGCCGGACAGGGATTACCACAGTGGGAGACAAGGAAGGTGACCCTGTCTCCCCTGCGGCCGGTATGGAAGTAGTATGGAATAAAAGACACAACATTGCTTGTTTAATTGGGTGCATCGCATGCCGTTTTATCAGAAACTATCCATTGTCTCAAGTAAAAGTTTCATTTGTAAGACCAAACAAATACAACATTTTTAGACGTCATAAATTTTAGGGTTACTTTTGCTAAAATTCATGACGTCCATGTACTATTGTAATTCAAAAATTTAAAACAAAACGTACAACTTTTCCTACTATCTTTGTAATTAACTAAGCAAAGAAAATGTAATGTTTATTTTCGGCTGTTTGATCTATCCCTACCATTACCACTTTCTCACTGTTTTTCCTTTCTTCTTTTTCTTTATTCGTAGAATGTTGACTAATTTTGTACCTGTCTTAATTTCTCTCTAAAATATTTTTTTTGTGTCGTAGGTACTTTTTAGATCAATTTTATTGTTCCGTAGTCGGGTTACAACTTTTAAACTTAATTTTTTTAGTCTAGAAAATAATAACATTTTTGAACGCTTAACGTAATTCATGTGTGTGACTATCTTTATAACGAGATAAACCCCAAATCTTTGTGATATGTGTATTAAAATAGTTATTAAAAAAGACGCGCAGTGAAAGTTGAGATCGGAACTTCGGATGCATATTTACCTAAAGTTGAAATGTTGGCTATTATGGAAAGCACTTTTTTATCGAAAGAATCCCGCGATTCCGGGAAATTCAAATTTAAGTGTACCTATACTCCGTGAGATGTAATAAACCCCAGTTTGACACAAATGACACTTGCTCTGTTACAACGTAATATGGTTGCTTTTCCCTACTTTTATTGTCAGTGATTTTTGACGAAGCAAAAACAACCTTACTTGGCTATTGAATAAGGGTTTTTGATTTGCATCGTGATTTGGATTTTTGTTTTACTTGAAACGACGAATTTTGTGCCACGAATCCTGGATTTACCTGCTCTGCGGCTTGGACCTCTTATTTATTTTATTAACAAGGTAAGAATCATTTCTTTTTACAAAATCATTTAAAAACATTGTACCTATTTGTATATAGCTGGAAAACAGATTTTGACTATAGAAATATGTATAATATAATAAATAACTCGTAGTAAAGTCAAATGTACCTGAGTAATGGTAGTTTCGCCAGATAGTAACATGTTCTGCTCTCTGATTGGTCGACTGTTGTATTAAGGGACTATTGTTTAAACAGATTTGCTGTATATCAGGTAGTTTTAAAACAATGCGTTGTGTTGTGTGGTTATCTGATACTGTATTTCGACTATAGATATAAAACAACCGATTTAAAACGTTTTAAATAAAATGTTGCCGTTCTAAACCCCAAATAAATCATTTTGATCGGTTGAAAACTCGCCTACAAAAATAAAAGAACTGTGTTTTACACTTCATTGTGTGCAATTTCTGGTCACCTGGCGTCATTTTTTGTTTTAATTAGTTTATAGAAAATCAATAGAAAGTACCTACCTACATTACCTACTACACGAAAACTTAAGTAGGGTCTAGGTACCTATACTTATTTATTATATTACACACACTAGATTAGAAGACATCATTAACACAATGCCGTCCGTTTTACTTGCGCATGAAAGAGACAACGTTATGTTTTCAAGGCCTTCGTGACGACTTCAACGAGAGTGCGAGATTGTGAGTTTGGTTTTAAACCAAATCAAATTGATTATATTTATATCGTTTGAAAACAATGAAAAAAATGTTAATTTACTAACACAGAGTTTTTAACGTATCAATAGAGTTATTATAACTTAGGTAGGTAATACCTACGCTTGGTCGGACGGACCAACTAGAACTAAACACGCTAAGTACTCGAATGGGAAACACCTTAACTTAAAAAGAATTAACTTAAAGTAAATAAACATCCGATTAGTTATGCGATCCCGGAATCCCGGGATTTTATTTTTAGTAAAAATATACTTAGAAGCCGCTTCCATAATTTGTTATGCAAAAAATAACTTTAGGTAAATATGCATCCGATTATCCGATCTCTAGTTATTACTTATTAGTCCTTAATTTAAATTGTCGTGCTAAGTGACGCGTAACCGCAACAACAGAAAAGAAACATAAGGTCTGTATCCGTACTCGCGAATCTACACACTAGTAATCCTTATTCGTATCCGTATCCGCGGATATACATTTTTATCAATCCGGCAGATAACTAATGACCACGGATAATCTCTGAACGTCACTATGATTATGTTTTAAATTTTTACATACATTAAAATATTACTTGTAAGTTGTTTATTTAATAGACGATAAATATTGAATTGTTTATCAATTTTAGATGAGACTTTTTTCTTGTAACATACTTTTTAGAGCCTAATTTGTCAGTAGTCAGTTTTAGTTCTTGGACTTACCTTTTTGTAGATTCTAAAATCGTGTGTGCTGAATAATTATGTTTTAGGTCAAAATTTAATAGTAAATGAAATCCTTTTTAGGGTTATGATTTATCTCTTGAATGTCTAGCACTATTTTTCTTAATGGGTACCTCATTCTTATTCCAGTTTCAAAATGATAGGGACAATTATATGAAGTGATGCGATCGTTGTCACTGGTCTGCACGAAACCAGGATCTATATCCTCTTAGTTTGAATGCCAGTCAAATAGAATGATGAATGCTCCAATGTTAAAGTTTAGGGTTTTTCAGTTTTTTTAACATAAAACTAGGTCACTGATAGTATCTGGAATCACAAAATACTTGATAAACAATGCAGTGTATCAGACTGTCGAAGTTCAATGATGGTTACAGATGTGGACATAGACGTTAATTCGCTTCAACTGGTGTTTTCAACCATTATAGCGGATTTGGTGTACCTATATTGTAGTTTTATCAAAAATAACACAAATCGCACTCAAATATAAAAATAAATGCATTTTTCATAATCCATAAATACTACAATAAATACATAAGTTTTATTGATTCTTGGTAATTGTTATTATGCCTATTATGCTGCATCAATATATCTAACAAAACATAAACGAACTAAAAGGAAAATTCTTTAAGCGCGTTGAAATAAGAAAAGTTTCGGGTAAGAAGTAGACAAGCTGAATGGACTACGGATGGAATAACTTAATACATTACAGATTAGTGTTATTGTGTACACACATGACTACCTTCATGCTGACCTCAAGCCTCGTACAGAATGTCAGGGCGATTTGCTCAAACGGCCACAACTCAGTAACCGGAGCTCACCTCATGCCTATCAGCGAATTTCAATTATACACGTTGCAAACGATTGCAGATGAATTATGCAAACTGACTTGCAACGTAAATGTTTAATTTCTTTATGTAATGTTGTAAAATTATTATATACATAAATATTGGTTACGATTAATTAAATACCACTATTATTGCATCTTTTATACTCAGCTTTGTTATTGTATTTTATTGTGTATATCTGTTATTATTATTTTTAACTAACCAATCATTCGTTTCACACTGCTCATGAATATAGGTTCTCATGAATATGTTAAATTCACTTATTCTTATTATAAATATGTTTTTTTAGCTATACCTACATGTAAATGTAAATACTTGTAACTTGAGTCCAATGTCGGTCTGGGCGTCAATCTCACACACCTACTCATTTCTATGTCTATTACAAACTAATAAACAAACCAAAGGGTTCAACGTAATGTACGAAGAAGACTGGTAACATTGACGTTAACACGTTATATAGGGCATTCCCTAGAGACATTACTCTGAAACGTTAGATACCTTAAAATAAGTTTAGAAATAAGTATCTATGTGGTCACATAGTATTGCAAAAAAAAATACATATTTTCCTGGCGAAAAATTTAAATGAAGGCAATAAAAGTATTTGCCCAGTAGTATTCAAGAGATGGTATCAAGAGCAAAAAAGAAAGGAAATGAATAAATATGCAAAAACTCGCGTGAATAAGCAGGTAAAGTTGTTTGATGACATAAATTCTCATTAAGAGTTTGCACGAAGCTCGGATATTTCGAAAAATTTTAAAACTGAAGGAAAAACGTTTTCCTAATTGTTCTGATAGTGAATTTATTAAGATTGTAAATTATTGAAATAACGATTGTTTAACAGGCGATATTGATTTTTAATGTAATGAACCCTATAACATCGAACCCGAACGATGACGGTTCTACAATGGCTGAGCCATCACTGACGCAGACATAATTGTACATAATGTAAAATACTACAAAAAAAAAACAAATATTACATACACAGCTTTAGAAAGAATCATAATAAAATTGGAAACACTTGTAATTTGTCCTTATAATTTTCACTGATAATTTTTCACAATTTCCACATTTCAACTTAGTGTCTGTCAAGTACAAATAATTATGTTGCTTCACGTTGTTGTTGTTGTTGATGTTTACAATTAAAAAAATATTGGGCCAATACCTATGGTTAATACTTATGACATTTTCTTAATGAAGTACAAATATTTATTAATAAAATTAAAGTAAGAGGTAAAATTAGATGTAGATATTGTATATAAGAAGCTGTCAAAAGTATTTTTATTTTTTAATCTTATTAACAGTGTTTTGTATACCTCGAAAATAAGAGGTAGGTGTACGTTAATCGTAGAAATCATAAATTGGAATAATAAATGCGATCCTCATAATGTTGAGAACATTGTATTAAGTTCGCTAACTTAGACTTATTTAGCATATCTACAGCACTCAGTAGACTGACCCTACGGAGGTTATAATGGTAAGTTCAGTCTACTGAGTGCTGTTACTCCACATTCCGCAAAATTGAGGCATATGCTTCGTAAAAGTGAAGTTTAAAATTACCACAACTTCGAAGTTTATAATCGCGTCAACAAAGAAAACGTTGCCAAGTTAAAAATATACAACAAACAGAATTATTACGTTTACGGAAGGGAAATAACCACCCCTGTTATACACCAATTAGATGATATCAACAGAGGATCTGTTTGAATCAACCTACAGTTCAATAGGTACGACTTATTTAAAGCAAATGATACTGACACAGGAAATGAAATTATTAATCTAATTGTAACATACATATGTATAAAACTATTCATAAAAAAACAAGCTTCCATCGTCCCTTCAACATTCATGCTAATGAATTACGTAAGTGCTCGACTATAGGTGAGTTGCCTAAACCCGTGCTCTATGATAACGGCCTCGTTCATACGAATGCATATACCTAGTTGCTAGTACAATTAAGATCCAAGTTATAGTGTAACAACCAAAGTTTGCAGAGAGCAAGGTTACACGATGCACGGAGCCATAGACCGACCTTCTAACCAATGAAATGACTAGCTTTTGTTCTAAAACTTAAAAGCCATTCATATTATTACAATAGTAATCTCGAAAGTTTATTGTTTTAAAACGTTTTTATCGATTACAAAAGAAACAGTTAATAGAGTTATTAATATTTCATAATATCTAACACTAATTACGTATTTCGGAAAACATGCAGTCGGCCAACACCGATGGAGCAACACGAGAAGTCAGAAGTAAACCAATTAGTAGGCCATTCAGAGGAAGAATCGATAGTCAGAACGTTAATGCCGTCATCGCCCCGCCACAGATAGCACTGATACATAGCGTATTGTAGGAATGGACAATGATTTGTGCATACATAACAATTCTAACATTTCACACATCATTTAATGACGGAAAATTTATATCTACGTATAATACAGCATATGTCTGAAAATGCTCGTAAACCACCCAAAAACTGTTTTAAATGTCTCTCCAGGACATAAAACCGTCCCATAGTAAATGTACCGGCCCAACAGGGCCGGCTTTTTTACCTGTCACTTGACACGTTTCTTTTAAACAGAACTTTGTGTGCGAGACAGTCTTTGTTAGAAACGCCACGATCGAAAAGTACAGGTAAAATATCAAGTTCTAGTTGTTATGAGTGCGTACTTTCTAAATAAAATTTTGAAGGTTATTTTTGTCCTCGTGTGTAATGGTTGTAATCAATTATATTCAGCAATTGCCGACTATCGTATAGCAAAAGATAATTAAGTGAACAATGAAGGAGCTTCAAATTAAACTAAAACACTTCTATTGTGGACCAGTAAGTAGGTCAGAGACGTTAATGATGTAAATTATGTATATTTATTTAATACTCTCTTCATGAAATTCCAGGAAGTACAACTATAAGGGGATGTCGGTACAACATTAAAATTGTACTTAATCTTCGCCTTGTCTACGTTCATTTTAAGGCCCACCCTTTGAGAGAATCTATTGAGGCCAAGGAGCATCGTGCTGAGATCTTTCATCGATTTCACCATGACCACGTTATTATCGGTAAACCACCGTTAATATTGAAGCCGAGTCCTTGTCATTCCAGGAGCTTGAAGGTGTTTTCTAAATTAAATTATATCTTCCAAAGTACAAGATATAGTATCTTCCTTTTTTTTTTTTTTGTGCGTGTGGAAACCCCGTCGGGCCGTCACCCCACCGGGGTTTTCGGTGGGGCGGTTTGTCGGAATCGAACCGACTAAAACCACACGGTGTGCCGTATTGCGCCTTAAGTAGGAGAAATCCGGGAACAGCTTTCATTAAGACATCCGGATCCCCCCTAGCGCCTGCCCGCAAAAGCGCGGGCACCACCTCTGGGTAAAATATTCAAAACCTCTCAATTAGGCGACGTCCAGGCACACGCGGACGCCGCCTCCTCGCGGGGGGCCACTACAGCGGGTGAAGGGGAAAACCCGTCCCGTCCACCCGCGGCCACACTCAGGGCGGCATGAGGCGCTGGTAAGCGCGCCTCCGCCGCCCGGTTCGCCGGCGGCGTATTAGGTCCGAGTGGAGATCGTCCTCCCGGACCCGTTCCGCCGCCTCCTTCTGCGAGATGACGTCCTCGCAGAAGGTCGCGAACGCGGTAAAATTCCTGTCGCTACCGGCCATGGAGCGTATGACGGCCGGTAGCGAGAGATCCCCTCCGATGACTGCAGTAAGGGCCCGACGCTGCGTCGCCCAGGCAGAGCAGACCGCCAGCGTGTGCTGGGCCGAGTCCTCACTGCAGTCGCAGTGGTGACAGGCGGGACTCAATTCCCTCCTAGCGACCGAGTGCAGGTACTTCCCAAAGCAGCCGTGCCCGGAAAGTACCTGCGTCAGTCGGAAAGAAAGGGTCCCGTGCTGCCGCCCTGCCCACTCGATGATGACCGGCTGGAGCGCCTCCACGGCGGCAAAACCAGCACGTGGTGCCTCCAGCCGGGACGACCAACGAGCCATGGTGGCTCGGCGAGCGGCCTCACGCCACTCGCGTACCTCTTCGGGCGGGGGCCGACTGACACTTCCCGCCCGGAACTCAGCCGTTCGCCGATATACTTCGGCGAGCACTTCCGCCCCTAAATCCCACGGGGGTGTCCCGGCCAACGCGCACGCCGCCTCCGTCGACACGGTGCGGTATCCGCATATGGCTCTAACCGCCATAACCCTCTGACGGCGCCAGAGGCGCGCCCTATTCTGGGCGGTCAGAGCCTCCGCCCACACCGGTGCACCGTAAAGTGCCATTGACCGGACAACCCCCGTGTACAATCGTCTCGTTGCGATGCTGGGCCCACCCAAATTAGGCAAAAGTCGCCCAAGGGCGGACGCAGCGCCGACCAGCCTGGGAGCAAGCTGTATATAGTATCTTCCTGTCTTAACCCTCGCCTTAGAAATCTGCTCCTGTACTCGGACTGATATAGTAGCGTTGCTATACAGACGGCCTGTGATGACCCTCGAAGATAGGGCTGAAAAACGAGATGGGTCTAGAGTTCTTCAATAAAGTGTTGTCACCTTTCTTAAATAACAGTACCACCACGCTTATGCTCCATGTCTCCTTCCTTCCAGAAGGAATTGAAGAGCTTCTGAAGGACTATATTAAAGACTAAAATAATGACGTTTCACCCATACCAAAAACAACCGCTTAAAATAGAACTCGAATATAAAAACAAAAAAAATTGAAACAGTAAATAATTTTGCTTTGCTAGGACTAAACATAGATACTAATATAAACTGAAAAAATCACGTCCAAAAAATAAATTCGAAACTTTCTAAATTCTCCTATGCTCTTTGAGAAGTAAAAAAACACCAACGTTGAAACCACCCTCGTGACCTATTATGCGTACGCGTATGCATGGCTTAGTTACGGTGTAATCCTATGGGGCAATAGCACTGATGCGCCCACATTATTTATATTGCAAAAGAAACTAGTACGGATCATAACTAATATTGAAATAACGGATAGCTGCAAACCCCACTTTAAAGAACACAAACTGTTGACTCTTCCTTGTATATACATATTGGAAACATATAAATTTGTGCGCAAGTATAAGGGATTCTATTCTAAAAGAGATGAAAACCAACACAGGTACGCGTTACGCCCCCGAAACTTACTTAACCTCCCTGTATCAAACCTGCACATGCACTCGAACAGTCCTTTCGTAATGTCAGCTAAAATATATAATAAGCTTCCAGATACGATAAAAAAAACTAGAAACTACTTCGGCTTTTATAAATAAATTAAAAAGTTTCTTGATACAAAAGTGTTACTACACTATCAACGAATACCTAAATGACAAAAAAAAATATTTAAACTTAACGGCACAGATATACATATATTCATAAAATTACAGTAAAGCAAGTCCTATATAAAATAAATATTCTAATTATATAATATAAAAATATAATAGGTATCATCCTCTCTCCTACTTTGCTGTGCCCGACAGGGTTCTCAATGACTCATTTAATCTAAGCACTACCACCTAAGTACACATTGTGAAACGCAATAAAGTATTGAGTATTGACTTTAAGTACCAGTACCAGTTGTACCCGGGTCGAACGTCTTCATTTCAATAAAAAATAATTTAACCTACTTCTCACCGTCGTCGTATCGGAATGAAAATTAGTTTGGATGATATTAGATACTGTAATTTGGCATTTTGGAGCTGATCCGATGATGGAGCGAGAAGATGGAACTCTTCAGTGGCTACTAGTAAACCCCTCGAGTTCCGGCTCATATAATTCGTTTTGACGAGTTCTATAGATTGGGCTTGGTAACTATGCGATGGTCTGATGATGAAGCAGCGTGAATAGTTGAACTCTTTTTTCTTTCTAATTCAATACGCCATTGAAGCGTGTTTTTTTTTTGTTTTACTATACTATAATTATTTCAGTCAGTGTGTATGACTGGTTTTCCATCTATCCTAAAACAAGTTTATTTAATTACTAGGATTGCCAACAAATGGCGCCCATAATATATGACAAGAGAAATTACAAATACATGCTTTGTGCTTCCTTAATTATAGGCAACTACGGCTAACACAAACATAACTTGTACCGTTAAATTAAGTTACATGTAGTTGTAGATAAAGGTAAGTACTTAGTATAGCCGCGGAGGGCATACGCCTAAAACGGACCGTCTCGATAGGAGTATCATAATTTCCTGACACTTCATTCGTTTTCTTTACTCACAAACAGCCCTCAAACACTTCATTAGTATCTTCTACAGAACTCCAGCGCAGTTGTAGCGACAAACTGGATGGCGTATCTCCTTTCTTCAAATATCTTAGCAAGCTAGCTTTAGATTATTTGTTTATTCAGAATTCAGCTTATTTGATGATCATGACTAGATGGACTTGTAATATTAAAAGGAAAAGGTGTTCAAAGCAAATTCATGTCTTTTCATGTGTCCGTCCCACCCGCGTGGGCGGACTCGCCTGCTTTCAATTGATACAGAGTTTGTTGTACCTATATTTGAGCTTGTCACAAGACAATTTCTAAGGTAGAACGATCACAGCATCAAAGAGTTTTGTCCTAAAAAAATTTAATATTCTACGTCAGAATCGATAATGAAAAGTAGCCCCACAAATTAGCAGTTCAGCTTGCAACACATTCAATTATTCATGTTTGTTTAACTTGCTTGGCACACACTACGTACGTAACAGTACTATTTTAACAAAGATAATTAAGTTCCGTTGACAAAGATCTAACATTACGTAATAATTAATTATTATCATTTGGTGTCACAACGAAAATCTGCCGCCAGCTCACATGGCATCTGATCTTGGTATAAGAAAGAAAGAAAAACTATTTGCACACAGTAAAGGTACACAATAAACTTACATTAAGACTACAATTACGCATAAAAACTTAATGTGTACATCCTCACGTGTCCATCGAATAACACCGTTTTGGTGTTTAGTATTTTAATAAAGTGGTTATCTTACCTATGTTATTGCGTCGCCGCGTCGTTATGTGAATTTGCGTGTCCATACACGCAAATTCACATAACGACGCGGCGACGCACGAACGAACGCACACCGTATTTTTTACTTATTCACTTGCGTTAACCTTAACAGTGAAAGTAAAAGAGCTATTTATCTTATATCAATCCTATAATGCCGATTTTGCCCCATTTTTTTTTGTTTACTCACAGCATATATACATATATATAACATTTATGGTAAAATTTAGATATTAAGGTTCTGATATACATGCCACTTATGAGCTAATATAACATTCACAGTTTAGACGACATATTAAAACAAATTTAAGAATAATAAAAAAGAAAGATAGAAACACTTATAAATAAGATCCGAAACATCAATTGGCATTAGATTTAAAAAATAATACAGGCCGTTTATATAAGGACAAACATAACATAACATTTTACTTAATCTAGTGAGTTTAGTTGTTGTCTTAACAATTAGTACTTAGTCTTATCAATTTGAATTTCAGATATCCTTAACCTTTTTTATTCATGTCGGCTGTGAGCGTAATGTTCTGTGTAGTTTAGCGATAGATAAGAATCCATTGCTACAAATGTCATTTAAAAAGTTACTCCTGCTAAAAGCAAAACGCAAACACCATTTTTCCAAGACAAAGAGGCTAAAATCGACACCAGGTGTTGAAGTCATCGTTTATGACGATTTCCTTATGTTCAAAAGAAGAGAACAAAGTAATAAATAAAATAAAACAGGAAAAGAAACAGTCGAAGAAACATAAAGATGTAATTCTGTTAAGTGATCTATCACTTTCCTTTTAGTATTTTAATCAAGTTGATTGTTTAATTTTCAAATAAATGTTTACTATAAAAATGAGCATTTTATATTTTATGTTTTTGATGAAGTAGTCTAATAGAACAAACAAAAATTGAAAAAGCGGTTTTTCCGTTTTCAATGTGTAATACAAAGATTTTATTAGTGATATTGTTAATTTAAAAAAAAAATATCCATTACTATCAGAATTAAATTACTTTTAGAATCACTTTTGCGAATTATGTTTAGAATTAAATTGCAACAATTAATGACGTGCTTATAGTATTTCATTACTTGTTTTTAAAATTGCGCGACTTTCATACACACTAGATGTGTAATTCGGGACTTAATCGCGATAATATTTAAAAGGTACAATACCTCTTGGTTACTCGACGGTTCAATTATTATCGCGATTAAGTCCCGAATTACACATCTAGTATATTTCATTAATTTATTAAAGTCCAAACTAATAAAAGTGCGCTAAATACCCATCAAAGTTTATTACCCCTGCCTTCTCCAAATAAGTTTTTTACGTATAAAACACAACCAAGACTTTATTTTAAATAATGTAAAGCTTATAATTGACTGTTCTCGAATAATGCGTGTACCTATAGAATATATGTATCCTTGAAAAAACTAGCGATTTCTATAAAATCTTTCTAAGTGACGGAATTGCCTTATTTAGAGGGGAAAATCCGTCTAGTACCTAGCCAAGTATACATTCATATATATATATATATATATATATATATGTGTGTGTGTGTCAGATTTTCGAGCTGGGGGTAGCTTTCATCCGTACCCATGGGCGGTAGAATGCGGGATTTTGGATTGGGAATTGGATGTCTTGTTGAATGAGACAAGTTATTAACTTTTCGAAACTCTATTGTCGTAATCAATTTACAAAGTTAACATTAAGACCAATACGTTGGAAACAATATTACCAAGAGGTATGTGGAATTGCGATCGTACGTCCAGAACTGCGCTCCACACTCACGCCTGTTGCTTTATATAGGTATCGATCGCTCCAACTACCCTCTACTACAAATTTAATAGCGAAACTAGTTTCAAGTAAATCAAAATGTAAATAGTTTAACAAAATCATCCAAATTCGTTAGACAAATCAAATCACATTAAAAAAATATAGGTGTGACAATATGGGCGGCCGTCATATATATATAATAGGTTAGTCACAAATAAATCACAAATTATATCTAAAAATTATTGAGATAGAGAGAACTAAAATTTTTGACAACCCTGTAACCATAGAAATTAGATAAAACTTTAGAAGCATATAACTCCAAGATCCAAAGAGATTAGGGTCTAATTTTTTTTATATAATTAGCAAGATATCAAACAACTTTAGTTATCATGGTTTTGAATCCAACTATAGCAAAATACTACAGTAAAAAAATAAAAACTGAAAACCTTTTATTCAAAATATCTTTTAAGTATAAATAGTTTCGTACATCATATGCCCGCGTAAAACCTACATACACGTATACTAGTAGATCTACATAAATATATTTTTTTACTATAGATTTTAATAATTTAGTAAATACCAAGAATAATTTTTAAAAAATCGTATCTTTGAATCTAATTACATTTGACCTTCGGGTGTTCTACTCGTGCATTTAAAATCAGTTTATTTATCGAATGAATAAATAAAAAGGGGATGTTTTTTATGTCATTTTTCATACTGTGCGCTCGAGAGACTATTGGTATTGCTACAATCAATGGCACCGCTAACCGTTCTACATATTGCGCAATTGCACATTGGTAATTAAAAAAACACTTTCATCTTGTTATACTACAACCAAACATATTGTCTTAACATACATGTATCTTCCATATCTTACGTATCCAAATCCACTAACGATATGTACATATTTGCCAATATTTTAATCCCAAACACCTGCAATGCACATTCAAATAAGTGTCGCAATTACATCCAATTTTTGTTGATTATTTTAATCCAAACCTTAATTAAAACTCCAATTAAGTTTGACATAAAATATTACATAATATTCTATGATGACAAAGTAATAGATGTCTTAACACAAATGGTTTGGCATCCATCGCTAATGTTGTTTAATTTTGGTTTGCGGTAATTTTCCATTTTAATAACGATTAGGTACGGACCACAAATACAAAGTTTAGGGAGGATTTCAATTCAGGTATATTCAAATTGTAATTAATGATAATCACCTGCTCAGCCATGAGCTTAGACGTCTTCTAAAATCAGCGATCCTTTGAGCAGTTGAGCCTTCATTGTGCTTTGAAACATTAACCAGAGCGTCACATATTGCAGAGGAGGACTTCTGACGCTGAATACTTTATTTGAAAAAGTCTTATACAGTAAATATAAGTGTTTTGTAATAATGTACCAAAGTACTTTCAAAATGTTTACATTACTTTTAAAAAATATTAAAAACAGGTATACTTTATGTATTTCATTTTAATTAACGTGAACACCTAAAAAGTACTTTCTTCTTACTTCTAACCTTCTTTATCTAATATATAAAATTCTCATGTGTGTAATTAAACTCCTCCGAAACGGCTTGACCGAAATTTTGAGTTCATACTGGGTAGGTCTGAGAATCGGACAACATCTATTTTTCATCCCCCTAAATATTAAGGGTAATCCACCCCTAATTTTTTTTTTTAATTTTTAGATAATTCTTTAAAAAAAAGGGCATTAGAAAATAAATACAACCCTGAATTTTCAACCCTCTACGATCAACCCCTGTTTTTTAATAGCGATATTAGTATTTTTACTTTCATTGGTACAATTTTTTTAAAGTATTTAACCCAGTGAAAATAGAAAGTGTGATTGTTATAATCGATTGTAATAATCGATTGCCGTCAAGTCGATGTCAAACTTTTTTTTTATGGAATAGGGGGTTAACGAGCAGACGGGTCACCTGATGGTAAGTGACTACCATTGCAACTCGAGAGTCACAAGTGCCTTTCCGGCCTTTAAGGTGGGAGTAGGAGAGGAGAGATGGAGAGATAGGGGGGAAGATAGAGAGAGGGAAGGCTTAGGGCCACCGCAGGGCCGCGCCGCCCCTGTATGCGATGTGTGCGGCGCACACAGGCGCCAAGGCATTAGGGGCGCCGCGCCGTTATCGAAATTATTTTTGTTACACTTACACAACAACATATTCTATCTAGTGGAGTATCGATAAGTAGTAGGTACAATAGGCGTAACATATACCTTGTAAATAATAAAAAATATATTGCGCTTATTGTACAAGTCTCCCAAGATAATATTCACGTTTGTGGTTTAATTTTACGCTTTGGGTTTTAGTTTACATTAATTACGAGCTCAGCCTTAAAATGAAAAGAAATGCCGTGAGTTTGTTTCAATGAGTTTATGAACGCAACCCGATGCAATGCGTGCGACGCAAGCGGGGTGGGGTCACGGGGATTCCCCGACTCCACAGAAATCTAAATAAGGTAATAGAAGTGCTATGAACGCGTAAACTTGTCCGTACCGCGTAAACACCATTGCGCGGTGTTACGCTAAGTTACTCGCAGCGGCGGCCCTAGGGCGGTGCAAGCAGTGCGGCCGCACCGAGCGCCGTCATGTAGGGGGCGCCAAATCAATAGATCGGGGACGCAACAAAACAACATTTTAATTACATTTTGATTCATATTTTATCTAAAAAAAAAATGGTCATCCAATTCTTTTTACGGTGAACAACAGTTTGATTCACATTTTTAACCGCAACAGGCCTCAAAGAAAAATTGAGGTTTTGAATTTATAAAAATCAAACATTATGAAAATTGTTTGCTTATGGGAATATATTATTGTATTCTCGCAGAATGCAGAGACGAAAGATAAGTGGATATATCCACGGGAAAAAAAAATGATTCCCCACAACTTATAGTCGGATTTATTCTATTCATTTTACGGAAGATGACTTCAATAAATAAATAAAACTACGTAGTCTGTTAAAAACTGCAGTACCTACATTTAACACATGGAAACTGTTCAATGTAGTAAGTTCAGCTTTCAGCCACCTTTTTTATGAGAAAAATATAGTATTTTTGTTAAACTTGCAAAATATATAGTACTTTTAGAAAAATCAGGAAAAACCTACACATTTTATTATTTAATTTTGTAATCATAACGCAAAAAATGGCATTGAAATAGTGCCAAAAAGACAGTAATTAAATAAATATCTTCATTTTACAGGACAGTAATTTTAAATACTTAGTCTTTTTATAATTTTTTTTTAAAATAAATTATATTTAACAATAAAGCACGTCAGAAACCAGTCATTTTATCGATGAAGGTGTTATAAAATCTGATTCAAAAAACGCTCCATGTAGTGGTATGGGCTTTTTATGTAATTTTCTATACACATAAATATAACTTAAGTCTGTTTGTAATGTCAAAATAAAAAAAATCTTTTTTAATTTCTGTCTGTCTTTTTCTTAATCTTCGAAACGCCTGCACCGATTTTAATGTGGCGGGTCATGGGTTTGATTCCCACAAGGTGCTTTGAAAGAAAGAACCTTTGTGTTTATGTATATGTAATACTAGACGGCGGGTTTGATTGTCGAGAAATATTCATTTTTTTATTTATTTTATTTTTATTTATTATACATAATTATTCATAAATAGATAAATCAGTTTATTCAGACAGGTAGATAGGTACTCATGCGAGCAATATCATGTCTTTGTTTGTCTTTCTTTAATTTAAGATGATGCCGCTGAAGTTACGTCCGTGCCTCTGCCTGATACGGCATTGTCACCGCTAATTATCGTCACTAATACCAACTTTTTCCAAAGATGACCCTGGACTCCGGCCAGAAGTTTTAAATGCTACTTTGATCCAGTAGTTAATAAAAAATCCGATTAAACTCTTCGGGGTCTAAATTTTCCGAGTATTATTATGAAAGGCATTTAGGAAACAGTGAAAAGTATCACAGAGAGTGGCTGCTGTATTCAGAGTCCAAAAATGCCGTTTATTGCTTCTGTTCCAAGCTATTTGAATCAAAACATAAAAATAAATTCTGCGGGGGAATTAGTGATTGGCAACATCTAGCTTTGTATTGCAGCAGACATGAGAAAAGTTCTCATTTCAATAATTCTAAAAAATGGACAGATTTGTGTCACGCTTCTAAAAACAAAAACACTATTGATAGTTTTCAACAAAAACTTTTAGAGGTTGAAAAGCAGCGCTGGTACGATGTAATCAAGAAAATAATATATGTAGTCCAATTTCTAAGTACACAAAATATGGCTTTTCGTGGCCAAAGCCAAAAATTATACGAGCGTAACAATGGTAATTTTTTTAAATGTATTGAAATATTATTAAAATTCGATCGTTCAATTACTGAACATATACGACGCGTAACGAATGATTCAGATTTCAAAAATATGCCGACTTTTCTTGGAGATAAGATCCATAATGAAATGATTTACATACTCGGTAACCAAATTCAACATTTTATTTTAAATTTATGTCAAATTAATAAATATTTTTCAATAATACTGGATTGTACGAAAGTACGAAAAGAGGCGCTTCATAGGTTTCGCACACAGGCGATGTGGGGGGTCGGCGCGGCCCTGGGCCACCGGTAACCTCACTCGCATGGCGAAGTACAACGAAGCATTGCTTCACTGCCGGTTTTCTGTGAGGCCATGATATCACTCCTTTCGAGCCGGGCCCATACGTGCCGAAGCATGGCTCTCCCACTGTTAAACTTTAAATATGTCAGTTAAGTTAATGAAGTACTTTGAATTAAGAAAATTAATGGTTGGTGTTTTGTTATTTTAATAGGCCGTCAATAGACCACAGAGCTCCATTCTTCTTTCAGTCATAGACCCCATCCCCACAATAAGTTAGTTATTTTTTATTTGACTACCAAAATATTCATTAGAAATAATTAATATGGCAAAACAACGTGTGCCGGGACAGCTAGTAAACATTATATATATATATTTTTATATATATATATATATATATATATATATAAACTTGTTGAAAAATTAATTAAAATTTTAATTTTAGTTCGGCATTAGACTAAACTTCTAATCTTCTACACTTCTTCTAGTGTTTGTATACTCTTCGACTAAACTTGACTATTGACTAAAGGATGACAGCGAAAGATACGATAACACAGTGCACGTTCAACCAATCAGCGCGCAAGGTGCGTGTAGTTGCATTGCATGAGATCACAATTTAACATTGATAGATTAATAGCAGCGCCCCGCGGTTTCACCCGCGTAAGTCCAGGTCCCGTAGGAATATAGGGATAGAAAGTAGCCTATATGTTAATCCAGGTCTCCAGCTATCTACATACCAAGTTTCATCGCATCGGTTCAGTAGTTTTGGCGTGAAGGAGTAACAAACATACATCCATCCATCCAAACTTTCACATTTATAATATTATTGGGATAAACTATGGAGAAATAATACGTTAAACTGTAAAATGGTAGATTGCAGTCACATTTTTTTTGGTTTCTTATATCGCGAGAATGATTATAAGCTAACGATGTTCAAAATCATATGGTGACATGTACATTGTATAAGTCAATTCGTCTAGGAAGTTAATAATAGCAATTGCAGTACTCTAAGTCTTGCGACTGTAGAGTAGAAGCAGATAACTTGGCTGACAGAGATCAAAATTTTATAAGTTTGATTATTTATAGCCTAAAATTGACAAACAAGCGTTCACCTGCTTCTTTGGCCTACGACCGGTGGCAACGCAAAATGTGGAAACCTAAAAAAGTAGGTATTTAAATTGTTCTAACCATTAAGATATATTGGCTACGTCAGTAATGCTTTATAAACAGACATAATTCTATTTTACCAACTCGCTGTAAACGAGTTACAACTTATACGCCAAACTAATACCTTTGCAATAATTTTGCAGAATATATTGGTATTAATAAAACAAAAAAAAACACTTACCGGGTATCGCCATCCCTAATTCAAGATATTCCTTTACAGATGGACTGAGAAAGGCTGAAGGTGCCGAAACCGCTGAGGGTTCAGGATCTGGCGCATCGAGCGCTTGCGCCGGCTCTCGAGCCACGGCGGTACTGTCAGCGCGCAGACGTTTGACGCGGCTCCCATCTTTTGACCCGCCTAAAAGAAATGTGAACACAAAAACAGTACAGTACCTACTAATATATTATGGTATTTTCAGTAGTTGGTACCTACTAATAACAATAATATTCTGGTATACAGGACATAGCGCTATCTAGACCCAAACTAAACATAACATAGCTTGTACTATGGGTTCTAAAACACAGATAAACATACTTAAATACATTTATATTTTTGTAAGTAAATACATATTAATTAAGTATACAATACGTAGAGGATCGGACCCGCCACCTCTGACGCTGATGTCGAATGTAGGTACTGCTGCCAATAAACATAGGTCGTCATTTCGAAAACCAACCAATTAGGCGCTATATGAATACACGTATGGCGCACGACATTTGCAACCCGGTGTAAAGGATCACTGCATCATGAGGACAAATTATTTGTGTAATGTACAGGTAATTTATATAGGTACTAAATCTAATCGTCCATCTATTCCATATCTAGTAATGACATATCTATCGAGTGCGATTGTGTCTAACGGCCCGGTGTAAACATTTTATATTTTCATCCTAATTTGCATACATTGTGCCTTAGTATGTATTGTAGTGTATTAGTTATAATAATATTGTAGTAATAGTTATAGAAAAGTGTGTTGTTTTCTGTACCTACGTTCTTTTTACTTTTTATATTTACTTGTGAAGTGTTTTTCTTACGTAAGTGAATTTTGTAATATTCTTAGTGAGAATAAAGATCTTAAACCTTAGTCTTTGTTTTCGTAATTTTATGTTTATAGTTTATACACAGGAATGTTCAGCTAGTACGAGAGTTGTCTTTATAAAATTCAGGATGAAAATATACCAAAAATGTTTGTGGACATGGGTGTCCACCCCCGATAACCTCATCTCCCGAATTCCAATAAACGGAGAGGGCACACAAAGGGGCACCCTTAGTCATCCTTGCTAATTTCGCAAGTCAGAGGGAGGAAAACTAGATAAGGACTATAACATTAGGAGGTCTGATTGATTCTATATTTCTTGTGCGCACTTGTCCATCACCTCGATCAGGGTAGCGCTCATGGTGTTTAATTCAACACCATTTATGTCTGGTGCGATCTCTGCTGGACAGGAAAATGTTAGTTCTCTCTCGTTCTTTTTGCTTGCTTGGAAAACGACGGTAGGAGTCGGAATCTCATGCATTCTTACGGACCATGGATCTAACAATGGCCGCTAGCGAGACGCTAATCGCATTGATGGCAGCGCCAGATCGTAGCGTTGATTCGCCCACTCTAGGCACACGACCAAAGTGCGGTGGCCTTCTATTTCTACCATATATATCCTATACC
This sequence comes from Callimorpha dominula, assembly GCA_949752705.1. NCBI lineage: Eukaryota > Metazoa > Arthropoda > Insecta > Lepidoptera > Erebidae > Callimorpha > Callimorpha dominula. The sequence goes on along the minus strand of OX457002.1, from coordinate 13,925,311 downwards.
TTGCCTCCGCTCCACTTCGCCTTCGTTATGCCTCCGCTCTCTGAGAGCAGTTTTAAATCCCGTTCCACAACCCCCTCCCGTCACAGGTAGAGTGACGCAAGCGTATTCGCTCCTAGGTTTCATGACAGGGTCCTGACTCAAAAACTCGAACGATTGGTAGGAGATCATGCGTTACCTATTAAAACAAGCATCACCTACAGTAGAACCCTTATTTCACCTCTGTTCCTATAAGATCCGCATATTTTACACATCTCTAAATACTTAGGTACCTTTACACTATTTACTATTAGTGTTGCTTTAATTCTTAACCGAATGGGTCATAGATACTTAGTATTTTTCTTAGCTGACAGGATTTGTTTGTGATGGAAACGGTTTTGAACCTAATCCCAACACTGTCTATATTTCAAAAACAAATAGGTGCCTACTACAACTTATACTATAGTATAAAATGATTATTTAGTAATACATCTGGGTCCATGCCTATTTATTCTAACTCTAGCAGTGCCCCGCGGTTTCAAACGCGTAAGTGGGAATTTTGGGATAAAAACTAACCTATATGTTAATCCAGGTCTTCAGCTATCTATATACCAAGTTTCATAGCAATCGGTTCAGTAGTTTTGGCGTGAAAGACTAACAAACATCCATCAATCCATCCATCTAAACTTCCACATTTATAATATTAGTGGGATATAAATACAAAATGAGATATATAATATAAAGATTCTCAGGCTATCTCCATAAGAGAATTTACATGCACTGAAGTATAACTAAAAATTAATACCTAAATAAATAATTAATTCTTACCGGTTAATTGTAACGACAATAACACCACGGAAAATAAACCAAAAACTTTGTTCCCATACATCTTGAGTCTTAAAAGAAAACAACTATTAAATACAAATTGAATCACCAAAACATATGAAAACGCATGTTTAACTTAGTCGTGACACAATCGAAAAGGCTTCAGTCGGCATTGGAGTAGATTGAAGGTCTCACAAAAGGATTGACGAATTTCGTAATTCTGCTTATGGCTTTACTCGTGGACTCGTGGTTGATTAATAACCACGCCGGACGCGACTTGTTTATATGTTTATATTTCTTGCACACCGGTGCCACTCCGACGCGCGCTTTCGAAGGCAGCTGAGCGCGCAATGTTCTTACAACGCGCATAGCATGAAGATTCTATACTAACAACCGAAATTGACCTCTAAACTTCCCCAGCCATATCTTCGGCAGATTGTGATAATTTCAATATTTAAGAGATTGTCTTTTGAATTAGTATTTATGTCCTTCACTTACAATAATTTAGTTTTTTGTCTACGTACCTACCTAAGTTTAACTGACTGGAGAATGTTGGCTTGAAAATCAGCAGAACCAAAACTGAATACATGTTCTGCGATTTCGGCCATTTCGCTGGGTGGAACAGCGATCCCAGTCTGCGCCGACTTCAAGTCGAAGAAGGAAACCGAGGTAGTTCCCTTTTTCAAAGCGATGATGAAATAGACCGCACTGTATAGCATCGAATCAATACAGGGTGGATGAAGTGGCGGCAGGTAACAGGAACCATTTGTGATCCCAAGTTTCCTATTAAGTTAAAGGGAAAGGTGTACAGAACTATCATCAGACCTACCGTCCTGTACGGATCTGAAAGTTGGCCCACAAAAGGAACGGATGAGTGACACTTGCACGTACCTACCCGAAATGCGAATGTTGAGATGGATGTGTGGTGTGACTAGAATGGACAAGGTGAGAAATGAATATATTAGCTAGAAAGGGAGTAAAGCAGTGAAATTATGAACGATAGAGTAGAATGTCGGAATAAAACATATTGCACCGACCCCAAATAAAATTGGGACAAGGGTAGGCAGATGATGACCTACCTAAGTTTAATAGGGGAAAACTTGTAAGCAATTATTTTCTGAAGAAAATTTCTCATGAACGTAATTTTCCAAAAAAAATTAAATCCAATTGGAAACAATTTCTTGGGTGAACGAAGAATCTTTAGTTTAATAATATTTTTCAGAACTCAGTTTTTTCCGAATTTCATATAGGTTACCGCTACTATTTCTCAAATAAATAAGATGAACAAGAGTAAAATATATAACTTTAATCTAACAGTGTTAAAATGAAGCCGAAACCAGTTCTATGAATAAATATCCCGTAGCCGTATGTAAAAACCACACTGGAAAACCCCTTTTTAAGCTTGTTGGAGGGTTGCTTATTTGACTGTAACTAAATGTCTAGTATCTAATCTTTGTTATACCTAATATGTATAAATAGTAAATATAATAAGTAATACATAGATTTATAGAGGTTCGTTACCCATAGTCAAACCGTTTAAGTACACGGTTTTGTGGGAAGTTGTTATACTGATTTACCAATCAGTGTAAGTTTCACCGTTGCGAAGAACTTACAAAAACGTCTTTCTGTGGATAGTTATCACAATGCAAAAGACAGTTCATCATAAAAATGCGAGATGATGGATCTTTAGTTTGATTTTGTGCTACGCGATGTAAACGTAACTAACGTAGGCTAGCTAGGTATTATGTTTGTACGGTACGGTGAATGACCTTAAACGTTCGGCGTTGATCACATAATGTGCTCAAACGGTCGATCTAGAAAAAAAAATTCTGATATAGAACTATTCACAGATTTATGTGGAGGGGGGTTTTCAAAAACTGTCCAGGTAAAACCCGGACTCTCGCTGCCAGGGCCACTTATAATTATTAGATAGAACAAGCTGTTTAATTTCATAAAAAAATGATATCGGCGTTTTTTAAGGTTTCCGGGAGAGAATCTCGATTTTACACATGTGCCCGGGATACAATACAATACAATACAATACAATACTCTTTATTGTACACCATGAGGAACATTTCAAAATATTTACAAAGACAAAAAAAATTGTACAAACGGCGGTCTTATCGCTAGTTGCGATTTCTTACAGACAACCTTTAGATGGACAGATGCAATGGAGTTATGTATAGGGCAGTTAACAGGTGTACGACTTTAGCTAAGTAGCAACTTAAGTGAATTTAAGAGACGAGGAACAAATAATTATATATATATATATATATACCTTACCTATATATATATACATACACATATTACACATACATACATACATTTACACATATAGATACATACATACCGATATTAAAATAAATATATACACATATCCAGTATTAAAAGCAAGTGAAATATTACTGTGACAGATAGTAATCAGTGAGCATTTTTTTAAAAGTATGCAGCGTAGGAGCACGTCTGATAGCTTCAGTCAATGCATTTCACAGGCGAGCTGCATGTACTGTAAAAGATTTGTGAAGAAAATTTGTGGAATGCAAAGGTATTTTCAGTACTTCATTTTCCGATGATCTCAAGAACCTCGCATGTGTGTCATTTAGGAACTCGAAACGTTCTCTAAGGTAGGTGGGAGTAGTGGGGTTGAACAACGGTTGAAGAACGGGATCTTTGAAGAGCTTGTCCGGCGTCGGCAATTTTAGTGATGGCAGGCCTAAATAGGAGTCGGTCTGAGTTGTAACTTGAAGGCGATACGTCGATACATAGTTTATTGATAGATAGTACAAAATGAGTGCAGCGAAGAAAAGTAAAACGTATCATCTTAATAACGATTGGGAGGATGAATTTTTCTTTTGTATGGTAAAGTATAAATGCATTTGTCGTGCGTCAGTTGCAATACCTAAGCGTGGGAGAGAGGCATCATAAAACTGTTCATAAAAACTATGAAAAGGATTTTCCGTTACAGAGTGAATTAAGAAAACGAAAAGCACGTGACTTCATAACTTGTTTGTAAAAAGAACAAACCATGTTCACAAGACCGCCCAAACACTCAATATTTTTTTTATGTCTGCTATTAGAGAACTTCAGTTATCTGGCCCGACTGTCACAAGACGTGTTGAATTCATGAGTCAGGACATGGCAGATAAACTAAAACATGATTTCATGAAATGTACATACTTTTCTTCACAGTTCGATGAGTCCACCGATATGACTGACACTGCCCAGCTATGTATTTTTATTCGAATGGTATTCAATGACATGTCGGCTAAGGAAAAGTTTTTGACAAAGATTCCTCTGAAAGAAAAGACCAGATGACGTTTTCTTTAAGCTTGTAGCTAGCTTGTAGTTTGTTGTAACCAACGGTTTTGTGCCATTGTGTCGAGCTAATGACGATTTTCCTCATTTTTTCTCCTTCCATCGCTATACCGTAAAACATGGCTACTTTGCCCTTGCGATATAACTTTGCCCAGCTGTGCATTTTTTAGAAAACTCGATGCATAGCAAAGTTGGTAAAAAATAAACCCTTCCAAGATCACTCTCTTGTCCGTCTGTCCGTCTGTCTGTCCGTGTGTCTCCACCGATTTTCTCAGGAACGGGTTGACCTAGCAAATTGAAATTTATACCAGATACTGAGGTCTATAGTCCCTATTAGGTGTATAAAAATCAAGGTCCTGAGTCAACACGATAAAAGATATGGACAAATTTAGATTTTCGCGAAAACTTGTAAGTACCAAAATTTACCTTAATTTACTTATACTTACTAAACTTTTTATTTTTCAGAATTTTCCCTTTACTTGTGCTGTAAAGACCTTGCTTTTAACCAAATTTGGTTAAAAGCTGCAATTCTAGGTCAACCTATAGGTTTTGGGTCGAAAACCTATAGTACTTCCCATTTACCTGGAATCATGAAATTTCGTAAGAACCAAGGTCTGACAGAACAAGTGACGGAAAAAATCTGAAAGTCGTTAATTTATTGTTATATCACATAAAAGAAAAGTTTTTGTGATTACAAACTTATATTTTGCGGTTGGATTGTTTACTTTGTCGTACATCGCAACCGCAAAGTTCAATTTGTCTTTTGGAAAAGACGGGCAAAAGTCTTTGAATTCTCAGATTTCCAAGATAGACGTATACAAGTTTGTTTGCTTACGAAACCCTCGGACCTCGAGACTCGGACTTGTCCGGGTTTTTTTTTAAATATCGTTAACATAATATGTACCTATTAAGACAAGTATATACTAACGATTAACTTTTGCACACCGATTGTAATTAGTTGTGTATTTATGAACTAATATTAATTAAAAATTGTTTAGTTGTGCCAATGGGAATGATTTACAAAACATATCCCTCATGACACAACTAGTTGTCCATAAATAGTTGGTCTATGCGGAAAACGGGGTTCAAAATTATAAAAATATTTTATTTTAATAAAGTATTTTGAAAATACGTGTTTTGCATTTAGTATTTGAAATACTTAACAAAAATCTATTTTGTATTTGCAATAGAAAATACTAAAAGTATTTGCATTTTGTATTTAAATACATTTTATTACTTTAGAGTTATACTTTAATTCTTAATTAGTACTACTACTTACAAGAGTCTGTTCAATATGTAAGTTTACTTCGGTAATTTTAGGAGAAATAAAAAATCGTATTCTGAGTATTCTGACAGCACCATTACTTACTGTCAAGTACTTGTGATGGCGCGTTTACACGCTGGCGTTCAAACCGACATTCAACGAGCACATTCAACGACGCAAGCGTGTGAACAGGCTGTTTGTGCATGCCTGCGTGAATGTGATCGCGCTTGGCGCCGATCGGGACGACTAACGCCTGCGTTTACACGCTCGCGTTCAAACCGACATTCAACGACGCAAGCATGTAAACAGGCTGTTTGTGCATGCTTGTGTGAATGTGCACGCGCTTGGCGCCGATCGGGACGACTGTCGGTTTTTTGACACACTTCAAAGGGTGAATGTGCTTGTGTGCCTGTTTACACACACACACACACGCTCTCGGCCGCGTTAGTATAGTTTTCATCTTCGTGGCATACAGACGACGTAACGATCGAAATTAATTTTTGACGACACCAAATATATCGGAGTGGTCTGAACCTTTATCATGCATGAATCGAAAGCAAAAGAAGACTTCAGAAAGATGTTTCTGAACTATTCTTTTAGTAAAAATAAATATTGTTTATCAGGGCCCAAAAAAATATGAAACAAAATAGTGCCAATTCTTAGGATTAAAGTTAGTATTGATTGATTGACGATTAGAGAATTGTAACTAATCGCATATCAATGATGTGCAGTAAATAAAATAGATTTATGTATGCTTTAAAACAGTTACGAAACACATTTAATGAAGAAGCCGCCCCCAATGCTTATCATGGTTAATTATGTTCATGTTTATTAGAAATAATAAAAAATTATATTCAAAAGTTAGCGAGGATAGTAAATTCATTCAAAGAGATCCCACTAAAGTAAGAAACGAATTATGTAAAAGCACTCTTCGATGTAAAAATAGTTATAACGCATGTCAAATAAAAAAATCAAATTTAAAGTTTTGGCTACTTGAAAAGTGTTTTTACACCATAAATGATTTTTTAATTGTAAAACCTAATAGTTTTAAGTAAAATTTCGCATGCATAACTATGTCGGGCTGTTTTTTTTTTTCAATAAAAATAGATCAAGGCCAAAGCAGTAGCTCCCACGAGATCTACGTCTACATCGTCTCCCATGTTTGCACTGACTACCATGTCCACAGAACACTAATACCATACGGACCATGCCTGCAAGTGTGTGCAACAGGGCTGCCAGAGTGTAAATTGTATACAAAATTGGTATAATATCGGTTATCTTTTGTATCCTGTTTGTATAGTAGATTGCATTGCATAATTGGATACAATGTCATTGCTGATGTTATAGCGTAAAAAGTACGTACATACACATAGAGATACTTAAAACAAATCATGTCTGTGATAAACTGTTAAATCCTTATACGTTAAAGTTAAAACACCTTTTACTAAAATCCCCAAAGAGTGACGTTCTATAGTTGTACAACACTGATTTTGTATAATAGTACATGATTTTGTATAATTTCCGAGTCTTAGCGGTATAAAATAAGTTGTCTTTACTGGCAGCCCTGGTGTGAAAAGCTTGCGTGGCAGGCTGCCCGCCGAGCTGCGTGCCATGCTGCTTGCCAGGCTGCACGGCGTGCGTGTAAACGTACCATGAAGTGTAGTAGACAAGTGTTGGTTGTTCTCATATTTTACTCGAATTCGTGTTTTCATTGTGATTTTTAAAATGCTGAGATAAAATGACAAAACTATTAGAAGTGGTGAGAGAACATTACTTCATAAAATTATAAAATATTGTGAACGAGAAAAATCCGAAAAAAGAGATTAGGTGGTTAAAAACAAAGAAATGCAGCAGTAATGCAATGTAACATTATTTGATACTTGATTATTGTTTAATAATGTAAAATACAGTTGCGTGTTTTATGTCAGTATTAATAGTATGTTATTGTAGTGCATTAAAAAGCAGTATTATTAAATTAAAAAATATATAAATAAATAAAACAATGAAAATAAAATAATCATAATTATGTATTAATGTACCTATACTAGCTACATAAAACCTTAGCTGAAATACTGTTTATTTCCGTTTTAGGTATTCCTTATGTCACACTCGTTTCAAAGCAGAGGCTAGATTAAACGATGGTATATACGATCAAAATCTGGACGTTCTCTCAAAGTAAATTTAGATGACTTTCACAAATATGCCATTCGGAAGAAAATTCGTTCTTTTTATGCACTTTGAAAAGCAATGCCAACGCTCCGGAAACTTACTACAGAACTTAAAGTAGATATAAATTTTCAAGGAAATTACGCAACATTTAGAAAAGTGATAAATAATTTGGGTTCCAAATACAAAACTAAGAAACAAGCGAATAATCTTCAGATACTTATGGATTATGCAACAACGTTAAGAGAGACTGGCAGAGAATGCCTTAGGCATTAAGTCCGCCTTTTTACAATCTGTGCATGATGCATTAATAAATAAATACTAACACATAGTTTTTTTTTTTTATTATTTTTAATCATCAATGTACGCAACTTCAACTGCGATACAGTCCCTCCAAAGTTTTTATTACTTTTCTATTCCATGTGTGTAGAACTAGTTATCTTTGGCTTCAAAATAAGCTTCCGTTGCTGCGATTATCCACTCTGCTGACTGCCGATTGGATTCCGGAGAATGGTGAATCCATGTTTCATTCATTGGCACATACCGACGTAAAAAGTCCTTTTTATTTCTATTGAATTGATACTTTGTTGCAATTGTTAGCAAACGATGCACTCATTTGAAAAAGAGCTTTTTCATGGCCAAATTTTGATGTAAAATAGTAAAAACTACCAGTGGAAATCTTCACTATCTCAGCTACCTCACGCATTTTTACCTTCTGATCTTCCTTTACGATTTTCAGGACTTGGTTGATGTTTCGTTGAGTCACCGCTTCATTTGGACGACCCGAGCGTTCAGCATCATTTGTTACGTCTATACGACTGCGTTTGTTTGTTGTTGTTGTTTTGCGTTTTCGATAAATGGTTGGTTTAGTGAGGTGGAACAGATTCCGCATAACATTTTGTCACTGCTGTTTTCGAACGGTGTTTTCCCTATTAGAAAACAATGTTTTCTGAGAAGGAAAACACCACACAATAAATACCAAATTTATAGTGTATTTATAAACAAAGGTAAGATATATTTCCCTTCTAAAGAAGTATTTACAATCGTCTAACATGCAGATAAGATTTTCAGAAGAACTTCTACTGTGGAAAAATGGACTGTTGACAATATTAAAAATGAAATGGTTTATATGGTTCAACAACATTTTGCAAGTAAATTGAAAAACATGTTTAGCCATCCTGTTAATGACAGCATTATGTTGTACAGACTTGCACAGTGGCGAATCCACGGGGAAGGCGATAGGGGAAATCGCCCCCTTAACCTTTATAGAACCACTTCAAACTATCTAAAGACTTAAAAAAGTAAAAATTAAAAAAAAAAAAGGTTGCTGAAAGACAATCCTGACCTATCTTGGCCTGACAATCCTGGCCTTTCAAGAACAAGGCCGGCTGGTACCTGGTACAGACTGTACCCCTAACAACGAATATGCAACAATTCATGATGATCGGTTGAGTAGATGGTACGTATAACGTACGTACGTAACAGAGTTATTTTAGATTTTATAATATTAGTATAGATCATTAATTAATTATGAATGGTTATGATTATTTTATTTATGAAGCTCACAAAACAGTTTTTCCTCTATGAAGATAATAATATTAACCTACCTCATTTTCAAAAATGTCCATTGATACAAATAACATGGACACCCATCAAGAAAAGGATAGAATTTCAATCTCAATTTTCAAGGTCAAACTTTTCAACTTTCAGTAAATGTTCACTGTTTGTTCTCCAATGTATAAGAACTTCGTGGGTTTCAGGGAACTTTTGATTTTTGGAACGAATTCGAAGGTGAAAGAAAAGTTTCAAGCGTTGGCTACCCTGGTATCCTCCTTGGAGTATATTATATATTTTCTGCGCTGGTATCACTATTCACTACTTGATATGTACTTTTGAATTGAATTTCTCAGCGAATCTGCTGTCTGTTTCCGAATATATTTCTCAAATTTCTAATAACTGTTGCTAATTTAGCCGTTATTGTTTGATTTTACAGCATTGCTTTTCTTATAATGAATACTGTGTGTATACACATCTGTTATATTTAAAAACAAAATCTTTCATTAACGCAATGGACGACATACACAACAAAATATGTCCGAACTGCAGTCAAATTTACCATTTAAGTTGTAAGTATAAATTGTTCCTTTATTTTGCATTTGATCATTAACATTATTCCTGAATTACAGTTAAACTTTAAAACCACATATTAAAATCATTAAACTATGTAAATATTGTTTCGTTTTATTTTTAATAGTACCTACTACCGGCACCTACAAGGTTTTACGATTTTTGTATTGGAATGAAATCGTTAAATCATTATTTTCATTCAATTGAAGAGGTGATGGATTTAACAGTGATTTATATGAACATACTGTTATATGTTTTCCATTAATAATATAGGATGAAAGCTCATTTATTTTGCTAGATTGTCATTAATTTAATATCTGTACAGTGTGTTATGTCCTTGTTCCAACTACCTACTTGGCTTTTGATGTCATAATATATTCCCCTCAGGTGTAAGCGATAAATTGTTCATGTTCCTTTCATGATCTATCCATCGTGATAAAAGTGTATCTCTAAGCTTAATGCTCAGCACATGTACTCAGAATTACCTGGCCTTTTAAGTAAGTAGTTGGTTTAAAAAGTGTGCAAGTAGTGTGTATGTTATAACTCTGTAAAAGTGTTGCTTTGTACAAATGCACTAATTTACAAACATTAACATTTTTAATATTAACTTACATTTAAAAACAGAGACAGGTTGCAGAGGTGGAATTGTTTTGAAGAATTTGTGAGGCATATACTACTATTTTAAAATAGAAGTTACAAATTAAGTATGTTTATTTCAGTATTGCCATCAAAGTCGAAGACAAATTTGCCGCTCTTCTTACCATGTGGTCATTCCATGTGCGAAAAATGCATTCTCAACATTATAAAATGTATGGAGCCAATAGAGTGCAAAGTTTGTCAAACTGATGTTGACTTTAAAACCAACAATGCTATGATAGTAGTCCAAAATCCGATTAAACTGCGTGAATTCTTCCCTGTGAACGTGTATATGGTTGGTGAACTAACTGTCAATCTCTTACAGGTAAGATAATCATTATATTGACATCAAATATTGATATACATCTATATTAATATAGCTGCATAGTTTTTGGTTGAAAGCTCTAATCTCTGGAACTATCAGTTGGTATTGAAGTTGGTTGGCATGGTTGGAGACTGCCATTGAAAAAAAAATATTTTTTAGTTGTAAAACCAAACATTTAAAAGTAAATTATTGACATCATGGCCCCTTATTTCATACATGTTTCATTTATTAAAGAGGAATTGATTTGACAGTCTATAACAATATTATTTATATTTGCATGTCAAATCAAACTTAAATGTTTAGCATGTAAAGCGCACTGCAGACCTTCAGTTTTAACTAAACGGTCTGACTGGACAGTTAAAACATATGTGTGTAAGCAAAACAGAACTGTACAGTTGAACTGACAATCTAATCAATATCATTAGATAAAACGGAACAGTGAAAACTGTTTTGTTAAAACTGACGGTCTGTAGCCTGCTTAAGATCTGTACCGGTACCTACCAACTTTATGCAAATAAATAAATTTGAATTTGCCATTTAAGATTATTGTATAGCCCTTAAGAACCAAAGCAGTAACTATAAGCAAGGGTGAAATTAACTGGCTAGTCATACTTAAGTAGATTGAGGTATAAATGTTTTAGAGAATAATTTCAACGTTATTTTTGTATGTAGGTAAGTCCATATTAGGCTACAAATCTAGTTATTGAATTAAGAAGTAGTGCATAACTAGACTTCCTGTATAAATGTGGAGCACTTCTTAAGTTATCTAAAATTCATTAATACCTTATCAACAAATGGGGTTACACACATTTCAAATAATAGAATCTGGCTTTTTTTCGTATGAGTGGTCCTGACAACGTTTTAGTTTAAAAATAGAATAAGCAACCATTTTCTAATATTTTAAGGGTTTCTACAGTTATAAATAGATAGGAACAGTTTTAACTATATATTACAGACTTAAAATATGCACAATGAACTATTTCTGTTAAATTATGTTACAGAAATCTGAAGCCACTCAAAAATCTTCACAGGACCATTTCCTTGACCTCAAAGCCGTTCTAAAAAATGAGGTTGCTGAAGGTTGGTATTTTTGAGTATTTTTTAAAGAGACACATTCCACCTGCTTTTAAAAGAAATGGAGGTAATAATACCTGGAAATTCAAATGTTTGTAACTTGTTAACGGATAGTTTTTTTCAAAAAATCTTTTTTAACTGCAAGCTAGTCTTGCCCTTTCAGTGATTTAAGTAAGTGTTCCATTGTCATATACACCCTGTATGTAGTTAAAAGTCAAAATTAATATTTTACAATTTTCTTTTTTCTTCAGGGCAGTGTTTAGAATGTCATGCTTCCACTACCAAAATGTGCCAACAATGTGCTACAATTTTATGTGACAATTGTTTCAACAAATCACATAAAAATTTTGTAATATTCAGGAATCATGAGTTACAAGATATAGGTATGATTTTGAGTTTTATATCCTGTAGTAGTTAAATCATCCTGGTTAATTATATTCAGCTTTATGAATCAATCGATATTTGATTCAGCGCGTACAGCGCCAATCCAGATTTTTTATTGACATACTATACAGAAAAATTAGAAAATATTTACATTTCAGGAAATATAATCGAGACAGTGGACATTTTTGTTCCAATATAAATACTCCTTCGAGTATACTATTGTTTGGAAAAATAAAATGTTTTTTATAATATCTAAAGCAGTATCATAAATATTTTAAAAGGTTGTTGGTTTCTTCTCAAGCAAAAATATAATTCATTAACAACCCACCCTTGCTTCAAACGGGTAGCAGAGACATCTTCAACAATCATCAACATATTTCAATCAATTCACACAAAACCTTAACAAATTATACACCTAAATCTTCGTCATGAATCACTCTGTCTATTAGTGAAAATCGCATGAAAATCCGTTCAGTAGTTTTTCAGTTTATCGCGAACAGACAGACACACACGCGGCGGGGGACTTTGTTTTATAATATGTAGTCACTACCTTCTTAACAATTCTTTTTACAATTCTTTAATTATTTTATTTCTACAATTAAAAAAAAACAACTGTCACAACATGTTTTTCAATTACTTTTAGATACAGCTAATCAGCCTAATTACTGTAAAACTCACAAAGAAAAGTCACTAGAGTACTATTGCCATGATTGCCTTAGGGCTATCTGTATGAACTGCATGATGGTTGGTGGTGAAAAATCTTGCAAAAACCATAATGTTGTATCTATTCAAGAAGTTGTAAGTATTTTTTTATATCTGACTTACAAAAGGCATAGGTCCTCAGTATTTTTTCTAGTTTTAATGATTTTTTATTGGATAGATTATATTTCCAGAATGGTCCCTAAAAATGTTTAAGAAATTCCAAGAATTGCAAAACAGCAAATGAAAGTTTCAATTGGTATTATTAAGACAAATTGAAGATGGTTGTACATAAAGATAATTACATTATTTTATATCAATACCGTTTAAGCTACATAATCTAACATTTTATTTGTGTGGATACCATGTATCGTGGGAGATCCATGCTTCGACACGTATGGGCGGGCTCGACCGGTGTGATACCACGTCCTAACAGAAAACCGGCAGTAAAGCAATTTGATTTTCGCAGAGTGAGTGAGGTTACCGGAGGCCCTAACCCTCCCTTCCCCCCCCCCCCACCCTCGTCCACTCTTCCCCTACCTTCACAAGTGCGTCGCCGGTCTATAAGGTGGGCCTTATAGGCCGGCAACGCACTTGTGACTCTTGAGTTGCAGGTGCCCATGAGCGGCGGGAGTCATTTACCATCAGGTGATCCGTCTGCTCTTTTGCCCCTATTCCATAAAAAAAATGCTTATTTTTTACTTTGAATCGTTAAATGATAAAAACTGCATTGCATATGCTAAACCAGTTCAAAAATTAATATTATTATTTTACAGAATGATTCCTTTATGGAAGATCTGAATAATATATCTCCACAAGTAGATGAAATCTTCAGGAGGCTTACAAAGACAGCAGTGGTAAGTCAATTTATATTATTTTATAGGTATGTGTAACCAAGTTCATGTGGAATAATGTACTTAGCTTTCAAATTGTGAAGAATTTAGCAGTTTTAATTTTAGATTAACTTTCTATCAAGCTAACTTTCGGTTAAATATTATATGGTATTGTGGAGGACGAGGGTCATGTCCCTCCAACCCAAAGGGAGGATCCTCCGACCAGGCGAGGTGATCATGCCTGGCGGGCCGCGGCCCAACGGTTGATGTTAGGAAGCTGTATATATACTAATCGTCGCGATTTCCCTTTCCAGTCAAACGGACACAGCCAACTTGCCCGAACTTGTGCTTATTCTTGTTAGATAGATAGAAGATAATATTCGTATTGCTACAAACTTTGTATTCTAATCTTTGTGTAGTTATTTTTCACATAAACCTTTTATCTCTCTTACTCTTTTTTTGTCATAATTCTTGACTGCTAAGTAGTCACCTCGCCAATTGATGCTGCATAAATTGTTGTGACAATTATTTGTATGATTCTCAAATATTTCCTGAGTTTGTGCTTTGTATTCGTTAATTTGTGATTGTAAAGTTCTAGTGTCTTTAATATCAATACAAAATTTAATGTATTTTAGGACATTGGATATTTACTCCTCAATTATGAAAATGATACTGGTTCTGCTACAGACTTGTTAAAAATAATAGCCAGTATTGATCAGCACTTTTCAAAACTCATGTCCATCGTGCAAAAACATAAGGAGGAAGTGATCAACATTATTTTCAATTTAAAATGTTCGGAAAAAGACTCTTTGGAAAAAGCTAAAGCTGATGTCGTGAACAGTTTAAAAAAAGCAAAAAGTATAATGAAGTTGATTAAGGTTTACTCTGATCCCCAAAAACTCAAACAGGTATGCAATTTTTCATAAAACCGACTGACTGATTGGTTATTATGTTTATATAATAGTACGAAATACGATATAAGAAATACCCTCACCTGGTATTTGATGATGAACAAGATTATTTATGTTAGATAATATGTACATTGATAAATCACAAGTGGATTGCCTACTTAAATCACGGGCCATTACTGTTAAATAATATTAAGGTTAATTAACTTTTTTTTTTATCAACTTCCCCGATTTGTTATTGATGAAAATAAAGCATCAGTCGAGAGAATATTACACAAACAAGTTAAAAAAATCTAGGTTGCCTACTTTTCCTTTAGTGCAACTACGAAGTTTCCAGGTACAAACAGGTAAACAGGCGTTATTAATAAATCCCCATTTTTCCGACATATAATCTTTGTCATCATCATCATCAAATAACAGATGAGGGTATATGTTTCTTATACTGTATCTTAGTAAATAGTATGATTTAGTAACAAAATATTTTTACAGGCTAATATAACAGCCCTCCTAGAAGAAGCGAAGGATGTTATTAACACAGCATGGTATTTGAATAAAGATGATTCAAACAAGGAGGCTCTCAAGTTAGTGTACTCTATATACCTATATAAAAAAAATGAATTGCCATAATGTGTCTTAGACACACACACACACACACATCACTGAAGAACATCTCGACCTATATGGCTGATTTTTTGTTTGTTGTGTTCGTAATTGCCAGGAGATACTAACTTTAGTATGAAATATATTTTTTTTAAATTAACGGAAAAGTCGAAATTTTTTATGGTATTTTTATAAATATAAAATCTATGTCAAATTTTGACATTGATTTTGATATTGAATTGCATTACGTGAAGTGAGGCACAGCTGGAGACTCTTGCTGTTACATGTTTTATTTTAATGACTTGGTTGTAAGACCTTTATGCAAACCACTTTTTTTTCAGTCATTAAAATCAATTTAAAAAAATAAAGTGATTTCATTAAATTCATATTGCTATGGAAGCTATTGAAAACTGGTCTAATAGGTTTGGGTTATCAGTTAATCCGACAAAGTGCCAGGCCATTATAATCGCTAGTCACCGATTGATGAGTAGAGTTGACATCGAGACGATTCCAGCTGTGACTTTTAACGGTACTACCATACCTATTTGTTGATCGGTGAAAGATCTGGCCCTACATTTCGACTCTTAAGTTAAACTGGCGCGATCAGGTAACTAAAGTATGTCAGAGGGTTACCGGAACCCTCAGAGCTTTATACCGCTTAAAAATGTTCCCCCTGCTAAAACCAAGACTACACTCGTGCAAACTCTTATCTTTCCTTTAATCGACTATGGTGATGTGTGCTGTTATGACCTAAAAGCAGATCTTCTCGATAAGTTTGATCGTCTTCGTAATAACTGCATTCGATTTATCTTTAATCTTCGTAAATATTACCATATTTCCACTTTCCGTTCTCAGCTCAGATGGTTGCCTATTCGTCAACGCCGAAAAATGCGCGCTCTCACTACCCCATTTCCACCCACCTATTTAACACCATATTGCCAATTTTTATGCAATAACCATGACAGAAATCTTCGGTCATCAAGCAACCTCCTACTATTTTGTCCGTCTCACACTACTGGGTTCGTCGGCTCTTCTTTCCCGGTTCAATCTATTCTTCTATGGAATGCGCTTCCTCTCGAGGTCAGGATGGCTACAAATCGTTACGCTTTTAAGGTAAAGGAGCTCTTATTTAAAGAATTAACAAAAACAACTCGTTAATAGGTCATCATTTAATGTCGATATATGTATAGTATATGTATTATATACATATACTTTAATGTGTGTGTATATATGTACATATATGAGTCACGTATATATTGTAAAGGATCTTTCAACAAGGACGGGTCGATGTTAAAATTGAATAAAACGAGATGTGTGTGAGATATTAACGAAATTTATTTTTTATTTGAAAGGCCCATTTATGCCATTATGGATGGAATATGACATCGTTCAAATGTACGCCGCGGCTTTGTATGGTGGCACGAATCCGAGAGGTCCAATTTTTAATGACTGCTGCATAGATCCGGCTGAATCTGAGCGATGGTAACTTTTTGTGGATGCATTGTCACCTGGTGAACCTCATGTGGGTTGTGGTCATCCCATACACAATTTTGCTTATTAACAAAACCATTCATCCAAAAATGTGCCTCGTCGCTAAAGATTATTTTTCGGCCAAAATCGGGGTCCTCTTTCAAGCGTTCCGAAGCCCATTCAGCGAACACACGGCGTTGTTTATTGTCATTAACTTTCAGCTCTTGGGTCAGTTGGATCTTGTACGGATGCAGGCCCAAGTCCCGACCCAAAATTCAGAGACACAAAAGTTGAAGTCTGCGAAAGGCCGAGTTCTTGTGCACGGCGAAAAATCGACTGCCTCGGAGTCTCCTGAATACTCTCACGTACAGCGGCGATGACTCAAATTTGGTCACCAATCGTTGGAGAGTAGACTTTGAAGGGCCACCGCGTCTGCCGTAAAATGGAATGCGTGCAACGTTCGCACTAACGAACACTCATTTTGATAATAAAGTTTTATCATATGCACATGCTGCTCAGCCGTGTAACTTGCCATGGTGATTTGGCATCAGTGACTCAATAAAAAAAAACAGATTTGACTGATGCCGCCAAAACAAAATGGCCGCCACAGATTATTAACATCGACCCGCTCTATTTGAAAGACCCTTTATAATAGTGATTTGTAATGTGAAAAAAAAAATGTATATTATTACAGTGAATGATGATCACAAATTTCTTCAGGTTTATTTCGTTGAGGAAAAAAAAATTTAAGTGTATGTTTGCAATGTAATATACAAATAAATAAAATTTAAGTGTCTGTTTGTAATGTAAAAATAATATATTTTTTTGAACTCATACAGTTATTTGCACGATACCTATGCCTAAAAATCAATTTTTAAATATTTTTTTTATCTGCCTGTTTGTGTCTGACTTTGACTGTCGGATAGCTGGTCTTATACGGAGTAACTTGGCTACTAAAGTTTAGTTTTTTAATTCTTATTCTTTCTCTGACTGCGAAATATTACAATTTTACTTACTACATACTAATTATTTTGTAGTCTAAATTATAATAATTCAAAACACAACAGTATAGTACATAATATTGACGTTTGATTACATGATTGCTTCAGGATTAACGTAAACGAAGATCTCTGTTCGTTAATCAATGATTATGTGCAGTTGGAGGGTAATGTGAAGTCTATGTACAAGTTATACTCGACGTCAGAGTTGGGCGAGGACGTGGAAATACCACCGCCTCCAAATGCTCCTGTTCTTCCACCTGAACTGCCTAAAGGTATTATAAATCATCAACTTTATCTTAACAACCGCATTGACAGTCACTATAGTAGAGCTATCCTGTGACCTGACCGCCTGTTGGTTGAATTTCGACATTGAATGTTTTATGTCAATGATACCATATACATACAAGCTACTATGTATCATTTAAACTACTATATTACTACTTACTCACTACATACGAATGTTTCTATTGTTCTAATTGCGTAATATATATAAACACAAAAGGGCGGGCCAGGACGAGACTGACTACTCATTAACTTGGTGTAGATGTACGGGACACATCCAAACCGAAAGCAGAAAAAGAGGACAACAAAACACGGGGATTGTATAAAAAAGTACCAAAGTATCGAAGCAAAAGTGGGTCGGTGTCTTCTCTCAATTCTCTTGGCAGTGAGAGTTCGTACAAGACCTATATAACACAAAGTAAGTACTTATCTTTATTAAAAGTCTTATACGTATAACGCAATTGATTGTTGAGGGAAGCCCTCATGACTCCCATTTAAAGGGTAAAATTCTTCCGATAATTCTTTTCCTAGTGTAGGTGCACATTTCTAAAGAACATAAATTTTCATGTCAATTTCTATGATTTTGTTATTTTTATTCAGACATTTTCAGAAAAATCTGGACTGTCCATCAACATCCTTGGTATTAAATACATATAGTTTCATTCATGTCGGCGCTCTCTCTTACGAAATATTAGCTTTATTGATCAATTTTAAAGTTATTTTTTTTTGTTACAAAATAAGATTTCTCTATTAAAAATAACGAATTTTCTTATAATTGTTAGCGCTTAACGTTATTCACGGGGTCCATTATACGACCCTAACATATGACCACCTTTCTGTAACACTCTATCATTAACCTTAAATTATAGAAGCAAGCCGAGCAGCTTTTGTGAACCTGCTCACCTACAGAAATAATACCATACAAGGTTGATTACCAGCCTAGGATACAAAAAACTTTTTTTTTTAACATTCCAACTATTGAAAAAAAAAAACAAATAATATTACTAATTACAGATGACCATTATCAGCAGCCATTAGTACAAACAGTTTCGCCGTTCCCTGAAAGCCAAGTTCTACCGCAGCTTCATGAAGGTAATGAGGTAGTTCCCTATGGTTAAAAGGAATTATTTAGCAAACTCGCAAAAAGTTTCGCTTTGTAGCACATAGCAGTAACAGTCCGGTATGGGATGAAACAATAATATTAATATCTATTTTTAAAAGTTGATGTATAATATTTTCTGCCGGGTACAGTACTGTTATTTATCCCTGTACTTAATTCATTTGTAAACAAGAGATGTT
The DNA here is from genome assembly GCA_949752705.1 of Callimorpha dominula. Lineage (NCBI taxonomy): Eukaryota > Metazoa > Arthropoda > Insecta > Lepidoptera > Erebidae > Callimorpha > Callimorpha dominula. The sequence goes on along the minus strand of OX457002.1, from coordinate 13,906,127 downwards.
TTTCTTTGTATACTGAACTTATTTCTTTTGTTATATTTGGTAGTGGAATTATTTAACCTCAATGAAATTGATTTTTTTAAACCATAATTGTCTATTTCTCTTTAGGTTCCCAGGAATTAATATACATTTCACATATTGTGGATCCACATAATTTCTTTGTGCAAAGAGCATGCCATCAAGGGCTTGTCAAGGAGATGTTACGAGAATTCCGTAATGCTGTATCTTTCACAAAACCATCGACTAATCATATTTCTTTGGGTAAGCTATAGTTTTAGTTACAAATAGTGGATTGCTTTTTTCTCTTTCTTATTTTCTCCAAGTCGTACAATATCCGTTTGATCAAATGTACGTATGATTATGGGGAGGACTTGACCATTGTATCTTAAAATACTAAAACAGTTGACACTGCACAGTTTTTATTTATAATTATTGCTATTCATCAAAAGATACAAAAGAGACAGTAGGCTACCTTGAAACCAGGAATGTTTGAGGTAGCTAAGTGGTGACCGAAGTTAGAGCTGATCTAGCTAAGCTATTACTCTCTATTCATATTTACTGTGTTCTCCAACACTTTGCATTTCCATGTATACACAAATTTAAACTATATTATTATAGTATAAATAGAGCATAACTATTGCGTGCTTTGTACAGGTAAAACTTATTTAGCTTTTAATAAAGCTGATAATATGTGGCAAAGATGTCGCGTCATTGGTGTAGATAAATGTGATCCCAGCAAACTACCTCTTATCGAGGTCTTCTATTTTGACTTTGGAAGCATTGAAACCGTTACCATTGACAGGTATTGTTGGTTTATTTAATTTCTGACAAATTTGGTATTTACTATTAGAATTCCATGTAAAATTAAAAAAGGTGCTTGTTTTGATAAGGAATCGATTCTACAGGGTATTGTGATAATGTTGTCTTTTTCAGATTACGCCTTATACCTGCACCCAGGATTCAATGTCCGTATCCTCTGGCTCTTAACTGTTCTTTAGCTAATTGTGAACCAAAGACCGGCGCTTGGACTAGTGCTGATTCTATTCTTATTCAAAATATAATAGACAAGTAAGTTAATTTGATGTTGAAGAAAAAATCTAATATTTAGACAATGGGGAGTGTAAGCAGGCTAGGCCCACTCCGGTCAGTAGGTATGAAGCTGCAGGTACCTAGCAGCGGCGACGAGTCGGGCGACATTCGGTGGGCTGCCACGCGCTGGCCAGGTAGCACGTTACTTCGATACTCTCTCACGCGCTACGTCGCTTCGTCCGTTCGTGGCTTACGAATTACGTTTCCCGTATTTACGTAGTTAGATTATATTATTAGTTATAATCAGTATAGTTAGATATTTACAAGTTCTGTTTACAAGGTCAAGTTTAGGTATGATAAGTATATTTATTTATTAGGACCACAACAACTGATACACATCTTCTATCTATACTCTATAGAAATAAATAAAATTGGAGTGTCTGTTTGTAATATTAAAATAACTGCTTTTTACTAAGTGCATTTGGATGTATATACGGTACATATACCAAAACAGCATGTTTTACAATTTTTGTCTGTCTGTCTGTTTCGGCTAATCCCCGGAACAGGATGACCGATTTCCACGGGACTTTCACTGTCAGATAGCTGATGTTAAAAGGAGTAACTTATGCTACTGTGATTTTGAAAAAAAGATTAAGGTTCCGCGCAAAATATATAAATATGTACACGCGAGCGAAGCCGCGCGGGAACTGCTAGTAAATAAATAAATTTTAAGTGTCCGTTTGTAATGACATAATGACAGTTTTTACTAAGTGCATCTGAATGTTTACACGGTACTTATACCAAAAAAAATTTTTTTCACATTTTTGTCTGTCTGTCTGTTTGTTCCGGCTAATCTACTGAACGGGTATACCGATTTCGACGGGACTTGCACTGACAGATAGCTGGTGTTATAAGGAGTAACTTAGTCAAGTTTAGCTTTGATAAGTTTAGGACTACAACAATTTTGTCTGTCTGTCTGTCTATTTGTTCGGCTAATCTCCGCAACGGATGGACCGATTTTCATATGACTTTCACTGGCAAATAGCTGGTGTTATAAGGAGTAGGGTTCCGCGATTTGATTTGCATATACCTACCTAGTTAAACACCTAAAAGAGATGGCATCAGAACAGATGAGTTATGCGATAGAAAGAGGCAAGTTTTAGGTTAATATAACCCATTTGGAATTAGCGGTGTGCGATCTGAATTGCACCTTATTGTGTCGGAGCAAGAGTCGCTATTTATTTAAATGGTATTGCGAAGAGGTCCTTCTGTACTAGTACTACGAGGGCGGCACTGAAAATTTCGGGAATCAAGGAAGTGACACAACATTACTATTTAAAAATGTATTTATTGCTTTTCAAAGTATTCTCCGCGAAATTTGACACATTTTTCCATACGATGGAACGAATCATTGAAGCAACCATTCCATTCGGAAGTTGGGGTCTCCACAATGGCCGTTTTGTAGGCGTCCACAGCTTCTTCAGGTGATGAAAATCTCTGATCACGCAATTTATTCTTTATTTTAGGGAAAGTATAGAAATCATCATATTATTATTTTTTTTCCCTCAAGAGAAATAGTCGCAACATGGCCGGTTTTGGAGACAAACGTGGCCACCATTTTTTTTGCAGCACTCCGGGAACGAACAATTTTTGTTGGCTTTAACTCATTTTCGAACACCCAAACTCGTGACTGGTTTTTTGTTTCGGGTTCGTACGCGTATATGCAGGATTCGTCACCTGATACGATGTTGTATACAGCATTTGAGGATCCTGCGTGGAATCTTTCGAGAGTTCTGACGTTCACGGAGCGAATGCGGTATCCATCGGGAAAACAACTTTTTTACTCCTAATTGTTCATTTATTTATTTGTATTTGACTCATGCCAATGTCTAAAATTGCCTGAATTTCGCTGTATGTCACATGTCGATCTTCCTCAATCAGCTTACGCACAACATCAACGTTTTCTTGGGTGACTGCAGTTTTTGGACGACCTTGACGGGGATCATCACTGAGCTTGACACGTCCACGTTGAAATTCAGCAAACCAGCGATAAATTGTGGTTTTGGATGGGGCTTCATCACCAAATGCAGAAATCATCCGGTCAACACACTGTTTTTGCGTTAAACCACTTCGAAAATAATAATGAATCGTCGCTCTTGAATTTTCTCGAGTCAATTCCTTTTTCTCAACGACTAAACAAGTTTGACAAAACCTTGTGATAAGACCGAGAATCTGTTTTTAAATAAATAAATGGTACTCGATTTTTAAAACCAAGGAGTTTTCAATTAAAAAGATTTTAATATGAAACAGAAACAGTGGAAATATTCCATTCCCGATACTTTTAGTGCAGCCTATGTATTATGTATTCTGTGGTGTAAGACTACAACTACTATTTATTTATTTATTTTTATTTATCTCTTTATTGTACACCTTTAATGTAAAAAAAAACAAAAACAATACAAACATTCAGGCATATCAATTGGCAGTCTTATCGCTCACGGCGATCTCTTCCAGACAACCTTTGTACGGATATTAACAAATATATTTCAGGGTAGTCTGTGGTGTACTGAGATAGGTTAATATATATTTTAATATATACTTAGAATACTATACTTATATTACCATAAACATACTACATACATACATAAATATATACCTATATATATACATATATAAGATAAATATATATTTATTGCTATAAATTATGTATTTATGATTAAGATGAGATAACCGCTTATAATGACAAGTAATAGTCCTTGACCAGTTTTTTAAATGTCTGCAAGGTTTTGGCTTGTCGAATTGACACAGGTAAGTTATTCCATAGCCTCACCGCTTGCACCGAGAAGGATTTATCTGTAAATTGTGTGGTATGTCTAGGCATTTCTAATTTCAAATTCTCTGATGATCTCAGGTCCCGACAATGTGTGTTGTGTAAGAATTTAAATCGTTCTTTGAGATAAGAGGGCGTGTGTGGATGGAAGAGAGTACTATACAAGAGAGAAAGAATATGAACATACCGGCGAAAGCGTATAGGTAGCCACTTGAGCTTAGAACGGTACTCTGAGACGTGATCATATTTACGTAATCCAAATATGAATCGAATGCAGACGTTTTGGAGCCGCTCAAGTTTGTTCAATTGGTCTTCGGTGAGATCTAAATAGCTGACATCCCCATAGTCAAGGATAGGGAGAAGAAGAGATTGTGCGAGCGCAATTTTCGTGTTGGTGGGTAGGAAGTTCCGGAGCCTTCGCAGAGATCCCGCTGTTGCAAAAAGTTTACGGCTAACTTTTTCTATTTGAGGGCCCCAGGATAAGCACCTGTCCAGATGTATACCCAGGTTTTTAACCATGTTACTGTATGGAATAAGTGAACCGTTGCAGTAGATAGCTGGAATTTGCTGCCAGTTTATTTTGCAGTTCAGCCTAGGACTGCCTACTACAATGACTTGCGTTTTAGACGGATTTACACTAAGCCCATAATCCCTACTCCAGGTACATATTTCCGTTAAATCCCTATTAATAACATCAACTGCTTCTGATATATTATCCGGAGCAGCTCTAGAGTAAATTTGGAGATCATCTGCATAAAGATGGTAGGAAGAAAGTAATCTTTTTGTAATGGAGTTAATAAAGACTGCGAAAAGTAATGGGGATAATACGCCGCCCTGAGGTACGCCCGCAGATGTCGTGCACCAAGAGGAGTAAACGTTTTCAATACAAGCACGTTGCTGGCGTCCATACAGGTAACTACGAAACAATTCAATTGCTGATGGAGATATGTTAAGAGAGCATAATGTACCTAACAAGACATCAAAATCCACGGTGTTGAAAGCATTACTAAAATCCAGTAAAGCAAGGACCGTCAGCTTTCCTTCTTCCATGCCCGACCTGATATCCTCCGTAATATGGACTAGGGCTGTTGTGGTACTATGGCCAGGGCGAAAACCGGACTGGAGAGGATTTAGGAGGCAATTTTTTGATAGGAATGAACTTAACTGAGCGTGGATTAGTCGTTCAAGGACTTTAGAGAGAAAAGGAAGAATAGATATGGGACGGTAATCTGAGAAAGAGGAAGGATTAGGTTTCTTAGGAAGGGGAGTGATTTGTGCCATTTTCCAGGCAGATGGAAAAACATTAGCGGATACAGAATAGTTAAGGATATGGCAAATTACGGGTAGGATTTCATTTAAAATAGGAAGTACCATATTACGGCTGATGTTGTCGCTTCCTACTGCATTGGAAGTTATTGACAGTATGCTCTTCCTAACATCACAAGCAGAAAATTGACTGAAAACGAGTGGAGAACAGTCAGGAGTCGGCAGAGAAGAAAGATAATTCAGCGTTGTAGTTTTAGTTCTCCCTCCGACATTGGAGGAAGTAGAAAAATATGAATTTAAGGAATTGATATCAACATCTTTTGAAGCAGAGTTCGGACGTGGTTTACCGACCCCTAATGACTCAAGAAATTTCCAGACCTTAACTGGATCACCATTTTCAACGGATTTGTGGATATATCGGCGCTGACCATTCCTACACATCTTATTGCAGTGGTTTCTAATAAGGACAAACTTTTCCCAGTTTGAACTCGTAGGGTGGCTCTTGTACTTTGTATGAGCCCTTGCTTTCTTTTTCTGTACCCTCTTGATTTCTTCAGTTAGCCAAGGTGCGGGCAGATGTCGTACCTTTATTTGACGAACTGGCGCATGCTTTTCATATAAATGCATTATATTGTCAGTGAAGATGGAAATTTTTTCATCAACACTTTGTGAGTTGAATAATGTACTCCAGTCGATGCTGTCGGCGTCTCTGCGAAGATCCTCAAGATTCATATCACGAAAATTACGGTGTAAAAGTATCTTAGGATTGGGTTTAGGAGTACGGATTCGATATGAAAGAAAGAGGAGATCGTGATAGGAAAACGAATCTGCAGAGCACTGCCCATGTTTAGCTACATGTTCTTCAGAAGAAATAAGGATGAGATCAAGGAGAGATGAATTACAGTTAGGCATATTGTGTGTGGGATTAAGTGGAAGAATGGAAAGATTTTTGGATTCTAGAACAGATTGAAGTCACCCATGACTATGGTATGACTGTACGAAGGGGTTAAATTTTCTAAGATTACTTCGAGTGAAGAAAAATAGTCTACTCGTAAGGAGGGACTATAATAGACACCGAGAAGTATTTTTGAGTGTTGGAGTAAGACTTCTATGAAAATATGCTCGCCAGCATTTACAGAGGGGGGTTGAGATGACATACTAACAATGGAGAAAGGAATGTGAGTTCGGATATATATGGCGACACCACCGCCTCGTCCACATAAACGGTCGTTTCGTATCAGCTGAAAGCCTGGTAACGAGTACGACGTGGTAGAAAGGCATGGCTTTAGCCAAGATCCTGATACCAGAATTGCATGGATATTCGTACAGTTAAAACTTGCAACTATTTAATACATTGCTGATACAATGTTAACTTGACTTATACATCGCAAACGACGTTTCAATATCTGTAGAATCTGTTAATTTCACTTACTTCTTTAGTTATAAATTTACCTGACTATACCGGAAAACGGATTTCTATCCATCTCAATGAGAGTTTCTAATTTATTACTCAGTTCATTGATCACTTCAGTACCTACCGTTCTCTCTTATTTATCAAATATTTGTATAACTTAATAAGCGCCCGGTAATCTGATCGCTAAACAAAATACTATATGGAACTCTTGTATTCCTAGTACCTATTATGATTATATTGTTTACTCTTGTATAATGTTACAACTTACTGTTGACATTTCAGTAAACAAGCTGTCATTCACATTCGTCGCATCATATCTACTTCAACTACTGATTTGAAATTAGAATGTGACGTCACAACGTTTGACCACGGGGTTAGTCTTGCTCACGCGCTTGTGTTCCATGATCGAGCAAAAATGTCAAATAGACGTGTAAGTAGTATCTTTGATGTGCCACCATATGAATTGAATATAAGAAAGAAGTATAGTAGATTTTTATTCCAATACATTTAACCATGAGATAAATTAGGATCACCCATAATACCTATTCAAGTCAATTACTTATATTTGAAAACTATTTTTGCTCATTTACAAAGATAATCTAAAAAATATGGATATATGTAATACAAAAATATAAACGAAAGCATGAAGTGAAAATTTGGTTACAATAATGGCATTAAAGTTATCGCTATAATTATATTAGTCTTACAGTTTCAACATTTCTCATTACATTATCATACTTCTATTTTATTTCAGTATCCACAGTTAACTGGTTTGAAAGAAAAACCTAAGTTGTATATGAGTCACAATGACTTCAAGAGTGATACCTCTGAAGCCATATACATAACACATGTTGTGAGTCCTGACAAGTTCTATGTGCGGAAAGTAAGTATTCAGATATGTACCGGATTATTTAACGGTTTAATGTGATAATATACTGGAATCAAATTTTTATATCCCTACGAAACGATTAATATGATAAAATCCTTTATTTATGACTGAAAAATTATCGAAATACATATTTATACGGCGACCATTTTTTCCTCTGTTTACCATCTTTTCCAGCAACATCTGCAGGCTGTTTATGAAAAGATTTGTGAAGATTTAGATCAAGAACACAATTTAACTTCTAATGTTGGAACAGTTTACTTGCCGGAATTAGGTATGTCTTCTCAGTTTTTCATTCTAGATTACGAGAACAGGAAATTAACTGTTTAACATAATTATCATAGCAGAGCAGCCAGGCCCACTCAGCACTTTAGGTTTTTTTTATTAATATCTTTATTTTCAATAAGTTGTACAATAAACCACTTGCAGCTAAAACAAAATAGATTGAAGCAATGACAATATTACATAGTAAGTAGTGTGTTGTGATACTAGTACCTAAAGTAATTATTAGAGTTAGAACCTAAAATAAATGTTCGCGCACGGTACGGTTCCAGAGGAATTTAATCCCGCGAACGCTCTGGCTGTGGAATGAGCTCCCGTGCCGAGGTTTTCCTGATTGACTACAGTATTCTTCAAGAAAGAAGTGTATAGGTTTTAAAAGGGTCGGCAAAGCCCATGCAAACTTGCATGGGCTTTGCCGACTACTTTCTCTGAAATTGTAAGCGTTTATAGGCTACGGTAACCGCTTACCATCAGGCGGACCGTACGATTGTTTGCCACCGACGTAGTAAAAAAAGAAAAGACATCAGGTCTCTTACGTATTTAACACTTAGAGTTACATTGGTCAGTCAGAAGGAGCGTGGTTACAATTGAAAAAAATTAGAACAATATTGCTGCCCGCAATTTCATTTAAATGTCATGCGTGGCACACGCCCACGAAAGATGATGCATGATAATAAAAAGGCCCTAAAGCTACAAGTACGCCGCGGGCTCGACTAGAGTTAATTAGTACCTAGCCTAGGTTTGTTTGTACACGTCGCGTTATTTTTAGTCATTTCCTCCCGATTGAGAATTGTATCAAATTATAGCTAACCCAATATCTTGAAGAAAAAGAAAACTCAGCTGAATATAGAGTGGTGGATTATACGAATAGCATATAAACTGTCAAATTATAATTATCAATTAAAAAGAAATCACTGAACGTATAAGTACATATTTTTTTCACGTTCATGTGACTAGCTAACGTATAATCCACCACTTTACAGTCGGCTGACTTTTCTTTCTCTTTAAGATATTTGGTTAGCTATAATTTGATACCAATCTCAATCGGGTGGAAATAACTGAATTTTTTTTTCCACGTGTGCTGCTCCTCAAACCCCGCAGCTGACGTTCACGAGGCTTCATGATGCAACTTTCAAAAGCATTTTACGAATTACCGCCAGAGAGGAAATGACTGACGAAATTTGTACCTGGCTCGTGGACTACATAGAATAGTTTTAATCATTATTAATAAATAATTTTTGGTATACTAAAACATATGAAATGAAAAATAAGCGTTAAGTACTTAATTTGCATAACAATTGTTTTGACAAACTAACCTTAAACACATTTTTAAGCCTGAAAAGAGTAGGCAACTATAACGGTAAGTATCGATATTATTGTAGGGAGTGATTTATCTGTTACGTAGTAACTACTTAGTAATCTAGTGACTACAAAACAATTACATCTATATGAAGAATATATGGAAAATTTCGGAAAACAGGAATTGGTCGCTTATTGCTCTTTCTCAAGGCAGTATTTCTGATACTGTATTGGCGGTGAAACAACCTGGAGCGTACAAAAAAGGTTGTTTTGGTTGCTTACACGTGAGATAACGACATAATTTGGCCGTGGTAACATTACTCATTTGTTTTTCGTGTGGAAGCTGACCTCACCGGGTTATTGGTGAGGCCGTATATCAGGCTTAAATCAACTAAAACCACACGGTGTGCCTCACAGCACCGTTTATGAGATGACCGTCGGTACGGCGACGTTTTGCCTCAAATGATCCACCCAGCGCTGGTTAGCGGATGGCAACTGGGCGATTTCCAGACACCCTCTTCACGGGAGACTCTGCTTCGGGTGAAGAACATAAAACTCGTCTCATACACCTACGGCCACTCTTAGCGTACGCATGAGAGTGCGAGTGAAAAGGTTCCACCTGGAATTTTTTCTACCGAATCCACACCGTCACCTCCTCCTTGCGCGAGAGTTGTTTTCCTCGCCGAAAATCGTCATAAAACAACTGTGACGACCTAACATCTCGATTCGTCCGACCCATTGGGAGACTCTTGCTGTAGTCAGTCAGTCAGTGCTGCTTCCTAGAAACTATGGGCCCCTCGGTATACCTAACAGATAAATGTTTGCTTCTGAGCTTTGTTTAGTCACGGTGTAACATAAGATTTCACACTACTGTAACCGAACGGAAAATAAATGGTCTGAAAGTGTAAAAAAAACTTCACCGGTTACCTGTCAATACTTCAGCTTAGAAGTAATTTTTTTGGCGATAGTGTCTGCCATGCATTTAGTATTATAGTAAAATACTGTAATACTAACAAAGTGTTAAGTTAAACTAACAACTAAGTCATAGATGCTTTAAATAAAAATTCTTTTCTATTCTAATATAATCATGTTGACGGGAATCAACCGATCGCGTGTTTAAGAGGTATGACATACCTTTGCTTTGCCGTGGTCGTGGCCGTGAATGAGGTGTGTAAAGTTGTTATTATTATTAATGCCCTGAAACATATTTATGAATTTAATGGCTGCGAGAGGCAAAATAGCTCGTTGGCATAATCAAGAACCAGCTCGGCTACATGATGATGTGTACGACATGTAATGAAAAGTAAACAGAAACACTATTCGTTTCGTTTCTACAATTTTAGAGGGTTTCTCTCAATTTTATCAGAATTCCATCATCAGATCCTGACTTCATTGACAATGGACCACCCTTGAGGTATACCCTATCTAACAAAAAAGAATAATCAAAATCTGTTCAAAAATAACGAAGAGGGCTGAACATTCATAAAAAAAAAGAAATTTGTATGTAAACGGTCGAATTGAGAACCTCCTTTTTTTCGTCGGTTAAAAACGATACCTAATTTTAAAAAGTAAATTAGTTTATATATTTTAAAAAAAGTGCAAAAAAAATAAAAGAGTGTCAAAGACGGATTCGATCCGGCACCCAACCTAGTAGAATTCGTACTCTACACCAGATAAGCTAAACGCTCGCTGTAATTTAATTCGAAATAAGTATATACATTCTACTAACGTTACAATGTTATTACAGCTTTCATTGATTTTCCTGTGGGAACCAAAGTTTAACCCGGGATAAAAAGTACCCTATAACCTGCGCAGGCACTCAAACTATTATCATACTAAGTTTAAAGCATATCCCTTCAGTAACTTCTGAGTTTATCGTGAACATACAAACTGACAGACAGACAGACACACAAAAATTGTTTGAATCGCATATTCGGCATCAGTATCGATATCTTAATACCCTTCAGTCGATTTTTTTTAAATATATTCAATGTACAGAATTCATCCTGCTACAGATTTATTCTAAGTATAGATAACTTTTGACCGCGACTTCGCTCGCGTTAATGTTGATTTTCTCAAAGAATACAGGTACCCTATGTTTTTTTTTTATCCATGACAACGGTACTCACCGTTGTCATGAATAAAAAAAAATATATAGTTGAGGCGTAAAAGCATGACAAAAAATGAATTCACATTCGCATTTTTAATATTAGTTAGGAATGCATTAGAGCGGTGTTACATTTAGCACGTGTTGCAGGAATGGTGTGCGTGGTGAACGTAGAGAAGTACCGGTCGAGTTGCGCGGAGGGGGCGGAGGGCGCGTGGGCGCGCGGCGTGGTCACGGAGCTGCCGGGGCGCGGCCGCGTGCGCGTGCTGCTGCCAGACACCGGCCTCGAGCTGCTCGTGCACTGGACCATGCTGCGGCACATACACAACAAGTTCACCGCCATCAGAGCCATCGTACGGTCCTACCACTCGTAACCATATTGTGATATGCGGGATCGTTCAAAACTGTATACGGATAATTAGTTCCAGATCCGAAAATACGAATACGGACCTCCATTTTTTACTAGTTGGTGTGGCCTGAAACGATATTTCACGTTAAGGACTACGCGACACGTTTTGACTTGCACTGAACGTGTTCTTTATATTCCTGACTGAATTGGAATGTTGCTTGGGCATTAAATTTGTAGAGCTATTATGTAAATAAACCACCAATGCTAATGTAATATCACATAATAAAACACTTATCCATATCACTTGTATCTAAACATTAGCCAAAGTAAATCTTATTAAAAATTTGAGAAGGGGTTCTCTTCCAATTTAATAATACTGCAATAAAATAAATACTTTGTATGGAATGTTCACTTTTAGAGACACTCAAGTAAATAGCGACTATTACAGTTATGCGATACAGTGCATAGTTAGTTACTAATCTGATAATGCATGCCCAAAAACATTGTGTGTCGCGTTTGGATACACGATGAATATTCTTAGTTTTTTAGGGTTCCGGTATTTAAAAAGAAAAATAGAAACCCTTATAGGATCACTTTGTTGTCCATCTGGTTGTCTGTGTTTTTGTCAAGACCCTTTTCCTCATGACCCCGAGAAGGCATCAAGTTAAAATTAACATCAAATACTAATGTCAACGGTCCCTTTGAAACTGTAAAAAAGTCAAATTTCTAAGTCAACACAATCAAAAGATACGGCGATTAATCCTTAGATTTTAACATTTCGCAGGTAAATAAAAACCTATATTGTACTTCCCATTGACTTAGAATCATAAAATATCACATAAAAAAATAGTTTTTGTGATTACAAACTTATATTTTGCGGTTGGATTGTCGTCTTTGCCGTACATCGCAACCGCAAAGTTAAATTTGTCTTTCGAAAAAGACGGGCAAAATTCTTCGAGAATTAATTCCCGAGAAGGTGCGCGAGTCCGGCTCGCACGTGTCCGCTTTTTTTCTAAACTGCAATTGCCGTACTGATTTTTCTAATCTACTATTTTATTAAATTAAACTCTGCAATTGTATGATTTAGGCTACAGAGTGCCACCTAGCCGGCGTGACACCATTACACAAGAAATGGGCCACTGGTTCAGTAGCTCTACTCAAGAAATACGAAGGCAGCTTACTGGAACTACAGGTAGAAGATAATCGAAACCGGGCTAATCAGTACCGAGGCTCCATTGGGGTTACCCTATATGATAATACTGATCCTGAGGATATCATATGCATCAATCATGAAATGATCAAGTATAAATATGCTGTAACTATTGGGTGAGATTACAATCTTGTTTTTTTTTTTTTTATTCTTGCCTATAAAGTCTTTGATCAAATATATCATAGATATTTGATCGGCGCTCAACAATGGCACCAAATAAACTGTGCTTTAATGCAGTTGTAAGTTCAATTGAGCTATCAGCCTGCGCTAATGGTGTTTAAGTGTATCCGAAAAATGCTAAAACTATGCTTAAGCAATAGGCAAAGCATAAGGCATGAAATATCGTACTTTCGATAAGAATAATATTTTTATAATAGCTTTAATTTTATAAAGTAATAAAAACAATTTCACTAACAAACGATAATATAAAATGTTACTTATTTTTTAAATATGTAACTGGTACCGAGGGTGAAAAGGACTTTCTCGCGAGCGTGCGTTTGGAATAAGTACCACAAGTCTAATACGCTCCGTTTAGTGGTAAATAATTAACTTCAGACATTATACGAGTATAATGCAGTTTTTTGTATCAAACTATTACAACATCCTACTAATATTATAAACGTGAAAGTTTGTGAGGATGTATGGATGTATGGATGTTTGTTACTCTTTCACGCCAAAAGTACTGAACCGATTGCGATGAAACTTGGTATGTAGATAGCTGGAGACCTGGATTAACATATAGGCTTTTTATCCCGATATTCCCACGGGATCGGGACTTACGCGGGTGAAACCGCGGGGCGCTGCTAGTTATAAATAACAGTAACTTTGAATAACAATTTACACCTATTTCTATAGATAATAAATATAAATCGTTATATATCGGTAGATAAAATATTATGTGTATAAAACGACTTACAGTACTGTGGAATAAATATTCGGCTTCGGCTAACTTCGTATTTCCGAATACGACTGACCGGGCCAAGGCGGTATGTTTAAAGAGCTGTAATAAAAAAGGTTTTTTTTTCGTAGTGTAAAAGTGTCTTGTAAATATTAGTTTTACAAGATACTTGTCTACAATATCGTTATTACAATTTTAGTCGACTTTAAAAAGTAGGTTCTCAATTTGACTAATTGGGTTTTGTAGATTTTGTATGTAAGAAAACTCGGAAGTTCCTTAAATCTTTAATGAAAATCACACACCATATTTCGAATGACACTAATCAAAATCATCCAGCTTCAAATGAAATTCTTTTTAGGTCTACCTTTTTTGATGTTGAGAAAGCAGGCGAACTATTTAATTCGCTATCTTACTACTACTATAAGATTTTCGCGAAATTCCAGCATCCTCAGCTACTAGCCCTTAGACTTTTTGAAAGTATCCGTTTTAAATTTTTTTGAAAGCTTCATGTAAAAAGTAAAGGTATATAATATTGTACCGAATTTGGCGTGCCTGTGACTTCAGTGGTTTTCCTCTTTTTGAATTTATGTATTCTGAAAAACCGACTTCAAAAGAGGGGCATGTTATGAGATCATCGGTAATAGTTATATCATGTATGTTATATTATGTAAAGTAGAATAAACAATTCTTTTTTTTTTGTACACAGGCGCATAAATAGGAACAAATTTATATAAAAAAAATTAACTTAAAAACAAAATTCAATTCGATTGGGGGCTGTATCAGCTCTATATGATTCCGTAAAACTTTGGCACTCGTGCTCTCTGCGTCGAGTTTGACTAGCAACGTACCTACTCGAGCACTGTATCGCTCGCACGGCTTGAAACTAATTGCAATTTTTAAAGCCCTTCTACACTACTCGCGAAGTTGCTCGAAATTATGCGAATACGAGAATGTAGACAGGCACTTTGATTCGCTTCGTGCAACCTCGCTTCGTCTCGGGCGACTTCCGATCATTATGCCCGTGTCAAAGGACTCTGAACTGTCCCCAAATTTCAACGCCGGGTAACAGCTCCCCACGAGGTTGCACAAGTGTGTAGTGGCGTACTTCGGAACTTCGGTCAATTTTGACAAGACTTCTCGAGTAACGTAGAGGGGCTATTAGAAATGACCGTGAGATGTATTTGTTTGTGATTAGATCGAAATTGCAGAAGCAGTAATTAGAACCAGTTTTATTTTTAACCCCCAACGCAAAAACGACGGGGTGTTATAAGTTTGACGTGTGTGTGTGTGTGTGTGTGTGTGTGTGTGTGTGTGTGTGTGTGTGTGTGTGTGTGTGTGTGTGTGTGCGTGTGGTGTGTGGTGTGTGTGTGTGTGTGTGTGGCATCGTAGCTCCCGAACGGATGAAGCGATGTTGATTGTTTTTTTTGTGCAAAAGGTGAATTGATCGAGAGTGTTCTTAGATATAATTCAAGAAAATCTGTGCAGCCGTTCAAAGATCATCAGCTCTTTTGTAATCGTTGAAGGGATTTTCGAGTCGGGGGTATTTTAAATTTTAAATTTATGATTATTAATAATCGTTTTATAATATATAGAATACGTTTGTTTCCGATGTTTACCAGTGCCGTGCCCAATATTTATTTGGTAGTACTGTACATACTCTCTATTATCTCTCCTAAAAACGTTATCCAAAATGTTAGTGTTTCGTTTGTTACAGGGCTTATATGTTTAACAGAAATAAATTAGAAGAACAGGTCGTAACAAACAAGTCGCCTCTAGATGAACCAAAACCGAAAACAAAGAGCAATACAATTACTGTTTTGAAAAAGCAAGATAGAACAAAGATAAAGGAAGTCGATTTACAGGCTAAAGATAAGGGTCCTCTCAGGTTAGAAGCTAAAATTCTACACTACCAGTCGCCTTCGCTCATATACATATCGTTGGTTCATCAAATAAAAACATTTAACGAGTTGTTCGAAAAAATTCAGAAACACTATTCAAAAAACAAAACTCAACCTGAAAGACAATGGAAAGTTGGTGATAGGTGTTGCACAATCTGTAACCAATCCCAAACATGGCGTCGCGCAGTCATAATGGAACTGGAAAATGAACACGCCAAAGTATTTTATAGCGACTTTGCTTGTATTGAAACTGTGCCAATTTCGAGTTTAAAGGAGCTAACAGCAGAGTTTGCGTCATTTGGAGACGCAGCCATCATGTGCCATTTGTGTGGCATCGTGCCCGCCGTTGGAGAAGAATGGCCTTCACTCACCAAAGAGTTCTTGAAAGAGCTTCTAGATGTTTACAAACGGGTATTCATTACAAAAATAGGCAACTTTAAAGGAAAAAGTATGCCTATCGAAATATGGGTGTATCATACCATACAAGGTGATGCACTGGAACCTAACAAATCTGAATGGCGTTGCTTAAACAAAAAGATTATTGAACAAGGTCTAGGAATACCAGATAAATCTCTGACAGTAAGTTATTTTTGATATACATAATGTTGTAATGAAGTTTATGGGAATAGTTCTAATCCCCGTTTAAAAGAACTAATTAATAGAAATTAATGAAATTGAAGTGTGTTTGTAATGTCAAAATAATAGTTTTTTTAAGTTCATACAGTTATTTGCAAAAGACCTTTTTTTTTTAAGTTTGTCTGTCTGTTTGTTCCGGATAAACTCTGGAACTGGTGGACCGTTTTCCACTGAACCTTTAACAGGCAGATAGCCGTTCTAAGGAGTAACTTTTATTTTGAAAAAAGATGCAGGGTTCCGCGCAATTTTTTTGTTTATGGTGTAGGGGGCAAACGACAGACGGGTCACCTGATGGTAAATGACTACCGCCGCCCATAGGCACCTGTAACTCAGAGTCACAAGTGCGTTGCCGCCGTTTAAGGTGGGAGTAGGGGAAGAGGGGGAAGACGGGAAAAGGGGATTAGAGGGGAAGGACGGGAATAGGGAAGATGGAAAGGTTAGGGCCTCCGGTAACTCACGCGGCGAAAAGCAATGAAAGCATTGTTTCACGGCCTGTTTTCTGTGAGGCCGTGGTATCGAGCGGAGTCGAGCCGGCCCACACGTGCCGAAGCATGGCTCTCCCACGTAAGAAATAAAATATATAAATATGTACACGCAAGCTAATTCGCGCGAGAACTGCTAGTATTTAATAGTTATGTATTTATACATGAATCAACGCGATCACGAAATAGGTATAACATACCCTGAAGTGCCTTACGTGTGACTCCCAGTCAGCCTGTGACCGCGGCCAGTGCGACCTGGTCGAAGCACTCTGACTTTCCACATTTACATAACAATTATTTACTTAATTTAAAGAAAAAAATTACAATACACTTTAATAGTAACATTATATGAGCTTTTCGTTACAGAGATATAAAATTTGAAGTTTCACACTCTTTATTTCATTTTAAATACAATATCACTTTATTGATTGATACAGAAATAAAACAGATCAAAGCATAGTACTGCATCCAGTAAAGAGTTAAGAATAATTTTTAAACAAGTCGAAGCCTTTCTCGCAGCTTTATTATATTGAAATACATCTACTGCCACTTACTACTTACTAAGTCAAAAATAGGGTAATAGATTATTAATTATTACAAATTTTCTACAGGCCACAGAAAATGCAGAAACGGATAGAGGCGATACGTTATCTTTTCTAAACATAACTGGATCAGTTAACGAGTGGTTACAATTAGATCCCTTACCGATGGAGCCCATTACCAAGAAATCTGAACACGAAAATATTCGAGACTCGCCTTCTTCATTAGACAGTGACGATAATCATAACAAAGCTGAAGAGGTAGACTTACCTAATGTTATGTACGTCTCTGACTGGCTACCTCCTGAACCACTGACAGCTAAAGAATTTACTGGAATACCCACGTAAGTACATACTTCATTGCATAAACCACATACGGTAAAGCTAAATTACATACATTACACATAATAGTCTTCCCAAAATACGGAATACATAATAAGTTTTTAGTTTCTCCCGTTGAGTAGGATCGCCAGAATTACATGGAGTTCATTTGCGACTGAAGAACATGTATGATACTAAATAGCCATTATTCAATTCCATATAAATCATAGGTTAGCATCAACGTTACGATATATCTAATCTAATATATAAAATTCTCGTGTCGCGGTGTTTGTAATTACATTGAACAAAACAAAACAAAAAACTAGTAATAATAAAAATAAAATAAATCAATTATATCCACATTAAAAAATTAGAATGTGTCATGATGGAAATCAGTTACACCATAGTAACATTTACTGCATAGTATAGTCCCTTAAGGATAGTTTGAAAACGTTAATGTGTAAGTCTTTGATAGTTCTAGGTAAACTATGTATTTAAATGGAATTACCGCGATCACGGAGGGGTATTGCATGCCTCTGAGTTGCCTGACGTTTCGACCGGGTTGCACTGGCCGTTGTCACAGGCTGACTTAAAGTTCAAAAGTTAGTATAGTTCTAGGTAATTTATTATAAATCTTAGGAGCTAGGCAGAAGATGCTCTTGTTCATAAGTGTCGGTTTGACACTTTGTATTCTTAACCTACTGATGTTCCTTCGACTGCGTGTGGCACCATCAGCTATTTGGGAAAGAATATTAACGGGAATAGACGGAGTAATAAATTTTATTGATGACATTTTGGTCTATGGAGAAAATGAGCAACAGCATGATGAGAGATTATCAAAAAATTTGGATACCTTGAAAGAAAACAATGGTTTGCTTAATGAATCTAAGTGTGTACAAGGTACAGAAAATAAATTTTCTTGGGCATGAATTAACACCAGATGGAGCGAAACCGCTTAAAAAATATTGTTACGAATAACCCGCCATCTATTGGCGACTGGGGAAGTCGTAGAGCTACAAAATAAAGATACACGCCATCTGTTGAGGCAACACGGAACTAAGTAGTTAGTAACCCATTAATAGAAAATACTAGTTCGTTTTAGAGGCTGCTATTTGTTGTGTAGAATTTACAAGAGGTGTCGCGATGTTTCTAGAAATACCGTTTTGCTATATAAAGCGTGGCATTGCGGAGTAGTGAGTTAGTTTTCAAGTGAGTGTCAAGTGAGTTTAGTTTCAAGTGAATTAACAGCGACTAAAGTGTAAGTGAATTAAGAAGTAATAGTGATAATAAATTATTTGTGATTGTGTTGTTGCTGGTTTCCCTGTGTATTTTGTGATCTATAAAATAAAGTGTGTCTATTTCGGTAACAATCTGGTATAATTCTCTAATCCCGAACCTCAGCTCGTAACAATATATATGACCAGCATCGCAGAGTTTCGTGTGCCCAAGACCATAGAAGAACTTCAGAGCTTCATGGGATTGGTTAATTATATCAACAAATGGTTACCTAATCTTGCAACTACGACTGAGCCATTGAAGAGGTTGCTGAGACAAAAGAGAGGAAAAAAGACAAACATTGAGGACCTGTGGAAAGATGAACAAGACAAGGCATTCGACCAGTTGAAGAAAGCATTATCGACTGTCAAGTCTTTGGGGTACTATGACGCTAGTGATGATACACAGGTTATTGCTGATGCTAGTCCGTTTGGCTTGGGAGCAGTATTAACTCAAAACGTAGTCATGGTCCCAGAACTATTGCTTATGGCAACCGAACATTGACCGACTTGGAACGTAAATATAGTCGAACTGAAAAGAAGCGCTCGCTTTACTTTGGGCTGTCGAACATTTTTATATATTTTTGTTTGGCAAGAGATTTACCCTTATTACGGACCATAAGCCCCTGGAGTTTTTGTTTGGGCCAAAATCAAAGCCTTGTGCGAGAGTTGAACGCTGGGTGTTACGGTTACAGACTTACCGTTTTGATATTAAATACAAGCCCGGAAAAGCAAACATCGCTGATCCTTTGTCTCGACTTTGTAAGTGTTCAAATATACCTTCGGGTACTATTGAAGATTACGTTCAAAATATAGTAGAACAAGCCCGCCCTTGTGCAGTTCCTATGCGAGATATTATTAAGAGCTCCGAAAACGATCCAGAAATAAAAAATGTTAAAAAAGGAATTTATAATAATGATTGGGATGACTCTATAAAAGAATATAAAATATTTGAATAAGAACTTTGCTTCTATGATAAAATCTTATTGAGAGGTAGTCGGATTGTTATACCAAAAGAATTAAGGAAATGTGTTTTAGGAGCAGCCCCTGAAGGCCATCCAGGCATAGTTGCCATGAGAAAGTCGTCTAAGGTCAAAGGTTTGGTAGCCACGCATTGACAAAGACGTTGAGAGCGAGTAGCGTAATGGGTGAGGCGTCGGACTTGCGATCGAGTGCCCAGTGCCCTACCGACGTGAACCTACTCCTAACACAAGCAATTTAGCTTAGCTGGAGGGGTTAACAAGAATACTAGTAATGTGTGACCCACGTTGCTAGTATTTTTTATTTAAAAAAAAAAAAATATTATTAAAAATGTAAAGGATGCACAGTTGTCAGTTTGCCTACTCCTCCAGTACCCATGTAGCGACGAGAACTCTGTAGCTCCCTGGGTAGACATTGCGATGGATCTACTTGGACCTTTGCCAAATAATGACTACTTGTTAGTTGTTATTGATTATTACAGTAGGTACAAGGAAATAAAATTTACCACAATAATAACAAGCTCACAGATTATAAAATTATTAAAAGTCGCCAGTCGCCTTGGCTATCCCACCTCTATCACAGCAGACAACGGTCGTCAATTTATAAGGAATTCAAAGAATATTGTAGACAATGTAATGTAAGACTATTTAACACCATTCCTTACTGGCTTCAAATGAAGGGCGAAGTGGAAAGACAAAACCGAGATATTCTAAAAAGGTTAAAGATTAGCCAAGTACAAAAAATTTATTTAAAAGAAGCCGTATGGTAATATTTAATGATATACAATTCTACACCACATACTGTAACGGGAAAAACACCTGCCGAACTATTTTTCAGGAGAGTTAATAAAGACAAAATTCCTTCATTATTATTTAATGAACATGGGCTGGACGATTCAGAAGTTAGAGACAAAGATGCAATACATAAAGAAAGTGGAAAATAGTACGGGGATAGGAAGCGACGGGCTCAAGAAACAATAATCACAGAAGGTGACAAAGTATACGTGAAGGAAATGGAAAAAAGGAAATAAATTGTCAGCAAGTTTTAAATTAACTCCAAATGTCGTGGAAAGAACAGAGGACGGAGATGTGTTTGTGAGAAATGAAGAAACGGGTCAAACACTCAGACGCAATATTATACAAAAAAAAATTTAAGGTGAATGGAAAGTTGAAAACAAGGTTGAAAAATAAATTGAAGAGGGAAAGGAAGGAAATGGATTGGATCAGAGTGAACAAAAAACAGTAGACTAAGTAAATAAATAAGAAAATTATGAACTTGTTGATTATGGACAATGTAATTAATAGTAGTAGAGGTTTGTATTAGAAGTAATTTTAAATTCTTGTACTTTTACTTGTACTGTTAAGCAACTGATTGTTATATTCCAAAAATAAAGAAAAAATTAAAATTATAATTTTCAATAAATATATTAAGGAAGGGATGTAGTGTTTGCATTCTTGTCTCGGGTTCACGGGCAGTAGGGCGACAGTCACGTGCGAGCCGTTAGTTATAATAAAGTAATTCTACTGCACAAGTTAAAATGTAAGAAACAACAGTTAATACTTGGCTACAGGCCTTAGGACATTACGAAACTGAACAACTATTAACTGTATGTTGTATGGTTAATGAGATTGTGTTCATAAGTTTGTATTCCGTATACACATCGTCTCAAACACACTCACATAATATATGCACCCAAAGAGGTGATATTATAAAAAAGCTATAAAAAGGAAAAAGCTATATATAACCCTTAATGTAGATTTTTTTAGCTAATTAGTCTAAATCTGTATGTGGGGAGTGGCGCCAAAAATAGAAATACAGGTTTTTAACCTAGTTTTCTCAATTAATGCTATTTCATGACTTTCTTGCATAATTGAATCTAGCTAAGAATAAAGATACTATTATTATAAGAATCTACAACTCTACTGTGTATGAATTGTCATTCGACAGAAAATATTATTATGGGAACATGCTCCTCTACCTGATTAACGCTTGATTTACAGATATGCTTTAAAGATGTACGAATACTATACGAAAACCATCTTAAAAGTGTTGCTGGAGCTACTATTACGTATTTTGTTTCAGGTACATTGATAATGATGGTGTGATTTACCTACACGACGTAGCACAAACAGACACATTAGATCTTATTCGTAAGGCTCTTGATGTACGTTTCAAAGCCCCAGACCCGAAAGCAAAATACACAAAATGGAGTATCGGCGAACCATGTGTTGCACTGTATTACTTAGACAACAAATATTATAGAGGAAAGGTAATCGATGTCAACAATGAAACATTGACTTCTCAAATTTATTATGTGGATTATGGTAATGAAGAATTATGCACTTTCGCGAATTTAAGGAAAAGCGTACCATTACATCAGATACCGGTACAAGCACGTAAATATAATTTGAGTCGGATCCGTCCAGTTGGCAAAAAATGGGACCGACAAACATTGGATTATGTTCATAAATCAATTGTCGAAAAAAAGTGTCAGATTAAAGTAACAGGTGAAGCAATCAATGGGATTCTACCAATAGAGTTAAAATATGAAAAGTTATTGATCAATGACCACTTGGTTGATTTTGAGATGGCTGAATACATAGATGGATCAAAAGCTCCCATTAAAAAATTTGCACCTATCACTGTAGCAAAACACCAAGAAGAAACTGTAACAATTGCGTCAGATTCAGGACCTGATTATATAGTTGTAGATGAAACTGAAACAGACACGTGTGAGCCCATGTCTCCCTCTGACGACTCTTTTGATGTAAGCTCTATGAAAGGAGCAGATTGGAACAAAATTATGGCAGAAGACGATACACCCATCGACAATAATTATATTACATATCCAAAATATACTGATGAAGAATTTACGTGTAACATTACAATTATAAACGATATACACGTACTTGAATTAGCTATTATTTCTGATGAGGATACTACTAGTGTATATGAACAAATGTTTGAAGATTTACAGACTGAAAGCCATAGCTTACCGCCGCTAAATGGTATATTCGAAAATAAAGCTTGTGTCGCCATTTTTCCGGATGACGGTAAATGGTATCGAGCATCGATTTTACAATTCAGCGAGGCAAAAAATCAAATTAAAGTGAGATATGTTGACTATGGTAATACTGAAGTTATTTCTCTAGGTGATACAAGAGAAATATCGGATGAATGGACAAAACTGCCGCCGGCTACAATGTCGGCAAAATTATATGGAGTCCGAATAAACCCAGAGTTGGATATTGAATACGTCACGAAAGAGTATGCTAAGGTATTCCTAGACCAAGGGCCATTTAACGCCAAAATCGTAACTTACGAGAATTCGTTGCCGTTAGTGAAATTAAGGAATGATAAGAATGACTTAATATACAAAAAACTCATCGAAGACAATGTCTTTTTTGTGATTAAGTCTAGGTAAACATTGCCTTATATCGATTTGTTATTTTTC
Organism: Callimorpha dominula; assembly: GCA_949752705.1. NCBI lineage: Eukaryota > Metazoa > Arthropoda > Insecta > Lepidoptera > Erebidae > Callimorpha > Callimorpha dominula. Next base: position 13,882,975 of record OX457002.1, on the reverse strand, counting down.
TTTAGTTTGTGATTACTTAATTTAAGTTTATGTTAACGAACATAAGTAGCTTTGCGTTTTAATTAAAACAACTGTTATTATTACACGGAGATGTGTAAAGTATCTGGAATACATTAATTAAAACCACTGTTATTATTACTCACGAGATGTGTAAAGTATCTGGAGTACAAATTACAAGATACTTATAAAAATATACTTAAAAAAAAGGATTTAGAAAATACGAAATCAAAATACGTATTCTCTAAATCCTTTTTTTAATTAAAATACTATTGAAAACATATTTTATTATTCTTATGTAAAACTGTTAAAAAGTCAAAAGTTGGTAAAAAGTTTTAGCTCCAGACATACATTTTTAATTTGACCTTTCGACGACGGTTTTCAAGAATATAGGATCGTTAAATAAACCGCAACAGATATTCGTAAAAGTAGTTTTGGGATTAAACATATAGCTAAAACAATTCAAGATCTACAAAAATTACAATTTACTTAGTTTTAGGGTTCCGTACCCAACGGGTAAAAACGGGACCCTATTACTAAGACTCCACTGTCCGTCTGTCTATCTGTCTGTCACCAGGCTGTATCTCATGAACCGTTATAGCTAGACAGTTTAAATTTTCACAGATGATGTATTTCTATTGCCGCTATAACAACAAATACTAAAAACAGAATAAGATAAATATTTAAGTGGGGCTCCCATACAACAAAAAAAATGCTATAAATATAGCGTCTATAGTCCATCAAATCTAAGAAGTATCGTTTAACGTTTTATACTTGTCCGACTCGCACTTGGCTGGTTTTTTTATTTATGCTTGCAGCTTGCGTTTCGCATATACACACAAAACTTGAAATTTGATAAACGTTACTGCAATCCTGGAAGTATTTTCAACTTTTTGAAGTTAGTTTATAAACTATGTTTCTGACGTGTTGGCAAAGGAATTATGAAATATATATTGTAGATGTTCTTAATTGCTCGATTGTGTGTAAAAAAAATTGTTATATAACCATGTGCGAGTCGGACAAGTATGAAACGTTATACGATACTTCTTAGATTACGTAAATACTATGCAACAAGACAAAACTGAACATTCTCTTAAGATTTTAATTTATATACATATATATATATATATTAGTAAACTTAGTATTTGAAAAATACTAAGATACCAAAAGAATGTTTGAATCTTAATGGAAGATAAAAATATGATTCTTGTATCTGTATTTCAACAAATCACACATCTCTGCTATTATTTAGCTGTAAGTTGTTTATTCTAAATAAATAAACTCTTTTTTCGGGAATACTATTTTATTTTAATACATAAGCATCGTTATGACAACGACAGAAATCGTGCATATATTTACATATTTTAAGGCAATTACATACTACGTACAATAATATGGTATGCTCACAGTATATTGCATACAACATTACAGTGTCACTTTAGGACAAATAGCCACAAGTCTTACAGGTGCACCAGTTCCATGTTCGATTTTCATTGGCAGCACCAAGGCGGTGCATTTGCATTCTGAAATAAAACAAAGGCTTAGATATTACTTTGTAAGGTTTTAAGAAAATATGATTTAGAAAGAAAGAATATTATTATTTGAACAATCAGACCGATAAAACCCCTTGTAATCTATATATAGGGTGCATCTGACATAGGAACACTTAAATCACTGAAAGGTTATGGCTAGCTTGCAAGTTTGTAAAAAATATTAAAAATCTATTGAAGTTGCATACGTTTTTATGGATTTTCTCAATAACAGATTGAATAATTCCAAAATGACATGTTCCATTTAAAATCTTGTACTTTACACATTCCACCTACTTTTATGAGAAACGGAGGTGATAATACCTAGAAATTCAAACGGTCATCAATTTGAATCAGATTTTAATTTTTCTAACTGCATTCTAGTCATCTCAGTCATGTAGTGATATGTGTGTAAATGTTATATTGTCAGATACACCATCCATAAACAAGCAGACAAAACAATTTGTACCTTTTGAGTCTCGCAATTGTAAACGATGATCTTTTTTTTTATTTGTCCAGTAGCTATTGATGAGCGTTAGTAATAATTATATTAATGAATAAAATTTGAAACAAGTTTAGGTACAAACAAAACAGTTCAGAACGATAAAGGAATATTAAACAGAAATAATACATTAATCATACCATTGATCGGTCTATGTACATTAACATTTTCCAAGTTGTACAATCCAGCTTTAGAGAGGATTCTGTGAACTGCGAAGTCATTCGAAGGACCAGGATCAACCGACGGACCGTCAACTCCAACACCAAGAATATTTTTATTCGATGTTATCCATTCTGCCACCTCGGTACTCAAACCTAAAAATTGTTAAAAAAAAGGTCTTCCTTAAAACCGTGCCTATATCTATACTAATATAATAAAGAGAAAAGATTTGATTATTTGTTTGCATTAAATAGGCTCCGAAACTACTGATCCGATTTTAAACATTATTTTAGTGTTAGATAGCCCATTTATCGAGGAAGGCTATAGGTTATATACCACCACGCTACGACCAATAGGAGCGGAGCATTTTATTCCTCGTAAATACACTTTCCTGGTAGATACACTTTTTGAAGCATCACTGAAAAATGTTGCTGCAGAAACGAAAAATTTACAAACGGAGACGAAGTTGCGCCGGTCCGCTAGTCCTTTATAAATCCTAAAGCAGTATTTTTTAAGAGCGGAACTGACTACCTATTCTACCTACCTAGGTAGTAAATTCTATTTAAACATTTATTGGTCCAAGTGAAGTAAATAGCAGATCCTTTGTTTTTTTCATTTATATATTTAACAACCAAAGACAGAATAATAAAAGTTTGTGTTTACCTGGAAACCTCGCCTTAGTGCCATCAAAGCCGAAGTACTTCTGAGCATCATTAAAATATTGGCTCCACCCAAATTTGAAAAGCAGCACACAAGGTTTATCGAATGTATCATTTAACGTCTTATCCAAATCTTTTTTATACAACACGAAATCAGGATTACCGTTAACTTTTGAACTGACATCAGCTACTCTTACTGTAAAAAAAAAACAAATGTACATCTTTTTGAACCTTCTGGAATAGTATAACTTTAGTACAAGAGGATAAGCCTGCCTAATTCTCTCCCATTACTTACAGTAGTACTACACTACATTATTTACTCACACTCACAACAACTCGAGTCTTTTAGCCTCTTTAGGGTTCCGTTCCTCAAAAGGAAAAAAGAACCCTTATAAAATCACTTTCTTGTCTATCTGTCTTTCCGTCTGTCTGTCTGTCAAGACCCTTTTTTTCTCAGGAACGTTGACGCATCAAGTTGAAATTAATACCAAATACTGCTATTATTATATATCTGCGGTCCCTTAAAGCTGTAAAAAAATCAAGCTTCTAAGTCAAGGCAAACAAAAGATATGAAGTCAATGAAATTTGGTGAGAAGCAATATAATTCATATGCATACATGACACGATCAGCTTTTCCAAGGGCAGGTCTCCAACGCGTTTTCCTTGTTCGTAAAAATGATAGGGGGCATCAATATGTGTGCCTGCATGTTCCCCTGTTTCAAAGTCGTTAGCTGCATACCTGGATGTCAGAAAAAATGAGCTCTAAGAAAACGTCACGTTTGCAGCTCACCAATTTTATTTTACACGTCTTTGCGATACGATCCGTAAGTGGGCAGCACGTAAGGACAAATAGACATTGTGTCGGTCGTCAAACTTCAGAGATGTGAATCTATAGGAATAATAAAGTTGAAGAGATTTTTGTTTGTTTGTTTAAACGCACTAATATCTGGAACTATCAGTCTGATTCGAATAACTCTTTTTGTATTGGATAGACTATTCATTATAGATTCAGAGAAAGATTATAGCCATGTACCATCACGCTACAACCCTTAGGACCGGAGCAGTGACCATAAACACAGATGAAACTGCGGGAAACAGCTAGTTAGATAGCTCTGATTTATATCAGTTATAATTGAATTAAGTACTACACGATAATTTGAGGTCTATAAAATCATATTTCAATCATATATTTTATCTCTACACAGGGGCGGTGCGAGCGGTGCGGCCGCGCCGGGCCGCCGTCATTTAAGGGGGCGCAAAATCAATAGATCGGGGGCGCAACAAAACAACATTTTAATTAAAAAAAAAAGATCATCCAATTCTTGTGAACAACAGTTTGATTCACATTTTTATCCGCAACAGGCCTCAAGTATGGGGTGTCCCGAAATATTTTTGTACATGAGGACTAAAAAAAAAAGGTCATCAAATTCTTTTTACGACGAACAACAGAAAAATTGAGTTTTGAATTTATAGGGGCGCTACTTTGGGGTCTTGCACCTAAAAATGTAGCTAGGGCCGCTTCTGTCTCTACAATTGGAAAATGATTGGTGAAGTAATGCAATTTCGTGTCAATCGACGCCTCGTGCGTTCTATCGTAATTATAATTTTTTACCTCACAGATGCGTTTTATTTACTACCAACTCTTAAGCATAACCATTGCTGTGCGGACAATACCACCGAAAGGCCAAGGCCCGTCTGAAACGACCCAAAAAAAATTCACAACACTGTTGACTGATTGTTTGTTTATATTGTTTAGGAAGATTCATTTTTTCATTAATTTAGATTTTTATATCTATTATGGGATTAAACGTGTGCGTTCGCGCAGCAGAATGTTGTTGAATTTAAAGATTTTAATTATGCAGATATTTAGTGTATGACGTCGTGTAATTGTGTATGGTAAAAAAAAATTTGTACATGCAGCCATTGTGGAGAAATTCGCTAAAAACTGATTCCGCTGGGCGAACGTTGTCCTGGCGGAACTTTTTTTTAATCCATGGACCTAGAAGAAAAAAAATGTGTCCAATAATTAGTGTGTAATTGTGTATGTATGAATAAAATTAGTGCATGCATAAACTTCGGAGAAATTCAAGTTTCCGCCACGCGAACGTTTGGCCATTAGCTAGTTTTCATATAAAGCGCTTATATAGAGAGCTGTAGATTTTTACATACGTTGTTTTGAATTTGTTTAAAAAACAGATTTAGAAAAAATCGTAGGGTTTAAAAGATAAAAATATAAACGTAAAATACGCTTATTAGGTCTTAGTTCGTAAAGTATGCACTTTGGGGTCTAGATTTTCACGTTTATACAAACCTTGTAAGAGTGTGCAACATGTTGCCAAGTATCAATGTTGTTCCGTTAGTAATTAAAGAGTTATAAGACAATTTACCATGAATAGACCACTGTTTACAAAGCAGTCAAATATCACGACGTTCTAAAGGAATTGCATAGTAAAATGTATTCCAATAATTAGTGTATTAATTCAACTACTCACATGCAAAATTTCATCTCATTAAATTCAGTAATTAAAGAGAAACAATTAAAATACTGACAAAGCATCGAAAACCTACATAACCCGACCAAGTTCGGATGGCTACTAAAAAGCGGCCGTGTAATATATTTAGGTAACATTCTAAAATTAACAGTATAATACCGGTATTGAATTGGTACAGGTGACAACACATTTGTTGTTTCGATATAATTTATAGGTCATTTATTTTTCTACACCTGCTTTTTTAAATGTGTTAGACTATGATAGTAAGTACTATTTACGTAGGTACTTTATTTAAGCATGCGCTTGAGACTTGCGTCAGCATATGATATTACCGTTGTACTGGTAGTGACTTATGTATGTATGCATTTTAAATCTATTTCTGTCTCTAGCCAATGACAGAGTATGTTTAGCAAGCCAAGTCCATGGATTCAAAAAAGTTCCGCCAGGACAACGTTCGCCCAGCGGAATCAGTTTTTAGCGAGTTTCTCCACAATGGCTGCATGCACAAATTTTTTTTTACCTTACACAATTACACGACGTCATACACTAAATATCTGCATAATTAAAATCTTTAAATTCAACAACATTCCGCTGCGCGAACGCACACGGATTAAACGTCGGTAACGTTGACACTTAAACGTTCTAAACTTAAAACATCGTATAGATTAAACATATGTACAGTGTACATGTGTAAACAAAACTTGGGCAATTCATTCGCAGATCAATTAGTTAATTTTTATAATAAGTTAAATGATTTAGTAATGAATAACTTAACAGAGATTTTTGTTATCTTGGGTGACTTTAATCTACCTAACATTACATGGATACCCTCGGATCATGACTACCAACTGCACCCATCAAATATTCAAGGAACTATTCAATCCTATTTTTTTGATACAATTAATATGTGTAATTTACTACAGTATAGTTGCTTGAAGAACGCGAATGATAGAATTCTCGACTTAGTTTTTTGCAATAGCCATGTATGTGTATCTGTTACAAAATGCAGCGACCCTTTAGTACAGGAAGACAAACAGCATGTCACTCTCAACATTGCCGTAGATTTCGTAGAATACCATGCACTGCCAATTAAGACAAGAACAAAGTTTTTATATCACCGTGCTGACTTCAGTTTAATATCTAAAGGACTCGATATGTTTGACTGGGCATGTGATCTCAGCACCTGATCAATTGACGATGCACTCTCTTTGTTGTATCGTAGACTGGATGAATTGCGTGATACTTATGTACCCACGAAATTCATTAAATCTTCGACAAAATATCCCCCATGGTATAAAGCACCACTCATAAAAATCCTAAAAGAGAAATTTAAATATCACACCAAATACAAAAAGTATGGCAATCAATCGGATTACGAATCCTTTGTAGTCCTACGTGATCGAGTGAAAGCGTTAGAATCAGAAATGTATAACAGATATATAAATCTCATTGAAGCTGGTATAAACAAGTCACCCAAAGCTTTCTGGTCTTTCATCAAACAAAAACAGGCTACTAATACCTATCCCTCCACAATGAAATATGGACATAGATCACCAGGACAAGGGGAAGTTATTTGTAATATGTTTAACGACTTTTTTTATTGTAATTTCCTTGAAAGTACTACACCTGACACTGCGGAGCTTACGCATAGTCTATATGAGAGTGCTGCGGATATAAGTTACGTAGAAGTTCGTGAAACATAAGTTTATCAGCTCCTGAAGGCCGTGAATATAAATAAATCGGCAGGGCCTGACGGTATTCCCCCCCCCTATTAGGATCTCTAGATGCGCTAGAAATTTAACTATACCTATTGCTCTGCTGTTTAAACGCTCTCTTAAAGAGGCAGTTGTGCCGTCTATATGGAAAACAGCTTTTATTTCTCCAATACACAAAAAAGGCCCCAAAGATCAAGTTGAGAACTACCGGCCTATATCCAAGCTATGTATATTCGCAAAGGTACTAGAAAGAATGGTTTACTCTTCTGTGTATCACGCTATCAAACAGTCCCTTAATGACTATCAACATGGCTTTTTGAAATGTAGGTCCACAGTATCCAACCTCCTCGTATGTTCGGAATATTTGACAAGCATAATCGGACATTATATCGATAATCGAGCCTTCTCAGGTAGATGTAGTCTACACGGACTACAGTAAAGCGTTCGATCGAATCGACCATTCGATTCTTTTGCGAAAGTTGTATAACGTAGGCATCAGGGGTGACTTATTCAGGTGGTTTAAGTCATACATTGATAACCGATGTCAAACAGTTGTCCAAATCAAATCTAATCAAAATCATTTATTTCAATTAAACCAATAATAGATCCTTAATGGTTATACATCGACACCTGTGCAGATCCCTTCTGGAATTCCTTAAGGATCCTTATTGGGCCCTTTGTTGTTCATCATATTCATAAACGATATTGACTCTTGCTTCTCCCATTCTAAAATAATTTTGTATGCTGACGACATGAAAATTTTATGCCCCATCTCAAAGGTCTCCGATTGTCTTGATCTCCAGGAAGATCTTAACGCTCTCCAAAATTACTGCTCTCAGAATAGACTGCAACTCAATGTGTCCAAGTGTTTCATTCTTTCATTCACTCGTAAGCCCAACCCTATCATATTTGACTACAAGGATAATGAAGTTATCTTAAATAGAATAAAAGTAGTCCAAGATCTTGGTATAACATTTGATTCAAAAATATTATTTGACACTCATATTGACAATATAGTAAAAAAGGCTAGTAGGGCCCTTGGATTTATATTGAGATTCTCTAGTGATTTTAAAAATATAAAAACTTTTAAGATACTTTATTGTACCTTTGTTCGCAGTCACTTGGAGTACGCTTCGCAGGTATGGAATCCCCACTATAGTATATACACAGATAGAATAGAACGTATTCAGAAATGCTTTTTACGATTCCTCCAGTACAAAACACGTCAATATACTTCCGGATACCTGTTAAGATGTAAAAAAATTCATATACTCCCGTTGTGTGAACGTAGACGTATTGCAGACCTGGTATATCTTTCTAAAATAGAACTAATGCTAATGGTATTATCGACTGTCCGGAGTTGCTAGGTACCTTGGGACTGAAAACAGGGCGCATCTTGTTCCGGAAGCCTGTCTTACTTTATCTACAGCGTGTAAGGACCACTTATAGACAAAATAGTTATATGATTCGTGCATGTAAAACATTCAATAAGCTCTCAGAGGAAATAGACATAGATTTGTTTGCTACCAGTGTTTCTCATCTAAAAAGTATCATTACGAAACGGTTTTTTTTCGGTATACGATGATGTAAATGTGTGCATGCTCTTTTGGTTTTTTTTTCTTTACTCCGACCAAATATTGTTTGCACTTACACTAGTTACTAATTGTGAAAACTTGTTATTGGCCTTTATATATTTAGTTCTTCACACCTATTTCGATACTCAGCTGTAAGTTTTCCAAATAAAACAAACATTTCTAGTAGGATGAAATCTTATTCATGTATATATATAGTAGTTTACCATTAATGATAGTGCTATGTTTATTACATTTTTCGGTTTGGGCAAAACAGAAAAGACGATTATATAAATATATTATAGATAAAAGTGAGGTTAGTGTTGGTGTGGTCTGTAACAAACAAACAAAAAATCACCTCTTATCAGAATGCAAAAATCCGTATGAATAATTCATCACCAAAAAGATTTATAGTGTTTCTATTACAAAATTTTAAACCGTTACTGTACCTGAATTCAGGCTATATCGATCTAGATATATCTAATTTTGTGATTTTTTGATTTTTTGTTTGTTTGTTACAGACCACACCAACACTAACCTCACTTTTATCTATAATATATTTTATGAACAAAAAAAACCCTATGTATATGGGAGAATAAATATGCTTACTACTAACTAGGAGTCTAAAATCGAAACGAGGCTCATAATTGTATAAAAATATAAGTAGTTCAGTTAATTCTATACACGGTCGACTATTGCAGACTGTCGAAGATTCTCAACATTACAATAACATTTTAGAAATTATTCCCACGGTTTTTAATGTTACCTCTGACACTGAAATTTATTTTATTTATAATTTTTTTCCTCGGCTGACTCGTGATATTATAAATTAAAATATAATTTTAAAAATATTAACGACTCACTAAACATCTAAAAGCGTTGCATTTGACGATATATTTTAGGAGGGTTGAAAGAAAGTTATTGTGACGAGGGTAGGTGCTCCCATCAGTTAGTGCATGATGAAAGCTAAGTATAGATAAGTACCTAAGTAAAGTTTTACTTACCAAGAGGACTCATCACCACCGCGATTTGTAGTTTTTTTAGTAAATTTAAACTTTAGAATGCCTGGATAACCACCAGTAAAATTATTAAAAGCATGACTTAAGTCAATAAACTCATAGTTTCCATTGGATAATAGATCCTGTAAGCTATCTCCTGACGCCGATATTATGGTCGGTGTCAAAAAAATAGAGATCATTAAAAAAGCAACTGTTACGGTAGCCATCGCGACGTAAAGTGTTGCTGGCCTCATATTCGTTATCTTTTATATACCTACCCAGGAAGAACAAGAGAACTGTTTACATTACAATGACTTTGTGTATAAACGATAAACGTTGTGGTTATGTTGTAACGATAACCCCTTCGGCTGTGTTCGTAATCAGATTTCATAACAATTAGAGCAGTAAGTATGGAAAGATTATTAGACTGTATTGTTACATTTTACCATTCTCCCTCTTTTTTATTTATTTGTTCAACCTAACACCCTTTTAACACCCTTTTGCCTTATATCTAACAAATCCAAAATTTTTAACATATCTAACCTTTCTTAGAATTGGGTACCGTAAAATGAGGTGAATAGGCACATTTCTAAACTTTGTTTAGTATTTTCATATTTATTTTGTGTTAGTGCTGATTTTACACTTGTAAATAATTAAAAATAGTATATATTTTAAAAAAAGAGGATAATTGAAAAACATGTAGTGTGTTCTATTTAGACTGCACTTGGGTTCAAAGAAACGACATATGAGGTGAATAGAAAAAAATACTAGGGCTGGCACTATTTTATTAGATGGGTGGCTTAAGAGGCCGTATACGAAATTTTGCCAATTTCGCTGATTTACGTGGTTTTACAGACGTGATTTTACAGTTAAAATACTATATTTCTATAAGTTTTTATAAACAACATAAAAGATCATTTCAATTTAGATCTAATGTATGAGCCACTTTTTTACTTTTATTATTCAATTTTGATTAATCGACCTCAAACCGGTGACTGTTTTGTAAATTTTGCCGTAAGAGGTTTAGAATATCACATATTTACGAACTGTTTTGAAGTACCAACGGTATGAAAAAATTACAATGTATTGCTGTAAAAGTCGTCTATACAATGTATGAAACACTTTTTATAATTTTCATATAAATTTTTTTAGTAAAAAAATGTTTAACTTAGTCAAATTTTACAGAAAATGGACAAAGTTTTGCTTTTGATTTCGGCTGCGTGGAACTTTCATTCATAAAATTACAACAACAGAAATAAACTTCAGTTCAAAGTTAACCCATTTTCTGAAAAAAAATTGCAAAAAATTTAAAAAATATGGTAATAAAAAATGTTTTAAAACAACCTAAATCTCGCATTATTATTTTTAATAAAAGTAAAAAAGTGGTTCACTCATTAGATCTAAATTAAAGTGATCTTTTATGTTGTTCATAAAAACTTATAGAAATATAGTATTTTAACTGTAAAATCACGTCTGTAAAACCACGTAAATCAGCGAAATTGGCAAAATTTCGTATACGGCCTCTTAAGATGGCTCTGACTTATTTTGAATGTTGAAGGTTGAATGAATAGAGTTAATTTATTTATAAACTATCAGTTTTAATAATTGCAAAATAAACATAAATCAGCCAAATCTTACTTATTACCTATTTAATAATCAACTTTTAAAAGTTGATTATTTTGACTGATTGATACAACAATAATTTATTTAATCAGACTTAAAATCTTAATCATCGTGTTTGATAATCAACTAAAGTTATTCAATAATCAACTATTAAATATTACCATCCATCAGATCATTTAAAATTTCTTTTTTTTTTAGAATATGATGATCGACGACGTGAAGAAATAGTTTTTTGCAAGCCGCTTCATAGTTCTTGTACAGTTGTCTATACAATACAGACTTTTTAATGTTATATTTTCGGCTACGGGCTTCAGAGAGATTTTGTTAGTCTTATAATCGATTATTGCTTCTTCTATTAAATTTTCATCATATTTTTTATATCGTCTACCTCTTGGGTCGGCCTTTTATACTCGCGGCACGTCGAATACATACAACAACGAACCTCGCTGTCTCATTGGAGCAGCGCTCAGTTGGCCTACCCATATTATAATTCAACAAAATACATCTACTTTCCACTAAAAATTTCAAAATAAAATTAATACTAAACCGACTTCAAAAAAGGGGTTCTCTCCCGTTGTCATCCTTTCGTCAGAAATGACATTTCTCAATTGGTGCATTTCTGCTAATGCTCGTCCATTGTGGGGTTTACTTAACAGTTTAGAGAGTTCTAAATCAGGTAGAGCTATTCCTTCTATAAGTTTGACTCTGCTGAGAGCTACCTACGTATGCGTGTCCCTTCGCAAAGTTTTAAACTTACCTACCTAATTTATACCTACTAAAAATTTTCAGTTTTGGGTGTAAAATTGCAAAATTTGTAACGTCTCACAGTAAAGCTGGGGGTGTCACAAATGTGATCACTTATTACAAGGACGGGGTGGTCCAACATTCGTGTGACGTAATTTATGAATGGCCTCTTATTACAATTTATCATGATTTAGGCTCATTGAAGTCGGTGATACTTTTTTTTTAAATTTTGTTACAATGGACATTAAAACGTGCAAACCGCACTAATGGCCAAGCGACAGATAATGATAATAAACGTAGGTATTAAATTTAGCAGATACGTAGTTCACCGGGTCAAACTGCTTAGTAATCTGTGAGTACCTACTAAGTCTGTGTGTGTGTCTAGTATTATATAAATTTTAAAGCAATCTCTCTGCAGTTTTGCGCTGTAATTTTTCTAACTAAACATGCAAGATTCTTGGTGAGTGTGCGAAGGTTCTCTTCGAATTGGACCCTTACCATTCCTTCATCGGACGACTAGACGCAGGCAGAGGTTCTATCTTTTCGTTGTCGAAACACCCAAAAGTCGAACAAAACGTTTTGACAGCTCCTTTTTGGTTCGAGTCGACAAGGTCTGGAATGAATTGCCTGCGTCTATTTTTCCACACAATTATAATTCTGGAACGTTCAAGAGTATAGTGATTAGGTTTCTTTTGGATAGGCGTGTACTATATTCATCCTTGTCATCACTTGCCATCAGGTTAGTTGGAAGATAAACGCCTATTCCATTACACAAGAAAGTCACAATTTATTGAAAAAAATTATTAATGATTTAATCGATTGGTCGACAATTGTCCTTGTTTTATAAGTACGACATATTGGAGAAAGAGCTCCCGCTTCACAGCTAATGATTGGTAGGGTTAAAAAATCTTTAAGATAGTAGGTATAGCAGTTTGGGAAAACATAATAATAACATAATAATAATAAAAGTTTATTGTATTAAAAAGTATTTTTACAAAATATGGGTTGGGCTACATTTTTGTTTACATAATGGAGATCATTTACTAATGCGGCTGGTGCTTAAAAAGGTAAACCTGAGGTATAAGCACCAGCAACCTAATACGACTACAAAGGTTAAGGTTATTTATTTTAGAATTGTTTTCCATTCAATCAAATCTGTTACTTTAAAATCCTCAAGCTAAGTCCTCAAATCATGCTTAAATTTCTAGTAATGTCTAAACTAGGGATGTTGCGGGTGCATAACTTTTGACATCCGCGAAAGCGGATACAGATGCGGATTTTTGAATTCTCGCATCCGTGGATGCGGATGCAGATGTCCAAATTGATGGGGAAGCTTCGCAATTGCGAATACGGAAGCGAATTTCTATCATGTAGTGCAAGTCGCGACAAGAAATAATGTGGGTGGGGCCGGTAACTGGTGTGTGCCATATACACGTGCTGATTGACCAATAGGAGCGAAGATTTCAGTGACAAGATCCGACGCGTTTGTTATTGTACCTACATCAGTGATGCATCCGCAACATCCCCAGACTAAACCGTCGAGTATCCGTGGTCAGATTGCTTTGTTAGATTGATCCGACCACTGACACCAATCAGTGGCCTTGTTCAGATTAATTCAATTCCAGTGACCATGGTTAGACTCGTCAAGTCGTCATGTATCCGTGGTCAGACCAGTGACCAGTAACCACAGACCAGTGGTGTAACTACACCACGTGAAGCCCGTGGCTAATTCATCGGATGGGGACCTCCTTTAGGGTGCCATGCCACCGCACACATCGATCGATGATAGAATGGATCAGTTTTCGGCGATTAGATAGATAGATAGATAGATAGATAACACTTTATTTGTACACCAGTCTTACAGTAGAATTATCATACATACATTTGTCATACAAATAATGTACAAAGGGCGGCCTTATTGCAAAATGCAATCTCTTTCAGGCAACCTTAGGATGGATCAATGTGTTTCGGAGAGACAGTTGTAGTTGGAGGTGCATTTCAATTTTTTTATGAAAAACTATAATTACTATAACTAAATCAATATGAAAATATACAGATATCCTGTATATTTAGTCTACTTATGCATACTAATATAAAACATACATAAACATATAATATATACTTAAGTCTATCATATAACAAACATACATATATACATATTTTAATTTATACTCAACATACTTTAATAAGGAAATAATTAACCTAATGTGATAAATAATATTCATGAACCATTTTCTTAAAAATTGTTATTGATTGCGCTCGCCTAATGGTGACTGGCAACGCATTCCACAAACGTACAGCCTCAACAGTAAAGGATTGGTCATAAAATGTTGTGGAATGTAGTGGCATCTCCAGTCTCAAATCCTCTGATGACCTCAGAGATTTTTCATGTGCATCATGAAGGAACTTGAACCGTTCTTTGAGATAAAAAGGGGCCTTAGGATCGAATAAGATATTGTAAAGAAAACTGAGTATGTGAGTATTCCGGCGAGAACGAATTGGAAGCCACTTGAGCTTTTGACGGAATTCAGAAACGTGATCATATTTTCGTAGCCCAAATATGAATATTATACAAAAAGTTTGTCAGTGGATAGTCGGGAGCTGGTGTAGAAGAGATATATCTAAGAGTATTAGCTTTAATTGTCTCATTAAAGTTAGACGAAGTAGAGAAATGTTTATTAAGTGAATCGATATCAATATTTTTAGGAACAGAGTCTTGGCGCGACTTGCCAACTCCCAATGTTCTCAGAAATTTCCAGACTTTGGCTGGATCTCCGTTTTCTACGGATGAGTGGATATGTTGGCGTTGAGCATTTCTACACATCTTATTGCAGTGATTTCTCATGGATACCATTGGGATAGGGATTATCAGTTGTTACAACACCAAATTGTCTGAAAAAGCTACCACACCAGTCAATCGATTAATGTGGTGGCACCCTTAATGTAGTAATTGCTTGTGGGTTTATTTTTATAAATCACTAATTAAAGTGACAGAAATTGTCAATTTCATTCATAGCAATTGCAATATACGATAGAATACGTTTATTTTAAAGAAGCTTTCGGGATCTTAGAAACATTAACCCTCGCAATCATCATCATTTCAGCCATAGGACGTTCCACTGTTGGACGTAAGCCTCCTTTAATGACTTCCACCGACGTCCTGCGATCTTTACTAGATCGTCTTTCCACTGCGATAATGGGCGTCCTACGCTGCGCTTTCAGGTGGTCTCCATTCAAGAACTTTTCGGGCCCAACGACCATCCGTTCTACGTGCTATGTGCCCCGCAGATTGCCACTTCAATTTTCTATATGCCGTTGCCGATGCCACCGGCTCTGTCGATAACCTTCGTTCGTCTGCGTATCTCCTCATTTCTGGTTCGAACTCCCGTAAATTCCATCAAAATTACCTTTCTTTGAAGAGTTCTAGAAAATGCAAAGCTGCAGGACCATTTTTAACCGACTTTAACAAGGAAGAGGTTCTGTATTCGACTGATTTTTGTGTGTGTATACGCGATTAATTCGCCATTTGTGAACCGATTTCAATAATTCTTTTTTGGTCCCATTTAAATTTTGAGAAAATATTCTACCTCTTAGGATGGAAAATTAAGGGATGAAGAATACAGCTTCTTACAATTTTTAAGCGGATTTAGGCGGATTGAAGTTGTTGATACTTCTTTGAAAGTTAATTATTTCTGCATTGTTTGCTCCCCTTTTTAAATCTGTCAATTCTTATTGGTACTTTTCTAGTTCTGCAAGATAAACATGCAAACACTTAAAAAGCAAAAGGAGACATTTAAAATGTTATTATTGAAGTGAAAACTTCTTTAGCGGCGTTGTGCACTTTTTGCGATGTGTAAAAATGTTAAATTCTCGTCAGGACACGTGACCCTGATCGAAAATCTGTCTGAGTTTCATATATTTAAAAAAAATATTTTTACGCCATCTGTGGACTTTTTACAATATTTACTATATTTATTTTGGTACAATTTATTAAATCCATTAAATGCATGTGTCTGAACTTCGTGTGTCCAAAGGATACCTCACGCTTTTTGAAGTGAAAACTTCTTTAGGCACGTTTGTGCACTTTTGCTATGGGGATAAATAAAGCAATTCGTGCCTAATTATTCCCTAATCCTAATCATTCCAAAATATTCAAAAATGCACAACGTAAATTAACAAAGTACTCCAGGTACTTGCAGGCTGCGACTATATTCTGCAGTATTGGGCAATCTAAACCAAGAACGTTAGTGATCTAGAATTCCGCATTTACCTAACGCGATGTAGAAATAAAGTAATCCATTTTGTAAGAAGTGCCCCTTGTGTACAGGTCTTTGGACCCCACGGGCCCACGGCTCTAGGGGGGCCCCCTCGAGCCGTGGGCCCGTGGCATTTTGTCCGCTCTGCCACCCTATCGTTACGCCACTGCCACGGACACCGTGTAGTGCCTTTGTTCAAGTTAAAGGTCTCCATGGTCAGATTGCATTATAAACTCCATTGATCTTTTATCTATATCTACTTATAATAAATCTGTAATTGAATATATTTAAAAAAAAACGCCTGAGGGGTATTAAGATATCAATACTAAAGCCGAATATGTAATTCAAAAAATTTGTGTCTGTCTGTCTGTCTGTTTGTTTGTTCACGATAAACTCAAAAGTTACTGAAGGGATATGCTTGAAACTTAGTATGCTAATAGTTAGATATTAGTGCCTGCGCAGGTTATAGGGTACTTTTTATACGGGGTTAAACTTTGGTTACCACAGGAAAATCAATGAAAGCTGTAATAACATTTTAACTTTGATTATATAGGTTTATGGCATATATATAATCAAAGCATTTTAACGTAAGTAGAATGTATATACTTATTTCGAAGTTGCTAGTATAACTTAACACTTTGTTAGTATTACAGTATTTTACTATATTAAATGCATGGCAGACACTATCGCCAAAAAAATTACATCTAAGCTGAAGTATTGACAGGTAACCGGTGAAGTTTCTTTAACATTTTCAGACCATTTATTTTCCGTTCGGTTACAGTAGTGTGAAATCTTATGTTACACCGTGACTAAACAAAGCTCAGAAGCAAACATTTATTTGTTGCAGATGTGGACCTGTATTGACTGGGAGTAATCTGTTAGGTATATCGAGGGGGACCATAGTTTCTAGGCAGCGGCACTGACTGACTGACTACAGCAAGAGTCTCCCAATTGCTCAGACGAATTGATGACGTTAAGTCGTCACAATTGTTTTATGACGATTTTCTGCAAAAAGAACATTTCGCGCAAGCAGGAGGTGACGGATTCGGTAGAAAAACTTACCAGGCGGAACCTTTTCACTCACGCTCTCATGCGTACGCTAAGAGTGGCCGTGGGTGTACGAGACGAGGTTTATGTTCTTCACCCGACGCAGAGTCTCCCGTGAAGGGGGTGTCTGGACATCGCCCAGTTGGAGGCAAAATGTCGCCGTACCGACCACGGTCAACTCATAACCGGCGCTGTGAGGCACACCGTGCGGTTTTAGTCGGTTTAAGCCTGATATACGGCCTCACCAATAGCCCGGTGAGGTGAGCTTCACACGAAAAACAAATGAGTAATGTTACCAGTTTACCATGGCCAAATTATGTCATTATTTCACGTGTAAGCAACCAAAACAACCTTTTTTGTATGCTCCAGGTTGTTTCACCGCCAATACAGTTTAACAAATCCTGCCTGGAGAAAGAGGTGCAATGCCTATTACATATATGCGACAAATTTCTGTTTTCCGAAAAAAACGTCGCGAAGTCGCGGGCACAGCTAGTAAGAAATAAAATTATCTATTGTATTTATCTAATGACCTTTTTGGAGCTGATACGATGTTATGATCTTGTATTCGAAATCGCACACAACACAAAATATACGGTCTTTTAAAATTTTTCAATCGGTAAAATTTGGCCAATTTCAATGAATTAGATTTGACTTTACCGGTAAACAAATTTTATACTGAGTTAAATTTAAGACAAGATTATAAGGAGCTATCACAATGCGCTTTGGATTCTTTGTTCATTTCCCATTCTAATGCACCATGTGAACGTGTATTCAGTCACGTCAATCGAATGAAAACAAAAATTCGGAATAAATTACAGAAACAGTGTATGGGACTTTATTGTTAATGGGACTTTAAGCTATCCGAAGGAATGTTGTGCATATTAACTTTAAATACCTTTTTTTTTTTTTTTGTGCGTGTGGAAACCCCCTCGGGCCGTCACCCCACCGGGGTTTACGATAGGGCGGTGTGTCGGAATCGAACCGACTAAAACCACACGGTGTGCCGTACTGCGCCTTAAATAGGATGGATCCGGAAACAGCTTTTATTAAGACATCCGGAAAGATGAAGGACCGTAACTCAACCCTTTCTTAGGTGACGTTTGTTTGTTTGACAATTTGGTAGACAAGTGCGAAAGTAAGACCACAACAAGATCATCAACTTATAAATATCTCGAATTAGTAATATCGTTTCAATTCTTTTAAGAATTTTTTCGATAAATTTTATTCCTAAGGCAAGCCAGGCTTTTGAGCTTGTGTGTAGGTGGTCCCGCAACTAGGACTGGGGCCCCTAGACTGGCTGGGCCCCTATTATTGGGCCTTGTAGGCCTAGGCGGAAATCCGGCACTGCTCACTGGACACGGATTTGGTATTGGTATTGGTGTAGGGCTCTGTTTCCGCATTTAGAGACACGGACACTGGACACATAGGCCGGGAGCCAACGTCTGCGTGCCACCACTGCGGAGGCTGTCGCGAGGACACTGCACTCCACACCTTAGGGGAGTGCCAAGCGTGGGCGCAGCAGCGCCTCAACCTCACGACGGCTATTGTTGCGAGAAGCCTTGCGCTTGAGACCATGTTTTTGTCCATGGTCCGAAGCGAGAGTGCGTGGAATTGCGCTGCTTCATTTTGCGAGGACGTGATGATGGCTAAAGAGGCGGCGGAAAGGGTACGGGAGAGAACGAGTACTCTCCCGTCCCGCAGTAGACGCACTAGGAGCTGGAGAGCGCAGAACGACCTCCGGCCTCCATGAGCGCTGGCCTGGGGTTGACGGATGGGGCTATCCGTTACCCTGGCAGAAGCAGGCCTAAGACGGCGGCGCGACGTGTTAATCGGAGGGGGGCAAGGCCCCCCGTACACCACAGTGTGGCCGACTTTTCAAGAGGCGGCCAAGGTCTGCAGGAGTTCCCGTAGGCTTCCTTTTTAGGGTATCCCGGGTCCCTTGCAATAGACCCACTTGTGACGGAACACCGTGTGGTTTTAGTCGGTTCGATTCCGACATACCACTTCACCGTTAGCTCCGGTGAGGTGATGACCCGTGGGGGCTTCCACACGAAAAAAAAAAAAAGTATTGAAATTATACTTTTCACGAAAGGACTTAAATTCTACAAAATAAAATCATAAAAGGCACTGTGCAATGTGGCAAATATAAATTTCTTAGTTGAATTTAATTGACAATTTAGTATCCAGTTTCTGGTAATTAACATCCAGAAAATCACTTCTTGTTCGGCTTGTTCGTATCCGTCATCGTACCGTTAATTTTAACAATATAGAACAAATCAATAGATTTGAAGTTTAATAATATTAAGTATTTTTATTATTTACTATTATATTATTGAAATTTTAATGGTTACTATATTTTTTCTACAGTTTTTAGGATTTTATATATATAATTTAAGATTTTTCATAGTGTATGGTGCGATCTCAAAAAATAAATTTGGCAACGCTATTTGGCATAAAATATTTTTTTGAGCTGGCAGCACCTGTGTAGCCATATTTTGTATTGTCAAATTTTGTCGACAGATTGACAAATACGTTTCTTTATTTAGTCGCTCTCTTATTCCTTAATTATTTTCACAATTATCTACCTCATAAACTGATGTCTTTAATGAAAAAGACTAGAAATGATGCGATTAAGGCTGCGGTCACTTCCTACTTAGAGCGACGAAATTATCCTGTAAGTATAATTTACTAACATTACTTAATTAATAAAATAAAAATACCAGAAAACTTCATTGTGTTATTTTTATTTTTTCAGGATATTGATATATTCAGCAATAGTAATAATCTAAGCAGAAGTGCCGAACAAATGGCTGTTGCTACTATAGTTCAGTGCGATGCAAGTCGCGCAAACTCTATTTTATTCTCTTGTATCAACAACGATTCAGGGCAGTTCGACGTTCAATATACAAGGTATATCTAATATTAAACATCTATATTTATTTGAAGTAAGCCACTAAGACAAATTTTCTCTACATTTATTCTCTTGGCCTTTTATCTGAAATAAAATAAAAATTTTACTCATATATTTGGGCTGCTGATCAAAAATTATCAAAGCTCCATATCTTGAGCTTACAAGAGTGTGTTAATAGAAATATTTAGCAAGGTAGTGGGTTCGATTCCCACCCAAGACAAGTAATTATGTGATGAGCATGATCATTTGTTCTGAGTCTGGGTGTAATTTATTTATAA
The DNA here is from genome assembly GCA_949752705.1 of Callimorpha dominula. Classification (NCBI taxonomy): domain Eukaryota; kingdom Metazoa; phylum Arthropoda; class Insecta; order Lepidoptera; family Erebidae; genus Callimorpha; species Callimorpha dominula. Next base: position 13,862,494 of record OX457002.1, on the reverse strand, counting down.
TATGTATTTATAAGTAAGTTAATATATAAGTATGTTTATCAGTAGTCTGGTTACCACAGTACAGGCTCTGCCTAGTTTGGGTTATTATTTAGTTGGTTTTACTTATAAAGGTATATTTTTTTCTGTTATACTGACTCCTCTGAAAAATATGTACATGATTAGCAGTTTAGAAAAGTTTTATGCAGTCAATATATTATTAGTATGAATTATTAGACACAACAGGAGCAGTGGTTGCCTTTACGATTTATCATATCTTTGATTCTAATTCTTATACTACAACTTACTTAGTCTTTAGTCTTATATCAACTTTAGAAATGACATTAAGGGTTTTTTTAACTAATATGTCAATGAAGATATGTTAGCAATAAACTTTGGGGTTTAAAACAAGACATACTCTGTCCATTCTTTTATTTTCTTTGTGACAGTTTGATAAGGAGATAATGATGACTTGCTGCTGGTTGGATTAGAAATGTTAATCGAGTCTATTTAAGAGAATGCTTTAGCCATTTTTAAAAAGTTAATTTTAGTTAAAAAATACTAAACTTGTTTAGGCAATCATCATTTATTTTAATCATAATGTCTACAAATGGTAAATAAATAGTATAATTGAATGAAAATAGGTAATATATATATTTTTCTTACTGTGTGTTTAAAGGTAAATTTTATAGTAGGGGAGCTCATTAAGGGATTTTTTGGATTTATTGCGGCAGATTATTATAAGGCGGGTTAATTACATGTTGGCAAGTGTACATTTTGATAATCTGATGATTTGAGTGTGACGCAAGGCAGTGGGTGGGTTACAAACTTGCAAAAAAAAACAATCATTTGACATTCTTGAGCGCGTCAGATTAAGATAAGGTGAGTTACTTACATGCTGACACATGTACATTTCGATAATCTGACGATTTGAGCGTGACACAAGGCAGTGAGAGGGTTACAAACTTGCAAAAAAATCATCGATTTTTTTTTTATTTTAAAGGAAATAATTCAAGGATAACAGAAAACATATAATCTGCCCATTTCCACAAGCCGAAGTTACAAAATTCGTAAAGAAAGTTTAGTGCTTGCAGCTGCAGTGAAGCATGTATTTCCCACTCCATGCCTCTCTTTCCTTTTTACATTCTCTCTATCTCTCACTCCCTCATACCATCCCTACACTATACCAGGCCTATGCCACTCGATGTACTTACGTGCGCTAAACAACTACCGGCCGCATGGCCGCTGGCGGCCCTTATTTAATACGCAGTCTCGCGCAGTGGGTTGCCGACAGCTGTACCGCGCGCTCACGCTTTTATTATTGAATTTTTACGTAATTCGAAATCGTATTTTTATACCTTTATATACTTTATATACAGACAAATTGACATGGTTTCTGGTAGTTTATGTGCTGTACATTGACGTAGATCCAGTAAGAGAAAAAATTATCAAAATTTGTAATTGTTTTTGTTTTCAATTATATTTTGTTCTATTTTGATGTTTTGGTTTCTGTTACAAATAAATAACAGTTAATACGGTTTTCATTGTCACATAGAGTTGTTTTTTAGATAAGGATTTTTATGCAATTTCTTTCATATACAAATACCTACTTAATTCGAATGGTAAACCAATCGAATTATACAATTTATTTGTGTGCGTTCGCGCAGCGGAATGTTGTTGAATTTAAAGATTTTAATTATGCAGATATTTAGTGTATGACGTCGTGTAATTGTGTATGGTAAAAAAAAATTTGTGCATGCAGCCATTGTGGAGAAATTCGCTAAAAACTGATTCCACTGGGCGAACGTTGTCCTGGCGGAACTTTTTTAATCCATGGACTTAGAAGAAAAAAAATGTGTCCAAAAATTAGTGTGTATTTGTGTGTAATCGTGTATGTATGATTAAAATTAGTGCATGCATAAACTTCGGAGAAATTCAAGTTTCCGCCACGCGAACGTTTGGCCATTAGCTAGTTTTCATATAAAGCGCTTATATAGAGAGCTGTAGATTTTTACATACCTTGTTTTGAATTTGTTTATATTTGTTTAAAAAACAGATTTAGAAAAAATCGTATGGTTTAAAAGATAAAAATATAAACGTAAAATACGCTTATTAGGTCTTAGTTCGTAAAGTATGCACTTTGGGGTCTAGATTTTCACGTTTATACAAACCTTGTAAGAGTGTGCAACATGTTGCCAAGTATCAATGATGTTCCGTTAGTAATTAAAGAGTTATAGGACAATTTACCATGAATAGTCCACTGTTTACAAAGCAGTCAAATATCACGACGTTCTAAAGGAATTGCGTAGTAAAGTGTATTCCAATAATTAGTGTATTAATTGAACTACTCACATGCAAAATTTCATCTCATAAAATTCAGTAATTAAAGAGAAACAATTAAAATACTGACAAAGCATCGAAAACCTACATAACCCCCGACCAAGTTCGGATGGCTACAAAAAAGCGGCCATGCAATATATTTAGGTAACATTCTAAAATTTACAGTATAATACTGGTATTGAATTGGTACAGAAAATAACACAATTGTTGTTTCGATATAATTTATAGGTCATTTATTTTTCTACACCTGCTTTTTTAAATGTATTTGACTATGACAGTAAGTACTATTCACGAGGGGCTCGTGGCTAAGTGGTAACCGAGTAGGTTAACACATTACAAAGTTAAGTAATGCAAGCCAGGTCAGTCTAGGATGGGTGACCATTCTTAACACATTGAGACCCCTCCGTGCCTTGGAGAGCACGTTAAACCGTCGGTCCCGGATGCCATACAAACATCTATGGCATTCGTTACGGGTAGTTGGAGCCCTAAAAAGTCCGACAACCTGGTCTAACTACAGAATTTCGATATCGCCTAGTACTTGGGTTGCGGAGGTCTGATGGCAGTCGCTTCACGTAAAATATCAAAGTTCGGCCGTATCGTAGTTAGATTGAAAGCCGACCCCAACTTAGTTGGGAAAGGGCGCGGAGAATGATGAGAATGAGTAAGTACTATTTACGTAGGTACTTTATTTAAGTTAGCGCTTGAGACTTACGTCAGTATATGATATTACCGTTGTACGGGTAGTGACTTATGTATGTATGCATTTTAAGTCTATTGCTGTCTCTAACCAATGACAGAGTATGTTTAGCAAGCGTTTGTTAACGTTAAGTTTTTATGAACAAGAGACTAGTCATGACAAGCGCCTCAGCTGCGCTCCCGATACGCTCAAAATACACGCGCCTGTGCGCGCGCACATGAGTTGTATGCCAAGTTCTGCCGTTACTGGGGCGCGCGCCCCAGGGATTGTCATGACTAGTCCCTAAGAGGGTTAGAAATTTTGAGGTTAGTTTCTGTATTTTCATTCATTCATTCATATGCTCACGGCTGTTGTCCCAGAAGGGGTAGACAGAGGTGTGACATTTCTGTGACACCCACATTTCGCCAATTTTTGAGTTTCTACGTAACAGGTGGCGAGAAATAAATAATAAATACATAATTATTACATGTAATTAAAAATATTTTTGTACACGGATGTTTAATTAGAGAAGTACTTGTTAATTAAAGATTTATTTTTATCGTAGATAGTGGCGTTATTATTAAACGTGGGAGAGCCATGCTTCGGCATGTATGGGCCGGCTCGACTCCGCTCGATACCACGGCCTCACAGAAAACCGGTAGTGAAGCAATGCTTGCATTGCATTTCGCCGCGTGAGTGAGGTTACCGGAGGCCCTAACCCTTCCCTCTCCCTTATTCCCGTCCTTCCCCTCTCAAAAACCTCTTCTCCTACTCCCACCTTAAAGGGCGGCAACGCACTTGTGACTCTTCAGTTACAGGTGCCCATGGGCGGCGGTAGTCATTTACCATCAGGTGACCCAGTATTACATGTAATTAAAAATATTTTTGTACACGGATGTTTAATTAGAGAAGTCCTTGTTAATTGAAGATTTATTTTTATCGTAGATAGTGGAGTTATTATTAAAAAAATATTTTTCATTCAAGAAACAACAATTCGTATCACACTGAATTGTTGTTTCTTTAGGACATTGTTATTTTATTGTTGACGTTTTATTATCATACGACATAACTTATATTTTGAATGACTGAATACTAATTATTGTGTTCCTAAAATATTCACACTTTTGACATTATATTAATATTATAGTTTATTTAATTAACATAATATGATAATTTTAATGTAAGTTTAATAAATTTCTTAATTAATTATTTTGTTATCGCTTTGCATGCCTAACGGTAGAATATGGTAAAAGTACAGAAAATTGTATTAGCTTTTAAGATCTGCAAATGTATACCCATATTCGCAAATGAATGAATGAATAAATAAATAAATGAAAAAAAAACTAAATACAATTGTTTTATTTTTTCCTAACGCTTGTGTACGCAACTGTACCAAATTAATAAATACTATACTGGAAGGTTAAGAACGTTACTTAGATATATGGCACGGCCGCTTTTTGGTAGCCATCCGAACTTGGTCGGGTTATGTAGGTTTTCGATGCTTTGTCAGTATTATTACTGAATTTAATCAGATGAAATTTTGCATGTGAGTAGTTGAATTAATACACTAATTATTGGAATAAATTTTACTATGCAATTCCTTTAGAACGTCGTGATGTTTGACTGCTTTGCAAACAGTGGTCTATTCATGGTAAATTGTCCTATAACTCTTTAATTACTAACGGAACATCATTGATACTTGGCAACATGTTGCACACTCTTAGAAGGTTTGTATAAACGTGAAAATCTAGACCCCAAAGTGCATACTTTACGAACTAAGACCTAATAAGCGTATTTTACGTTTATATTTTTATCTTTTAAACCCTACGATTTTTTCTAAATCTGTATTTTAAACAAATTTAAAACAAGGTATCTAAAAATCTACAGCTCTCTAAATAAGCGCTTTATATGAAAACTAGCTAATGGCCAAACGTTCGCGTGGCGGAAACTTGAATTTCTCCGAAGTTTATGCATGCACTAATTTTATTCATACATACACAATTACACACTAATTATTGGACACATTTTTTTTCTTCTAGGTCCATGGATTAAAAAAAAGTTCCGCCAGGACAACGTTCGCCCAGCGGAATCAGTTTTTAGCGAATTTCTCCACAATGGCTGCATGCACAATTTTTTTTTTACCATACACAATTAACTACACGACGTCATTACACTAAATATCTGCATAATTAAAATCTTTAAATTCAACAACATTCCGCTGCGCAAACGCACACATTTATTTAATTAATCAAGTGTTTGTTTCGAATACAAATAGTTAATTCTGTAATAAAAGTAATTAATAATGGTTTACCATTCTTATTAAATATTTATAATAGTAAAGAAAATACGTAATTTTGAAATGGTTTTAAGATTCTATTTATAAAAAAAAATATATACTTAGGTAAGTACTAAATACCTTATCTTTATAATTTTAAGTAAATGATACTTTATTAGTTTATATTTATGAGAATGCCATAACTACAAGAAATAAAATCTTTAGTACCTAGGTACCTTATTTTTTTATCCGAAAGCAAAACGCCACCGCGCTAGCGGTGCGTCCAGCCGACCAAAAGTTTTCGTTTTTAGATTTTGTCGGCACTATTGTCGTCAAGGACAACGACGCATCTACTCGTGTAGTGAATTCCACGCGTTTGATTGGGAAAAGATTTGGATGTAGGTACTCAACTTTAATTAAGGAGCATCAAGAATATACATATGCAACATTGTTCTTTAGATTTATCACTACATCACATCTATACTAATATTATAAAGCTGAAGAGTTAGTTTGTTTGGTTGAAGCGTTAATCTCAGGAACTGCTTTGGCTTTGGTTCGAATTGAAAAATTCTTAAAATTTTGTGTTAGATGGACTGTTATCCATATATAGAGGAAGGCTATAGGCTATATAACATCACACTACGACAAATTCTTTAAGTTTCTTTTCTCGAAAAGTTTATTGATGTTTCTCGTTAGAGGTTTGGTTAAGCAAGGTCGCGTGGCTTCGGCAATAAGTTTTTCGGAGAAAGGATTTGTTGTTAAGTGTTTCGTATTAGCACAGAATCACTACATAGTATAAAACAAAGTCGCTTTCTCTGTCCCTATATCCCTATGTATGCTTAAATCTTTAAAACTACGCGACGGATTTTGATGCGGTTTTTTTTTAATAGATAGAGTGATTGAAGAGGAAGGTTTATATGTATAATAACATCCATTAAATAGTGGAGAAATACTGTTATTTTTGAGGTTTCTAAGGTGATGTCGTAAATAATTACATAACTACTGGATCGATTTTAATCATTTTTTCAGTGAATGACATAGGCTGTATATTTTATACCCGTGCGAAGCCGGAGCGGGCCGCTAGTACATAATAGTACTAGTACAGAAGGACCTCTTCGCAATACCATTTAAATAAATAGCGACTCTTGCTCCGCCACAATAAGGTGCAATTCAGATCGCACACCGCTAATTCCAAATGGCTTATATTAACGTAAAACTTGCCTCTCTTTCTATCGCATAACTCTTATCTGTTCTGATGCCGTTAAGGTTGTCTTCTGTAAGAAGAATTAATCTAAATATTTAATAACCAGATATGTGCCCATTACTTTACTTCTGTGAACAAATGAAGTTTTAAATAAACCTAGACTAGCTATTTACCTACTTAGTAGTACCTACGTAGATGTAACTTAAATTAAAGAAAACTATTTTATTTCACAATCTCTGCATAGATACTTTAATCTCTAAGAAGATAGGCATTTGCCATAACGTTAGTGTGTACCTTGGAATGAAACTATCTCTTTTAGATGTTTAACTAGGTAGGTATATGCAAATCAAATCGCGGAACCCTATTCCTTATAACACCAGCTATTTGCCAGTGAAAGTCATATGGAAATCGGTCCACCCGTTGCGGAGATTAGCCGAACAAATATACAGACAGACAGACAAAATTGTTGTATTGTTAAACTTATCAAAGCTAAACTTGACTAAGTTACTCCTTATAACACCAGCTATCTGTCAGTGAAAGTCCCGTGGAAATCGGTATGCCCGTTCAGTAGATTAGCCGGAACAAACAGACAGACAGACAAAAATGTGAAAAATATTTTTTTGGTATAAGTACCATGTAAACATTCAGATGCATTTAGTAAAAAACTGTCATTATGTCATTACAAATGGATACTTCAAATTTATTTATTTACTAGCAGTTCCCGCGCGGCTTCGCTTGTGTGTACATATTTATATGTTTTGCGCGGAACCTCAATCCTTTTTTCAAAATCACAGTAGCATAAGTTACTTCTTTTAACATCAGCTATCTGACAGTGAAAATCCCGTGGAAATCGGTCCACCTGTTCCGGGGATTAGCCGAAACAAACAGACAGACAAAAATTGTAAAACATGTTGTTTTGGTATATGTACCGTATATACGAGGGGTGATCCAAAAGTAATGAGAATGGGTACATTAAAATAACTATATACTTAAAAATAAAATTTATTTTTCTACATAGTCTCCTAATAGGTCAATACATTTAGTCCATCTCTTTTCTAAACCAACGATACCCTTCAAAAAAAAATCTTTATCTTGACTCTCCCAAAATGCCTCTACAGGGGCCATCACTTCGCCGTTATCCTCAAATTTCTGGCCCCAGAGGTGTTCCTTGAGCCGAGGAAACAAATAAAAGTCGCTGGGGGCTAGATCTGGAGAATAGGGTGGGTGTTCAAGCAGCTGGAAGCCAGCTTTTTGAATGGCAGCCATCGCAACTTCAGCTTTGTGTGCAGGTGCATTGTCTTGATGGAACAGAACTTTTGCGCGCAGTTTACCCCGTCTTTTTTCCTTGATGGCCTCTCGCAATCTTTTGATTTGGTCAGCATAGTAGGAGCCTGTTATGGTAGCGCCCTTATCAAGGTATTCAACCATAATTATTCCCTCAGCATCCCAGAAAACAGACGCCATAACCTTGCCGGCAGAGCTTGAAACTTTGAATTTCTTGGGAGTCGGTGAAGATGGCCTTTTCCATGTCATTGACTGTTGTTTGGTTTCGGGATCAAAATGATGAATCCACGTTTCGTCCATAGTCACAAATCGAGCCAAAAAAATATCTTGATCCGCCTGGAACATTTCAAGATTGGTCCTTGAAATGTCGAATCGTTTCTTCTTTTGTTCGTCGGTTAACATTCTCGGGACCCAACGTGCAGAGACCTTTCTCATGTTCATCTCGGTAGTTAAGATCCTTTGAATGCTACCAAATGAAATGCCTGTGTTCTCAGCTAAATGACGAATGGTCACTCTTCGGTCTGCCAAAACCAGATCTTGAACTTTTTTGACGTTTTCTTCAGTGAGGGAGGAGGACGGACGGCCTTCGCGGTGTTCGTCTTCCGTGGATGTTCTTCCCATCTTAAACTCCTTGTACCAGCGTGCAGTTGTAGAATATGGAGGAGCAGAGTCTCCCAATGTTTCCACCAAGTCAGTATGAATGTCTTTGGTGGACATTTTTTTCAAGCACAGGTATTTGATGACGCTTCGCACTTCATGTTTCTCCATTTTGATGTTATCACTCCGACTGCTAGTATTCAAATGAATGTATATTTTAAAAATGACGTCCTATTTATACCATTTTTTGTCAGGGAAGTTGTGAAGGATTAGGGAGTTGAAAAAATATTTTTTTAGAATTTTATTATTACTAGAAATATCCGTTTATCATTACTTTTTGATCACCCCCCTCGTACATCCAAATGCACTTAGTAAAAAGCGGTTATTTTAATATTACAAACAGACACTCCAATTTTATTTACTTCTATAGAGTATAGATAGAAGATGTGTATCAGTTGTTGTGGTCCTAATAAATAAATATACTTATCATAGCTAAACTTAACCTTGTAAACAGAACTTGTAAATATCTAACGATTATCATTAATAATATAATCTAACTACGTAAATACGGGAAACGTAATTCGTAAGCGACGAACGGACGAAGCGACGTAGCGCGTGAGTCAGTATCGAAGTAACGTGCTACCCGGCCGGCGCGTGGCAGCCCACTGAATTTCGCTCGACTCGTCGCCGCTGCTAGGTACCTGTAACTTCATACCTACTGACCGGAGTGGGCCTAGCCTGGTATTAGTAAACTTACGGGGACGTGGTATTAAGTGTTACACTTTTCTAAGTCATGTAACACACCCGATTTTTTGTGTAATAAAACTTTACTTAATTAACACAGCCTTTTTTTATAAAAATATAGGTATTTAATATTACATAAAAAGAGGTAACCCTAAACTCACTTACGGCAACGCAACCATGCGTTATTGCGAGGCAATAATAATCGTGTTTTAAGAACATTAAAGATCATTTTCGCATGCAGGGGTCGGCGCTTGGAAAGAGTAGGCAATTAAAACGGTAGGTATGGACGTTTTTGTAGGGAGTGATTTATCTGTTACGTAGTAACTACTTAGTAATCTGTGACTATACTCTGTCCATTTGTTTATGTTCTTTTTGAAAGTTGCTGGAGAGCTTGCGTGCAAACCGATCTCGATTATTTACTTACCTCATCTTCATCATAATTTACTCTCATTTAGACTAAAACGTATGAGTACAAACTTTGAAGACGTAAATGATGCTATTTCGATAGTGGTTCGTTGGTTTAACGTTACAACTTACTTTTTAATGGAGAAAAGACTAAATGTATCCAATTCACTACTCCAAACGTTAAACAGGTGGAAAACACTATATTGGTTAAATAAGACGAATTGAAACTAGTTGATACCACGAAATTCTTATTAATTAAAATAAATAAATATTATCGAATAGACTCAGCTCAGCAGCATACGCAGTTACAAAAATTCGTGAACTGATTGATATTGAAACAGTCAGATTAGTCTATTTTAGTTACGTTCATAGTATAATGTCGTATAAAACTATATTCGTGCTGCAGAAGAAGACTATCCAAGCAATATATATATAAAATATAAAATGTTTTATTTAGTCTCATAGTTTCGGTTTACAATATTATGAAGAAGCCCCGGTAAGTTATAAAAATACTTGTGTTGGGGCTACCTCGCTATTTCTTATGTTACTAACGTTGACATCATTTATAACGACAGAAAATTAGAAATAAAAACTACAAAAAACAAATATATAATAATAGTAATAATATAAAAATAAAATAAAATATTAACAAAAGAAAACAAGTACTAATATAATTCACATGACATTGATTAGCATTTTATGTGTAGGCATGTGTGTGTGTGTGTGTGTGTGTGTGTGTGTGTGTGTTTGGGTGTGTGGGTGGATGCGTGTGTGTGTCGGTGTGTGGGTGTGGTCACAATACATTTCCTAATATTTAACTAATTCTAACCAGCATAATTTCTGTTTCTTCGTATGTAAGTGATTTTAACCATTCCGTTACAACTGTTTTGCAGTTATGGAGTTGCACAGGATAAATATTTAATTTGGAGTTTATTTTATTAAAAATATATGTCGATTGAGTTTTAAATTGACGCCTGGCAAAAACGGTATTAACTTTTGGGGAATGAACTACATTATATTTACGTCGTTTATCCTGGTAATCTGGGTTGTAGGGTATTGTTTTATGCATACACAGTGTAATATTTAGGAGATATAATTTTCTTACAGACAGTAGATTGCTGACTTTATACAGGTTGTCTGTAGAGTATCTAGATGGCCTAAAATACATCACCTTTATTATTAGTCTCTGGACTCTTTCAAGTTCTATAAGTTTTGTTTTTGTGGCACCACCCCATACTGGTATACAATATGTAATGACTGACTGTGCCAGGGTAATATAAATTTTATTCAGTAGCTGAGTCGAAGCTATTTGACGTAGGCTTTTGAATATCCATATTAGTTTTCTGATTCTTGCCATAAGAACTTCGATATGGGTGTGCCATGATAATCTCCGGTCTACTGTTACCCCCAAATATTTCGTAGAGTTAACTTGTTCAATACTCCGACATCCACAGTTAGGACCAAGTGAACCACCACACCCATGAATCACAACTCCAAAATCATCACCCGGCTGTGACCTCTGAGTCGGAGTAAAACAAATGAAATTTGTTTTAGCAACGTTTAGGGTTAGTAGATTCGCATTAAGCCAGCCAGCCACTCTAGCCAGACCCTGTTCCGCGGTAACCTTCACTGCAGGCCATGACTTTCCTGAAAAGACGATTGCAGTATCATCCGCATAGGAGAAGATCCGCCCGCCACTGTCCCCAATATTACAGAGGCCAATTATATATATCAGGAACAGTGTCGGGCCAAGTACACTTCCTTGTGGAACTCCGTAGACTACGTTTTCCTCCTGACTAGTAGTGCCATTTACTTTAACTTGCTGTTGTCGGTTTTGTAGGTAACTTTTAAAAAGAGAAAGAGTGGTACCCCTAATGCCAATTTTTTCGAGTCGGTTCAGAAGGATGGGGACCGAAACAGTGTCAAACGCTTTTTTGAGGTCTAGGAACACAGCTAGACATTTATCTCCCCTATCTACCATAGTTGTTATCTCGTTAGTTAGCGCTATAATAGCGTCCTGTGTAGAAAGACCCCTCCTGAATCCGTATTGAGAGTTTGATATTATATTGTATTTATTTAAATATCCAATCAGCCTATTATTGATTAATTTTTCTAAAATTTTGGAGATACAAGGTAAGACGGAAATTGGTCTATAGTTACTAACAACGCCCACGTCCCCACTCTTATGAACAGGGGTTACTATAGATCGTTTAAAAACAGCAGGAAAGTTTCCTGATTCGAAACATAGGTTAGCTAGCCGGCTTATTAATGGAACCACAAAGTCCCTAGCCTTTTTCAGAAACTCTGTAGGTATACCATCCCAACCGGGCGAGCTTCCGGAGTCGAGACTCATGAGTATGCGATCAACCTCATGAGGGTCGGTGTCAAGTAACACAAAGGAAGAGACCTGAGTTTGCATAACTACATTATTAGTGGATAAATCAGAAACACCAGTAATATCTTCAGCCAAGGTTTTACCGATGCTAACAAAAAACTGATTCACACGATTTACTGAGTCCAGCGGATTAGGTGTGATGTGCAAGAGACTAGTGTTTAAGGATTTAGGCTTTTTAAATTGGGTGATTTCATTTATTTTTAACCATAGTTGTTTTGAATCTTTTATAGAGTCAGCTATTCGGATTTTATGGTATTGTCTTTTTAACTTTTTCAGTAAATTGGAGCAAAAATTACGGTACCGTCTAAAGGTGATTCTAAGTATCACGTTGTAAGGGTCTTGTTTTAATTGGTATTGCATTCTATTTCGAAGTTTAATACAACGCAGAGCTCCTGTAGAAATCCATGGCTTCAGAGTTCTCTTACTTCCAGAAACTAACTTAATCCTAGTGTTGGAAAGTAATGATGTCTTAATTACATCTATCAACTTTTGAGCTAGACTTTCAGGGTTGTTACAGGTACTAGTAAAGAACGATAGGTCCGTATTTATGAGATGTTTATAGGCATTGTCGAAGTCAATAATTGATTTATATTTACTAATCGTATTGTTTCTGACGTTAGTTTTAGTTTTGTTACTTATATTTAATATTAACATAGCATGGTCTGTAATGGAGGTATTCAAAATAGCCACAAATGCAACTTTGATACTCGTATTAATCTTCAGCATTGCATGGTCGAGGCAGTTTTGCTCTCTAGTGGGCAGACAGTGTCCCGGTAAAAGGCCATGGCCCGCCAGCATGTTTAAATAATTTAACCTATTACTGCGCTGCTGTGTTGTTTCAGATTCTTTTTGTATTAAATTAATGTTTATATCACCTAGTAATAAAATGTTTTTATGTGTTGTAATTGTCTCTAGGTGCAGGTTTAAGGAGTTTATAAAGTTGTCACCACAGGCATTAGATGGGGAACGGTATATGCCTATAATGGTATAGTCGGAGACAGATAATTGAAGGGCTGAGGCGTGCATCATTTTAATTTCTTTAACGTGGGCAGAGTGGTTATTTTTGACGTACATAACCACTCCATCATTTTGATTTAACTGATTGGTCGTATAAAAACAGGTGTAATTATTAAGCAAAGGTAGTTGTCTGTTATAATTAAGTCTACATTCTGTTAGTATCAAGACATCTGGATCATGTTTCAGTTGACACAAGTTTAGTTGAAAGTCGTCGAAATTACTATAAATACTTCTAATATTTTGAGTTAGCACTGTAAAGCTGTCTGCCAACCGTATGTAGTTAGGCAACTGTTCAATTTTGATAATAGCCGAGTTTGCTGTTTCAAAGTTGTCCAATTCTCTTAAGGTATTTAGGTTACTATTCATGTAAGAATGTAAATACTACGAGGTGTATCATACGTTTTTTGTAGAAACAAAATAGTAGCAGTGAGCTTAGTACTTTTAAAGTTGAATGAGTAGTGCGAAACTGAGGAATAGTATGTATGTGAAAGTGGTATTTATGTAAGTAATGTGTAGTATAATTATAAATGAGTGAGAGTGAGTGAGTCTTATTATAAGTGATTGCATTAGTATAAGTGAGCTGCCGTTGTACATAATCTATAATGTTTTGGTAAGTTAATCTTAATAAAATAATGACACATGCTAAAAATACGTAAAATAAAAGGAAGACTGAAACTGTTCCCACGCTTAGTCACAATTCTTGTAAAAGGTGGTGGACTTGGGATTCACTCTTAATTAAAATAACTTGAGTATATTATAGTATATATATTTATATAACTCGTAACGTAGTTGTGATTCACTCGGGCAGAAATATGAAGATCCTGACTGTGGCTTATTTATGTAAACCTACTTTACCTTCATAAAAACACAGATCAGTTCTGTAAAAAAAGTGGTATACATTTGGAATTTAAATGGTATTCGTAAATTAACAAAATTGTTTTTAGCTTAGAATCATTTCTTAACTGACTTCTCTTACTTATAAACTGCCAAGTTTCATTTTCATAGGTCAAGTAGCTTTCCAGATTTCGTGATTAGTCAGTAGATGAGTGAGGTGAGTGAATGAGTATCTTTTCCCTTTTATATATGTATATAAATAGTTAAGTCTATTTGTATTTGCATGCTATTTTCCGTGCACATTTGACACATTTAATGATAAAAAGACATGTATTTTTTTTTCAAATTGTCATATTAAGAGAATCCCTCCAAATAATCGTCAGATTATTGGTCAGCTTGTCTAGCACATTAAGCTGAACCATCTGTATGAAAATCTGACGCGCTGGAGTTGGTCAAAACGGTGATTTTTTTTTTTGCATTTTCAAAAAGCCGCCGCGAGCGTGCGTCACGTCCGAATCGTCAGATTATTGAATGGGGGTTTCTTTCGGGTGTACTTAATATCTATATATACCTCCATTATCAAAGACATGTGGGTATCTACACTATTCATATCTGACACGCTAGAGTAAGTCCGTTTTACTAATTTTTTTTTACATCTTTGAAAACCTGTAGAACCAGTGAAACGGATACATCGCATGAAGTCTTTTTCTTTCTACCATCTAATTTTCAAAATCCAATAGGTCCCAACGACGCTCCAGTAAATACACATTTAGCATCGTGGGCTCCCCTTCTATGAATAACTCTAGCATAGTTACGTAGAACTGTCAAAATGACTATAAGCAAATGGACATATAGGTACTTTTTTTTACCAGAGTCATAGATTATACACTAATAACTAGATTATACACTAATAACTAAAGATAGATACGCCACTCTGAATCAGTTTTCAAAAACTAGGTACTATGACGGATAGATGGAGTTCGTTTAATTTGAACTGAGTGCCGGTAGATGGCTCTTTACAGTATTTTAAAATAATTTAAAAGTTTATTTTCAAATCCACTAAACAAGAAAAGTAAAAAATTTAAAAAAGACGGTTTATTTGGTGGATAAAATAAGCAAGAAAATACTGCAAAACTTAGCCCACTTCGCTAAAGAAAAAGGTTTGATAGAAATGAAATAAAACTCAAAACGGTGAATGTAATTTTATTTAATCTTTTTTCTTTTATGATCGTAGGTCTTTAAATATTTTATGGCTTGCATTTTTGTCTGAATTAAATCACGACATTAATCATTAAATTTGTTAAATAAGCATAAAGTTTGTTTTTATGATCAGTACATGACAGGAAAGAAAAATTGCAAAATATGTTTACTTTTTCAATTATAGTATTTTTCAATTTGTTTGTATGTGATTCCTCTTGCACTTTCAATATCCAAATTCACACGTAAACAATGTCCAGTAAATAATAACAGAGTCGATCGTATAAGACGCATAGCACGAGTCCAAGGGATGAGCAGGGTTAAACGTTTTATGAAGATATCACAGAAACAAGCACAGTCCAGAATTTCGTCAAAAATACGAAAACACAATAGGCAGTTATCAAATTTTGAAATCAGTCTTCTGTCAAAAATACCCACAGACTATTAATTATAAATAACATGGAAGTAATTTTATTGTGATTATATTCTCTTCAAATTTAATTTCAAGTTTTTTTTTAATTTTCAGTGTTTTCTTACGATAATTTATAAAAAATAGTAAAATGCCATCTATGAACTTAAATTGAAAACTAAGCTTTAGTTCTAGGTACGGTAATCGATAAGTGACAGCACTGTCTATGCATATTTTTGTTTGACCTTATTGTATGGCAGTTGCATACTCCTGAACCAGAGTTATAAGCTAACTATATTTTAAATGTATCAGGCATGCATATGTCAAAGAGAACTTTCTATTATTATATTATTTATACTCTTTGCTATTTATTTATGTATAATCATAAAGAAGTAAATTTATATATAATATAATATATAATAATATAAAATAACTTTCAGGCTGGTTAACTTTATAAAGGAAATTAAGAATGAAAAAGTGAAAAATGAGTTATTGGGCTTATTGTGTCCATTACTTTGTCACATGTATTTAGAAATGTTGCGTGGTGATCATGGAGTGCCAGCACAGATGTTTCTTAAAAGACATTCAGGAACTTTACCTCAGAAGGAGCTGTCATACCACCAACCTATTGATGGTAACTTGCCATCAGCTTTGTACAGACCAAACAGCTTAGAACAGTTGTTCAATTCACTGCAAAATGGAACTATAGATAATGAGACTCCAGAAAAGGACTTGATGAATCAGATACTAGACGATATTGGTTCAATATATACCTTACAGGAAGTGGAAACTAGACCATCCATTGCTGCTTTCAGGTATAACATAAATTTTGCATTTATATTATTTTCACAATTGCTTACCTAAGTAAAATGTAAAGCACAGGACAGACAAAAGGGTACGGGACTCCGGCCTCTTCGAGTTACTGCAGTCTCAGCCCTATTTCCCCATCCGAGACTAGCAGTATCTTAAGAGATACCTTACCTTAGCTCCCTCGTTCTATCTGTTTCCTTATCTGATTTACCTTCTTCCTTTGTCCCGCCTCAAAACATCATAACGATGGGGCATAAAATAAACCAGACAAAACTCATTACAATGTAACACATTGCACCGACCCCAAAAAAATTGGGAAAAGGGCAGGATGATGATGATGAAATAAAGCATTCCAAGAAGGTAAACCTGGGAGGTAACTAGTTCTACTGACTCTCCACAGTATTTATTTGTCGCGCATAATTTGGTTTCAATCGTGTAGAGAATTAAAAGGAGACCCAAAAGTAACTTCTTTCGTGGTATTGACTTGCCTTGTTCGGTTTGACTTTCGACGGGTACGAACCTCGGAAGCTGGATAGTACTATAGATAGTATTAGAGAGCTTGCTAAAGTAGTGGAAAAATCATCTTAGTTATGAATCCTACATTCGTAAAGCTTATCTAACTTGCAAAAGACATGGGTCTACGACAGGTCGCCCAAACATCAGGATGATGCTGATCAGAGATGTTATGGGGCTCCGTAATAAATACCCGATGAATAGGGTATCCGAAATTAAAAGCTATCCGGAACTATAACCGTAATCGATATAAGAGTTTCATATAGGGGCTGATTCTAAATAAGAAACCTTATGATAGGTTTTGATGAGTAATCACTACTTTAATATTTAAGTAATTCCAAAAATACCTGTATTTGCCTTATAGAAGGCATGTCCATGTTAGGACATCATGAACCAAGTAGGTACATAAAATTATTGTAGGTACCTATTCCGATCTTTGCTTATAAGGCCATTTTTTTTGTGATTTTAATTCCAAATAAAAACCTAGAAATGAAGCCAAATCATATCTATCTGTATTTTCCTATTACAATCCTTAACAATCTAATATTCGTAACTGAAACTATCGGATAATCTGAAATAATATGATATCCGTAACGTATCCGAAACCGGTATAATACTTATCTGTAACATCCCAGATATCAACATCAACATTCAAGTAAGCATATACTACCAATATAGAAATGTATCTTTCTCAAAAATGAGCATTAAGACGCGATTGCTCAACAGTCTTACCCGAAAAAGTCCAGATTTGTCGAAAGACAACTTACATGGATGCTGTGCAGCATTCATTTAAGAATGTAGAACCTACTAACAAGCAAGCACCATATTCACCTCATATGTCCCCATCTGATGTTTTTAGGGACCCGTACCTCAAAAGGAAAAAGGTACCCTTATTCCTATAAGGGTCCCTTCGAAGTGAAGTGATCCTTCACTTCGTCGTCCATCTGTCTGTCGGTCAAGATCTTTTTTATCAAGAACAGATAGAATTGTTTTATCGGCAGTATACAACTATTTTATACAAAAACTAGCAACCCTGGCTTCGTACGGGTATTAGAGACATCTTCGACAGTCATCATCATATTTCAACCAATTTAGACAAAACGTTAAAAAATTATACACCTAAACCTTCCTGATTATCACTTTGTCTATTGGTGAAAACCGCATGAAAATCCGTTCAGTAGTTTCTCAGGTTATCGCGAACAGACAAACGCGGCGGGGGACTTCGTTTTATAATATGTAGTGATGATAACAACTCGGCTATACGTGGATATATTTATAACTGTATACATTATAAGCTTTAACCTATAAACGGTTTGTTAAAACTAAAGCTGTGAGAGTGAGAGAGAGATGTCATTTCATAAAAATGGTTTGCATGGCTAATTTAGGCAGAACATTCTGCACTTGGTCGTATAATATGACATATTTGTACAGGCCCTCTCCTCCTCACGACTACGTATTTGTTTGTACTGGACCCATCCAACGCAAACGTTATATGCGCGGGGTCAGTACACCTGCATCAAGTTCCCCAAACCAAGGTCCCGAGACGCAGGGACCTTTATACGGCAGGTCTTACCTCCAACGCCATGGCGCCGGTACTAATTAAGGCTGGTTACCCGTATGCCTATCGGTCACAGAAGATCGCCACTCGTGAAACCACACTCGCAGCGACCCCCCACTCGCAACCGGCACACTCCCTATTGTCCAGATAGGTACCGGAGCTGTAAGGCATGCTCACTTCCCGCATATTTGCATATGCTCGCGGTAACACCGCTAAGTTCGTCAGAGAAGCCGACTACCAGTATCCAGCTGGTACCGGAGCTGTCAGCACGCTCACATACCGATCTACAATCAAGTGTAGGTCTACCCTGGCCTACGGTCGGGTGTCTGGATCAGTGTCTAGTCACCTTTCTACTTGCTAAGCAGGCAAGTACCCGAGCTGCATCGGTCTGATGGGACCTCTGTTAAAGGACACTCCAAGCCCCGCAGCGGAAAACCAAGGAGCCCTTCGCCTTAGACCGATTGATTCCGCTGCTCGCTGCGCGCGAGAACAGACGCTCCACCGACAATAGTGGAGCAGACGAACGTGCCCGTTCTCTGCAGCTATCCACAAAACCCCCACGAGTCCAACTCCAAAACCGGTATCTGACAGCTTTCGCCATCAGAGGGCTCAGGATCCGGTTCCCGTGGTACCCTGATCTAACAGCCGGACCCGTAGTTCCGGCTGCGAACCTATCTACTCCGGGTGACTAGTAGATAGGGACATATTTGTACAGTCTTTAAAACAATATTCTTGCAAATAAAGATTATAATTATAACGCGTGGATACCTCCACGTGTCCAATTGAAATTAACAGTAAATAGTCCGCGCCAGTCCGCGGTCCCTTGAAACTGTACAAAAATAAATGTTCTAAGTCAACGCAATCTAAAGATAAGGCCTTTATATTTTAACCAATTTGAATACTGCGCAGGTAAATCAAAACCTAGACCTAGAATCATGAAATTTGTCGATCTTATTAATATTTTCGGATACTTAGTAGGTACACCTAATGTATTATTATCTTAATCAGTGGTCCATAATATCTTGAGTCAAAAACGATTTTTTTTATTGCATTTTTTTATTTCAGGTCATGTAAATATGATATCAATCTATCACAAGATGCTTTGAATGTCTTAAAAGCATATTTAGCTAAAAATGGTCATGTTCTTCTTTTACAAGTACTACAGACTTGGTTTCATATTGACATCAATAATGACTCCAGTAAGAAAAATGCTGTAAGTACCTAGTAAACAATATATAAAGTACTTCATTTTGTAATTAGTGCCTCCTGTGTTCAGGACCTTTGGTGCCCGGGGCCTCTTCGAGCCGGGGGCCCGTGGCATTTGGCCCACTCGCCACCCTATTGTTACGCCATTGATACATATTATATAAATCTTGTTGTCGGCCCAATGTCCGCGGAGTTTTGTCATAGTTGTTAATATTTTATTTTACAGGAAGATGATGAAGAAGAAATGGATGACGAAATAAATGTTACACATACTATGCCCGATGAAAAGAATATAAACGCAATTGGTAAGCAATAACTTATGTCTAAAGATTTTAGAAAGTTTTTGGTAGTCCAGAACATGAAGTATAGAATTGGATTATAATGTTTACAGATATATTTGCTGAATGCAATGGACATGCAGAATATCAAAGCATTGATAAAGAGTTAAAAGATCTTCAAGATGCGATAAGGGGTGTGAGAGAATCAACAACACCATTAAAATTGTACAAAATAGCTGCTCCTGATACTCAGTAAGTAAAACTCAACTTTACACACATTTGTAGTTTTGCAATAGTTTCATAAAAGTTAATAGCCAAAGGATTTGCTTTTTTTTCAGTTTAATTTGTGCAAAAACAGATCAGTATTGTAACATGTTGTGCAGTGGATTTAGTAATTCCGAAATAAGACTATGGGACCTTGGCCAGAACAATGTCAATAGAAGAGTTAACCGAAATATTTCAGAAGTTGAATTAGCCTGCTATGTACCATACGATCTTTTGCCAGAAGATGACACTTTGTAAGTTTGTTATTGTTGCTATTAACATTTTTAAATTGTTATATGTGAAATCCATACATACTAACTAAACTATAAACTTTATTTCCAGACAGATAGGTGCCGGTGTGGCACTGAGAGGACATTCTGGACCAGTTCAAGCTGTTAGCGTACTTTCGAGAGAAGAGTTGGTAATTTCGGCTTCACACGACAATACTATGAGAGCGTGGAGACTAACAGACTATTCCTGTGCTGCAATATACAGGTTCTGCTGACACAAAAAAAAATTTTTACTGATTTGATCTCATCTCTTACTGACAAATAGCTAATTACAACATTATAACTAAACAACTATTTTGTTTTAGAGGGCATAACTATCCGATTTGGTGCATGGACGTGTCCAAAAGTGGACTCTTTGTTGTCACCGGCTCTCATGACAGGACAGCAAAATTATGGTCTTTGAGTAGAACATTTCCAATAAGAGTATTTGTTGGACATATGTCTGATATCACAGTAAGTTATTTTAAAATGTGATTTCTTCGTTAACTGATTTATAAAACATCATCGTACAGAAGCTTATTGTCATCTTGTTTAAGATATTTAAGACAAAGACTGCACATTAATTAAATGTATAATAATTATAATCTCTGTACAATTGAAACATTGTATTGATTGAATAAACGCTGTACGATATTACTTTATTAAAACATAATACTGGTGTGAATTAATAACAACATGTCATTAATGGTAGAAATGTTTAAAATTTTTACTAAATTCAAATTCAAAATCGTTTATTCATTTAAGACACTAAGTGACATTTATGAACGTTAAATTGAAGCTAGAGTTAAAATCATAGATCGGCGCAAACAGACGCCACAGCATGTGCTGGATTGTCGAGGTAAATTAGGTGAAAACACTAAAATCTACTGCCTGCTTGTGTCGATCTATAACTTCCAGTTTCCAAAATGCGTAGAGCCTTATGAGAAGAATACTGGCAAAGAAACTCATGGCCTATAGGTCATACCTCTGATATTACGCTTGCTTAAAAGAATTTAAATTCCTATTGAAATTTCCAGTGTTCCTTTTATAATAGAAACCGACATGGCGACAGCTGGATCACGTATACAGTTCTCTCTTTCATACATTCATATATTATTATAATCTGTGTGTTAATAGTCCTGTGCTACATTATAGCTAATAGTCTTATATAGGCCTCGGTTAATAGTCTAATAGGGATGGAATACCTTTTAGATGTGGTTGTACTGCACAACATTGGAGATCGCTCGGGTTCAACGACGCATATGTGTAGAGGAGTTCAACGTATAAAAGAGCCCCAAGAACAGCTTCAAATTGTCTCCAGAGGATACTGGTATATGTTAGAAATGAGCTTTGCCAGACTCAAATTATCGTGGCTTGTGAGCATAAGGACTAAGACATGCGTTATGCATCACCACAGTAGAAATAAAAGTCCAGTCGAATTGAGAACCTTCTTTCTCCTTTTTGAAATCGGTTAAAAATATTGAAAGCTAAAATATGCAGAGCTAATTGACCGTACTTTAGTAATGACGTGAAACTTAAAGAAAAACAAGCTAACTGTTTTGTGTGCATTTTAGTAGGTATTACATACTTTTGAGTTGCCTGAAGTTTCGACCAGGTTGCACTGGCAGTGGGCACAGGCTGAATTATGGGTTCTAGAACATTGATAAACATACTTAGAAACATAAATAATTATTATACATGAAACCACCTAGACCAATGCAAATAGACATATTCATGAATACAATTCGTCACAGTCGTAGAAAAAAGTCGGATTTGATTTTTTGAGGATTTTTGTTTTTTGACATAAACCTACTGAAAACATTACACACAAAACATTTTTCAAAGGTCATACACGCAGCAACATTTTCAGATTTTACTTAGAGAAACAGCCGTTTTCAAAATATTACTTAAAACATCATTTGAAAACTTTAAAATGCTCTCCTGTAAAGGTACTACAAATCCGTAGTTTTTCTACCACGACGACGAACTATTTGTACTGAACGGAAATCGAACCCGCAATCTCGAAATCTCAAATTAGAGACGATAATTGTTACCTAGGTATATGTAGTGTGTGTCCTAACGCTTGTGTACCCAACTGTACCATATTAATAAATACTATACTGGAAGGTTAAGAACGTTACTTAGATATATGGCACGGCCGCTTTTTAATAGCCATCCGAACTTGGTCGGGTTATGTAGGTTTTCGATGCTTTGTCAGTATTTTAATCGTTTCTCTTTAATTACTGAATTTAATGAGATGAAATTTTGCATGTGAGTAGTTGAATTAATACACTAATTATTGGAATACATTTTACTATGCAATTCCTTTAGAACGTCGTGATATTTGACTGCTTTGTAAACAGTGGTCTATTCATGGTAAATTGTCCTATAACTCTTTAATTACTAACGGGACATCATTGATACTTGGCAACATGTTGCAGACACTTACAAGGTTTGTATAAACGTGAAAATCTAGACCCCAAAGTGCATACTTTACGAACTAAGACCTAATAAGCGTATTTTACGTGTCTATTTTTATCTTATAAACCCTACAATTTTTTCTAAATCTGTTTTTTAAGCAAATATAAACAAATTCAAAACAACCTATGTAAAAATCTACAGCTCTCTATATAAGCGCTTTATATGAAAACTAGCTAATGGCCAAACGTTCGCGTAGCGGAAACTTGAATTTCTCCGAAGTTAATGCATGCACTAATTTTATTCATACATACACAATTACACACAAATACACACTAATTTTTGGACACATTTTTTTTCTTCTAAGTCCATGGATTAAAAAAAGTTCCGCTAGGACAACGTTCGCCCAGCGGAATCAGTTTTTAGCGAATTTCTCCACAATGGCTGCATGCACAATTTTTTTTTTACCATACTCAATTACACGACGTCATACACTAAATATCTGCATAATTAAAATCTTTAAATTCAATAACGTTCCGCTGCGCGAACGCACACGTATATGTATATTAAAATTTAATTTCACTCCTTTAAACCTTTATTAAAATATTACTTTCCAGTGTGTTAAATTTCACCCCAACGAGGTTTATATTGCTACTGGAGGTGCCGATCGGACCGTGCGTTTATGGATGGTGTCCGATGCTCGTTTAGTACGTGTACTGGTTGGACATCGGGGTGTAGTAAGGACACTGGCCTTTTCACCATCTGGATCATATCTAGCAAGCGCTGGTATTACATTACTGTTATATTCATAAGTTTTGTAGTTTTACAATTCTTTTAGTTAGTATTGATAGTAGTGTAAAACGCAGCAGATAAATCTGCCCTCCGTGTAATGTGACAAACAAAAATAATTAATTTATTGCCTTGTTACACATTGCATACATCAAAGATAATTTTGTATGTTGCAGGTGATGACAAAAAAATTAAAGTATGGGATCTAGCAGCATGTACTTGTATACAAGAGTATCGAGGTCATCATGGGAAGATTACTGCACTGGACTGGTCTGATGTTGGCAAAGCTTCTCTGACTAACAGAGTCCTTACAGACCCAAATGATTTGTCTATTGATAACTCGCTTCTATGCTCAGCTGGCATGGATGGGATTGTTAAAATTGTTTGGGACAGTAATTCCAAAACAAAGTAAGTTTGTTTTTTCATTGGCTTTATTGAAATCTTTTAGATATTCTGTTTATTAGTGCAAGTAACTATGCACCAAATATTGTTTTCAAAACAGTACAAACAAGCAGTGTAGGTAGTTGAACTGATCAAAATATGAATCAGGTTTCATGTACAAAACCTAAAACATGGTGTGGCAATTAAGTTATAGTTATAACTCGAGACTGGCAAAACTGCGTCCTTGTTAAATATAAAGTCTACTGAACCTACAGCAAAATCCATTCTTTCCAAGCAGAAGGGATCTTGCTGTAGGTCCAGTAGATTTTTGAAGTCGATAACCAATTTAAGGATGCCCTTGAGACTCATAAACAAAGCCATCAGTAGGTAAAAAAGGGTGGAGGGCGACAAACGAAAATAAATTGTTCCAATCTTAGAAGCAACGTTGAAATCATTGGACAGAGTCAGAGGGAGACTATTGTGTCAGTCTATATTAAATTTTTTCTCTTAACTTGCTAGTGTTTAGTAGACAAATTCCCGCAGTAATTATATATGTAGCAGTCAAAACTCTTTACCAGTCTAAAGTCCTTTTAACTAACAAAATCAGTGCTTATGAACGCAAGCCCTCGACTAAAGTAAGAAAAGAAAAAATTACAAAATAAAAATAAAGTAGTTTTGCCCAATGGAACTGGTTGTGTGTGAGGAACAACATTTTTTTTGTACCATCATATCTGTACCACTTTTCCTGCAAATAAAGTGATTTCATTTGAAAAATATTATTAGGTTATATATTTTTATTTAAATTTTAACCAGTTAAAAGTGAATTTTGACTGATGCTGTAGTACTTAAAGTATTATTACGTTAGATATTTTTCTTTACATTCTAATCAGTTTAACGTTATTTTGACTAAGAGTGTCAGTCTACTACTACAATCTATTAACTACTTTTAACCGATTGTCGAGTTAAAACTACTCTCACTTGTTTTTATGAGTTAAAAGTAGTTTTAACTGTAATAAATTTATTAACTTTGTAAATTTACAGGCAGGTGTCTAGCCAAGATGTTCAACAATCAACATATAATACAAAATGTTCCTATTTAGTAGATGTACAAGTTCATCCAGACTGGGTTGTTGCTATTGGCACTAAAAGATAATGTGAATGAACAAGAATATATTATAGTATGCAACTGTTTATTTTAAAAATGTACATTATGATAAATAACAGCAAAAAAGATCTTGTTTTATTTTACACAACATAATTAGACAATTTGTAATCCATTTTACATTACTAATTTTCTTTTCTTAAAGACTTTATTTTCAATAACTTTCATCAAATAATAATTAGTAAATGACATATTCAGAACATCCAAAGATTCCACTTACACATGATGAAACTCTTAAAACATAAAAATATAAATAATACCGCCGATATCACCTTTTGTAACTCTGAGAATTACAATTGTTAGTAACCAGTAAAGACACAACAGACCGAATACAAAATGTCCAATTACACAAGAGACAATTCGGATTTGCAAAGTGATATGAAAATAGAAAAAGGAATTAAACCTTTTTGAAAAAGTTTGTTAATGTTTGCTGTTTTCCTTTCTGTGGAGGGGACACCTTCCTTTTCTTCATTTTACCATCCTTTTTTGGAGAGGTTTCAGCTTTGGTCTGTGTTACTTCTACATTTTCCTTCTCTTGTTTGATATTTGCTTTTACTTCCTCCTCTTTATCAGAACAGCTTTCATACACTTCTTCTTTTTTGGTTAAAATGTAACCATCTTCATCAGTGTAAGTTTTATCTACAATTTTTCTCCTTTTCTTAGGATTTATTATTCCAGATGTTATTTTGACAGTGTTAATTGAGGGTGTGGGTGGTATTTCATCTTCCGACTCATGGTCAACTGCCGTTTTCATGTTGTCATCATCAGCAAAGGGATCATTTGTCTCATTATCGCTTTCACTGTCTGATACATGTAAAAGCCGTTTACGTTTTTTGTCCACCTTAGCATTCTTTTTTATCTGTTTAAGGGATTTATTGCTAGGCTTCTCATTTTCAACTGTCTGTTTTGGCTTTCGTACTGGTTCTTCTTTTTCAATTTCAACAAATTTATTCTTGTCAGCTTTGGGTTGCTCTAATTTAATTTCCTTTTCAACTTTAACCTCTATTTTATTCTCCTGTTGTTTGTCTTCCTTTGCTTTTGTATTCTTAGCTTTAGTATCTCCATTTGTTTTGTTAAAGAAACCTGCAATACTTCTTGAAGCAGATTTGGTACCATTTTTGTTACTAATTTTATTATTTGTAGTTTCCTTCTTAGGAGAAGGAGTTTTAGACTTTATTACTGGTTCTGATTTAACTTCCACAGCTTTTTTTACATTATCTGTACCATTTTTGAAGAATTCTCTCTTTCTTTCTGTGTTTTTTAATGCTCCATTAGATTTAGATTCAATGACAATGTTATGACTAATGTTTGATTTTAAATTCAGTATTTCATTGCCAGCCCTCTTAGTACATGAATTAGCTTTTATTAATCCCGTACATAAAGAAAGATCTTCAAATTTGTTTATTGCCGTTAAAGTTGCAATGTCTACAGCTTGCATGCCCTTACTGATGCAGTATACATGTTCGTAAAATATCGTATTCAAACTTTTCCTGAGCACATCTAAATCTGATTCAGAACATACGCTGGTACATGCACTGTTGTTATTCGATAATCCAGAAATCATGTAGCAAATATATATTTCAGTTTTCGGCTCCATTTTTCTAATATCCTGTACTACATTATTCAATAAATCTTTTGCTTCATTGACATGAATACATAACTCTTTGCTAAGAGAAGTGTATGTAACTAATTTCCCTTCATCCAGTATCAATTCTTTCAGAGTCTTCAAATTGTTTTTAAACGTGTTATCCATTTTATTAAGATAATTTAACGGTCTTGAAAATTTACTGTCGACCCTTGGCGCACTTTAATATTTACGTTGACATGACAACTTTGACAAATTTGACAATCTAATATTGTCTAATACAAGACCATAGATTACACACAAATAAATTATAGTAGGTAAACCATAAACGTAAAGTGTGTTCCAATATACACCGAGTGTACACACTGCGGACTGTAAAGCTTCACAAGAACAACTAAAAATAAGGCAACTAGTTGTAGTCACAGCATTTAAAACGGAAAAATAGAAGAAGAAATCTACAGAGATCTGGAACAACATTTATGTGAAATTATGTTGGAAGAAAGTACAGACAATAACTCATCAGTTCTCATGAAAGCTAGAAAAATGCAAGAAGATCTAAGACATGCAAAAGGAGAAACTGTATGTAAACTAAAAAAAGCAATCTGGACGGCAATGGTACAACAAAGTAGATCTAAATTAGGCGAAATGAAGTTTGTACCATCAACAGCAGATCCATGTATATATACCTGCAATCGAGATGACTCTTCTTCATCTACACCTACCATCATTTGTGTATAATGTCGATGACATCCTAATAATAGACAAAGGAGACAATGTGATAAATAAAATGAAAGAAAAGTTGATGAATGATGAATTTGAAATTAAAGACATTGGAGAATTTAAAAATTATCTTGGAATAGAATTTCGATATGCTGATACAGTCTGGGCAACCTGTACTCTAGACAGGTAGTCTTATACAGGACATAGTTACATGAAAAATGGAGCAGGAGCTGGGAATCACGCAAACAGAAAGCTGTTGGTTTATCCACCGCTGAAGCTGAGTATATGGCCCTTACTGACTGTGCTAAAGAAGCTATCTATTTATAAAAACTACTTAATACTATTGGAGATAAACAAGAGAGAGTTACCATCTACAATGACAACCAAGCAGCGCAGAATTTGGCAACTAATCCTATTATCCGCTTGAAAGCAAAACACACAGATATCAAGCACCATTATCTTCGAGAAGTAACTGAAAAATGACTAATAGAAGTAACATATATGAAGACAGAAGACATGCCAGAAGACGTCCTTACAAAAGCGATGCCAAGAGCAAAATTTGTGAAATGTCGTGAAAGCCTAGGACTTGCATAATAATTTGATCCAAGGACCAAGGTATTTATTGAGGAGGAGTGTTGGACTAAGACTAGGTTGTATATATGTGCAGCAATAAACTCCTTTGTCTTTGTCACTTTCAAAACTTGTCACTTATCGTGTACTCTTTTGTTCTTATGCATATTTTTTGTGAAACCACTGACCTCTATTTGTATAATAGAGGTCAGTGTGTAAAACCCAGTGTTTGTATACTCTTTGGTAAAACCCTTTAAGAATTAAATACTGAATAAAATAACTCTATTGTAGCCAAATACTTTTATTTACGATATATATTATACTAGCTGCGCCTTGCGGTTTCACCCGCGTATGCCACGGCGCCATGGGAATATCGGGATAATAAGTAGCCTATGTGTTAATCCAGGTCTCCAGCTATCTACATATCAAGTTTCATCGCAATCGGTTCAGTAGTTTTTGCGTGAAAGAGTAACAAACATCCATACATCCATACATCCACACATCCATACATCCATACATCCTCACAAACTTTCACGTTTATAATATTAGTAGGATGACCCCATACAAAGTATAAATATTATTAAGTTTAAGGATACCAAATTTTTAAACAAGTAATCAAACATTAAGTTAATGTGTAGAAGGACCAAAACTGATTACATTTAAATAAAACTATTTTG
Organism: Callimorpha dominula; assembly: GCA_949752705.1. Taxonomy (NCBI): domain Eukaryota; kingdom Metazoa; phylum Arthropoda; class Insecta; order Lepidoptera; family Erebidae; genus Callimorpha; species Callimorpha dominula. The sequence continues at coordinate 13,833,941 of OX457002.1, read as the reverse complement.
CACGTTCAACGCCAAAGTTAAAAATAAAATTACTTAATTAATGAAATTTAGTTTTTCAATATTCTTTTTGTACAGGAAATGAATATTTAATTAACATTGGAATTTAATCGTAAAAAAAATGTAGCAGTTTGTTTATTATAGTGAGTATATGATGATGAGCTAAAAAATAATAATATCATTACGTTTCACAGTGAATTTAGTTAATATTTTATGGTTCTGTTATAATAGTTATTATTCTTGTGTTCCGTCTCACGCAACTGTCAAGCCAGATGACAGACGAGTCGATGGCCATTACTGTTATCACAGTGACTATTATCAATCGACACATAGACAATATAGTCACTGTGATAATCTCTCCACTTAAATAGTAATATTTACGGAACTCCGTTTGAGTGCTTGTTCGAAACAAATTAGTGTATTTCATAAAACTTACGACATCACATTTTTATATTTAGTTAATTATTTTTTTTTTTACGCCAAGAGGACTCTCTATTTGACTGAAGTTGTTTCATTTTTTAAATAGCAGCTGGTGACTTGTTTAGTTTTTAATATAAGTTGCGAGTAGGTTAATTGTTCGAGTGGAAAAATAGTCAATTTTTAATTAATTTACCGTGAATACACTATAGATTGACGGTGTGACCACTGTGAGTACACCTGAGAAATACCTTGGTTTCAGCGTCTAGTAACTATGATAATTCTGTGGAAACACTGTGTACCAATGGAACAAATATACAGTGAAAACACAGTGAAATCAATCATGGTTGCACAGTGTCTCCACTGTGTTTTCACCGCACTATGTTTTATAAACCTCGATTTTATGTCAAGTCCTTTTTTTTCTTAAATACTACAGTTACTATCATTAGAAACATCAGAGTAAAACTCTCGGATCGATACGCAGCACACAAAATCGAGGTCTCTAAAACATAGTGCACCGTGAAGTCAAGACCGCGAGGGTAGCCCTTCATAGACGATAGATGTTGATTTAAATGTCCCTAATATATAATCATACTCATTCCACATAAAACATTGAAGAAAACATGTGGATGTTGAATGAGGAAAATAATTCAGCCGAGCAGAGTTCCGCCATATTTGAGAAAGATTTGGCTTCAGGTCACGTGACTAGATTTCCTATCTACTCCTCTTCTTTTATCTATGGTTGATCCACACCTCTAAAGAGTGGCTGTCTTAAGGTGGCGGGGAGAAGTCGCCTTTTTACACTTTTTTTTTGCTCTTTCAACTGTTCGTAACTGTTCGATCAAAATTTTTATTTGTTAGATCTTAGTTTTTTTTTTTAAATAAAATAAAAAATTACCCTCAAGATGGCGGGGAGAAGTTGTTTTTTTTTATTTTTTTTTGCTATTTCAACTGTTTGAAAACCGTTCGTTATTGTTTGAGCATTTTTTTTTGGTAGATCACAGTTTTTTTTAATAAAAAAAAAATTACCCTCAGGTTGGTGGGGAAAAGTCATTTTCAATTTTTTTTTGCTATTTAAACTGTTCGTCATTGTTTGATCAAATAAAATTCGGTTCTGGCACAGTTTCGTTATGGTCACAGTTCTAACCTAACCTAAACCTAGCCATTTCTTTTCAATTGACCGATCCTACTAATGTTAAATCGTTTGTAACGTCCCCTCTCTGATGTCGCCCGCTCTCGCGTGATGCGTATAATCCATTTTGGATATTAAAATTTTAGGCGTGTGACTGAATTACTAAGTGAGCGACAGAACCGAATTTTATTTGATCGAATGACGAACAGTTAACGAACAGTTGAAATAGCCAAAAAAAAATGTCTTCCCCGCCAACTTGAGGGTAATTTTTTATTTTGCTTAAAAAAAATAAAATAAGATCGAACAAATAAAAATTTTGATCGAACAATGACGAACAGTTGAAATAGCAAAAAAAAATGTACAAAACCGACTTCTCCCCGCCAACTTGAGGGTAAATTTTTATTTTATTTAAAAAAAAACTAAGATCGAACAAATAAAAATTTAACTCGAACAATGACGAACAGTTAACGAACAATTGAAATAGCAAAAAAAAATGTAAAAAACCGACTTCTCCCCGCCAACTTGAGGGTAATTTTTTATTTTATTTAAAAAAAAATCTAAGATCAAACAAATAAAAATTTTGTTCGAACAGTTAACGAACATTTGAAATAGCAAAAAAAAGGTTAAAAAACGACTTCTCCCCGCCAACTTAAGAAAGCAAATTTTTTATTTTATTTATAAAAAAAAAACTAAGATCGAACAAATAAAAATTTTGATCGAACAATGACGAACAGTTAACAAACAATTGAAATAGCAAAAAAAAAAATTAAAAAAACGATTTCTCCCCGCCAACTTGAGGGTAACTTTCTAATTTATTTTTAATAAAAAAACTAAGATCGAACAAATAAAAATTTTGATCGAACAGTTACGAAAAGTTAACGAACAGTTGAAAGAGCAAAAAAAAGTGTAAACAAACGACTTCTCCCCGCCAACTTAAGACAGCCCCAAAAAGTAAACGTATTATGACCGCCCGCAGTGACTGATATTTTCAGTGCTGCCACTGCTGCTAGCTTTCGGTCTTACCCTCAAGTGCAAGTATAAAATGTTAGGATTATTTTTACAAGGATGTTGCTTTTGTTTTTGTTATTGTTGGAGCCTAATTTCTGAAATTTAATAGTTAAAAGTAATTCATTTCTGTCTATTTAAAAATACTTATTTAATAAAACCTTCAAGAAAAGAGCGTACTCCTATCTCAAAGGCCGTCAACGCACTTGTGATTTTTAAGTTGCAGCTGTCCATGGGTGACGGTAATCACTTACCATCAGGTGACCCGTCTGCTCGTTTGCCCTCTATAATATAAAAAAAAAATACTGCTGTTTTAATGTCAATTTAGGGGATCTTTTGTAGGTTTTCGAAGGAGGAAAATATTATATGATGGCAACTCTGGATTGACGGAAATCGTATTATTATTTTCATAGCACTCATGAAAGAAGTGTTTACCAAGTGTTTATTTTATCGGAATCTGTTAAATCATTTTAGTAGTTTTTCGCTTGTGTAATTATTTATAATTCGTTAAATATTAATACACAGTAAGTAAACTCTAATAGTTTTTTATTTTGTATAAATTCTATTTCGGACCCAATTACATCATTGCTAGTGGTACCTACAAGATTACCCGTGCCTGCCTTCGTAGAAAAGGAAATTAGGAACATAGCCCATATCCATTGTTTCCGGAATTTGGTGCTCATTTTAATTCTTCTTTTTAGCAGGGAATTATACGACGACCTTTATTATCCTGTTAATAAATCTAAGAAGTGAAAAATGCCAGGGTAAGCTACATCTGCAATCGTGGGAGTGGTTTAACCTACTTGCACAGATTGCTCTTAGTCATAACAGGCACCTTCATTAAACTTAATTCATTTAATTGAAATTCAGATAACATTCAGATCTTACTAAAGTGCTTGTAATACATAAGTGGTATCTATTCAAGGTGTCAGTACTTGTTAATATAACAGAAAATTCATCAGCTTTATTTATAACCCAGCATTATGATGGCATAAGTAAATTATTCCCCTACATTGAATGAGCACACTTTTTTGTAATTAAAACGGCTTACAGTGCTTACTCTAACTTTACACAAAATATAAGCTTATTAAAAATTTAAAAAACAAAACTAACTGTTAGAGATATACAAAATTACACCCAAATATGCTTTCTATCACATATCTCACACATATGTTCTTTTTTAGACTGGTCCTAGTAAATTTAATGTTAAGTATTGTATCAATGAGTTAAAATAAGCAAAAAGTATTTTGTAAAGGGTTTTTCCATAGGAAGCAAACAAACTTCAGTTGAATGATTATACAATAAAATGATATCTGTGTTCCATTTTTTTAAATCATGTGTTAAACTTAATTGTGTACAAAGTGTGTGAACAGTGTCCAGGTGAAGGTAGGAAATATATTCTAACAATCATTAGTATAGTGTATGGATATTGTGTTTTTGTGAACCCTTTTATGATACTACACTTACATTCAATAATAATAAGCTGTAAACCCTGTATCTAAACTATGTACAAATTGCAATGTTGTGCTAATATTCTATGCTGCTATTAGAAAAGAGACTAGGAGCCAAATAGGACAGTTTTAAAAAATAACTTTCTATGTATAAGATGATATTCAATCTACCTTACTGTGTTTTGGAATTTTATCTCTCTCTTCCTTGGTAATATTATATTAGTTATAAGAATAATAATATTTATTTGCATGAAACATGGCTACAAGTTGTTTAGACAAATACATGTGTGGGTACAGTCCAGCATGTTTCACCGTTTATGGTGTGCAAAAACTATACAAATTCGCAAAATTATAGAATTATTGTTAATGAATTAACGCATAAACAATGTCAATATCAATTTAAAAAAAAGGGTCAAATTGTGGCAGTATTTATAAATGTCCAAAATAATAATAAACACTGCACAACAAAATTGCAACTTTTGTCTGATGATTGACTTTTATCACATGATGTTTACTAATTTGACTTCGCTGATTCTATATATACCCTCATTTTTTTTTGTAACAGCTCTCGTTTCCCTGCTATAGCTAACACTAAAAATTTGCTGTGTAACAGTGTTAATTTGCTGATAACTAAATAAACATTAAACTTTCTTAAAATAACTTGATATGGCACGGTCAAGACCAGTTTGTGTGAATGATCCGAATCATTTTTGTTTCATTTGCGAGAGTATATATTTATAGAATACCGTTTAAATGTGACAGGGTACGTAAATGAAGCTTACAAAAATTACTTTGGTCACCCGCTGGAAATGAAAAATAAGCTTTGGATTCCGCAAAAGGTATGCAAAACGGGCGTTGAGTCTCTACGTTTGTAGACAAATAAGAAAAGGAATAGATTTAGGTATGAAACCGATGATCTACAATAAACCCGTGAATCACCAAGAAGACTGTTATTTTTGTTTAGTGAACATAGCTGGCATTAACCAAAAAAATGGAGCCAAATGAGAATATCCTTGCATACGGTCAGCATATAGATGTGTTTTGAGCCCTAAGATATCATCTCAACCTCAAGCTGATGCTTCACAGAAGGAGCCTATGCATTTTATGTATTTTGTTCTATTTCTATTAAAAACAGTTTCCAAAACTGAGTGCAGAAAAGATAAAAGCGGGGTTTTTGACGGGCCACAGATAAGATCGTTAATAAAAGACTCAAATTTTAAAGACATGACAGAGATTGAGATAAAGGCATGGAATTAGTTTGTTTGGCTAGATGAAATTTTTTTGGGAAATAAGAAAAGTTCTGACTATTCTCAACACGTCGAACAACTAATAGGGTTGGATGTAACATGAGCATCAAGTTATACTTTCTTTACAACCACCTGGACTATTCTTACGCCAATCTTGGGATCTAAGTGAAGAAGAGGGCGAGCGATTCCACCAGAACCTTCGTACAACTGAGGAACGCTTTTAAGGCTACTGGAACGCACACATGATGGCTGACTTTTGTTGGAGCATTCAGAATAGCTCTCTGCCTTCATCCTCAGCAAGGAAGTCAAATAAAATAAAGTTTTTTTCAACTTAAGAACTAAATAAAATAGGATCATTTTTAAATATATAGTGTTTTATCATAAAAAGACCCATATGCCATATTTTTTTAACTAGAGCTCATACAGATTAGACTCATTAAAAATTAGACTAATATCATGTAACATAACCCAATCATCAGACATGCCAATCATCAATCATGACATAATGATTTCACGTTATTACAAAAATGTAGGAATTAGGAAAAAATTATGTATTATAACTATATAGAACTTATTAAATTTTGTCTACATATATTTATTTTTTATTTAACACACATTTTTTTTATTGATGGATTTAGTCTCTGGTACTGAGAATCAGTTAGTGTGGGGAAGAAGGGTAAATGATAATAATTTATAAGTGCATTTATGCATAATAAAACTCCATTCTATTCGAGTTGTAATGGTTTGCATCTAGAAATATTAACTTTAACAACATTGTATATACAATGGCTAGCCTACATAGATATTTTAAGAAATTTTTATGCCACTTTACAGAATAGCCAACATGTCACTCGACAATATGTTCTGCACCCGCTGTGGAGATGGGTTTGAGGCCAATGAAAAGATAGTGAACTCTAATGGAGAACTTTGGCATACCAACTGTTTTGTGTAAGTTTTAAAATATAGGTACACAATCTAGGTTTAGGCTTCTAGAAGGATATGTGCTATCATATGGATGACAAGTAGTTAACTATGCTAGCCTGCCAAGGTTTTGCAGTTATACTGCACAGGACTGACTAACTAATAACAAATGGTAGATGCATTTCACATTCCATGGAAGAGTAAAAACAAGCCCACAATTTACCATTGTATTATTATAAAAAACCAGTTATAGTCATATTGTATATGACCATTACGTGTTACAATGTTAGTCACTGTTACAGATGCGCGCAATGTTTCCGGGTTTTTCCTGAAGGCGTATTCTATGAGTTTGAAGGCCGTAAATATTGTGAACGTGACTTCCAAGTTTTGTTTGCGCCATGCTGCGGAAAATGCGGTATTTAATTCGTTATTTATTTGATTGTTTTACCTCATAACCAGATTATGCTCACAACTTGTTGACTTTAATGTTTTGTAGCCTATAATTACAAATTGATTACATTTATTTAAAAAAAATTAGCTCTCAATAATATTATATGCAGGTTCAGTTGCGCTGGATGTTGGTCTCCACATACACACAAATTCACAAAATGGTAGCAATTAATATACATTTTGTTGCAGGCGAATTCGTGATTGGTCGAGTAATAAAAGCGATGAATGCGAACTGGCATCCTGCTTGCTTCCGTTGTGAGGAGTGCAATGTTGAATTAGCCGACGCAGGTTTTATTAAAAATGGTGGACGTGCCCTCTGTCATACCTGCAACGCCCGCATCAAAGCCGATGGACTGCTTAACTACATGTGCCATAAATGCCAGTAAGTACTCTGTCGACGGCACCCTACCTGCGCTATCTTCCTAGAAAATAAACTATTATGTGATACCAATACAGGCGTTGACCTGGAATGAGGTGGGAATGTCATTGAATGAGATAGCATAAAATACTTATGAGAATGTTAAAAAACAAGTGTAGGAAAAATACAAGTAACCTACTGTTTAATCAAGGTCCATTTGGCATGTAGCCTTTTAGCACCCTAGGAAGTCAAAATTGATTGAACTGAATAGCATGATCTCGGGTTTTTAACCACAGAAAACCTTAACGCTTCCGCGCTAGATCTTGCTCAAAGTAAAGCGTAATTTTTTCAACAAATTTTCGTTTTATAATAATGTTACCAAAGAAAAGTACTGTTCCGGACGTATAGATTGATTGACAAAATGTACATTAATGGGAGCGAAGCCGGTGGCGCAACTAGTTTTGTATAAAGCGACTACCAAGAGGACTGCTCTTCATAACACTTAGTTACGTGACCTACTGTGTGTCCAAATTAACAGTTATTTACATTATTTTTTGTATTTTTAATAGTGGCGTGATCGATGGTGAGCCACTGCGTTACCGTGGAGAAGTGTACCATGGCTACCACTTTACTTGCGCCACGTGTGGCGTGGAACTGGACCACACTGCCAGAGAGGTCAAAAATCGCCCCGGGTACGCGGCCAACGATGTGGTGAGTATAGTAGTCGTATGAATTATTCTTTTGTAATAGTTCATCTATATACACACTAGCGATGAGCGTTGAATGAACGAACAAGTTAATTCGACGAACGAATCAATAATGTAATAATAAGTACTAAGTTTTTTCTTAATATTGAGTATAACTAATTAGTTTACCGGTTCTGTGTATAAGTTCGTAATATGTAAATATTGTGATTTATTGTAAATAGGTACTAATAATAAATAGTGTAATGAACTTTTACAAAAATAATACAGTGTGTAAGTTTACACCTAAACTTACAAAACCTCTTTCTTTTTCATAAAAGTGCGAGATTAAGGATTTGTAGTCATTAGTTTCATTCTTTGTGTGCGGTATGGTGAATGACCTTCAACGTTCGGCGCCGTCGAAGCAGCTGATTGCATAAATGTTGTTTAATTGATTACATTGCAGTTTTTGGCCGTATAGGGTATTTATTAAAAAAAATTTCGATAAAATGTTCTGTTTACTCATTGTGATATCAGTTTTAACCAAAAAAAATAATTAAATTTTTCGTCAGAAACTTCCAATGATTTTCGACTCAGAGTGATGGTCTGAATACACTTACGACACATAAAGGTCGTTAAACTTAAACGGCGTAGACATTGTTGCACAAGTTCTACGTTTGCATAAGAAGACGCGAAAACTAGTCGAAAAATTTATTAGTCGAAGAATTCAACTAGTTGATATCGACTCGTTGATGAACGCAAATGGACAGTCTCATTTCGTTAATATTTTTTACGTCGACGACACATCACTAATACACACATGCATATTGATACATCATCCTACATGTGAAAGTTTGTGATGTATATGTACAGATTTTGAAGTATCTTTAGGCTGCGTTTATACCAGGTGTTTGTTAAGAACCAATAGAATCGCTTCTTTTACCTAGCCTCGCCCAGCGCAGCTCCTCTGGAAACGGCTTAGCGGAGCGAGGTTTTTGTACTTACAAAACAAGTGAGAGATGGGTGCGAGGAATGTGTGCGAGAGATGTGTGCGACTGGCTGGTCATCTCCGGACTGCTATTACTTAAATATAAATAGTAGTAATTAGCGCGTCTATTTATATTTTAGAATAATAGGAAACATGTTGAAACGAATAATTCAAAAAACCCGCTTGCAAAAAGGACAATTCAAAAGTAATGCCCTTAAGTCGAGGTAGATTTTTCATTACCTACTCTTACTTAACCCACAAATATTAACTGTGTTGTGTAAAAAATTTTTAGAATTAGAGAATACGATTTAAAAGAAACTTTTCAGACTTTATACTGCTTAAAATAAAATAGATTGCTTTGGAAAGGTGGTTAAGGTATCAGATTTTTCCTTTCAGAACAATCTGTTCTGTCTCCGTTGCCATGACAAGATGGGTATCCCCATTTGTGGTGCCTGCCGACGACCCATCGAAGAGAGAATTGTGACAGCTCTTGGCAAACATTGGCATGTTGAGGTGTGTATTATTAAACATAAAACCAATAATACTATGTAGATCCATTAGGAAGCTATTGTTAACAACAGGTTAATAAACAGGTTCTTTTATCTTATTATTAAGATTATAACACTATTAAATGAATTATTAAGATGACTTACGAATATATACACTTTGATGTAAACTGTAGATGCCATGTATTGGTAATTTATTTAACATGTGTGTGGAGCAGCAGTTCGGAGTTATGTAAATCTAAATCAAAGGTTCTGATTACAAATTATGGGTCTACTAATGGTCCTTCCTTACGATTGATGTATTTTAAACTTCAAGTTGCTTGTGTATACTTTAAAAATAAAAAATCCATTCCAGCACTTTGTGTGCGCCAAGTGTGAGAAGCCATTCCACGGTCACCGCCACTACGAGAAGAAAGGCCTCGCGTACTGCGAACAACATTATCACCAGCTGTTCGGCAACTTGTGCTATGTGTGCAATCAAGTCATCGCTGGGGATGGTAAGATTGTGTCTTTTATATACCCAGAAGCGGGCAACTCAAACACCTATAAAATAATAAAAAAAAATTTGGTACAACAAAAAAAAAATAGTTTCGTCCACCATTATCGTCAACATTATCTGAGCCTTAAGATGTGGATTTTGTGTCAACTAACTTTTTTTAAAGTTTGCTTTCAACAAAAACAATGATATGATATTATAATGTAAATCAGAAAAAAGGTAAAGAACATGTTCCCGCGGATCTATGGATCTAAGATAAGTGGTTTGGTTGTCTACTAATATTATTAATAAAATAAATATACCACAGAGGTCAGAGTGCTCCGAAGTAGTCGTGTAAGGTACCTAATATTATTATTTGTTAAAAGAAATAATTTTTATCGCAATTATTTTTAGCAAAATGTATCTTTATGGTAATTTCCAGATCCTACTCACTATGGAAAAATAACATTTAACGCATCTAGGTAGGATTGCTGTTATTTAAAATTAAAATAGTATTTAGAGTCCTAACGATCCTAGACAAAGAGACTAGCGTGTAATAATATTGTGATCGTTTCCAGTGTTTACGGCGCTAAACAAGGCTTGGTGCGTGCACCACTTCGCGTGCTCCGTGTGCGACACGGCGCTGAGCACGCGCAGCAAGTTCTACGAGTACGACGAGCGCCCCGCGTGCCGGCGCTGCTACGAGCGCTTCCCGCCCGAGCTGCGCCGCCGCCTGCGCCGCGCGCACCACTACACCGTGCGGCGCTAGTCTCCCTCGCCACTAGCCACTAGTAGATCTGATCCCAGACAAAACTACTCGAGCCACTTCGATTGTGACGATAATCCAATAACTACGATCTTATTTTTTTTATACTAGGAGACACTCGGGAACGCCTTTGGTGTTCCTCGCGTTGCCAGCCTCCATAGATAAGAACTACTTACCGGCAGAATATAACCACAGTTGTCTCTAAGATGGTGCTTCCTCAAACAGTTTTATTTTAAAATGGTTATTTTTATCCATTAGATTTCTAATACTTTTTTAATATATTTAATTAAACAAAATATAAAAGGCAGAGTTAAAAAAAAATGTATACCAATCCAACAAAGGCATTAAAATCGAATGGTATTAACAAATTAAAGATAGTACCTGGATGACCGAGCTTTGCTCGGTTTTGAAACCCACTGCTTATTAAATTTCATGAAAATCGTTGAAGCCGTTTCCGAGTCACAAGTGCGTTGCCGGCCTTTAAGGTGAGAGTAGGGGAAGAGGAGATGAGGAGAGGTAACCTCACTCCCTCGGCGAAAAACAATGCAAGCATTGCTTCACTGTCGATTTTCTATAAGGCCGTGGTATTACTCCGGTCGAACCGACCCATACGTGCCAAAGCATGGCTTATAATAAATGTTTGTTTGGAATCCATTGATCAGATTGTAATGAAACTTTGGTAGTGTTTTCTGGGGACGCGAGGGTCCCTGGCTAAAAACATCTATATAAAAAGAAAAAAAATGGCGCGTGAAGCTAGTCTCATATAAAAGGTATAGATTTTTCAAATCGGGCTTATGAGACTAGATGTTCCAAAAAGTGTTCACGATACTTTACTTTCTGAAAAGTTAATTTATACTAACATTCAGAAAGTAAAAAGTATCATCATCACATTTAGGGCGCGTTCCCACTGTGTCGTATTTATCAGTTGTAAGGCTATCGGGTCTAGCTGCTTCCATTATCGCGACTATCCTTCGTCACGGTGTCAACGATTTGTTTTATCGTTGAAATCATGTCTAGGCTGTTCGCACTAGATCGCGACGACATCACACATCAGTTGCCTCTACGTGCAAAATACGTGCGGACGACAATACGACTTTTATCGTAACTACAACCAGTCGAGACTACTATTTGTTGTCATGATCGCGACGGGTCGTGACGTTTTATTTATTTATTTATATTAGACAGACTGTCGCTATCGGTAAAAACCGGATGACATGCAAGCCTCGACTCTTAAGATAGGACGATTATCTATCGTTACGACACAGGAGGAACACGCCCTTAGAGGTTTTTCTAAAACCACCCCTCCACCCCTGGACCGACAAATGAAAATGTTGCCCTCCCCCTTGGCCAAGAAGCTGGGTAAGTCCATGCCATATACATATGTAGCAGTGTTATGCATTTTTTGCAAGGTATTTGCAAATAGCTTTAGCTTATGGAGATTACTGCTACCAAACATCATGCCATGTTACAAAATTAATCAAATGTTTCTGAAATAAAATGTGTCTTACTGTGCCTAAGTAATTAACTCTAATAGAAATAAGTTTTCATATTATTGAAGTACGTACATATTAATGGTTAACTAATTAATTTATATAGTTGTAAGTTTATAATTAGGTACTTATAAGGTGCTGTTAACAAAATATTTTATAACTTTAATAATACACATTTATGTAAAAAAATGTCTAATATTTTTTGTAATATTTAATTGTCGAAGATAAAAATAAAACAATTTACATTACTTATTGTTTTATTGGTAAAATAAGTGACTTTTATAGATAGGTTTGACCGCCATTATGTGACAGTTGGCGTTCAAAAGGTACTAAGTATAGCTAAAGTAATATTATATACCTACCAGTGAGCAGACCGCAAACTATTTATGAAAACTAACTGAAGTACCTGCAGTTAAGTTAGTCGTGTTTGCCAATCCTATAGTACGCGAGCTATGCTAAGCTCAAATAAATATGTATTTCACAATGAGTGTATTCACAGCCATCGCCCATGGTTATTTCATTATATGTAAGCACTATAAATTAGAACTTATGAAGGTACGTCTATACGAAACTTCTAAACGTCTTTTTTCATTCTAATGTTGGTCATTCTGTAAATGATCGAGTCCCGGCCGGGGTCCATATCCATCATGGCGTACACGATGGCTATTAGAGAGAAACAGTAGACCAAACCAAACCAAAACATGATGTTAAACATGATAGAAAAATTAGCGTCGAATTCGTCTCCACCCTGTAAAAAAATGAAATGAACCATTTGCAAAATCATCGAAAATAATAAATTCAAAATCGAAAACTAATTGCTTATACCTTTTAAGAAAATCTACCTACCTACATAGTTATTTACGGTAATTTAATGTTATTTTTCAAATAACGTTAAATCTATGTATTGATTGATGCTTACACTGCAATGCATTAATTGGTAGGTATATTATGTAGTGGAAACAACACAGAATAAGTGTCAGTTGTTACTGAAGTGATATTTGTCGTTCACCATGCACACTATAATAATAATTATAATTTGTCACCATAGCATCTGGGTTTACGATCTTCTAAATCTAAAGTAAAACGTCCGAGTTCCACAGTACCTACCGTACAGTAGGTACTAAATTAGGTAACTGTACTTTAATAAAAAGTAAAAGTAATTCTAAAATTAAGAGGTATTTTTCCGTCTGATTGTATTATATTCGCCTTAGTCTAAACATCGCTTACGTTGGCAGTACCCCTTATAGACATCTTGTCACCACCTCCAGGAACAGCGTTTTCACGCGGTCCGTCATTTGATTCTTCACCTCCGATTTCAGGAGAACGGCCAACACGACGCGAATGAGTGACGTCAGTGACGATAGTAGTTACAAATACAGAGCCATGGTAAGCCTTTGCGAAAGCTTTACTTAGTTCTTGAAGGGCATTATCTGCAAATCAACATACAGTTGTTAGGTATTCAATATATTACTGATCAGGTAGCTAAACAAAATTACTTTAATCAGTATATCAATACGTGAGGAGAATTCTTTGTGCGCATTTTTTAAGCAAACGCGCACAGACAGTAATGAAAAATTTAGAATACTTAGGTAAGTAGGTACAGTTTATACCCATATAGTGGACGTGCAGAAAGCTGAAATGTTTAAACAATATATGCTATAAAATTAAAAATTATGTAAAAACGGGAAAAATAGGGTTCCAGTATATATTTTGACCTGCTCTGGTACGAAGGTCTATATAATTACAATGACAGTACATACTGGACCGGACAGACTGGGATAAGCACATCCAGCTGTTCCTGCTGTCGTACCGAAGTGCAGTCTACGAGAGCACGCTGGCACAACTAGCCTTTGCAAACTTCGTCGAGAACTACGGTTGCCTGTGATTTGTTCACGGGCACTGCCCCGGACACTCCGCCCAGTATTACGGCTTATGCCAACGACTTACGCAGCAAAATTAATGACGTATACGAGCACATTCAGACAATCAGATCAGCAGTAGTCCGAGATAATGAATACCCGGTACGACTGAAAGATGAATGACAGAACCATTGAGGAAGGTTCTGGTCTGGCTGCATAACCCGGTTCGCATTCAATTTCTTCTGCTAAGTTGCAGGTGAAATAGGACGGACCGTACCGAGTAGTGACCAGGCTCAATGATATAACTTACCGCATACAGAAAGGACCGCGGGGCACACCCAAGATCGTCCATGTGGATCGGTTGGCGCGTTATCATGGGGATAATCATGCTCGGGTCGAGCATATATAAGGAGGGGGCAGTGTTGCGGTCGCCTGCAATAGCCTGCAATACGGAGCTGGCGGAGTTGTTCGATACTCTAAATTGAAACACGTGACACTGATACCGTCTGGTACCGAGTAGCGGGATTAATGGAACGTTCTACGTTGTCCTGAAAAATGCCGACAGATATATTTCGGAAAAGTTCATGAACTTTCTATAACACAAATTTCGAACTATATAAGGAGTCGCATTGCGGTATGAGTTCAGTTCGAGTTAAACGATACAGCGAGTTAAAGTGCGAAGTATAGCGAAGTTTACAAGCGAATATTAGTGACATTTAGTTATAACTTTTTTTTGTGGTATAGGGGGCAAACGAGCAGACGGGTCACCTGATGGTAAATTACTTTTGTCGCCCATGGGCACCTGCAACTGAAGAGTCACAAGTGCGGGCAAGCTGGCCCATACGTGCCGAAGCATGGCTCTCCCACGATTAAAACTTATTGTGAATTATTTTAATAAACTGTGTCTTTTTCGTAATAAATTAGTGTTATTAAACCTCAGCTAATCACAAACCCCGGCTCGTAACAATATGTATAAGTAGCCACACTAGCCACTTTAAGAAATAAGTTTATGCAAAGACGCCTTTAATAAAAAATGTGATTAATGTGATTCTGACAGCCTGCAGCAACGATTTTTTTTCTTGTACAAAGTTAGGTGAGTTATTTCTGAAAAAATCAACTCTCAAGAACTCGTAACCCTACTAACTAAAGTTCCAAGACGTAACCTTTTCGTCTAATGGCCTAAGAGGTAGACTGGAACCTTGAAAAGAACTGGTTATTTTCATTGTGAACAAAAAATTATAAACGAAATCAGAAATTTTGCGAAAACCGCACACAAAAAGCTAAGACCTAGAAAATAATATAGTCAAGATCGAGTTTTTTAATAGGGGTTAGACGAAGCGGTTATGTCGTATTCGAATCCACATGGCTCAGCTGCTAAGTTTAAATCTTCGGTAGGATTAGTACGATAGTTATTTTTCAGTATGTTTTTAAATAAATAAAAAATACTCAAATTATTGGCCTTTGCGGGAAAATCAATACTTTCCTTACTTAATAGTATCTTAGCCTCTTCTATTTCTGCAGAATTAGGTCCGTGGAAGTCGGATAAGGGATGCAAGCTGCTAAATCGGAAGTTGTAGAAGTCAACTATTTCGTCTGGGGCAATTACACCAGACGAGACCTGAAAATTATTATCACTACATACTTATTATAAAACAAAGTCCTCTGCCGCGTCTCGTCTGTCCGTCTGTTCGAGATTCGAGAAAACACGAGCGGATGCGGACGCGGGTGCACGCGTCACAAGTCCGCCGCGGGCCACGAATCCGCGAGCAGGCACCCGTCGCGTGCGCCCGTCTGATTTAGCGCTGCTAGTATAATTTTGATCACGAGCGTGTACAGCAGTATCGAGTAGATTAGCATGCATTATTTGCTAATTTATTATTTGGCAAAAAGACGTCTACGAAAACAACGTCGACTGCCTAACCTTTTCGGGACAAGCATGCAGGCAGCGGAGAATTCGTAACCAAATTTTCAAAGTTGCGTGACAATGAAAACTAATTTTACAAATGCGGACGCCCGTCGCGTGCGCCCGCGCCGTGTGCCCGCCGCGCGTGTTACAATCCGTCGCCCGCGCGAGTTTTAGCGTTCGCCCTAAAACCGACGAAAACCACACCGTGTGCCTTAAGCTCTATCAAGGTAGCAGTGCCAAATCAGCAAAATTCAATAAAAATTGCAACACAATTTGTAGCTAATTAGTTGCTAATTAGTTACCAAAATAGCGATTTTGTTGCTTGCGCCGTTTAAAAAAATCGCAATTACTGCTAGTTTCATATGAAGCTAGCAGGAACACACGGTATATCAGTGAATATCAGTCAAACTAATACGTGAAAATTTGTTGCTAATTTGTTGCTGCAAGGAAATAGTAACAAAAATTAAAAAAAAAAAGTAATGCTGTCAGTGCCAAATCAGCAAAATTCAATAAAAATTGCAACACAATTTGTAGCTAATTAGTTACCAAAATAGCGATTTTGTTGCTTGCGCCGTTTAAAAAAAATCGCAATTACTGCTAGTTTCATATGAAGCTAGCAGGAACACACGGTAAATTTAATGTTGTAATTTATTTACGGTAAATTACTATTTACTTACAGCAACAAATTGGCAACAAATTTTCGCGTATTAGTTTCACTGATATTCACTGATTTACCGTGTGTTCCTGCTAGCTTCATATGAAACTAGCAGTAATTGCGATTTTTTTTAAACGGCGCAAGCAATAAAATATTTTTATTATGTTGCTGGCTCTTTTGATGTGTCTCTTCATGATAGCATGCAGCAACAAATAATAATTACCAGTTGAGATTCACGAAACAAAATTCAAGACAGCATGAATTTTTTTTTTTTTTCATTTTTGTTACTATTTCCTTGCAGCAACAAATTAGGAACAAATTTTCACGTATTAGTTTGACTGATATTCACTGATCTCGTATACCGTGTGTTCCTGCTAGCTTCATATGAAACTAGCAGTAATTGCGATTTTTTTTAAACGGCGCAAGCAACAAAATCGCTATTTTGGTAACTAATTAGCAACTAATTAGCTACAAATTGTGTTGCAATTTTTATTGAATTTTGCTGATTTGGCACTGCTACCTTGATAGAGCTGTGCCTTACAGCGACTGTAATGAGTGGACCGTCGCGTCGTTACTGCGACGTTATGTCTCCATTGATCCACCCAGCGCCAGCCCGCTGGTGGCAAGCGGGCTCCGTCTACTAACTGGGCGACTGTATATCCACAATAACACTCAAAATATTTCATTTTCATACGATAAGCGCAACTAATCACTTGATTAACGACAGTGGCGTAACTATACCATCTTCGCTTCTATTGGTCAGTCAGCACGTGTTGCCGGCCCACCCAGTTTCTTTCTTGTCGCGACTTGCACCACATCTGCATAAACATCCACATTGATTATTGCTGATGCGGATGCAGATACA
Source organism: Callimorpha dominula (assembly GCA_949752705.1). NCBI lineage: Eukaryota > Metazoa > Arthropoda > Insecta > Lepidoptera > Erebidae > Callimorpha > Callimorpha dominula. The sequence goes on along the minus strand of OX457002.1, from coordinate 13,816,770 downwards.
GGTATCAAAATCGAGGCGGAAGCTCCGCAATTGCGGATGCGGATGCATTTTCGGCTTTCGGATCCATTATCTAATCTAATAAAATATAATTATACATTTCCTTATATACCTAAGTATATTCTATAAACGTCTTAACCATAGAACTGAGAATAAGTATGTAGTAGCAGTACCTAAGTGTGGACTTAAATGCACTATTGATAGCTGTGAATATGCGTGCAATAGAAAATAAACAGAACTTAATTACCTACCCTTCCGGTGATAGCTTTCAATACTTGAAGTTCGTTCAAAAATTGATAGTCTTCGTCAACAGAATACTTCAAATGTACTAGCGGTTGTTTAGCAACTTTAGTAATAATGATGTCACCGAATACATCAGTAACGCTTCGTAACTTCAACTGAAATAAAAAAGGTACCACACGTATCAATCAAAACAAAGCATTTATTCGCATAGAATGTACAGAAGTAGGTACATGTATAGAATAGATATTACATCACAAATACACAAAGACGCGCCATAAGGACCTAACTTATACTGAGTTGCTGAAAGCATGATTAGGCACTGGAACTTTGATTTGATCTTCGGATCAGTTAACAGAGCTTTGACAGCTCACATTTTACTGCGAAATCTTACTTCACATTTTGACACCACTGTTAACTTGACAGCTCTATTAGTTGAACAATATTTTGATCAGTCTCAGAAATTGTGAGTTATTGTGTTGGACCCGGAGTGTCGATATGTGGGGCTCACAGAAGTAATAATAATATCCTGAGACCTACTATATATCGCTATCTAGACCGTAACTAACGAGAACTTGTACTATCGTTTCTAGAATAGGAACGGATAAACATACATAAGAACTTACATTTTTTTTTTGTAAATACAAACATTAAGAAAAATTTTATATCCCTTATAATATCGAAAATTTGTCAACATCCCATTATTTATGCAATAGGACTGACGTCCGGTTCGGAGAGACGGTATGGTTCTAGTTGTCACCGTGATATTACCATTTTGTCCTGTAGAGTGATTAAAAGGTTCCAGTGGGTTTCCACCGTAAATAAAGGAATAGCTTACCTGTTTCTGATCCGATAGCCTGATGTTGACAAGTATGTTGCCACCGTTGGTAAAACGCTGTTTTATTCTATGCTTCACCACTTCATAAATCTTCGGATCGTACTCATCAACCGTCAATGGAAATGTTTTAATATCTGAGCCGGTCTAAAACATATTTACCCCTATTACTACTAATCGTGTTAAAAATTAAAGTAAGTTTACACGATACAAAAGTGATGGAAATCAAAGGTTTGATCTAGATTTTTGAGTGTTCACGTTTCGTTATAAGGCAAGGTTATTTTAAATAAAGGATGGTTGATTAATGTGGAGGAGGGTAAAACCACATGAATGTTTTTATAATATCCTGATTGCGGGTGTGCCTAAAGGATTCTTAAGCCAATACTGTCTTAAACTAATACTGTATCTACTGCAGATATGCCGGAAGGACCAGGCGTTATACAACAAAAGCTACTGATACAGAAATGCTACAAAATTGTCAGTCAATTATTACACAGTTTTTAATATGATTCCATAGTAGACATTATAGTCTTATCTAAGGATAAGACTATAATGTAAGAAAATACCTGTCGTTCTTCAATAAATTTCTAATCTTTTCGTGAAAAAAATCAATAAGCAATTACCGTTGAAAGATTTCAAATTTTCTTGTATTATTATACTAGAAAATTTGAAAATCTTATCAAAAAAAAAGTTACCAATAGATAACTTTAAGTGTTATTGTTGTCTGTGAATTAGGTTACAATATCTGTGCGTAAACCTACTAGGTAGTATTTAACTTCAACTACCATCGATACAAAAATAATATACCGGTCCGATATACTTATCCTTTTGCTGTTTTGCTGATTTGTACGATAAGAAATATTTGTAGGTACACAAATATACTTATGGGTATAATTTAAAAAAGTGAAAACTCACGTTGTTACCGAGGTCTGAAACACCGTCAACAAACACTGTTACAGCAGCTTCGGGCGTGCTAAACGGATCAAGCACGTACAATCCTTTCCACTCTGTGTTCTGCAAAATAAGCGAAAGTATGGGTAAAAAGTGCAAAGTAGTCAATCTAGAGCTTTTTAAGAATACCTTCCATGCATTGCACTGCCAAGTACATACATATTTTTTCGACTACTTCCAAATAATTTCTAATGCGCTCCCTAGACGATCATGCGGCATGATATGCTGAATCATCATGCTGCATGAAGGACCTTTTGAGAGTCCATCATGCAGCATGACAATCGTTTGGTATAATCATTTTATTCAGTCGATATAGGTAGTACAGCGAAGAGCGCAATCTATTATAGAATTATTGATATATTGGATACGGTTTATTCTTATCTATAAATTTTGTATCTTATGTTTTAGTGCTTAGTATTCGTTTTAGTAATAATTTTATTAATTTTTAGTACTCAATGTAAACATTACGTATAATAAATGAATGCTGTGGGCGTTTATAATGTAAAACACAATATTGCATATGCATATTGTTGATGCTTCAAAGTAAATAAATAAATAGAAACAGGACACAAAGATTACGGTTAATTATAAGAATTTTGTTTCCAATTATACAATCTGGCAACCCTGCTATTGCATGACATGCCGTTAAATAGACGATCATGCGTGCATGTCAATCATAGCTTGCAGGATGAAAAATAAAAGGACTTGTCAATCAACTACCTACGTGCTGGCACGTAGTTTGCATGTTATGCACGTGTCATTCGCATCAATGCAATTAGACGATCATGCAGGCATGACAGCACGTAACGCATGTCATGCCGCATGATCGTCTAGGGAGCGTTTAACAGTGCATGGATTCAATTGAGTAGGGACCGGTCCTTCTGATCTGTTATGTGCTCCTTAGACGATCGTGCTGCATGCAGATTTTACCGCACACTCTTCACAAGTGGTTAGACAATAAAACTAGCGTGGAGCTACTTTGGTTTTCTTCTGATGAGTAAGGTCACCAGATCTCTGTAAGAGGGGCAATTAGGGTTGGCAACATGCAAGTGATATCACAGGTGAGTCCCGCATGTTTATTGACACTGCTAACAGCTTACCAACAGCTAGACCGTGTGCTTGTTTACCTACTTAGTCATATAAAGAAACATTAGGTACTACAGCAAAGTTTCCATGAATAATTGGAAATAGCAACCTAAGATAACGTTTGCTTACCAAGCAAGATTTACAGAGGCGTGAAAAACAATGGATGTTAAAGAAGAGTTCGTATAGGAAGTATTTTTTGGGAAATGTGATTTAATCCACATCTAAAACGAGGATAAGGAGTACCTATGTATCACTAGCCACTAGCACTACGCAGCCCTATTATGTATCTACTTATTCTGTACTATCAATTGGAATAATATCTTCAGTATGAAAAATAAAAACGCGGTTTTATAAGGATCTTGCAGGTTTACAGAATAAATAAATTTACTGTTGTGTTCAGATACAGAGACCATAAACTGCAATGTGGATTCTAGACTTAACACGGTAGGTTTTTCACTCTTAAGTAGGAAATATGATATTATTAGGTATGTATTTCTCTTTGGAAATAAATAACTACTTTGCGAATAAATAACTACATAAGGAAACTAATAAGTAGAGATAAGTAACATTACCTCATCAACAGATAATCCGAGAGAAGCAGAAATTATCTCTTTCAGGACGCTCTCTAATGTCTTGGCTGTTCCCGAGAACATAAGGCTAGGCGGATTGTAAAGAATTCTAAACTCAGCTGCTGCGTTGGTTCCTGAAATCGATATACTTATTACAGAATAAAACCTCATCGATACAAATAAATAAAATTGAAGTGTCTGTTTGTAATGTCAAAATAATAGGTTTTTTAGGCCCATACAGTAATTCGCACGATACCTACTATGCCTAAAAATCAGTTTTTAAAATTTTTGTCTGTCTGTTTGTTCCGGCTAATATCCGGAAATGGTGGACCAATTTCCACGGGACTTTAACTGGCAGATAGCTGGTGTTATAAGGAGTAACTTATGCTACTTTTATTTTGGAAAAATAGTTAGGGTTTCGTGCTAAATATGTAGGTACACGCGAGCGAAGCCGCGCTGGAACTGCCACTATCATATTACGAGTAGGGATATACGTAGTTGCGTTATATATATTGAATTATAAATTACTAGCTGTTGCATGCGATTTCGTTTCCGTGGAAATTAAAATCTGTTCCACCGCGAACCGTTACCGGAAATCGATTTTTTTCCGGAATAAAAAGTAGCTTAAGTGTGCTATTCTAGACTATTATCTACCTCTGTGCCAAATTTTATCCAGATCTGGCGTGATTAAGTAACAAACATCCATCCATGAAAACTTTCGCATTTAAGTAGGTACCTATAATATTAGTAAGATTCCAAACAACTCACCAGCTACATTTAAAATAAAAGAACACAATAATAGAGTCAAGGAAACGGCCATCGCTGCGAAATATTAAATAATGAAAAAGTGACTATCCGTTATTCAGCAATTCCTTATTACATTTTACCATAACATTTTATTGATTGCCATAATTTTCTTTTTCTATGAAAGGTAATTGTGACATTTTATTTCAATAGAAACATTGACCAGTAGGTATACAAAGAGTATACAAACACTACGTTCGCGTTAGAACAAAGAATAGAATCATTGTATTAGAGCAGGTACTGACCTGCTCTAATACAATGATTCTTCACGGATATCCAGAAGGACAGCATAATCTCAGTCTTGAAAACCTGGTTGCTAGATATTACCTATGTAAGATCAGAAAAATCATCCTTTTTCATCTTAGACTATTTAACTAAAGGACACCTTGCCGAGTGTTATAGGGATCCACAAATAGTTGTCCCGTAACTGGGAGTTTTTGTATCCGTTGTATGCATGTTTGTGAAGTCCCCCGCGACACTGGATTTATTCCTACTAAAAACCTGTAGCACTGAAGTGCAACAGGTTATATTGAAATAACACTACTCTCTGTCGTTCTACACAACCATGTGAGCACTTTCGGTAGTTATTTGAGCAACATAACACACCTACAAACAATGCAAGTACATATAATCACATAATGCGATTGCAAGTGTAAGAAAGACCTCGGCTAAATCTGTCTGATCTGCCTCTCGATAGTTTCTCGGCGTCTTAGTTTATTTTTCAGCGAAAGCAGAAGTATCATCATAAGATAATCTAAAAAATCAGAACATAACTTGGCCTTGTCAAAGAAGACTCACCAGAAAGTACAAATCTATACTATTATTTAGCTAAAAAATTATGTCTTTATAATATACACCACAGATAAGATAATAGTTACTTCCACTAATAACAGGTTTCTGTTTTCGAAACTATGTTTTCATTCTTATCTGTTTGCTTGTCGAGGTTCCTAAAACCAGTAATAAAATTTTAGTTTCATTATTATAGTTTTGAAAGTAATATTGAAACTTAAATGCCGTCACAAGAATTATCTGAATCTGTAGCGATCCCTTTTCCTGTAGCCACCATACAGGTTCATGGTGAGGGCGGCTAATTAACGCCCGTGGCGGTCGAGCCACGATTCTACTGCAACCTCAAAGGTCGCTGGTTTGTTTCATCCGTAAATTGCATTGGCCTTACAGTAAATTGCAAGTGACTTTTTCGGTGCTCGTAAACTTTTCTATCGGATGAACATGCCGAATAAAATCACGGATATCCAGCAGGGATTAGCAAAGGATGCATCTGGTTATTTAGGGATAATAAACACTTAGAGCAACCGGCGTGCATCTACACGAAAGCATACGAATTACAGTACAGTGGTTCGCCCACCCACCCCATCATGACACTGGTTCTTCTATTTATACTACGGCTATATTTCACATGGACACCAGATAGGGTGACGCGACCAATAACGCAACTGTGGCGTCTTTCAGCTATCAAACTGAGACACCAAAACGTCGGAGACGTCGACGAGCACTGACACTGTATAAAGTTAAATAATAAGGGAAATAAAGTTAAATAGAAAAAAATATTTGGTACCTAGGTTCATACTTACTTACTCGATCAGAAAGGATAATTTTGTCAATATATAGGAAGATCAAGGGCAAGGCCCCATGACTTCACTGGCACTACCTGACTCATATACCAAAATATGTAATACTTAAAGTATGACTGGCGCATGGCAGCCGAGTGAGCGAATCGCCATACATACATACGCAAAATTTATTGGGGGCGCCACCAGCGTGTTGGGGCTGCCGGTGGTATTTGTGCACGCGTCCAAGCTGAGATTGTCCAAGATTTGTCAAAGATACATTATAGGTACGGAAGGGCGAACTGCGTCCGCCCACAACGGTTAGGCCACCGGCGAAAGTTAGTACTAAATAAATACATGCATTCTTTGGACTGGGAATGTATTTATTTATATAACAGTAACGGTAACTCACTACACAGTAATACACATAGAAAAGTGTCAATTTAATGGAAAGGGCCTGTAAATAGATTTGTGTAGGTATATACATTTTTTATTTACAGAAATAGTTAACTGCCCTCATATTCTCAAACATATAGATAGGTTTATTTATCCAAAAGGGAGAATGTTGCAGAGCAGATTTTTCAATGTATGTATATTGTGGTGTGAGTACTTATTATAAACGAAAAGAAATCGTATAAAGCAAATTTTTTTTTAAATAAAACTTCAGACAAGCCTCAATTATGAATAAATAAGCCATATCTTTAAATTAGGTAACCGCACATTAATAACAAGTATATAAATAACTAAGAAAGCACATACTTATATATAATCCGGTGTGAAGGATATTTTATATCTAGGTGTTGTCGTTATCAATTATAATAAATCAGCGAATCACATTTTACCAATATTTAAACTATTCCAATTGTATGCAGAAAGCTCAACTTTGCATTAGAAAGGGTGACAATTAAAACCATTCAACCTATTTTAGAACTAAAGACGTGTTAATATAAATTTATTTGTAAATAAATAACAATCTTTAGAATTTAACAACGGATTTACTGTACAACTAAATTAATTTACATTATTTTACATTCCTCATTTTACACAGAATGACTTAACAATTAAGTCACAGGGTTTGTTGTTACAGAACAAAATTCCATGTTATGACGTTGATTAAACGGAATTATAATACTACATTGCATTTAGAACTTATTAAATATTTATCCAAGTTCTAAACAAATATAAGGACTTAGTTGTCTTTCTTCATCCTAGTGCTAGTCATTCTGTAGATGATTGAGTCCCTACCAGGGTCCATATCCATGATAGCGTACACAATGGCTATGAGAGTAAATGCAAACACCACACCAAACCAAAGGATGATGTTAAATATGGCAGGGTAGTCAGCGTTATAGCCGTCATTGTCAACCTGAAAGGATAATTATCATTTAGATATGCATGTAGCCAAAAAAATATATTTGACACTAACAAAACGTAAGATTATGTAAAAGTATAAAACTTTATTGACCCTAACTGCTGGGCCAGAGGTCGTGGGTTCGATTCCCACCCAGGACAAATAATTGTGTAATGAGCATGATCATTTGTTCTGTGTCTGGGTGTAATTCATCTTTAATATGTATGTATTTAGAAATATATAAGTATGTTTATCAGCATTCTGGTTACCAGGTCTGGTGGTCTGGTGGCTCTGCCTAGTTTGCGATCGCCGTGTGTGATATGTTTCACACATATCATTATCAATTATTATTATTGTTACTACAAAACAAACTACTTTTTACAAATTTATATTTTTATGTTCTAGTTTACAGAAAAGTTTCTATAAATGTTTCAAAATTGACTTCACAAATAAAATAATAATAGCTTAAGGAAATGATTAGTATTGCATATTACCTCGGCATCTTGAGCAGTTGCAGTTTCAGGAGTTTCATTTTGAGCAGCCCGGATTGTACGGGTGTGGACTACATCGGTGGTAACAACTGTTACAACTACTGATCCATCATAAGCTTTCACAAAAGCATTGCTAAGGTCTAGAAGAGCCTCACCTGCAAATAGTTATTATAATTTCTCTAACTTTAATATATTCAACATGGGACGGCACATTACACTGGATATCAATAATGATGTTGCAACCCTGATGCGGACTATCAAATATTATATTAAAACTGTTTCTCGATTTGACAGTAAGTAACCCAAGAGCATGTCTGTTTACCTAGGCGCATATGAAATACACTTAAATAGACATATGGACAAGATAGGAATCACAAACAGTCTTCCGTATCGTTTTTGCATGTAATTCTTTCTTGTAGCATCTTAAGTCAGTTATTGTTGGTAGCCTGAGGAATTTCAGTGAGACCTATGAATGTCCAGAGAGACTTCTATAGTTCACTGCAGAATAATGATAGTTGTTATAGTACACTATCACCAACCTATACATGTGGTGTTTGTTTGACAACAGAACCATTAACATAACATAATGCTAGTGCAACTACTTCACATGAACTACTTCATGTGTCCAATGTGAGTAGACAGTTTTTTCTACTCACATTGGACTAGCTAGGTAATATTTAAATAGCAATAAAGACTAAACATAAAAATTCACTTAAAAATAAAGTAAGACTTCAATGCACCTAAATCATGACAAATTGTAATAAGCAGTATTTTTTAACCCTTATTTTCCACCCTTTGAGGTTTTTTCAATGCAATTAAAAAAAAATTGAAATTGGTTCACAAGTGGCAAAAATATCGCACAACATATACACACACAAAAATCAGTTGAATTGAAAACCTCCTTTTTGAAGTCCCATGCATATTCTTATTACCAAGAACCATATTTTTATTACTCTGGCCAACAGGTGGTGAACATTATTCATACAGCCTGGGCAATTTGATTATCAATTGCTATTATTAAATTGGGCATTTTTTAAACAGTCTGGACATTATGAATAATGCTATATTAATCACTTAGTCCATAACATTTATACTAATATTCTAAAAACGAGTTATTTGTTTGTTTATAGTCAATAAACTCAAACTACTTAATCAAATTTAATCCAGAAGTAACATTGGATATATCTCATTTAAGTATTTAATTGAACATTTGGTTTTCATGTAGATGACATAAGAATACATAATATGTAGATATACCTTAAAAACATGGGTGTTTAAAGGATATCTATGGATAGATGGATGGATAGATGGATGCATAGATTGATGTTTGTTACTCTTTCATGCAAATACGGCTGAAAAGATCTGGATGAAATTTGGCACACAGATAGATTATAGGCTGGAACAGCTAGTATTATATTAGTTAAAAAAACTTCTAAACATATTGATGAGGTAACAATTATCATTTGCATTTACTATTACTTAGGTAAACTACTGAATACTTTTATTATTTAATTTATTTTCTTACCTAGTAACTGCTTAGCTTCTTTGGTTTGCAAGGAGCTAATACCATCATAGTCAGATAATGCATGCAAACTGCTAAAGCGGAAATTGTAGAAATCAACAATGTTATCAGGAACAATAACTCCAGACTGCACCTGAAATTTATTATCTTCTCCTATCAATTGGTTCAATATTATTCAAATATAGTTTCCAATTACTGTTGTACTTAACAGTTGATAAACTGACTAACATTATACATTTAATTCAAATTGTTTGTTTCTAACAAATTTAAAAGTACTATGGAAAATATTGTAAGCAACATACCTTCTCTGTGATAGCCTTCAATCTTTCAAGCTCAGCCAAGAATTGATAATGTTCTTCAACAGAATATTTAAGATGTGAAAGAGATTGCTTAGTGACCTTTGTTTTTGTTACTTCACCAAATACACTTGTAAACTGTGGGGAAGTCAACTGAAAATTAAAGACAATATTTATCTTAATTTCAAAATTCCTACTTCTTACTTGTACACTTAACCACAACATATTAAGTGGGATAATTATGTTCCTAGAAGTTACCTTATTAGCATCAGACAGACTGACATCCACAATTTTATTAGCACCTTTAGTAAATCTTTGTTCAATCCTATGCTTCACATTGGCAAAAGTGTCTGGCTCATACTCATCAGCTTTCATTGGAAATGTTTTAGATTTCAATCCAATCTAAAACATATGAGAATATAGTTGTAAAATTCTTTTAAAAGATTCTATAAACAATGAACCAAGTAGGTTTAAAGGAAATATTTACCGAGTCACCTAGTGAAGACACACCATCCACATATACCTCGACAACAGCTTCAGGAGTCTTAAATGGATCAGTAATATACAATCCATCCCATTTTGAATTCTGCAAGTAATACATATTCATCTATATATTCATTAGGTACCTAAGTGCTAGGCACTACATAAATAGCTGTATAATATAACTCATATTTGTATGACTTGGTAAGTGGAGTTGTACTAATCCTCTACCTGCCCCCTCCCTTTATGACTTCCACATAATGATAACATTCATAAAATCGTTAGGAATAGATATATTGATGATATACGTACAAAGATGCTATTAAAATCATGATCATAAACGCTGGAGACTATAGGTCTGGTATTAAGTGTACATTTTTTTGAAATATAATAGCATCACATGAGGTGCGTACCTGTTCCACAGAAAGCCCAAGAGCAGCGGAGAAAACTTCTTTCAGGAGGCTTTCTGATGCCAAACTGGATCCCGAGAACTTCAGGGAGGCTGGGCTATGAAGAATACTGAATTCGCCACCGGATTCGCCATTGGATCCTAAATTTTTTACATGAATACATATTAGGCTTACGAAGGCTTAGAATATCCATAATTAAAATGTTCATAAATATAATTCTTACCAATTACTGATAAAACGAGTGAAACCCAAAACAGAGCCATGGTCACAGCCATTTTACTCGGATATTGGAAATATGTGACTGACTGTCATATGATTAATGTCTTGCCATAATTAAAAATATTTATCTACCAACCAAACAACAAGAAAGGAAGAAAACTTAATGGTACGTTTACACGCACGCCGTGCAGCCTGGCAAGCAGCATGGCACGCAGCTCGGCGGGCAGCCTGCCACGCAGCGTGCCACGCACGCTTTTCACACCAGGGCTGCCAGTAAAGACAACTTATTTTATACCGCTAAGACTCGGAAATTATACAAAATCATGTACTATTATACAAAATCAGTGTTGTACAACTATAGAACGTCACTCTTTGGGGATTTTAGTAAAAGGTGTTTTAACTTTAACGTATAAGGATTTAACAGTTTATCACAGACATGATTTGTTTTAAGTATCTCTATGTGTATGTACGTACTTTTTACGCTATAACATCAGCAATGACATTGTATCCAATTATGCAATGCAATCTACTATACAAACAGGATACAAAAGATAACCGATATTATACCAATTTTGTATCGAATTTACACTCTGGCAGCCCTGTTTCACACACTTGCAGGCATGGTCCGTAGGGTATTAGTATTCTGTGGACATGGTAGTCAGTGCAAACATGGGAGACGATGTAGACGTAGATCTCGTGGGAGCTACTGCTTTGGCCTTGATCTATTTTTATTGAAAAAAAAAACAGCCCGACATAATTATGCATGCGAAATTTTACTTAAAACTATTAGGTTTTACAATTAAAAAATCATTTATGGTGTAAAAACACTTTTCAAGTAGCCAAAACTTTAAATTTGATTTTTTTATTTGACATGCGTTATAACTATTTTTACATCGAAGAGTGCTTTTACATAATTCGTTTCTTACTTTAGTGGGATCTCTTTGAATGAATTTACTATCCTCGCTAACTTTTGAATATAATTTTTTATTATTTCTAATAAACATGAACATAATTAACCATGATAAGCATTGGGGGCGGCTTCTTCATTAAATGTGTTTCGTAACTGTTTTAAGGCATACATAAATCTATTTTATTTACTGCACATCATTGATATGCGATTAGTTACAATTCTCTAATCGTCAATCAATCAATACGAACTTTAATCCTAAGAATTGGCACTATTTTGTTTCATATTTTTTTGGGCCCTGATAAACAATATTTATTTTTACTAAAAGAATAGTTCAGAAACATCTTTCTGAAGTCTTCTTTTGCTTTCGATTCATGCATGATAAAGGTTCAGACCACTCCGATATATTTGGTGTCGTCAAAATTTAATTTCGATCAATACGTCGTCTGTATGCCACGAAGATGAAAACTATACTAACGCGGCCGAGAGCGTGTGTGTGTGTGTGTAAACAGGCATACAAGCACATTCACCCTTTGAAGTGTGTCAAAAAACCGACAGTCGTCCCGATCGGCGCCAAGCGCGATCACATTCACGCAGGCATGCACAAACAGTCTGTTCACACGCTTGCGTCGTTGAATGTGCTCGTTGAATGTCGGTTTGAACGCCAGCGTGTAAACGCGCCATTAGTGTTCTGTGGACATGGTAGTCAGTGCAAACATGGGAGACGATGTAGACGTAGATCTCGTGGGAGCTACTGCTTTGGGCTTGATCTATTTTTATTAAAAAAAAAACAGCCCGACATAATTATGCATGCGAAATTTTACTTAAAACTATTAGGTTTTACAATTCAAAAATCATTTATGGTGTAAAAACACTTTTCAAGTAGCCAAAACTTTAAATTAGATTTTTTTATTTGACATGCGTTATAACTATTTTTACATCGAAGAGTGCTTTTAGATTGCATTGCATAATTGGATACAATGTCATTGCTGATGTTATAGCGTAAAAAGTACGTACATACACATAGAGATACTTAAAATAAATCATGTCTGTGATAAACTGTTAAATCCTTATACGTTAAAGTTAAAACACCTTTTACTAAAATCCCCAAAGAGTGACGTTCTATAGTTGTACAACACTGATTTTGTATAATAGTACATGATTTTGTATAATTTCCGAGTCTTAGCGGTATAAAATAAGTTGTCTTTACTGGCAGCCCTGGTGTGAAAAGCTTGCGTGGCACGCTGCGTGGCAGGCTGCGCGCCGAGCTGCGTGCCATGCTGCTTGCCAGGCTGCACGGCGTGCGTGTAAACGTACCATTAGTGCGACGCGCCGACCTCGCTCAAATTCGCGAGCGCAGGTGTGACAGATGCGCTAAAGTGTGCAAAAATGGCCGCGACAATTGAGGGGATATGCTGATGTCACTTGGTAGCCCCATTACGCTATTCATTCTCAATGAATAGAAAATATCCAACGAGCCTTCACTCGTCATATTGCCTATAATTCACCTAATATATCTCCAAGATGCCAGATACCAGGATCGGCTTACATTTTATGGAATGGACTCTCTTCGTGATAGAAGACTGATGAATGGTTTAATGCTTATGCACAGAATGTTGCATAATAAAATCGATAGTGAATATTTGACTTCAAACGTAGCCATTAATGTACCCAGAAGACCTCCACGTAATCCTGTTTGTAATCTTCTCACTGTACCCTTGTCCAAAACCAACCTTGGTCTAAACGCACCTATAAGTAGAATGTGTAGGGATTTGAATTCGTTCCTAGGGACTGTGCCTGATGCGGATGTGTATCATGACAGAGAAAATCAGTTTCGTCTAAAAATATTGAAATCATTTGGCAAACTCTAAACTCAAATTGATAAGTATGTACTGTTAACACAACCACTAAATTAAGTAAAATGTTATGTTATGTTATGTTTGTTCTTTTTTTATATATTATAAACGGCCTGTATTATTTTTTAAATCTAATGCCAATTGATGTTTTGGATCATATATGTAAGTATAATGTTTCTATCTTTCCTTCTTAACTTAGTTAATATCTATGTGACAATATGATTTTGTTTTAATATGTTGTCTAAATGAGGATCAGCCACATAACAAAATATTAGATTTCTAAATATGGGGGCGTATGCGCTATAACATTCTGATCATTTCGTTTTTTAAAACTAAGCTACTGTGGGATCCTTTTTTTACGAGCTTGATATTTTGCTCTAAGATGGCTAATGTACCCAATTTTTGCGGTAAATAGACATGAACACTGCGGACACGTGAGGGCACCATTGACGTTATTAAATGTTATATTGGAAGGTGGTTGTGCTTTTAGTTGGTCTCGTTTCGTATCTAGCTCACACTTTCTTTCTTCTTCAAACACGTGTGTTTTGCATGAATCTCCCAACGAGAGGGATCTATCTGGCATTTCTTCATATGTCTCTTCTGAACATCTTTGAAGCGAAGGAACTGGCCACCGCGTTTTCGCTGACCATGTTCCAGTTCAGAAAAGAACACACGTTTCGCTTTCCTCTCTTCTGACATTCTGGACAGATGTCCGCACCAACGCAATTGACGGCGCATCAAATAGGCCTCTATGCCACCGACATTGGCTCGTCGAAGTACCTCGGTGTTCCGTACACGATCTGACCATTTTATGTTCATAATGTCTCGTAGACATTTTAGATGGAACCTGTCAAGAACGCGTATGTGTCTTCGATATAAACACCATGTCTCGCATGAATATAAAATTATAGGCAAGATAATGGCCATGCACACCTTAATCTTGGTTCCCAATTTATATATCATGGGATATCATGATATCATTAGATATCATGGGAGCGAAAAACTCTGTCTCGGAGTCTACCAATGGCCGCCATAGCAGCACCGAGCCTGCTGTTAATTTCAGAGTCGAGATCACCACTTGCTGTTATATTGCTACCCAGATATTTAAATTTCCCCACCTGATTTAAATTACTACCCTGAAGTTGTAGATTTAGAGGAATTTGGTGTTGAGTTGATTGACATCACTTCAGTTTTTTTATATTAATTTTAATATAAAAAAAATTGGCTGCCAGATTAGCTCAGATTGGTTTTAAGTTTTTGGAGTCCCTCAGCAGTTTCAGCTACAAAGCATAAATCTTCAGCATACATAAGGTCCGTATTTTGATCGTAAGATACCTTGGTGTGAGCTTTTAGTCTTGCTAGGTTAAAGAGACCACCATCTGAACGAAATCGTAATGTTATACCTTCGTCATTGTGACGCTGAGCCTCTCTCACGACTACAAAAAAATACAAAGCAAAGAGCGTAGGAGCTAGGACGCATCCCTGCTTGACACCGCATGTGACAAGAAAATATTCGGACTATTCACCTTTTACAGTGACACAGCACGTCATTTCGTTGTGAAAGAGCCTCAACATCCTTAAAAATGTATCGGTACACCCCAGTTTTTTCAAAATTATCCACAAGGCATGACGAGGGACACTGTCAAAGGCTTTCTCCAGGTCGACAAAACACAAGAAAAGAGGTCGCCCTTGCTCTCTGCTTTTTTCCTGTAGTTGTCGCAAACAGAATATAGCTTCACATGTGCCTCTATTAGGACGAAAGTCTCTGAAAGCCAAATTGGGTTTCAGGCAAGATTGTCTCGGATATTACTAAAAGACGATTCAGAATCACTCTGGCCAAAGTTTTGCCTGGAGCTGACCGCAACGAGATGCCCCTGTACGAGTTACAGTCCGCTCAATCGCCTTTGTTCTTGTACAAGGTACAAATGCGTGAAATTTAGAAATCTGAAGGAACTGTCTCATTTTCCCACATTGCAGTGAAGAATTCCCAAATTTTAATATGCATTTCTTCTCCACCATACTTAAGTAGCTCACCCGGCATGTTTTCAACCCCAACGGCCTTTTTATTTTTTTGGGTCTTAATATCGGCTACCACCTCTTCAAGGGTAGATAGTAGCAAGGGTCGTCAAGTCCATTAGCTTGTGGATATTTCTTAATTTGATGTTATATTATTAGTATAACAGTATTGATATTGACATTGAGTATCTATTGATATCTAAATAGATACGAGTACCTGGTAGTTTACCTATTATGGAGGTCGGTTTTGTAGGGAAAAAAGGAAAGGTAAGCAAGTCTATACATACCTACTCCTACTGAGTACCTAAAATATTTTTTTATTGTATAGGGGGCAAACGAGCAGACGGGTCACCTGATGGTAAACGACTACCGCCGCCCATGGGCACATATCAGAACCTTAATATCAAAATTTTACCATAAATGTTACATATATATGCTTTAAGTAAACCAAATAAATAAAAAAAATAATAACAATAATCTCAGTCTTTGTCGAGTTACTCTTGTGTTTTTCCCACCACTGTACTACGACCTTCAATGCGGATCTCATTTGGTCGCATACAACACTCTTATGACTACTGATGAGGATCGTCAATTCGTCCGCATAGCCCACTGTGAGGAACTTGCGGTCAATGAGCTGGGTGATGAGCTCATCGACTACAATGTTCCATAGGATAGGTGAGAGGACCCCGCCTTGCGGATATCCTCTGTCCACCATCCCTCTCGTTGTTTTATTCACAGTAAATTGTATAGCTCTGTATCTAAGCATGCTGTCGATCCACCCAACAATTGTGGAGTTGACCTCAAGTCTTGACAGAGCCTGGCTTATGCTGGTGAAGCTAGTTTTGTCAAAGGCACCTTCGATGTCGATAAAGGTTCCAAGGGTTGATATTTTGCATTTTAGATTGCCCTATATGTATGAAACGACTCGATGTAGTGCAGATTCTGTTGATCGAGTAAGCGTATTGGTTGGGGTTCCAAGGGTAGGTGACTAGCGCAGTGCCCCTGATTTCAATGTCTATTAGTCTCTCCAGCACTTTAAGTGAGAATGATGTGAGACAGATTGGGTCTGAATGATTTCGGTTGTGCGTGTAATCTCCCCCAGGGTTCTCCGGGACTTCCTTCTTTTGGAATAATCGAGTTAATTGCAACACTCGCTTGTCACGGATCACCGAGTGGTTTTAGTCGGTTCGATTCTGACAAACCACTTCACCGCTATCCCTAGTGAGGTGGGAGTTTCCACACGATATAAAAAGGATTACGATCTGTGATGCGTTTCCATCAGGTGCCTAAAAGACA
Source organism: Callimorpha dominula (assembly GCA_949752705.1). Lineage (NCBI taxonomy): Eukaryota > Metazoa > Arthropoda > Insecta > Lepidoptera > Erebidae > Callimorpha > Callimorpha dominula. The sequence continues at coordinate 13,799,876 of OX457002.1, read as the reverse complement.
TCTCATCAAAAACTTCACAAATAAAAGTCTCCCAACTCACAAAACAGTCCTTCTGCCACAAAAAGTTTATTAACTAAAAACATTATTATTATAATGACCGTGTCAATATTACAATACACGTTTATTTCTTTTTCAACAAAAGATTGTCCCAAGTCACAAGTGACTTGCGAGGATTGGATTTTCGACACTATGTTTTTGTAAAATAGTGGTTTAATCTACGTATCTCATATACGTAGATTAAACCACTATTCTTATATTTACTTTATTAATATAGAGATTGATGAAAGCTTAGAGAAAAAAAAGCCACCCGAGGTACTTATTCTACGCAAACGAAGTCGCGGTCATCAAATAGTAACATTATAAATGCGAACGTGAGTTAGTTTGTTACGCTTTCATGCCTTAACTTCTCAACCGGTCATGTAATTTTGCATAGGTACACTTTGTCAGAGGTAGAACAGAAAAGGACCTTTCTGGTAGAAAAAAGTACCGTTCTCGAGGTTCTGAATTGATAATATTAATAATACATAATAATAATAATCTAACGCAAGCGCCATTTAGGCTAAATGGCGCGACGCTCGCAAAAGCTAATTTCAAAATAAACTGTATTCACGGCGTTTAAAAACGATTAAACATGTATATTATATTCTGGATTGCCCAAAAAAACTATTTTTTACAAGTTTTTTAAAGAACTACTTTTCTCTATTCCAACGCTGATGACCCCTGGCGAGAATCTGGAATTCAAGTCCTGCTTCCAAAGAGTAAAGTAACCTGTGGCAATGGGGACTGGTGGTGGAGACTGGGTTAGTAAACTCGGTCTCTAGCTGGATCTCTGCATATAATATGACGGTTAGGTGTTGATGGTCGTACCGGGACTAAGGCAGACTTCGAGGCAGGACTGGCTCGGTAGCTCACCTGACGACAGAGCAGCCCTACTTATATATGAAACAAACATCCAAAGCATTCCTTAATACAGCTGCCTGGAACGTAAGAACTCTATTGGACAATGACAACATCCTGTGTCATGAAAGAAAAACTGCATTCATAGCAAGTGAATTGGCTAACTATAACATCGATATTGCCGCAATTAGTCACATTTAGTGGAAATTGGTGAGTTCTGCGACGTGCAAGGCAAAGTGCACATATTAATGGATCGGCAAGCTTGCAAGTGATCGTGCCGGGAGTGAAGTCAGGTTAACAATAAATTTAGGAGGCCGTACGTATTATACGAAATTTTGCCAATTTCGCTGATTTACGTGATTTTGCAGACGTAATTTTACAGTTAAAATACTATATTTCTATAAGTAAATTAGCGAAATGGCAAAACTTCGTATACGGCCTCTTATAAACATCATCGCCAGTTTACTACTTGAACTTTGTAAAGGATTGATGACCGAATCATGACGACTTCATATGGTACCTAGGAAATATCTTCACTTAAGCGTGTATGCATGCAACAATCATGACAAGATATGATGAGGATAGAAAAAATAAAACGTTGGCACTGAATATGGCGCCGGCAAAGACGTCCTGTAAAGCTGACGCTGGCCCAATCTCGAGAGAGCTCGAGGAGAAAATCAACTCGACAACTTCTGTATACATATTTCAATTGTATTTCCGATAAGCTACGGAAAGTAGACGGAACGGTGAAGGCAGTCAACTCATTTCATTGCACTCGGAGACTACCAGTTCAGGACGACCTCGAACGATGCATCCTCAAGGAGATACGTGCGTTCTTCAGGGAGAAGGCATCCATCAGGTTCTACGGATGTCGCTCATGCCAAACCCCCAATTACAGTTAGGATGCGCTCTCTACAACGCAGCGTCAGAGCATGGATGAAAGAGTTACGGAAGGCCTACGGGACAGGCAGCTGGGCGCGCTTGAACCTACTCAAACCATCTTCTGGCAGTTGTTGCGCCTCACTCAAGACCAATATCGCCCCATGCCCTTCTCAACCAGGTCCAACCAACGTCTTGATCTGACCTACGTCTTGAAGAGACTGAACCCCTTGTAGACTACTTCAATACACACCCAGTAAGTTCAATGCCTTGTAGACATTTCAATGCACTCCTTACTGAAACTTCCAGTAGACCAAAGCCACCTAACAGAGGTGAATGCAGATCTTGAACAGAGAGTATCACTCCCAGTTACACAGGAAGAGGTTTTTGAAACCATCAAGAAACTCAATTCTACAAGTTAAAGATATGATAGAATGAATAGAATCACCAACTGACTTAATTTATTGTTCCCCATCACCATCATCTACAATGTGGGTGTGTCCAACCGGTTTCTTTTTAAGACAGAGGAAAGAAGCCATAGTCATTGGCTTTGAAAACCCTACCACTGATTTCAGTTTTAGTATATGTTTTATCACAAAACAAGCTTGGGGCCATCCCCACGGAAATTATTCAAATTAATATCAATACTAAATAACATCTTTACTTGCCGATTATTAAATAAATTGAACAGGTTTCAGAAAAATAAATCATTTTCTAAAATTAAAGCATGATTTCTAATAACAGTCTTATAATTTAAGTTTGCTATTAATAATTCAAATTATAAAAATAAAATTTGTACAATATTTTGTTGATTTAAAGCTTATGTAACTAGATTATTATTTTTTGCCTTGCAATAAATTATTAAAAACCTATAACTTCTACTAATGTTAGCTTAGTAATAAATATGACTATTGTTTTTTAGTCATCTTAAGTAAAACTATATCAGGGCTCCGATAGTTTAAATGCTGTTCTTCTTCAGGAATTTTTTCCACAGAAAAACTATCTATGAGTTTTTCGTAAAATGTGTGCCACAGACTGTTTTGAAGTTCAGTATCTCTTAACTCTTGCGTTAAGTAAATGATTGGGTGTCTTGATGCATTACTAAAGTTTTTCAATGTTTCTACTAATGGATCAACGGCCTGAAATAAAATGAATACATATCTCTAATGTTAAAATGTTAGATTCAGAACCAGATAATACAATTTAAAGAAAATAATATATTAAGTAATAGTTAAAAACTAATATATTAAGTTCCCCTCTAATTTCACCTGCCTTTATGATCACAGCTCCACTCCTAAAGGTTGTAATGTGATGTTAAATAGCCTATCTAGAGATATATAATCTTCTTTTTACATTTTAGCATATAAAAATCATTTTTGCATTTGATGGTTGTTTCAGGGACTAGCATTTCAAACAAGAAAACAACTTCAGCTTTATTATATTGGTATAAATAAGAGAGGACTTCACCATGAAGATGTGTAATAATACCTTTTAGGTGACACTTGAATTAACAATATGTGTAATCTAATCAAAACATTTAGTAAATACAAACACTCCTTATAACTATAATTGAGATTGCAGTCCAGACCTATAAGTAAGATAAAAGTAATCAACTTTGAGTTATTTACCTCTTCATAATAAATACAATCAGCTAAAACAATCATATCAAACTCTTCATCAAGAAGAGAGCTGCTCTCACCCCAAACTAATGATTCAGCAATGGCATATCCACCCATACTGCCAATCTTTGCTTTATTTTCATTTATATTTAACCTTAACAAAGGCAAAGCTTCTGGTAAATCTGTAAGTGTTACTTGAGCACTAAAATTAATAATAATAAATGTCACATATTATGTAGACCAATTTGCAAAAATATGATCTAGTAGCTTTTTATCTAACCCCAAGGTAGCTGCAGTTAGTCCAACAACTCCTAGGCCAGAGCCTAACTCTAAAACTTTAATACCACTTAGAAAGTCCGATTCATGCTGGCACATTGTTTCAAGATACTTGGCGAGAACTAAAGAAGCATCCCAAACCACACAGTTCACGTCTCCTTCCATCTTTTGATATATTTTTAATGTTTTCAAACAAACCTCAATGTCAATTTCTCTTGGAAAAAGATCATGTGTCTGTCTAATAGGTTTTCTGTGCGACATTGCCCTAAACACCTTATGTCCACTATAATTAAATTTGCTTAAACTTGTAGATATTGAGATACGATAGTGGGTCACATAACTTATAAATTTAATAAAAATTCAAATAAAAAGTTATTTAAAATAAAATAAATTTATAGGTCTTTAAGTAGATATTATTATAACCAAAATAAAAGCCGGATAATCATAAAATGCTGTTGAAGATGACGACAATGTAAATAATAATTTTATAAATTTAATAAATTAAACACGATTATTATTCATAATCAAAGGTTATTCTACAAACACATGCCCTGGCTAGTGTTTCTAATTGGTTAGTAACAGGCGCCTTAATCTTAGAACATTTGATTGGGTAACTTTTCGGTGATAATTCTACAAAATCACGAAGGACATACTGTAACACTGGTTTAACCTATAAATTTTGCTATTTATTTTGGTCGTATTATTTCTTTGCCGTTTTTAAACTAAAAATAATGGATGGCGCTATACTCAAAATTACTTACATTATTCACAAAGTACATAATAGATGTCGCTACTTAACACTAACTCTTAAAGTTAAATAGTTAAAAGGCAATTTTTTTGTTTTATACTTGTATATAGTGTAAATACATCGCATGTCATTTTAAGGCTATAACAAATTAAATAAATATAATAAAAGTAACACCTACTTAAAAGTATTTTATTCGGTTTTATTATCAATTGTAACATTTGTAACACTTGTCACACACAAAACTGTCACCGATTGGCGGTTAGCGGTTACATCAAAGATATTTTTTCAAAATGTCCTCCAAAGCCATTGTTAACAGAGCACATTTATAAAACTCTGTTGCTGCTGTATTCACTGGCATTTTGTGTGTGATATTTTGATTATTTCTTTGTGTGTTTACCCGTCGATTTGAGCTACGGTTCCTCCGTTTAATTTTTTTTTAGTTTGATTTCAGATAAGGACTTGTGCTGTGTGCTGCTATTTGGGACAGAACTTTTCTTATTGTGATTTGATATTCCTATCAAAGTCGGATAAGAGAATATGTCTTCAGATAAGCAATGCTGCGTTCTTGGGTGCAAGGATAGTGGAGGTAAGTGAGACCAGTCTTAACTTTCACCATCATTATTTCCGATGTTTATCAATCTTATGTCTCTCATATTCGGTGAGTGTCGTTTGTATGCGGATTACCCTCAAAACTATATTGCAAATATTGCAATCATAATAGGGAAAACCGACACGCTAAGTACCTATAACGGACACATTGACACCGCCTATAGTGGTTAAGAGAACAGTAAAATAAAAGACGAACTTGGTACCATCCCGAATAAAATAACATGTTGGTTAAATGAACACAATGTAGCAGTCGATTTCTCAAAAATATAAATAATAACCTTTTATCCACATTTTAAGCAACCTCTAAAAATAGAATTATCTTTACAACATTATTAGAATCAGACATAAATTCAAATATAAATTGGAAATTTCTACAAAAAACTAATTCGAAGTTTTCTCAGTCCTCGTATGCCCTTCGCGAAAATACCAATATAGAAACTGCTCTCGTCATCTATCATGCTTATGCATACGCATACATATGGCTCTGCTATAGTTAATTAATAATAATAACTCGACACATCTCACACACGGCCGTCTGATCCCAAACTAGGCAGAGCCTGTACTATGGTAACCAGACAGCTGATAAACATACTTATATATTTCTAGATACATACATACTATAGATAAATAATGAATAAAATTATGGTGATATTCAACCAAATCGACAGTCTTATAAATATATTTTCGATCTATGCAAGTACACATGCAAATGCAACCCAATCATTATGGTTACCTATACATTACTTACTACTACTAGCTACTATGTGCTTTTACTACAGTTTTCATACCCTACAAGTTCTACATTTATTCACTTTACAGTCAGATCTTTGTTGTTCAAATAATTGTTTATACCTACGTCTTTGTTTTCTGCCATCCTATGAAATAAAATTTAGTTTAGCTAATAAAAATAAGTTTGACTACCTGGCTGTTGTTAACAGTTAAATAAAGATCCTTATGCTCTCTCCTTACAGGTTAATTTGTAAATATTGTTGGTTGTATTCGTTTTCCTTTTGTACAATCTATATGGGTTGGTCTGGAGAAGTTGTTCTGTCATTCCAGTTTTGTAAATAAAGAAATATAATCCATACAATTAAATAAAATTGAAGTGTCTGTTTGTAATGTCATAATAATAGTTTTTTCTTTAAGCTTACACAGTTATTTGCACAATACCTATGCTTAAATGATGTTCAATGCCATAAATCACTTTTAAAATTTTTTGTCTGTCTGTTCCGGCTAATCTCTGGAACGAGGGACCGATTTCCCCGGGACTTTCACACTTTCGTATTCACAATTTTATTAAAATTGGTTCATTACTTTAGAAGTTCATCGCATTCATCGCGAACAAACAATGTGACATACAATTTTTCTATATTATATAATATACGAGTATAATAGGTCAATCCTTTTCAACAAACTTATCTCTGTGTATGATCATTGATCACACAGGTAGTTTGTTATTATTACCATCATCCTTAAATTAAATTTAAAATTAATTAGAATAAGTGCCTAAATACATTGAAGACCTGTATAGAATTAATTATCATTATATTATAAAGTTTTAGATTGAATTTCCTGTTTTATTTATTTAAGATATGCATCCAGTGCTCCACGGGTTCCGGAATCCAGAAAAGGAAAGAGAAAGATTTAATACATGGCTTTATGCAATTCGCAATCATGTTGTCTTAGGCCTAGACAATAAGCACATATATAAGTATCGCCGAGTATGTCACTCACATTTTGAAGACAGATATCTGTGCCGCAACAATAAAATCAGCAATATTGCTGTTCCAACCTTAAATTTACCAGGTTTGTGTTATATTCCACATAGTTTGTAAAACATTTCGAATCTCTTATGCTTCGGATTTCCTAAGTTCCTAACTAATACTATCATGTGTTGTTTGCTGTTTGTTACATAAAATTTAGCATGCCCATAGCCTGTAGGTACTGTTCTCGAAGGATACTATAATAAGTTTTATGCGAGTGAAGTCATTGGCTAAAGCTAGTAGTTCTATTTATAATAATAATAAATAAATAATAATAATTTGAGGTCAACTTTAGTAACTAAGGTGCTTTCTTTTTTAGGTATATTATCACAGAAGAGATATGTACATAGAAACCCAATGCATCAAATTGAGAATTTGACAAATCCATCTACATCATCAGGTATAAGCTACTAAAAATGAATACTTACTTACAATACTTATAACATTGATTTTCTTTTATGTATACTTAGCAATGTGTTCCAAGTAACATTCAGCAAATGGTTAAGGGTGTGTTTTATCTCGGAGGGCAGGCAGTCGAGTGACTCGGTCTTTCTTAGTCTTTAAAATTTTTAATATTTTTTATCAGCTGACAAAATCAACAACAGCTCTATATTTTTGCTTTTGTAGGGCTTGCTTTATCTCATATCTGATGTTGTTTCAAGATCATTGTGCAACAGGATTTAAATATTTGAGTTGGGGGCAGCCCCGATAATTGATTGCCCCGCCTTTTTGTAAAGACAAAATTCTTTATGACTGAATGAAAGTTTAGTTCAAAAACTAAATAACAGGCTCTGATGTCAAAAATATTTGGTTTGGCGCAAACTAAGCTAAAAATGAAGAAATAGTTTTTTTTTAAACATTACATTAGTAGTTATTAGTATTTCTATAATAGAGTTAAAAACAAAATAGTGCAAAGTAGCCCATGCTTTTTCACAATATATAATTTTTTTTAACACTTAATTTTTATTACTTTTGTTTTTGCTTTTTAGTTGGGTTTGGGGTTAAAACATGTTTTAAGTTGTTGAACTATAATAGTTATAATAAAGTCATTAGTTTTAAATCGTTGTGTAAATTTTACACTTTAACTCAATATCTTGAAGTGGATGATAATTAAATATTATGTTGAAAGATTTCGTTAAATTAGTAGAACATAATATAAATTATGTTTGGGGGAGAACGAGCGCAGGGTGACAAATGCCACCCTTAATGTGTATGGCCAGGTCTAAGTAGGCCAATGAGCTATCATCTGCCTATGTGAGTGAGGTTTCTTAGTGTCTGTCATATCTGACTGAGGTTTGGTGTTAAGTGTTGTTTGAGTAAAGACCCCCAAGCCCGCTATCTTTGAGTATCATCCGGGTTATTTCTTAGAACCCTCATCATCAGGTAATAACCGACTGTACTTTATACCGGGTGTTAGATAAACGCTCCCGTGCACGAAGACCGACGGTAGTACTAATGATACCTTTAATGATGGGTCAGATAAATAATCAGTCCCGATGAAAAAAAAAAACAAATTAATTAAATTAGTACTATTGCCTGTCTTCGTTTTCGGGAGCGTTTGCCTAACATCTTGTATTGTATTTTAGAATAGCAAAGACTTATCAAATTGAATTTAAAATAGCACACATTTTTTCATTAAAGGCAGGTATTACATTTGAGGAAAAAAAGACCACATCACAGGACTTGTGGATAATGGAGACCAAAGAAAGGCAGAATACGCCGATCACGCCCAAGTTTTCATGGGGCGTGGTCTAATCCATAATTATAAACAGGCCGTTTGCTATACATTTTCAGCGAGTGCAACCAAAGGTCCTGAACTTGCGAAACAAATAAAGGAAGTCATAAAAAGCATCCAAAAAGCAGGGTTGATAGTAGTGTCATCGGTATGTGACCAGGGTTCCAACAACAGACAAGCACTGAAACTGTTGCTTAATGAGACTAGGGGGACCTATTTACGAAGAAATGAGGTACCGAAAGAAAATGTTATATTAGTCAATGACCAAGAGATAATTCCTTTATATGACCCCCCACATCTTCTTAAAGGCATAAGGAATAATTTAATAACCAAAAATTTGAAATACACATCTAAAGAAGGTGAAATTAAAATAGCAAAATGGTCTCACTTACAATTGTTGCTTAAAGAAAATCCTGGTTACAAAGGCATAAGACTGATCCCTAAATTAACGGAAAACCATGTAAACCCTGAAAAACTGAATAAGATGAAAGTGAAATTGTCCTCACAAATTTTCAGCAGAACTGTGGCATCTAATATGGGATATTTAGCAGGTAATTTAATCTCATTCAATTTTAAAATAATATGATACCCTATCAAACATACTTTAGTACATTGCTGTATGAAATACCAAGACATAACGTCACGCATTGTGTTTTAACATAATGGACTTAGATGTTCATTTGTCAATTATAAAATTAATTAAAAGGAGGACATTTTTCGCAGTATTTTAAGATGTTTAATTGCCTGACGAAGAAACGAAATAATTTATTTTTAGCATAGGCGTATCTATTTCTTGAATGGCCTGTTGGTCTATTGGTTAGTGACCCTGACTGCTAAGCCAGAGGTCGTGGGTTCGATTCCCACCCAGGACAAATAATTGTGTGGTGAGCATGATAATTTGTTCTATGTCTGGGTGTAATTTATCTATAATATGTATGTAATTAGAAATATAAAAGTATGTTTATCAGCAGTCTAGTTACATAGTACAGTCTCTGTCTAGTTTGGGTTCAGACGGCCGTGTGTGAGATGAAGTTATTATTTTATACCCATTTATATATAATTACTCACACCTGTGTCCCCGAAGGGGAGGTGCACAGTAGTGTATTAAAAACTCTCATTTTGCCAATAATTACGCATTACAAGCCTATTGCCGTCAACCGGGCGCTTTAGAAATAAAAGATGGAAAAATTGGGAGTATGCTGCAAGTTAAAGGTAAGAAGGGATATTGCCTTTCCTTGATGAAGAGAAAGGAATGTAGCTTTCACAGGTTAGGGAGGGTAAGCAATAGCTGGAGCAGGTCAAGGTCGCATACCTGTCACTCGAACTGACTATAATATTTGTGTAATTAATATAAGTAGCAGAAGTTAAATACCACAGTTTTTCATACATTTTAGTTTTTCATGTTTTTCAGACAAGGAATCTTACCTGCTGAATGTCAAGACACAGCAGATTTTTTATTACAAATGGACGAAATATTTGACTCAGTCAACGGAAGCCGCGTCAAGAATCGACATGCGAAACCTCTACTTGGACCAGCAACGCCTAACTCCATCCACCATGCTACATGGAAAGAAGCCATAAAATTGTTCAAGAATATGACTTTTGTAACTTCTAGTGGTAAGAAAGAAACTGTACCTACTGTAGAAAATTGGGTATGGACACTGAATGGAATGCAAATTTTATTAAAAAAATTAATAACTGATTTTGGTGTCTCATCTGTATGGATGCGGCACCTAAATCAGGATCCTCTAGAAAATTTTTTTGGAGCAGTAAGAAGTCATGGATGTCGTAACACTAACCCAACTTGCAGTCAGCTTGAGTCGGCCTTTGCCACTCTTTTAATAAATAATATAAGCAGTATCCACACCCGCGGTAAAAACTGTGAAGGAGATTTTTGCATAGCGTTACATAATCTCATCATCAACGAAAATGCAGAAGCATCATCAACCTGCACATTTGATTTAGAGTCAATCATAGATTTTAATTTCACACCTTTGGAAACCAAACAAAACGATCCCCGAATATATGCACCAATACAATATATGAGTGGTTATTTTTAAAAAAAAGTAAAGTCGCGTGTTTTTAAAACTTGCCAGAATTGTTTGTCTGACTTAGCCTCAAGAAATGAAGTAGAATATATTAAATATAGAGAATATGCAGGTCGGCGATGGCTTTGTACTCCCAGCAATAGTTTAGTCCAAATTGTATCAAACATGCAAGACATAATTAATGAAATGATTAAAACGAATATTGATAAAAATTATTTAAAAGAAAGAATTAAAGTAGCTATAATGATATTAGTTGATTTTAATTTTGTTACATGTTATACACAGAAATAAATTAATTGATTACTTGGTGAACTTAGTAATTTGATGTCTGCTTTTTAATTATTGTAAGATTGTTAATCAAATATTAGATGGGAGAAGACAGGTTGATGATGATGAGGACAGTATGCAAATAAAAGCAAAAAAACTAAATAGGTGCTTTAAAAGACATAAATAAAATTCATTTAATTAAATCATTATAAAATGCTGTTGCTGGTAGAGGGCCATTTTTTTTTATTTGATAGATGGTGTTTTAATTTGCATGCTGTTCAGGAGTATACATAATTTTATATGGCTTATTATATTGTAGTTTAATGGTAATGTTTATGATTTTGTGTTGTCTCATTGTAAAATATTGAATATGCATTTCCGTAGTCACAATTAATTGAGGTAGTTCACATAATTTTGTATGTCTAGTAATATTGTAATTTAATGGCAAAGTTTTTAAATTTGTGTTCTCTCATTGTAAAATATTGAATATGCATTTCTGTAGTCACAATTAATTGAGGTAGTTCACATAATTTTGTATGTCTAGTAATATTGTAATTTAATGGCAAAGTTTTTAAATTTGTGTTCTCTCATTGTAAAATATTGAATATGCATTTCTGTAGTCACAATTAATTGAGGTAGTTCACATAATTTGTATGTCTTGTTATATTGTAATTTAATGCAGTTTTTGATTTTGTGTTCTCTCATTGTAAAATATTGAATATGCATTTCTGTAGTCACAATTAATTGAGGTAGTTCACATAGTTTTGTATGTCTTGTTATGTTGTAATTTAATGCAGTTTTTAATTTTGTGTTCTCTCATTTTAAAATATTGAATATGCATTTCTGTAGTCACAATTAATTGAGGTAGTTCACATAATTTTGTATGTCTTGTTATATTGTAATTTAATGCAGTTTTTGATTTTGTGTTCTCTCATTGTAAAATATTGAATATGCATTTCTGTAGTCACAATTAATTGAGGTAGTTCACATAATTTTGTGTCTTGTTATATTGTAATTTAATGCAGTTTTTAATTTTGTGTTCTCTCATTGTAAAATATTGAATATGCATTCTGTAGTCACAATTAATTGAGGTAGTTCACATAATTTGTATGTCTTGTTATATTGTAATTTAATGCAGTTTTTAATTTTGTGTTCTCTCATTGTAAAATATTGAATATGCATTTCTGTAGTCACAATTAATTGAGGTAGTTCACATAATTTTGTTTGTCTTGTTATATTGTAATTTTATGCAGTTTTTAATTTTGTGTTCTCTCATTGTAAAATGTTGAATATGCATTCTGTAGTCACAATTAATTAAGGTACTTAACATAATTTTCTTGTCTTGTTATATTGTAATTTAATGGCAGTGTATCCAATTGTTAAATATTGATTATGCATTCTGTGATATTCATAATTGAGGTTGTAATTTTTGTGTCTTGTCATATTGTAATTTAATGGCAATGTTTTTAATTTTGTGTTGTTTTATTGTAAAATATTGAATCTGCATTCTTGGTCTCCATGAATTGAAGTAATTCACATAATTTTTAGGACTTGTTTTAATTTAATGGCTCTGTATGAAATTTTATGTTGTCATAACTAATGTTCATTTACACATAATTTTTATCATAAAATTATGTTAATTTTGAATGGCTTGTTATATTTTAATTTGAATTATGTGGTGTCCAATAATTGAGATGCTACACAGAATTTTGGCTTGTATTATTGTGAATTATTTAACTCTTTTTACATTACATAGCTTATTTAGGCTACTAATAAATAGAAAATAATGTAAACCTACGTTGAGTTTTATTTATGCTCTTAATACAGTAGTCGTAAGACTACATAGTACCTACCTTCGTCATTGAAGCGCATATCTGTAGCCTACAGGTATGCGCTTCAATGACGTAGGTAGGTACTATGTAGTCTTATACTTCAGCTATAAGCATTAGCTATAGTTATTAATAGATATATGGCAGAAGAGTTGCAAACTATTGTCACCAGGAGTCGCTATTTAGCGTTACCCATTTACAGTACGAAGATAGGTCTCTATTTCAGTTATAATAAAGTACTCTGTGGTTAGTAATTTTGTATTACTATTATTTTACTCTTTGGTTTGTATTTATCACAGAACACTTCGACGACTTCATACAAAAAAAATGCTTACACGATTGCTCACTAGCGCCGCAGTTAATGCCATTGGAATCTTTCGTGTAGCGCTTAGCGCGGCAAATTTAAAGGGTGTTAGTGTACCTAGTTACTTTGAAAAATTACTTTATCAGTAACAAATTCTTGCTGCATAAATGCACAACAAAAATTTGTTGACTGATAAAATAAAAAAGTTAGAACGTCAATAAATAAAACAACGTATTAAACATGTTTTAATATTTTTATTTTTCTATTTAATAGTCTTTTTGACACTTCCTCGGCAAAATCTCGATTTTTTACCTTCGCAAACCGTTTTAGGCATATGGCAATTGTACTTTCAATTATGGTATCAACATTTTTTTCGTAATGTTCCTCACACCCTTTCAGCCAATCTTTATTAATATTTTTACAAATTTCACGTAGGTGTAATTTCACTTTTTCTTTGTGTGCATTTTCTTTTAAATAATTGTTTATTAACGTTGCAGCGTTTTCCACCATTTCGCAAAAACTTGTCTGGACGTAATTTAAATTTGATTTTAAATCGTCATATTCTTTAAACGATGAGAATACATGACATACCTCGGTGTTCGGATCCGCAAGCATGATGCTTTTGCACAGATTGCAACTAAATGCCATTTTTTTTGTTAAGAATCCACAAACATAAGCACATGCTTGCATTTCACCAGAACACTGAGGCATGTCTATCTGTTCAGATTGATAATTGTTTGTAATTTCTTCTACAGTCACTGTTATAGATTCTTCTGTAGAGGGTGTAGAAGCGTTTTTATTGGTTAAAAATAATTTAAAATCATTTAATAAATCATTTTTATCATCCAGACAGTTTCTGTTTTTATTATTATTAATTAAATTAGTTACTATGCTAGTTTTCAACGCTGCAATGAATTGAACTGATGTGGGATTAGGATTACATCCACAATTGCTTCTTATGCACCCAAAACAGTTTTCGAGCGGATCTTGATTCAGCCTTCTAACAGACAATGTATGCACATTATATTTTTTTAAATTGTTATAAATTTTTTCCAATGCATTAAGAGTCCTCAACCAGCCGTCTTGTGATGGGGGCTTACTTCTTGCTCCCAAAAACTTCATTTCAGTAAAAAAAAATTTCATTTTTTGGAAAAATATCAAATGAGGGCTGGTCGAGGACATATTTGTTAAGTATTGTTTCCCTCTCTTCCTGTCAGGCGTATCTCCGTTCATGCAATCAAACAGCTTGTCCATGGACGAAATGAGTGTCGCTGTCGCGATGGCGTCTTGTGGTAATTCATCTGAAAATTAAATAAAAAATCTACTTCTAATCTAAAATCCGAGACAACATGATAAGTTATGGGTATCATATTTGGTTTTTATTAATAATCTACCAGCTTCTGCCTCTCCACCCTGGTGTGAAATAGCCTATATGTTATATCGGGATTTAGGCTACCTCCATACCAAATTTCATCCAGATCCAGTTTAGTAGTTTTTGCGTGAGGAAGTAACAGACATCCATTCACGCAACTTTTCCCATTTATAATATTATAGTGGGATTATATTCTTAACAAAGAAGAATTCAATACACAACGACACCTTATTCACTGAAATAGGTCTATTCGTTTGGTCTCTAGGAGTGAATGTTGACTTGCCTGTTGGTCTAGCGGTTAGTGACCCTGACTGCTAAGCCAGAGGTTGTGGGTTCGATTCCCACCCTGGACAAATAATTGTGTGATGAGCACGATAATTTGTTCTGTGTCTGGGTGTAATGTATCTATAATAATGTATGTATTTAGAAATATATAAGTATGTTTATCAGCAGTCTGGTTACCATCATAGTACAGGCTCTGCCTAGTTTGGGATCAGACGGCCGTGTGTGAGATGTAAAAACAAAATGTCTATCTATATGCAGTTAAATCGTGCTAATCCTCCACAACGAACCACCAAACATCCACCTTCACAAACTTTCACATATATAATAAAGGGTGTGTTATATATGGCATAATAACAGATAGTATAATTTCACTTGAAATAACGTTTACATGATATAATTTTCATATGCTATAAAAACATATGCCCGTCATATCATTATAAAGTCAGGACAGGCAATTCTAGATTTAGAGAAGAATGAATGACTATTTACCATTGTTGTGAGCTTATTTTTATTGTTTTTACTTGTCTTTTCATGCATTAAGTTATATGTTTCGCATATATATTAGAATTCACGTGCAATCCATGTTCTTTTCAATATTATTATTATATTCCACACTTGCTACACTATACACTTTATACATTATTAATCAACTTTACACATCTGCTAGAATAATACACATCACATATAACAACAACCATACAATTATAACACTCATAAAATATAGTAGTAAATCTAAATTAAAAAATAGAAATCGTTTAACAATTCGTTCTGTTAAATTTACTTATAATGTCACCAAAAATATCATAACATACCTATATTCTGGTTCTGATGTTAATTTGACAGCGTTATATACATTTTATTACACATTTATTTATGTAACTCACAGATCCATACACGCGCCTTGCGACACAATTATAAAGATCAATAAACAACAAAAGTTATTACATACATACAATAGGACTACATTTGTATTACTTATAAATTGCGTCACTGTGGATTATTCATGTATTGTTTCTTATCTATTTACTACTGCGATCACCCCCTTCTTCTGGGTTTTTTTACAACACAAAATTCGATAACCTTCAAGAAATCCACAGATAATTAGACAAAGTTTCAGTCTCTTGCTCATCGGTTTGTATGATAGAGGAATGCCATCGAATATCTAGATCGCATGGGAGATCGTTAAAACTCTTATCTCAAAACATTAGGAGCATCAACAAAAACTTTGATGGTCTTTTGACTGTTTTGGATAGAAGTGACGTAGTATGGGATCTCATAATTCTCACTGAGTGTTGGTTACGAAATTCACCACATATTCCAACAATACATGGCTACAGCTCTGTTAGGACTAACAAACTAAACACACAGAATGAAGGAGTAGTAGTATACTTCATGAACCATCTTCAAATTTCTTCCACAGAACTATCTCTTAAAGATGCTAACTGCTTATGTGTTAAGATTAATAAGGACACTGTGTTAATAGCGATTTATCGCCCCCCTGCAAATCAAAATGTCTGCGATTTTCTGAACTCCCTAAATGATCTTTTGACCTCCTACTCCTCTTATAAAAATATTATAATAACTGGAGATATTAATATTGACATTTCTAATACTAACAATGACCCCCGCTCCTTTGAATATCTCAATATAGCCGCATATCATGGTATGCTTCCGGCTCATACACTGTTTACACGTCAGAATCAATCCTGTCTAGATCACTTACTACTAAAAACTAAATCACCGGCTTTTTGCTACGTAGCAAACACTTCCATTACTGATCATGATACAATTTTATTTTTCCTTCGTTCCAAACATTATTCTGATTACACTACATTTAAAACTACCAAAATCATTAAGTTTGAAAATATCGAATCGGATATTATCAAAACTGACTTCACCTCTGTATATACTTGTTCTGACGTCAATGACGCGACTAATCATTTTATTAATACTATAAACTCATTAATTACTGCAAACTCAATTTTGAAAGTTGTGCCTAACCGTAAAAGGCTGAAAAAACAGTGGATGACCCCAGGTTTACTTAAATGCTTGCGAAACAGGGATAGCTTAGAACTAAAACTTAAAAATAATCCAAATAATGAAATTTTAAAACTGACGTTTAAACGCTATAGGAACTACTGCTCTAACTTAACTAAAACATGAAATTAAAATATTATAAAAACCAAATAGATAATGCACAAGGTAATACAAAAAAAGTCTGGAAAGCTATTAAAACTATCACGCACACATTAAAAAATACTACCCAACCGCTCGAACTTCTCTCCCCATCAGTCCCAAGACGATCGGCGAATGAGGTTAATTCTTACTTTGCTGATATTGGACAATCTCGAGACGATGAAACTACTACTGTCAATCATCAGTCACTACCAGTAGATATCCTCCCTTACCACCAACACACATTCGTCTTATTAACTGTAGATGAGTCGGAACTTGAAATTATCATAACGAATCTAAAAAGTGACTGCGCGGTAGGTAGCGATAATATTTCCGGTAAGTTCCTAAAAAGATTTAAATATTTCTTGATTCCACCTATTACATATTTATGTAATCTTGCTTTAAATTCAGGGACATTTCTAGACGCATTCAAGCTCGCTGTAGTTCACCCGATCCACAAGGGAGGCGACAGGGATTGATCGAATAACTACAGACCTATTTCTATTTTACCCACCCTCTCTAAAATATTAGAGAGGTTAATGAACAACAGACTAGTAAAATTCCTAGAGCAAACCCATTTGTTGTCTCCACGCCAATACGGTTTTCGTTCTGGTCTATCCACGAGCAAAGCAGTCTTGGACTTATCCAATGAAGTCATAGCTAAGCTTGATGAAAAACAAAAGGTTGTGGGCATTTTTTTAGACATATCAAACGCTTTTAATATGATCTCTATCCCTATCTTAATTACTAAATTGGAAAAAATCGGAATCAGAAGTAACCAACTGTCTCTCTTCAAAAGTTATCTCACAAATAGAAGACAGTATGTTAAGATTGGCGATGTCTGTAGCGACGTGCTTCCTGTAACCAATGGAGTCCCACAGGGCAGTACTCTCAGCCCTACCTTATTTTTATTGTATATCAATGATCTTTGCCAACTACAGCTGAACAACACCACCATTTTCACTTACGCAGACGATACTGCACTTATATCTTACGGAAACTCTTGGGAATCCGTATTCGAGTGTGCTCAATCCAGTCTCAACGCTGTTACTAACTGGCTGGCCAAAAATCAACTCGCACTTAATGTTGATAAAACAAATTATCTGACCTTCTCACTAACATCATCTGGTAAGCCCTCTTCACTATCCTATACCCTCACCGCTCACTCCTGTATTGCACTCTCACAGCCTTTCTGTACCTGCCCTATCTTGTGCCGACCTAATAGTGTTAAATATCTGGGGGTACTGATTGATAATACTTTCTCCTTTCATTCACACATAGATGCACTCTCCTCCAAATTGCGGAAGCTTATATTTGTGTTTAAAACCCTCGGTCAGGTAGCTGATACACAAACCCTTAGGACCACCTATCTTGCACTTTGCCAATCTCTGACGCAATACTGCATCGTAGGCTGGAGAGGTGCAAACAAAACTTACCTCCTAAAATTAGAGCGTGCCCAAAGAGCGGTACTAAAGGTTGGTTGGAGGCTACCATACCGTTTCCCTACCACTGATCTTTATAGAACCTGTAATGTCCTCTCTATCCGTAAATTATTTATCCTCAATGTTATTCTTACGACTCACTCACAAACCCCATACGATCCTTCGAAATTTGATTCCGTACGCCGAAAACACACTGTATGTCCGTCGATCCGGGTCAGATCAAGTCTAGCCAAGCGATGTTTTTACTTCCTTGGTAACTACTTGTATAATAAAGTAAACAAAATCTTAAATGTGTATCCAATGACTAAACTGGAATGTAAAAAAGCAGTTACCAACTGGTTAAATAGTTTAGATTATGATGAAACCGAAAAGCTTATTTGCACTTTAAAATAAGTAAGTACACACACACCCATACACCCAAACGCACTCACGCACACACACACACACGCACATACACATACACACACCCACACACTAAAATATGTTGATTACCTTTATATATTAACTTATTGTACTTTAAATACATATTGTTGTGACACGTCCCTCAAACCCAAGCTGTACCTATACTACTGTAACACTAAGGAGAGAGCCTGGAGATTTGTCACACAGGTTTCGAACCTACTACAAACTCCAGCTCTCACTAAGGTGTCATTTATTGTACCATTTAGTCGTGAATCAATGTACCTAACCTGTCGTGAATCAATGTACCTAACCTTATTGAGAGAAATAAACAAATAATAATAATTATTATTATTATACTCTAATTTCATGTGGTCTAATGTTACATTTCATATAACCTTCATTGGCTCTAAAACATTTAGTATAAACCCTAGTAGGATACTACTATTTTATATATGTGAAAGTTTGTGCAGGTGGATGTTTATTACTCTTTCACGTAAAAACTGGACGCATTTGATTTAAATTTGTTAAAAAGGTAGCCCTGCCTTATGTATGATACATAGGCTATATATGTATTCATACAGTGCAATAACACATATTTCAATAAAATAAGGTGATGGTTTAATCATTTTTTCTGGTATATTTACATCCCCAAATAATTTGGCGAGGAGGTATATTGGATGGGAAATTCAGTTTATGTATGACACATTATAAATAACTTACTTTGGCCTACTTTTGCAAATATTCCTGCTGCCACCGAATGGCTTAAAACTTGAGCAGCTAAACGTACTTTCATTTTCTGTTTTCCATTCGGTTGTAAGTGTTGCTGGGTTAATGCTGGAGCAAACACAAAGTTTGGGTTTTCTTTGTCTTTATGAAAAAACGTCTCTATGTGGCTCCATTTTGCTGTACCTAAAATCAATTACAAAATCAAAGGATTGCAATATTTAAATTTATACAGTTATTTTAAAAAGCACCAAGTAACATGAAGAAATAATACCCACTTATGAATTAATAGACTTAATATAGCAATCTTATCACAACATTTAATGATTTTAAACATATTGTATCTATAGAACAAAACTGTAATTAAAAGGATTATTGTCCTGTGTATTGATTATTTCTGAACGGAAAAAGTCAATGAATAATCAGTTTTAACTAGTAATACAATGGGTATTGATCTATTGAGAAACTTCCGAAGATATTAAATTTATAGATTACTAGCAACCCGCCCCGGCTTCGTACGGGTACAAATTATACACCAAAACCTTCCTCATGAATCACTCTGTCTATTAGTGAAAACCGCATAAAAATCCGTTCAGTAGTTTTTCAATTTATCGCGAACAGACAGACAGACGCGGCGGTGGACTTTGTTTTATAATATGTAGTGATTTAGCATTCAAAATGCGTGTTGTGTTATCATCGTCAAAATACTATGCGGGCTTAAAACTACTGGTAGTAGGCATAGAAAAACATTTAACGAGTTCAATAATTATTGTCTATTGTCACAATCTTGTGTAAATTGTATATCATGTTTAAAGAAGTTATTTCTAAAACACTTTAGTAGGTGGGGTGGGTCCAAGATTGTGACTATTTCATGTCCCATATAATTAAAATATGGCTGATCTCTTGATGATCCCAAATTATTTATGGCACGTATATTGACACCATCTAAGTCACATATGGTGCCAACAACCTCCAATCCAGTGCCGAAACAAGCACACAGGACCTGTAAATAATTGTAAAATAGTAATTACACATTAACAATATAATTCATTAAATTTTCTGTTTTAAAT
The DNA here is from genome assembly GCA_949752705.1 of Callimorpha dominula. Taxonomy (NCBI): domain Eukaryota; kingdom Metazoa; phylum Arthropoda; class Insecta; order Lepidoptera; family Erebidae; genus Callimorpha; species Callimorpha dominula. The sequence goes on along the minus strand of OX457002.1, from coordinate 13,779,433 downwards.
TGTTTTTTATTTTTATGGTAGTAGAGATCTTTGTGTAAGAGTTTGTCCGAGTAAGTACTACCACCATACCTATTTCTGCTATGAAGTAACATTGCTGTTTTAATGTGAAGAATCTGAGTGTCAGAAAGAAGTAAAGAGGGGTGTCAGATAAATTACATGTAATTCCCCTCTTCATTCCTTCCTTCTCCTTTTTTGACTTAAAAGCTAAGATGTCAGTGTTGCAAACTACAATATGTAGCATTAAATAGATGATATGCTTAGATGATTTTGCAGTTGCTTTGAGCAAAATTAGCTTCTTAACATCAGACAGGCTATAATAGCTTGTTTAGTCATGCAATGAAATAAAAAAAATACTTATGATTGGTACAAGTAAGACTTACTTCCTTGATAAGTACAGCTAATCTGTCTGCTGTGACACAAGCTCCGGAAAAGTAAAAGGCTATTGGCTGTTTCCATTGCTTGCGAATACCAATAGCCATAAATGTAAGAGCATGGCTTGCTATTTCTGTAGTGCGTCCTTGGCTACCATGATCCTGGTAACCATCAAACTGGTCGAGTTTGGAGTTATATGTTAGACTCTTTCTTATTGACATTTCATCAAAAGCTAGGACACACAGATTGTCTTCAACATCTCTGCTTTTGGTAATTTCTTTGATTGTTTGTACGACTTGGTCATTGATTCCACAAACCATTGGAATTTTATTAAGCAAAGCCTTGAGCGAACTCACACTAGGCAAACAAAATAGCCTACTCAGCAAACGATAGCATGAGCTTGACTTTTTGTAGATGCTCAAGGCTAAAACTTTATCGTCCAGGGTCCACCTTCGCCCAGCTAACTTCCTTGGGGCATTTTTTATCTGGCTTTGCAGTAACAGATAAAAGGAGCTGCTTAATTTACTTTTCATCATTTCGTTGACAGATTTATTTGATGATAAGGTCGTTAATGTTGATCTTTTGCATTTATTTACTTTTTGTAATCTCCTTCTTAGCCTTATGATTTCTGAAATATTTTTTCTGCATTTCTTGTACAGTTTCATTTTTCTAGGTGTAAGCTCTGTACATTTTTTGACATTAAGCTCCTTAAGGATACCTGTTTTCTTCTGTGATCCCTGGAAAATATAAAAGATCTTTGTAAACCCTAGCAGAAACAGGCCTGAGATGGTTCCGCGCGCGCCTGTGATGGAAGGGGGGCGAGGCCCTCCGTACATTTTGGTATGGCATGCTATTATTTAACAGGCGGCCAAGGTCTGCCGGGGTTCTCGGGGACTTCCTTCCTGGGGTATACCCGAGTCCCTTGCAATAGACCTACTTATGTCGGAACACCGTGTGGTTTTAGTCGGTTCGATTCCGACATACCACTTCACCGCCAGCCCCAGTGAGGTGATGACCCGTGGGGGTTTCCACACGATAAAAAAAAAAGTTTTATGATATTGACTATTTGTATATTATTTTTATACCACCTTAGAACTGCATCGAACAATTTTAGACATCAACACAGTATAACCTTAACCAACTGATTAAAGTTAAGCTAACTAGATAACTTAAACGAGTTAAGTCTGGGTTTTGGGGTTCCGTAGATTTAGATGTGCTAGCCATTACTTCAACTTCAGGCTCCTGATACTAAAACATGCACATTAATTTACAATTCACCATATATATGTAAATAAAAGTTAAATAAAACTTATCAAATCTCTTAAACTAGATATGAAGTCTACAGACAAGATAATAAAGTTAACTTTAGAAAGTGGTGCAACGATTAAATTAGCGTAATCGAAAGGAATTTGAAGTTTATATGGTGACTGAAATCATGGGAACAAGCTAGAATTAAAATATACAATTATATTAAATATTTTATTAATTAATAAGAATTTTTTACTGTTCATTATTGTTTTAATTTACTATCTTGCACAATAAAAAGTAATAACAGGGGCATACTATGATATTATGATGACATTATAAATAAATGTTTATCTATTATGGGTCTTTAGCATTACTTAAAAACAATACTCACTTGAATGCTCTGTACTTCTTTTGGTGCATTACATTGCTCATCTCTTAACTGGGTTAATATATTCTGAGCATCCATAGGTGTAGCAAATTTATTAAGTCTTTTTCTATCACTGCTGGTAAATGAAGAATCATCAAAATGATTACCACACATCTTATGTTGAGCATATAACATTTTTAATGATTCATCAGAGGTCCAATTGCCATCAGGAAAACAAAACTTGGCCCAAACTTTAGCCCTGTAAAAAGTAAGTATTATTTACTAACTTACACTTTATTATCACACTTTAGGGGGGGCACAGTATACTGCCGCATAATATTCTGACAGATGTGTCTTATAAAATTTGATTTTCATAGTTGTGCTTCAGTTATGCATAATATAAAAATATGATTGGTGTCGTGGGACACCAGATGGGAAGTTCTTTATTATAAAAATATTAATTTCAAGTTCTATTCGAGGCATAAGGAAAACAATACTTATTCGGGTATACATTTTTTATTATGATTCCTCCCACACATCCTCACACACACCCTCACACATACACACACACACACAACCTCACACACGCAAATTCACAATTACAGTCATCATACATAGACTATACATAAAAAAATAGGCAGTCATGGGATTGCCGACAGAAGTGAAAACTAAAACGAAACGACTAACTTAAAACGTCACAATAACAGGTTGGTGACATTAATTAATAAAGAGCTCTATGCACTACGGCACACGAACGAATTATTGTTCTACCCGGGAGCTAGGTACTGGGCATTGAATGTGTTAAAATATAAATAACTAGCTGCGCCCCGCGTAAATCCTGATCCCGTGGGAATATAGGGATAAAAATCCTATGTGTTAATCCAGGTCTCCAGCTATCTACATAACAAGTTTCATCACAATCAGTTCACTAGTTTTTGGGTGAACAAACATTCATACATCTAGACATCCATACATCCTCACAAACTTCCACGTTTTGTATGATGGGTATAGTGAAGGATGATAATCGTTTTTTATCAATAAGTAGATAGTATTGATTCTTATAAATGAGAGTAAGATTTTTAAAATCTAGTAATACTTTTAATTGATTTCGGTAAAGCTAAGCAAGGTAATTGTTAGTTTTAATTGTTTTAATTGTTAGTTTAAATAGAACAATTAAAAAAGTTAGTTGCAAATATTTTAATTGAGAGTTACGATACGTTAATCCAAATAATTAAATTGAACATTGAATTTGGAAACACCATGCTCTGTTCATCCCGTCGTCATAATGGCACGACAATTGAAGGCGGAGACGGTACAAAAGTGGCTCCAAGACAATCCTTAGCTAATGTATAATTTCACGAAGCATACAATATATTGTACACAGTGTGATTCTGATATTAGTTGCAAGAAAACTACTGTTAAGAAGCATATTGAAGGTCCAGCTCATCAAGGAACATTAAAAATTATATTAAATTTCCTTATATTATGCAATATTCTATGGAGCAAATTAAATAACCCGGTTTTAAACGGCTGAAACTAGCCTAAGAAAAATGTATTTAGATAAATCATATAATAGAATGATGACATTAGTTTACAAAAATATATCAAATGAATGAAGTCGGTTTAATCAGTTATCCATCATGGTACACCAGAGAAATAATTCGATACATAAAACTAAAATACTATAATTTAAAAATGTTCAAAATTCGTGGACTTCAATTCAATAGAGAATTGTTCAAATATTATAGGACTAAAGTTAATATATATATATATATATATATATATTAACTTTAGTCTAACTTCATTTGTTATTGAGGTTGCTGTGAGAATGCATATGCCGCTGACAAGCTGTCAAGTGAACACTTTATCTAACACTCATTGTTTGAAATTAGCAATAACTCATTCTTACAATTACAGTTTTATAACATTATGTTTTATTACAGAGTTGCCAATGGCCAGCACCTGCTCCCTGCTCTATTTCTGTGACATTTTCTACTTCCAATGAATAGGTTTGAGTAGTTCTTGAAGTCTGTCAGTTTTATACCTGTTGGTCTAGTGGTTAGTGACCCTGACTGCTAAGCCAGAGGTCGTGGGACAAATAATTGTGTGATGAGCATGATCATTTGTTCTGTGTCTGGGTGTAATTTATCTATCTATGTATGTATTTAGAAATATATAAGTATGTTTATCAGCAGTCTGGTTACCATAGTACAGGCTCTGCCTAGTTTGGGATCAGACGGCCGTGTGTGAGATGTGTGGAGTTATTATTATTATTATTATTATTATACATCAACTAATACAAGTGTACCGAGCCAACTAGTTGCATTCTTTGCCTATATAATGACATATTATCTATGAAAAATGTATGTTATTTTATATAGGTATACATTGTTTATTAGTTTCGAAATCAGTGAGTACCTATTTTGCTGTGCTAGTAGTGGTATTATTATTGATTAAATTGAAATAACAAATACACAATAGCCATCTAACTAGTACCATGAGATTGAATTGTAAATGAATTTTATAAAAGGTTGGTAGGTACTTACTTAAGCGACCCATGCATAGAAGGTAGAGGAAATCTGTGGAAAGTCAGAGAAGAATCTTCTTTCGAGGTAATGCCGCATTTTCGCATTTAACGCTTTGCCTTCCCACCATGGTCACAAATAAAAACACTAAAAGCGTCAATTTCGCACACAAAATAAATCTCTATAAGTATAAATCAGTTTGCAAAACACAAAAACAGAAATAGCGTCAATATCGCACTGGAGTCTCTATCTCATAAGTTTTAAGGATAATAAACAAAATAAACACACAGCACTTAACTTTCGCAAACGCAAAAGAATTGGAAATTCCGAAATTCCTGATTTTTCAAAATTGAAATAACTGAACATAAGAGCTGTCAAAACAGACAAGTCGCCATCTTGTAAAAACAGAAAAAATGTCATTATACCCATCATCATTCTATCACTTTTTTTGTAGAGCACTGTCTCAGTTTTTCAATCCTGCCATTGTTGGCATTGGCTTATAGGAAAGCTGACCGCCCCTGGTATTTATACTCTTTGTTGCCAGCCAATGGCTGGCAACTAGTGATGCGCCGAGGTCGGGCCCAGTCAGGTTATGACTCGCGGCAGTACTCGAGTGCTTTTAGTTTACTCGAATACCTGAGTACTCTAAGTGTTTGGATACTGATGGTACTCGCGTGCTGGCCCAAGTACTAACAAGTCGCAACCTGAACGTCGAGATAATATCGTGTCATTTACTGTTTATGCAAGCTTCAAAAATGCTTTGTTTCCAAAATAATATGGTACTTATTGAAACAATTTTTAGCTTTTTCAAAACTGTTAGACAGAGTTCGACTGGACTGTGTTATTGTTTTGTGTTAGTGTTGTAGTATATATCAACAAATTACTACAAGTTTGTTAAAATATTTTTTTAATATTGTCCATACATTTCCTTTTATGTTATCAAAGGGTATATGTATTATACAATTAATAAATTGTTGTGATTATAAAACCCCTAACTTATTTTTTTCGCTTATTCTTTTTGTAGGATAAAGACACGGAAAAAAATAAGCTCACAAGCTAAAAAAATAAGTCCTAAACTATCTCAGTAACAAATTTCGTAATATTTGATCAATCAATTTAGCCGTAAAAGAGTTACTATTAAAATACTCGACTTCGATAAAGTACTCGAGTACTGGACGCTGTATTCATTTCAAACTTAAATGGTAATCGTGGCTCGAGTTCTAACTTGATTCTTTTTGTTATGAGTACTGAAGAATTCGAAAACCAAAAATAGTCGACTTGGCACATCCCTAGCGACAACTAGCGAAGAGGTATAGAAAATATATACTCACAAGGCGGGAAGAGGAGAGGTGTATTATTTACGCAACCAGGTTTTGAAACCAGGTTTTTACTTGCAAAGAGCGCAGACATCGTACGCTTAGAAATACTTGCGTCGTTGAAGGTGTTTGACCTTCTTACTACTCTACTCAATTATAATCCCAAACACGGCTGGCACACGGTATAACGCACGGTGGTTTGAAATTGACGCTCCGTAGACATTGAAATCAAAGTTTCGATAAGTGAGAAATTAAAAAGCTTCAGACATACAATTGGAACATTAATAGCTGTTGTAAATATTGCCAATGAGGTCTAATCTCATATGTATGTTAACTTTTTAGTTATATCATAGAGTCACTTTAAGTCAATGGATTTGCTGTCTTGTAGACAACCCGAGAGAAAAATGTTCTCTTCTTTTGTTCTCCAAATAATACTCCACTGCAAATATATTTTTCTATGTATTTTATTTCTAAAATTACATTAGGTTATGGGCCCAGACCATAGCTTTATTGGAAAACGGTTTAAAGTATCTCTAAGCTTGAGTGTTGAAAGAAAAAATATTTCAAGATGCAGAATTCCATGATGTTCGAGAAGTTGGCCGGCCAGTCAAACTATGGTACGTGGTCGTTCTCAATGGAGATGTTCCTCGTAGACCTAGATTTATGAGACTGCATACAAGAGGGATTTGAAACCATAACAAAAGAGGCTATGAAGAGAGATTCAAAAGCCAGAAGCAAGATATGTCTAATGTGTCATGAAAAGATTTATCCTCTCATAATGACCACTAAATCTGCGAGAGATACTTGGGAGGCGCTGCGACGAGCCTATGCTGATGGAGGATTGGTACGGAGGTTGAATTTATTACGAAAACTTTTCACACTGAAGTTGGAAGACTATGGTTCAGCAGAGGAGCACGTAACACAAATTCAGAGTTTGAACCAGGATTTAAATAAGATTAAAGCTGGCTTGGATGACGAGTTTATCGGAATAATTATGTTAGCCGGACTTCCAGAAGAATTTAACCCTCTAGTAATGTCACTAGAACACTCCAGTATAAAGATTACTACAGAAACAGTAATGGCAGCACTTCTTAAGGAGAGTGAACGGAAGGAAATTACAACGACGACAACAAAGGTGGTGGACTCTGCGCTTGTTAGCAAGAAAGATATCATATGTCACTTTTGCAAGAAGAAAGGTCATTATTCCAAAGCGGAAACATAGTTCAAGGGCTAAAGGCTTATTGGAACTAGTGCATTCGGATTTAGCGGGACCTATGGAAGTTGAAATCCTGGGGAGGCAATAGATACTATCTGATTTTTGTGGATGATTTCAGTAGAAAAACTTTTGTTTACATATTGAAATCCAAAACCGAAGTATTCGCTAAATTTAAGGAGTTCAAGGCACTAGTTGAAAACCAAACGGGAAAAAAGATTAAAAGGTTGCGTAGCGATAACGGGACAGAGTACACCAGTAATGAATTTCAAAATTATTTGAAATTTCATGGAATAGTTCATCAGACGTCGCTGCCATATATACCACAACAGAATGGTGTAGCTGAGCTGACTATTCGTACTATTACGGAGAAAGCAAGATGTATGGTACATGAGGCTGGTTTGGATAAAAGGTTCTGGAGTGAAGCGGTTAGGTGTGCTGTCTATTTAAAAAATAGATCTCCGACAATGGCTTTCCAGGATAAAGTTCCAGAGAAGGTATTCACAAATGAAAAGGTTGATCTTTCACACTTGAAAGTTTTTGGTTGTAAGGTTCAAGTTTTGGTGAAGGATAATACTCGGAGAAAATTTGATTCTAAGACTATCGAAATGATTATGACAGGCTATTGTAACAATCAAAAAGCATACCGCTTCATGAATATGAACAATACAAAACGCGTGATTTTCGCTCGAGACGCAACATTTATTGAAAGTCATTATCAGCCAAACAGAGAAGCACATTCCGATGATCCTGTGTTAATAAACACGAATATTCAGAAACAATATACTGTTCCGCCTGTAGTAACGGTCCATATTATTGATGTTGATGAAAGTGTTCATTCTGATAGTCAGAGCACTGAGGAGCTCATAACTACTGAAGTAAGGCCGTTGTCAGCTCCAGAAGAAGACTTTTATGATGCTTCTGATTATGGTTCAAGGGAAACTGTTAATGAAACTGATATTCCTGAGCGAAGATATCCTCTAAGAAACAGACGTCCTAGAGAGGATGAGGACATGATCTATAACTTTCATGTAGTTGGTAATGATCCTGTGTCACTTATAGATGCAATGAAGCGATCTGACAAGAATTGATGGTTGCAGGCAATGAAAAAGGAATATGATTCCCTGATGGAAAATGGTACCTGGGAATTAGTGAATCGACCACCGGAAATGAATGTAATAAAGTCAAAATGGGTATTTAAGATTGGTGCAGATGGCAGCGAGCAGTGCTACAAGGCAAGATTAGTAGCTAAAGGCTATTCCCAAAAACCAGGAGAAGACTATTTTGAGACTTTTGCTCCTGTGGTAAAAATGTCATTAATTCGTTTGCTAGTGGCACTTGCAGCTGAAAATAATCTACACATACATCACATAGATGTAACCACAGCTTTCCTGAATGGTGATCTTCAAGCAGATTTATATATGGAGCAACCTGAATATTTTGTCAAGGATGATCGCAAAGTGTGTAAGCTTAAGAAGGCTATTTATGGCCTTAAACAAGCTGTTCGTTGCTGGAATTAAAAAAAAAGTTCATGCACATATATTAGGATTGGGATTTATTCGATCTAAGGATGATTTATGTGTATATACAAAGAAATTTGGAGATGTCTTTATAGCTATTGCGCTTTATGTTGATGATTTTTATATATTTTCAAATAAAATTAATGAGGTCGAGAAAGTAAAGCAAAATATTGGCAAGACCTCGGAGAAGCCAGGAATTGCTTAGGCCTGAGAATCCTAAGAGATTATAAAAAGGCTGAAATCCGTCTTTCTCAAAGATTATATATTGAGAAGATTTTACATAAGTATGGCATGCAAGACTGCAAGCAAGGGAGTACTGCTGTTGAGACAAATACTCATTTAAATTCGTGTGAGAAGAATGAAAGTTCTGAATACCAAGAGATTATTGGTTCACTTATGTACTTGGCATGTAGTACTAGACCAGACATTTCATATGCGGTTACCATGCTGAGTCAGTTTAATAATTCTTCTCATATGGCGGCACTAAAGTGGGTACTTAGGTATCTGAAGGGAACGATTGATCTGTCACTATGTTATAGGAAGAGTCACAAGCCCTTGGTTGCTTATGCAGATGCGGATTGGGATGCAATGGACCTGATGGTCGTTCTTTCACAGGTTATTTCTTAATGTTTGGTGGTGCTGCTGTATCTTGGCAAGCTCGCAAACAGCGATGTGTTTCATTGAGTAGTGCTGAAGCAGAATATATTGCTCTTTGTGAGGCTGCTAAAGAAATTGTAAATGTAAAAGGTTTATATACTGAATTAACTGAGAGGACAGACTCTGTAACAGTTTTTAGTGATAGTCAAAGTGCTACTGCGCTAATTTACAGTCCTGTAATTGGCAGAAGGACAAAACATATTAATATAAAATATAGTTATGTTAAAGAATTAGCTAGTAGTGATGTGATAAAAATTGATTATTGTAAAACTGATTGTATGCCAGCTGATATGTTGACTAAGGCAACTCCTCGTCAGAAACATTGTTTTTGTTCAAGACATGGGATTAAGTGGGGGTGTTGTAAATAATGCCAATGAGGTCTAATCTACGCATCACGCGAGAGCGGGCGACATCAGAGAGGGGACTTTAGTATTAAGTTACAGACGATTTAACATTAGTAGGATAGGTCAATTGAAAAGAAATGGCTAGGTTTAGGTTAGGTTAGAAATGTGACCATAACGAACCAGATGTGCCAGAACCGATTTTTATTTGATCAAACAATGACGAATAGTTTAAATAGCAAAAAAAAATATTGAAAATGACTTTTCCCCGCCAACCTGAGGGTAATTTTTTATTTTATTAAAAAAAACTAAAATCGAACAAATAAAAATTTTCATCAAACAATGACGAACAGTTAACGAACAGTTGAAATAGCCAAAAAAAAATTAAAAAACCGACTTCTCCCCGCCAAGTTGAGGATAATTTTTTATTTTATTTAAAAAAAAAGCTAAGTTCGAACAAATAAAAATTTCGATCGAACAATGAGGAACAGTTAACGAACAATTGAAAAAGTAAAAAAAAAGTGTAAAAAACCGATTTCTCCCCGCCAACTTGAGGGTAATTTTTTATTTTATTTTAAAAAAAAAACCTAAGATCGAACAAATAAAAATTATGATCGAACAATGACGAACAGTTAACGAACAAACTTAAGAAAGCAAATTTTTTATTTTATTTTTAAAAAAAAACTAAGATCGAACAAATAAAAATTTCGATCGAACAATGACGAACAGTTAACGAACAATTGAAATAGCAAAAAAAAAAAAAAAAAGTGACTTCTCCCCGCCAACTTGTGGGTAATTTTTTATTTTATTTTTAATAAAAAAACTAAGATCAAACAAATAAAAAAAAACGGCTTCTCCCCGCCAACTTAAGACAGCCAATTTTAGTACCCGAGACGATCGGGACGTCGCTTCAAATGGGCACAAAAAGAACTATAATTTCTTATAGAATATTTAGTTCAGCGTACTTGTATAATAGAGGTCAGTGTTCCTGTACGAGGTACGAGGATACGATCAGGCTCGTGTAATTATGTACGAGATTTTTATAAATTTTATAGAATTATTTTTTATTGTTTACACTATTTTATAGCTTCAATAGGTTTTTACACTTTGGCTACATTGGGTCTGCTAAATGAAAAGTAGATATTGGGTGTTTTCTTAGATTCTTTTCATTTTAATAGGCGCAGGCGTATCATATTCAGGCGTATCACTTCCAATTTGCGTTGACGAATACGTGCGCGACAGATTCTTATTCAGCAATTCAAAGACTGTTAAATGTACTAGGAAAATTGACAGATTGTAGTAGTCTGATGTGCTGGTCGGCCACCGTACATTCTCAATCAATAGTTAAACATGAGTAGCGTGAATTTAGCAGACGTGTTAAAATTAAAAAGTCAAGAACCTACAAAAAAAATATAACAAAATGAACATACATTTTTTTTTGACGTGACAACGTCTTATAATTCGATGGAGCTGGCTGCACGCACGAAAAAACATGACTCATGCGGCGTTACCTCGCTCTGAGGCGTTCCAATGACGTCACGTTCAACTATCGTCAGTAAACCGACTTTACAGACAACCGATTTTTAAATATGGCCTCATTTTTAAATTGAAAATCAGCATTTATTTGTTTCTAAAATATCAAAATGTTGTGTCTTATTTTTGGTTTTATGACATTTTAAATGCTTGTTGAATGTATAAGGTCTGAAAGCCAGAGTACGAGATTTTTAGTTATTTATGTACGAGAAAAAAAATTCTAAGGTTGGTAACCCTGGTAGTTAATTTATTTTTACAGTAGTAAGCATAGAGTAGTATAGTATAGGTTGGTTGTAGATAGATTCAACTATTGTAGTATTGTAGTCTTTGGATAGATTATAGTTGTGCAGTGCACTGTGCTCTTGCAGGTGGCGCGTTTACACGCTGGCGTTCAAACCGACATTCAACGAGCACATTCAACGACGCAAGCGTGTGAACAGGCTGTTTGTGCATGCCTGCGTGAATGTGATCGCGCTTGGCGCCGATCGGGACGACTAACGCCTGCGTTCACACGCTCGCGTTCAAACCGACATTCAACGACGCAAGCATGTGAACAGGCTGTTTGTGCATGCTTGCGTGAATGTGCACGCGCTTGGCGCCGATCGGGACGACTGTCGGTTTTTTGACACACTTCAAAGGGTGAATGTGCTTGTGTGCCTGTTTACACACACACACACACGCTCTCGGCCGCGTTAGTATAGTTTTCATCTTCGTGGCATACAGACGACGTAACGATCGAAATTAATTTTTGACGACACCAAATATATCGGAGTGGTCTGAACCTTTATCATGCATGAATCGAAAGCAAAAGAAGACTTCAGAAAGATGTTTCTGAACTATTCTTTTAGTAAAAATAAATATTGTTTATCAGGGCCCAAAAAAATATGAAACAAAATAGTGCCAATTCTTAGGATTAAAGTTAGTATTGATTGATTGACGATTAGAGAATTGTAACTAATCGCATATCAATGATGTGCAGTAAATAAAATAGATTTATGTATGCCTTAAAACAGTTACGAAACACATTTAATGAAGAAGCCGCCCCCAATGCTTATCATGGTTAATTATGTTCATGTTTATTAGAAATAATAAAAAATTATATTCAAAAGTTAGCGAGGATAGTAAATTCATTCAAAGAGATCCCACTAAAGAAAGAAACGAATTATGTAAAAGCACTCTTCGATGTAAAAATAGTTATAACGCATGTCAAATAAAAAAATCAAATTTAAAGTTTTGGCTACTTGAAAAGTGTTTTTACACCATAAATGATTTTTTAATTGTAAAACCTAATAGTTTTAAGTAAAATTTCGCATGCATAATTATGTCGGGCTGTTTTTTCTTTCAATAAAAATAGATCAAGGCCAAAGCAGTAGCTCCCACGAGATCTACGTCTACATCGTCTCCCATGTTTGCACTGTCCTTACCATGTCCACAGAACACTAATACCCTACGGACCATGCCTGCAAGTGTGTGAAACAGGGCTGCCAGAGTGTAAATTGGATACAAAATTGGTATAATATCGGTTATCTTTTGTATCCTGTTTGTATAGTAGATTGCATTGCATAATTGGAAACAATGTCATTGCTGATGTTATAGCGTAAAAAGTACGTACATACACATAGAGATACTTAAAACAAATCATGTCTGTGATAAACTGTTAAATCCTTATACGTTAAAGTTAAAACACCTTTTACTAAAATCCCCAAAGAGTGACGTTCTATAGTTGTACAACACTGATTTTGTATAATAGTACATGATTTTGTATAATTTCCGAGTCTTAGCGGTATAAAATAAGTTGTCTTTACTGGCAGCCCTGGTGTGAAAAGCTTGCGTGGCACGCTGCGTGGCAGGCTGCCCGCCGAGCTGCGTGCCATGCTGCTTGTAGGGATGTGACATTGAGGGAAAAAAATCGATTAACAAATAATCGATTTTTCTCTGCTCAATAAAAATCGATTAGAGAAAAATCGATTTTTCCTATAAATAATCGATTTTTGTGGAAAAATCGATTTTTTTCTTATAATATGTAAGAATGCCCCGCTGTTCTTTCTTATGCGTATGTTACGGTAAGTGTGATGAGTTGAAATTTTTTAATAATTATCTATTATCAATATCAATACAAATAAATTAAATTGAAATGTCTGTTTGTAATGTCAAAATAATAGGTTTTTAAGTTTTTACAGTTATTTTTTTAATCCTTTGATGTCTAATCAATACTAAGAAATTAACACTTTTAGTGCCGGCGACACGCCTGGCGTGCTCTTCCACATTTCCTCCACCTGCTGAGAACACCCCTGGCGTGTCTACAATGTTTCGGCAATATTTAAGCCATTATGCAGTATTATGTATTAAAAATAACAGTATAGCTTAATTATTTCAGAAGTTAACCTAAGAAGTGGCTCCTGTGCTACAATAATTTTTATATTCCGCAAAAAAATGTTTTACATACAATGCCGAGAACACGCTAGGCGTGTTCAGATTGTCATATTGTCGTGCGATTGTCAACCATGGCAACTTTTACTTAACTAAAAACATTGATCTGCATAATATTTTTTTTTTAGATTCGTGTTAAAAAGTTAACTATTTGATGCAAGAATTTTTCAATGATGGACATAATTTTTCCGTAAATAATATTTTTTTTATACCTTTTGCACGTTGAAATTTTGTTCAAACAAAAAATAATCCGCTAAAGATCGACAGTAAGAAGCCACCGCAAGTATTTTACGACCTCTCTCCGAATAAGTAAGAGCTGCTTTTGGTGCTGGGAAAATGTTGTCAATTTCTGCCATAATTACAAAATTTGTATACCTTCTATCTTATTTTGTGACATTTTTCTAAATTATAACGAACTAAACTAACGTAAACCATTTTTTATGGACCCTAATCAAATTACCGATGTATGTAACATCGGCATGTAAGTCATGGAAAAAGTAAGAAATTAATCACTTTCACAACCAAACAAACTGAAAAAGTGACAAATTAAAAAAGGAGACAGTCATGGGACTACTGACGAAAGTGAAAACTTAAAACGACGTGTCGCGTCAACGAAGTTTTGAATAAAGGTTTTCGCTATTAAGAAAATTTATAACGCCTATAGTAGGCGCTATAATTTTTTTATTTTACCATATGAATGGTGCACACAATAAGTACTGTATTTTTTTATACTAACTTCACACATCTCTCACACGGCCGTCTGATTCCAAACTAGGCAGAACCTGTATTATGGTAACCAGACTGCTGATAAACGTACTTATATATTTCTAAATACATACATATAATAGATAAATTAAACTCAGACACAGAACAAATTATTGTGCTCATCACTCAATTATTTGTCCTGGGTGGGAATCAAACCCACAATCTCTGGCTTAGCAGTCAGGGCCACTAATCACTACACCAACAGGCCAGTCATATTGAACTAAATATATTTTTAAACATTAATTAATAAGGAGCTGATAGAACTCAATGTTTAGATTAGCGCCCTCTAGTGGATCTATATATGTATTATTAGGGTGACGGTCACAAGTTCAGTGCTTTTTCCCCATAGCAAAAGTGCGCAACGTGCCTAAAGACGTTTTCACTTCAAAAAAAGTTATGATGATAATTATTCTGGTTGGTCATGAAACTCATAAATAAATGAACCTAACCTAAAAAACTGACTCAATACTATCAATATAAATGACCAGCAAAAACACTACATTTCATCTGTTTTCTTACAACTTTGACTTATTAGAGTATTGAAAGGTTTTATTTGAATTAATTAATATTTTTTGGCAATGAAGCTGCAACATTGTTTTATGTATACCTGTATTTTTTGTGTTGCCAAAATGAACATTTTTTCTTTCTTCTTTCTTTCCTTCTAATTATTAATGATCAATCACCCTTAGTGATGAATGTTCTTCAATAAACTGTTTACTCTATACAAAGCATAGAAAGAAGGAAGTACTGCCATCGTAGATGCACAGATGGCGTTAAAATTGTATGTATTATAAATAAGTGATTCACATCACGCTCCAGACTCAGTCAGTCCGGCGGGTTGCAGACGAAAAAATAAATCGACAGTGATCCAAAAATCGATTTCTAATAAATCGATTTTTGGAAATATTAAAATCGATTTGAAAAATCGATTTTTATGGAAAAAATAATCGATTTTTTTTATAATCGATTATTTTTTAACATCCCTAGCTGCTTGCCAGGCTGCACGGCGTGCGTGTAAACGTACCATATAGATGTACGATATATAGTTATCTATGGGTTATGACAAGTGTTCTGTGGAGTTGTGGTTTGGTTTAATAAAAATTGACTACTATTGATGACTGAGACTCAAAGGTTTGACTGGGAATGCTCAATGTTATAAAAAATATTGTTAAAAAAAAATAAATGTCGGAGTACCTTCATAATGAATGCAGATAAAAGAAAAAGTGCTAGACAAAAAGTATCTTCTGTTGGAAATGCTTGGATAGTAACTCAATCGAAATCACATCCAGGTCTTGTTTACTATTTCAATACTGTTACCAGGGAAGCAGTGTGGAATTTAAGTGAATCAGAGGTAATACTAAAATTTAAGAGCACGGTAAATATGATAGGAGCATGGTAGTTAGTATAATAATATTGGTAATTTTTATACCAAATTGTTAAGCTTCCTGCAGACTGCTACAGAATGAGACATAATAACGTTTATACTTAAAACTTTTCAGTATTCAAGAATTTGTATCAATTTCTTCAAAAATAATTCACTGCTACATCTACAGCTGTCGAATGTTCATTGCCAAGCTCAGTGTTATTTTACATTAACACGAATCCAAGAGTAGGATTCGTGTTAATGTAAAATAACACTGAGCGTAGTTTTACTGTGCACAGACATTTCTATTAATAATCAAATTTGACTTTTGTAATTGTGGTTCTCTTCATGCACACTAAAAGCTTTTAGGTTTATTAGGACCACTTTGCCAAAGACAGTCTGTTGTCTACTACAATGAGTTAACTTTCTCATAATGCCTACCTCTCTAGTGACTACTGTCTCAATAGAACTCATTGCCAAATCATCCACTTGAAATCTGATCATTATGAAGACTTAAAGAATGCTTTGTAGAACATAAAACTAAATAACATAATGTGATTTATTGTCATTTAACTGTGATCTGTGGGATTCTTGGCTTAAAAACAGTTTTGTGGTGGCCCTTTTATGACCAGATAGCATGAAACAGTAAGGGGGCAGATGTACATCTATGATCTGACACAGATCTCTATTCGATCCAAAGAATACATATAATAGACTCTACAATCGGTACAAGCATGCAATGAGTGTTATTTAGTGTAATGGGCAATGAACAGAAACAGTGATTGTACAACTCCAACATGATTAAAGGACTCCCGCCACAAAAAAAAAAAAATCACTGCATTATTGCACCTATATTTTGCATTATGTATACTTCATCAATGTTTTCTATTTATTATCAGATAGAAAAGGCTAGGTTGGCAACACAAATGCTTGAAGCCTGCCAAGGATCAAAACCATCATGCCCAGAACCTGAGGATAAACCACCTACGCAGAAAACAGGAAATGAATTTAATAATACTGTCAAATATCACAAAGGGCAGAGAGAAACCAATATGTCTCAAGAACTACAACATGCAGGCAATGTATATAGTGAACAACATCAACCTGAAGTAAATATAATTCAAACACGAAAACAATCTGGTGCTATTTTTTCAGCAATACCAATGAGTGACCTATCTGCATTTGATTTTAATGCTCTGAATAATCAAATCAATGCATTTAATGTAATTAGTACTCCAACTGTCTATAATCCTAATGGTTGGACCATTCCACGTCCACAACATTTTTTTTTAACTCCAACAATACCACTTGTAAATCAGAGTCAGGCTACACTAAATGTCGGATATAACCAATTATTACAAGATGATCAAGTTGGTGCACCAAGATTTACAAATTTTAACAACATCCAAAATGGGCGTCATAGATTTTTTCAGTCAAAACATACAGTTGGACGAGGTCGCTACTGCAATAGACGCCGACCACCATTACACACCACTGATTTAAGACAGCGATTATCTTTGAAAAGAAGAAAAAACTTAATTTCATTAGAGAGAGATAGTGAAGATAGTGAGTATAAGGCATTAACTGTTGGGCTTGCATGGGTATCTTTAATTATTATTATTTATTATAGCATTAATAAAATTAATAAATTCCGTGAATTTTCAGCACAAGTATTTATACCAGTCATAAAGAAAACAACGTCTGATGTTAGTTCTTATATTGCTGATATAATAGAAGCAGTATCTAAAGAAGATGATAAACTGGTAACTTTTATTTTATAAACCAATCTTTTCGCTTGATTTAATACAGGTATATTGGAACTTCTTCTATCAGAGGTTTACAATTATATTTAGTCTTCACAATTAGTTACACAAACAATGCAGTTCTAAAAACTGAACTGTGTATGCACCTAGTTTTATCTTTCACCACAGAAAAGATGATTTAAAATTTAATTCAATTTAGTACTACATTCCGACTTATATGCCATGTGAGTTATAAACTCCCTTGATCCTTGATCTTATATCTTTTAATTTTTCTTTATCAGGTATATTGTGCTGGGTACTTTAATTACTACTAATTTCAATATCTTTAGCATGTGTATAATATTGTTGTACACAGACATGTGTGTATTGCGGCCGGTTAACCTGTCGTCGCCCGCCACAGGTAGGGGTTCGTAAAGAAAAACATCAGGTACAATGTTTTTCTTTAATTAGTTGCTTCTCGCGTAACTTATGGCGACCGCCTCACGTCTTTTACAGTGGTGTTTACGCCCTAATTTATAAATTGAACGTAATGTTTATTATTTATGACACTAATAGTCAAAATAAATACTTTTATTGGATGAAATTTCATAACTACACATATCCTTCTTTGTAACCCGCTTACCGACTAACCATACTGAAGATATATAAATATGACGGACGACAGACATTTCTTTCACCGCGGGGGTAGCTACTGCGACACCACATAACATTACCAATATAAATTTTTTTGCCGCTGAAATACTAAATGGACATTCAAATAATTTTTGATACTTTGTGACTTTTTGGGTGATCTTCATCAAGTTATGGTGAAATTGATAATTCAGCCATTGCAGCAGAATTCTGAAGAAATCTGATGAGTCAAGTCCATTGTTTTCCTTCTGATATGACTGTCCACTAATAGTCACTTTATACGCGCATTGACATCAACCGCCTCCCTTATTTTTACACTTATCTTTACGTAGCAACCAATTTAGCGAAATTCTTCATTCCACCAACTGCCCTTAACAGGTAGTGCGGTCCTCTTATCGTACTCCCAGGTATCGGATTTGAAGGTTAAGCCAGCTTCAGCTAGCCGTAACCGGTAGGTAGTTGCAACCCGTCGTCCAGTAGCCTTAAATAGGATCCAATAATCCAGTCGTGCCGTAGATGTAAATAATAACATAGGCGTATATAGAGGGGGGACCAGGTGGGCCGTGCCCACCCCAGAATGGTCTGATGCCCTCCCCAGGATGTTTGGGGACTGATTCGAATATGTTATAGACTGGAAACATATCGGGTGTTAGATAAACGCTCCCGAAAACGAAGACAGGCGATAGTACTAATGATACCTTTGAAGGTAATAAAATTATATTGACGAGAATCAACGCAATTTGCTACAGTAGTCAGCCTGTGTGCCACGACCAGTGCATCCTGGTCAAAACGTCAGGCGAATCAAAGGTACCTTTTAAATACGTGATCGCGTAATTTTATTATCATATATCATTTATGACAATTAGGTTTTATTAAAAAAAAAGCATACCTACCTTTATTATTTACAAGTAACGCACCGCGGTTTCACCCGCGTAATTCCCGATCCCGTGGGAATATCGGGATAAAAAGTAACCTATATGTTAATCCAGGTCTCCAGCTATCTACATACCAAGTTTCATCGCAATCGGTTCAGTAGTTTTGGCGTGAAAGAGTAACAAACATCCATACATCCATACATCCTCACAAACTTTCACGTTTATAATATTAGTAGGATAAATATTATTTATAAAATCGGCAAATTAGATTCAAATTACACTTTTTTTCCTGGTCTATAATTATAATTAATTATAAAATGAAGAAAATTAGGGACTTTCTTTGATAAAACTCCGTATACCGATCAGCAATCTCTGGATAATGCAGAGGGGCCAGCAGCCCCAGTCCTAGTACCAAGTACGTCTTTTAACTCAGGTTTGAATAAACAAAATTTGCATTCAAAGATCCTATGTGACTTAGGTACGCCTCAGACTCCAGTCTGAGGCGTACCTAAGTCACTTAAGTGACATGGTCCACCATGTTAGCCCAGAATTGACTTACACCGTACAAAATTCGGAGAAAAACTGCGGGCATTTAACGCATAAAACATTTTTTTTCTTAGTTTTATCATGCGATCAGTCCTTCCGACAATGAGCAGAGGTGTGGTGTTTGATATTTTCCGGGTGGGGAAGTTTCTCAATAGAAACATCTTCCATATGGATAAAGTGGCCTATTTATTACTGCCGAGTTCCGGGATCCTACGCCTTTTCAAGCAAGTTATGCAGTTGGGTAGAGTGAGCTGGACAGCTAGTTGGTTTGGATGGTTGGTTTCTCAAAAGAGCAGGTGGAATGTGTAAAGTAAGAGATTTTAAATCGTATCGTAAACTAAGTGATTCATTGTCAGATACACTCTGTAGGTATACTTTGTGACTGTAACGCTTTTAAATTCATATAGCTATTCAAACATGCGAATTATAATGTTACGTTAGAGCGACAAAGTTCATTAAAAGTGTAATGCTATTTATGAATTATGATGCTAATCGTGTTAACCGACTATATTGTCGAATCTCAGGTTAGGGGCCGGGCCCCCCCTGGACAAAACCCCTAAATACGCCAATGAATAATAACCAGGAATCCGGCGGTCGTCTCGTAGATAGAAATAGTAACCAAGAATCCTGGAACCCCAGATACAAGGAGGCGTAAGCGAGAATGTCTAGACCGCACAGAGGTCAGTTAAAAGTGGGTAGAACATCTAATAATAGTTACATTTACCTAAATACAGGGTGGGCCATGAGTTTGTTTACATTCAAACTGGAATACTTCACTAATAATAATTATTTCTATTCTTGTATATTTGATATTGTATGTTTGTAATTTTTCATTATCTTTATTGAAGGTTTTTTCAGATAGGTGGGACTCCCCCCTCATTCACAGGTGGATCTCAATTCATACACAATGTAAATAATTTGTTGAATAATTTTATTCAATACTAACACTAGTTTAAGACACACTGTTACTAACATAATATGGATTTAGTCCGAAATAAATAATTTGAATTTGAATAACATAGACAGACAAATTGTTTATTGTAATGCTTGTTGATGCACAACATTGTCAGTTTTGTTTCCTGGCGCATAAAAAATAATGTTGATGGTTTTCCGATACGGGAACAGGTGACATACAGTTGGCCATGGGAAAAACGTGGATTTTCAAGATTAATGCCACAAACACTTAACGACTGCCCCTGCGATTTATTTATTGACATTGCAAATGCAAGCCCTACTGGAAATTGTAACCGTTTAAAGTCGAATGGCATGTCGTTCGGAATCAGAGGGATGCGTGGAATCAATCTCATCATCATCTCAGTCTTCGCCTTTATACTTCCCTTTTAAAATTGCGGCTTCGATGACGTTGTTAATTAATTTCTTCACCGCAAGCCGGGTGCCATTACAAAGACGTGATTTGCTGTGAACTGTGATCGATTGCCACGTTATAATTGAATGCAGCTCGATGTGGATCAAATGCAACATTTCTATTTTCTTGATATTGATTCCGTTCAACTTTATTTCGAGCTTTGCGTTGCTCATCAGTTTGACTGGCTCTTAAATATCTTTGATTTGCGGGATTGCGAATTCTGCGACCTATTTTTGTACGTCTACTTCTTGGCATTTTTAATATCAAAATTTCAACTGAAAATTATAAATGAACAAACTTAAAACTCCACAATTTTTTCGATTTAATCGACTGTGCAGTGTGCACTAAGAAATGAAAACCATAATTCATTAACAATATGCAAAATCAAAGCAAAATGGTTTAACTTTACCTCGTCAAAGATATCATTCCGACCAGGGAGCTGGGTAAGGGTTATAATTCGTTTTTAATGCCGACCATGGATTTCCATGATGAAGTCCTTGATGCCGACCGATACAACTAATTAATGCAAAGAGAATATAACGCTACGCTACAGTTATGCGATCTTTGTAAACGATATTGGCGGTGTGCGATCTGTCTCTTACTGTCAAACAACTGACAGTTATTTCAAACGTGCTTAGCAAAGAGTAACGCTGGGGCTAAGGTTACATTACAAAGTTTATAATAAAGGTAGTCGTTAAGTTTTCATAAATTTTCTAAGTTTCTGCGCATTTTTCTTAATTTTTTTAATGTATGAACCTTCTACGAAGTATTAGAAAGAAAACATTTAAAAAAAAGATGAATGAAATCGGTAAAGCCGCTCTCAAGTTATAGCGTGACCAGAAGAAATAGGGATTCATTTTTATATATATAGATAATTACTATCTAAATAATTGTGTTATGAGCATGATAATTTGTTCTGTGTCTGGGTGTAATTTATCTATAATAAACAAACACATCAACCGGTCAACTTCAAAATTCTACTATAATTAACCATAGACTACATTACGTTTAGCTGTCAGTTGCGTTCTGTTACTACTACGTTTTATGTCACGTCCCACGGGAACGTGATATATATATATAGATTTCTCCCGCAAACCCAAGCGGCGCGCCCCTAGCTCGTTTCTTGGAAATTTAGTCGCAATGCATCCACGGGGCTGCAGCGTGCTTTTTGTTACCAATTATATTAAACCTATTGTAATTAAACAATAATCTCTTATTACTGTAAGGCGCTTATTTCGTATTGAACACAATTTGCATGACAAAAATCAGTCTGCGTTCAGTTTTAATAGTGGCGGTAGCGTAGTCGCTAAGGCGTCAGACTTGCGATCCAGTGGTTGCGGGTTCGAACCTCACCCAGTACACTACCGACGTGAACCCACTCCTAACCCAAGCACTTAGGTTAGCTGGAGGGGTTAACAAGAAGAGAAATAGGTTAAGAAGTTTGAGAACGTTGTCAAGAAGATTACACCCATATAATATCCAGTCAGTGCAAGAATTGAAACCTAATGATTTAAATTTACGCAAGTCGTTTGCCGAAACAATGTTCCCATTTCCACCTCAACGAGCACGTTAATAAACAGAACTGCAGATATTGGAGTAGCGAAAATCCAAAAGCTAAACATAAATTATAATTCGGCTAGGTGACTGTCTGCAGCAATTTCAGCCTGATAAATCATTGGGCCCTATTCCTCTTAAGATTGTTGCGGCCATACAATGACTGTTAACTCTACTATGATTATGGGCTACAATATGAATACGTGGTTGCAGCAAGATGGAGCCACCTGCCACACATCTAATGAGTCACTGCCGGTAGTCAAAAAAAAGTTCCGGGAAAAGCTAATTTCTAATAGAGGCGACATTCCGTGGTCGCCTAGGCGTTCCGCTTTCGATTTGACGCCAGCCGATTTTTTTTCGGGATAATTGGAGAATAATTGTGTGTATACAAAGAAACAAAAGACACTCCTTCAATTAAAAACAACGATTAGATTAAATATTATGTTAAATGTTAAGTTTTGCACGTTGTTACGCAATCTACTCGTTTGGTGAAGAATATTCGATCTATTTAAAGATTTGATTGGACCAGTTAAAAGTTGTTAGGATTCCGTACGTCCTAATGAAAGAGACCATAGGGACAGAACATAGGATCAAACAGAACATAGGATCACTCGTGCGTCTGTCTGTCCGTCCGTCACAGCCTGTTAGCCTTGGGATAAGGTCAACAAATAAAAGATTGTAAAATAGAATAGAAAATATATAATAGAAAGTGACACTACGACCGCGGAGCACGTTTGGTGGAGCCCGTGTCATTACCCGATTCGGTTAGATCGCGAACTGATTATTATGACGCGTGTATACCGCGCTGTATACGACTTTGCTGACGCCGCTGCTTGTACGGGCGTTGCACCGTACACAGCCTTTTTTTTTTTTCAAATCTGGACCGATTAATTTAAAATTTGGTAGACCCAAACACTGATGTGCAATGCTAATGAATGAATTTCGAATAATGGGGTCGCTTTGGGAATAATGCAAACTGTACCATGTGATATATTAAATGAAGGGCTTGTTGTGAGTGTTAACAGTTTTAAAGTTATTTAAGAAAATAGATGAAAATTGACCACCATCATCTTCGAAACGATTAAGCCTAAATAAAAAAAAAAAATCACAAAATAGTTCTTTACCTAGATATAGAATAGATTACAGAAAAACCTATAAGAAGTTTGGTTTAGTTATGATTTTAAAATAACATGGTAAATCCATCATGCCCACAAACTTACATTTGTAGTTGGAATGTATGAGAGAACATTTGTTTCGAAGACATTTGTTGTTTGTGTTGTTTGTCGTACGGAACTCTCTCCGCGCAAATTTACGCGAGTTAGCGAGTTTTCTAAGCTAGTCTGATTAATTTTTAAGCGTTTTTATTTTTTTAGTGGCTTCGTTTTCTGTTAGTTTATTTTTTAAATATTTTTGTTCTTGTAATATTATAATGTAAAACGTTAACGTAAAGACGCGTTAACAGAAAGACATTCATGTTAATAAATGAATCTTCTCGTAGACACTTGAAACTTCTTGAGAGTTATCAAATAGATCTTGTAGTCTTAATTGCTATTGCTTCTGTTTGTTAATTGCCGTCATGTTTTATATTTGTTACAGGATGACAATAGTACTGGGACTCAGAAAGAAGAAATTATATCTAATTTAGATTTAACGCCTCTTAAATCTCTTTTTTTGAATGATAATCTGGAGAATTTGTATATTGTCGTAGATTTGAATGTACTTCTTGAAGAATTTAATTTTTTAAATGATATCACTTATTCAGGTAATTAATAAATTTTGATAATAGGTTTAATCAATAGGCTAATAAGTACTGTTGATCACTATTTACATGCTGCGGTACTAGAGCAAGTTAAGGCACAAAATAGGGTACCATCATCCAAAAAAAAGTTCTGTTCCGGACGCCGGCAAAAACTAGTGGGGTACAAAATTAACTCTTTTCGTTCTATTGTACCCCTGGATCTTCTTTCTTTTTTGTATGTATTAAAAATATTTAATGTTTTTTTTGGATAGAGGTTACATTTTCAATTGAGGTTCCACCAAAGTTTGAAAAAAAAAAAGGTGTGTGTCAGCTCCGACGCAAAACTGGAGCTTACAATCTATGTAAATCTCTCCCTCTCCCCCCTCTACCCCCCTCTCTCTATATCTCTCCCCCTCCCCCTCTCCCCCTCTCTCTCCCTCTTCCCCTCTCCCTTCTCTCTCTCTTCCCCTCCCTCTCTCTCTCTTCCTCTCTCTCTCCCTCTCCCTCTCTTCCCCCTCATATAAGCCAATAAAGCACAACAAAGCGTTAAAGCGTTACGCTGCCCTTCCATCACTAAACTTTACTCTTCATATTTTTTCATAGCGGGCGCTATATATGAAAATCGATTCTTAAGGAGTAAACTCCAAAAGCTAAAAAAGGTTTTACGTTTAACGTTTTCTAAAAAATGTTTATTGTAGTCAAATTCGCAATTTCATGTGATAACAACTTAAGCCCTACCATTTGCTCCAATATTTAGCATAATGTACATTTTCTATTTGCTTACAGATGAACATTGCACCCTTTTGGTACCTAAAAATGTGGTGTCAGAACTTAAGGACTACATAGCTTGCTCAAATAATATTCCAGCTCGCCGTATTTTCCACTCTCTCTCGGAACGTATTGAGAGTGGTCGCGTATCTTTAGGTAATAAACAAAATCATCAATTGATGTTACTTATATTGATACGACGGAAGATAATTAAAATGTTGTTTTCGTAAACATAAGGCATTCATAACCACAAAACATTAGAGCTATGTTACAATGTACAGTTGTTCTTTTTTTATCTGCACTCTGTATTTCAAATAATTCAGATGCGTAGAAACTTGTGCAAATTGAACTGAATGATTTCGTCAAATTCGCTAATACAGTATATCTGCATTTTATTGATTGATTGAATGATGTTCATATAAGTATTTTTTACATTTATCTGTGCTAGTCTTTTTAATATAAATAAAATATAATATAAAGTATATACATTTTTTCAGGGCAGGAACCAAATCAAGATTACGGGAATTCTATCACTAATCCAATACTAAAAACTTGTTTCGGCCTATTAGAGGAAAATGTTCATGTTGTGAGTCTCAAATGATCTATTAATACCCGTTGAACTTCTGCTATCCCCCCAGGCTCGACATCTCGGTTATTACGGCGACAAGGATCTTTTAGCTTTATTTTAATGCGATTTTATACCTTGTTAAAATGAACTATCTATACTGCATTGAGCTTGCAGCAGAAACGAATCAGTTGATGATGGGTTTTTAAAGTGTCGCAAGTCGTGTCGTGGTGAATTTACAGAATGAACCCAGTATTCCCTGTCTTTTTTGTTTCTTTTCCGAAAGTACACAATAATACATATTAGGGCGTTTTTCAGAAAATTTGCATGTCGCGTGGGTATTCCAGTTAACAAAATATTTTTTTCATTTAATTGTGATTAAATGCGTTTGATTTGATTTTTAATTGAATTTGATTGATAACAATTAATATAAATTTTAATTAAAGTATATTTATATCAAAATTATTACGAAATTGCGATATAAACTTATTTAAGACTTATCTTTTCAGTACAGAATTACAATACGTCACAAAGTATACAGTCTTTTAAATGAAAATACAATACATTTCGAAAATTACCTTTGTTATATCAATATAAACATTATAGACTTCTCAATCAAATATAAACATTAGCATTACCCTCAGACATGTAAGTGCTATTATATAATTACTATTCATACGCTACATTTTGGTACATTACACTTCAAAATAATACAATTTCTATAGCACGAAAGAAACATATAATAAATATATAAATATAGGTATATAAAGTAAATTTAAACACAGTTTTAGCTTTATAATTATTTAACAAAACGGTCTTTATTATGTTCGATATTTACTCCTAATTACTTATTCTTAATCACAGATTTATTAGGACATGTGACGTAAGGGGAATTTAAAGGCACGTTTAGGGTATTAAATACTGCAGATTAGTACCTTTATTTGAAATCAACTATGGTACTACAATATCTAAATAAACTCTCAAATATTACTATCATTGATCACCACCAAGACAAAGAAAACAATTTTTTTTTTAAATATACAACTTTAATCAAGAATCAAAAATATTTCATAAATTTCATGTAATCTATGCCTCAGAATTCAATTACGTCACTTTTCTGTTCCACTAGTACAACACGGGACGTAGTGGGTGTGACGTATTTGGTTAATTTAATTTTAAACTGTAACAGTAAATAAATTAATGTAAATGTGGCAAGTATTAAAAGATAATCGAAATAAAGATAGCTTAATGTATTTAACTTTATAAGCAGAAAGTTAGAACAGTAATA
Source organism: Callimorpha dominula (assembly GCA_949752705.1). NCBI lineage: Eukaryota > Metazoa > Arthropoda > Insecta > Lepidoptera > Erebidae > Callimorpha > Callimorpha dominula. The sequence goes on along the minus strand of OX457002.1, from coordinate 13,752,690 downwards.
TTTACCTTATATAACCGTCGTGTAGGTGGAACAAAAATTTGAGCACCGCGTGACGTGAACACTTTTTACAATGATATCTTCCAAACTAAGCTACTAAAATTAAATGGCGATTGTCAATATTGAATAAATGTTACGAGAATTCAAATACACTATTTGTTTAAAAAGGATTATTATCACAGGTCTTAAAAAATACCGTAGCGTAGTCGGAATTTCCACCATACGTGATTTCGATTTCGTAGGACAACATGATATTTCTATTTCATTGATTTTTTTCGACCTTTGCTTGCTTATTTCAGAGCGGAAAACAAGAATTTAGGTACTAATTTTTAAGTATATTATATTCGAACATCGCGCAAAAAAACGAGGGTTCTATAGTTTTTACCTCCAAACTTAGTAAGGAAAATCGCATAGCATGTGTTGCCTTGTTTTAGCAATATTTAATATATTAAGCTATTTCCACAAGTTTAAAATAATACAATTATTAGGATAATAGCTACTTTATAAGAACAAAAAATGTAAGAGAAAAAAATATTCTCTGAATAAATAACTTTAAAAGTCACAGGACACGCCAAATCTACAAAGGTGCATTTTTCTGAAATGCCCATCAATTTTTAAACTAAGTACGGGTCGCTACACTTCAATCTTTCAAACTGGAGCGCAAATAAGTATGTAAGTTAATGCTTTGGTATCAATCGCACGAAGAGTAGTTGTCTGTCTTATCATTGTCAGTTTCTTCAAATTATATGAATTAACTGTATATGTAATTTGATTAACTAATAATTATATACTAGTAAAAACTAATATTTATTTCAGATATTGCTTACCAATGATAGCGAGTTGCTAAGATATAAAAAGTTCATTAAAGTTAATATGTTTACTGTGGATGAGGTTAAAACTCTTTTAGAATATAATATTCATGAGCATCGGCCAAAGCTTAATAGTCCATTGTCAACCACGAGTCTCATTAAAATTACCATACCCGGCAAAAAAATACCGGTAACAGCTACTATTACTCGAGAATCTACTCGGACAGCATCTGCTATAGAAGAATCGCCGCATGTAGACACTGTTATTGAAGAAACAACACATGTAGAAAATGTTTCCGATTCAGAAATTAACACAAGCACAGAAAATTATCAATCTGTTGTTCCTACTAGGCCGTTAAAATGTACAATTGATGCAGCCATTCAAACTGATACAGTCAATAAGAGTCAATCAGAGACAGTTATCGATGAAGGTCTTAAGAAGAATTTAATAGAAAGCCCAAATAAAACTGAGTCTCCAAAAGAACCAAAACTACCCATTAAACGAAGAGAAATAAAACTTAAACGTAGCATATCTAATAACTCTGCACAACCAAGTGTTATTGGTCAAGGCAATGAAAAAAAACCGTTTAGATGGCGGAGAAAGAGACTCCCTAGTTTTCAAGGTTCTGGGACAACCCCTAACAGTGATAAACTTCCTCGGGACTTACAAAACGATTTAAATGTTACTTCACAACATAAAAACATAGCAAGCAATGAGGCAGAAATTGAAGTTGATGAACTTTTAAGTCAAGTATCAAACTTAGATGAAGTTGTTCAAAGTAGGGATTCAAGTGTTATTTGTCTGAGTACAAGGAGAGAAAATATAACTATTGAGGAAACATCTACATCAGGTGTCATATCAAACACGGAAAGTAATGTTGACAGTGAATATCTAAAATGCAAAGATAATCAGGATGCGGGACCATACCATGAAAGTAATCCTACTAAAAGTATTGTGCATATTCACAGTGAAAATATGGAGGAAGCTCTCAGAACAAAATGCGAGGAGTGGGTTTCTAGGTTCATTCAGATTATGGAAGAAGTGTTAGCAGTGGTATTACACAAAGAACCAGCTTTTGCAAATACAGCACTACCTCCACCGTGGACCTTACATGAAGCAGCTCAATGCATTGGAAAGTATAGTAATGTTGCTGCCGTTAGGCGTGCCTCAGATAAATTATCAAGAGTTCTCTTCGATTTAAGTGACAGTATGGGTAAGTACTTTTCAGATATTTTTATTCTTCCTTCTTTCTTCCTTTATATCTGTATCATTTATATTCTTTTTGTATACAAAAATAATATCTTTATTTTTAGGAAAAATATCCTTGGAAATTACACCACCTCAATATATGGCATTATATAATGATGGAGTGTCTTTACTCAAGGAAGTAAAAGTTAGTGCAACTTTAATTACATTTACAATATTGATGCGAGAAGATGCGATCTATAAGATAGTTTTGTGTATTTGAAGTCATTAGTTCCTTTCTCTTCATATTGATTAATTTCTGTTACTTATAAGCGAACCACAACTTGGTGAATTTAATTACTTAACAAGTTCATTTATATTCGGCAGATTCATTGATTCCTTTTTCATCAGTATTTAAAACTATAGTAGCTTCTTGGGTGCGTTAGTTGGGGCTGGTGATCTCTGGATTTCTACTACTATTTTAGTAGTAATTTGCAGAATTTTTTATATGTTTGAACATTATATTACATTGTTCTGACAAATATTTTTCATTTATAACCAATGTAACCATTAAATTGGAAAAATAAAACATGTTGAAAAGAAGTGTCTTTGGAGTTCCTTGCCTGATTCATACGATCTACGTATTGGAACAGGCAACTAGTTTCACTACTAACTGAAATAATCAGGAGTAGGAATCAGTCAGACTTGACTTAAATACCTATAATTGGATTATTGAAACAAATAATTTTAATTTGATTTGACAAATTAAACTGAAAAGTTTGTAGTGAAGGTACACATATTATTATGTATATTTTTTAAATAATTTTAAGATCCATCTTATCATTTCCATTCTCCATTTTTTCTTAGGCTATTACAACTCACCAGGAAGATATAAAAATTGCCGAAGAATCCTTGCAGAAGCTTTTGATTGATATTAAAAATCCTGATTATGGTTCAAGTTACTCCGAAATTGATCCACAGGAGAAAACCGAAGTGACGGGTAACTTAAAAATGTCTAATATACTATAACCATTGTTCTATATTTATATATAACAAAAAATTAAACCTACGAAAAGATCGAAGAAAAATAAACCTTTTAAGTCTTGAGTAATGAGCTTATTTACATAAAGTACCAAATTTTATACAAACTAATTTTGAGTCGGCGCCAAACAACAAACTGATTCATTATCAAAATTATATATGGACGTTGGTAATTAAGCATTTCATGAGTTTTTGTGGCTTGCGTCATCTTTTATTACTCTGACAACTGCCATCTTTTAATATATTTAATACCAAATAGGTACTTTAAAACGCAATCAAATGTCTATTCTTCAAAGCATATTAAGTGGTTTCTGTCACTAAAACTACAGTTTTTATGTCTAACTTCTGATTATTTAGGAAAGGTATGGTTTTCATCATCAGCTAAGCTTCATGATGTGAAGATTCCTAAACCTAAATACTGATTAAGTTATGAAAAGTACACACACTACAGAAACACTATTCTTTCCTAAAGTTTTCGAGGGTTTCTCTCAATTTTATCAGGATCCCATCATCAGATCCAAACTTCCTTGACATGGGACCACCCTTGAGTTAAACCCAGGTAGGGTATACCTCAAGGGTGGTCCCTTGAGGTAAACAAAAAAAGAATCATCAAAATCGGTTCATAAATAATGGAGTGAGGGCTGAACATACATAAAAAAAAACCGGCACCAGGCCCGCAGAGGTAGATTTCGTGTTTTTTTTATTTTGGTTGAAAATCTGCCCCCAGTTCCTCCCTTTGGGGATATCCCCCATTCACGAACTTAACCTTCATTTTTGCCCTGTTGATTTGTAGTCCAAGTTTGAAAGCAATCAGGGCATAATTGCGACCTCTATCGTGCCGGTAAAATTGAGGCACACATACAAAAATACATAATTGCAAAAAATTAACGACATCACGATTTTTGCCTTTCCATGTCAAACTGTATGTAGCAAGTAGTGGCAACTTTTAGTATTGTTAAGCTTTTTGACAAACCTGTACTTAGACTTTTACTTTGAATGTGTAAGTTAAGTTTGTTATACATAAATATTTAGGTCAGTTATGAATAATTATTAAATTTTCGAAATAAAATTCTTTTCTCTTCGTAATTTCTATTTGTTTCTTTTCATCTTTACTTTAAATCTAAATTGCTAAAATGTACGATCATTTTATGTTGGAATATATTTTTTTTATTCTCAAAGTTATAATATATTAAATTAACACAGCCGGCATAAATCTTATCAGCATAAGATATATTCAAAAACATATTATTTTTTTTTTAAAGTCAAGACATTCTAAACAGTAGCAAACTTTTAAATTGCATGCCTACTGAAGCAGCGATCTATAACATGGCAATATTTTATTTTAAATTATCTTCGCAGATACTCTTAATGAGTCCTTTTGTAGTAATCATTCTCAAGAAGAAAAAAGATCAAGACTCGATGTCCAAAAGCTAAGAGAAGATGACCTTACAACTTCACCAAAAGCATCGACTGAGGTAGGTAAAAAATCTTTAATAATAAAGTAACCTGTTTTAAATACATTTTAATATAAAATATCGTAAGGCGAAGGGATTTTTTTTTATCCGATCATTAAAATAGTCGTGTGTAAAAAACACTGTAAAAGATTGTGTATTTATGAGTCGCATTTCACCCGAGCGAAGCCGGGTTTTCATCTAGTAATATTATAATTCTGAATAAGACATTTATGTTAATAGGAATTAATGGATCATATTAATTTGTAGAAATCATTACAGCAAACGAAACCTGTAAAAATTATAAGAAATTTGGACATTAAGTCGTCATTTTTTTCAAGTTTGAAGCTACAAAGGGTGTCTCCTATTATAACTAATCCAAAGAAATTATGTGGTAAACCAGAAGATAGTGAACGAAGACTTATAACTTTCTCCAGTGGCAGTCCTAATGATGAAACTGAAAAGACTTTGATACATTGTTCAAATTCATTGAACACACCAAACATTGTCAGAAACTTCACAATATGTGCAGAATTTGAAAAGAAGCTTAGAAATAAGTTTGATGTTAATGCGCGTGATGAGCATGATCAATATTTAGATGACGAAGAAGATTCTGAATATAACTCGGCGGAATATGAATCTGAATTTGATATGTCCCACGACGATACAGTTCGAAGTGATCCAAACGTCACTCAGCTGTCGGAGACTTCTGCAATGGATATTGCCGAAAACCTCATAGCTAGTAGTCCAAAATCGGTTGATCCGCCAATAGCTACCAAAAGCAATAATACATTTAAAGTAATGATGCATATATTTCTACAAGAAGTGAGAAATGCTATTAATGAAGTGAAAATTTTATGGTAAGCAAAGTTTAATTTTAAAATATTTTTTTTATTTACCCATTATATGTGTAAAAACTAGCAGCCTCCCTAAGTTTCACCTGCGTTTATGGTCACTGCTCTGCTCCTATTGCTCGTAGCGTGATGTTATATAGTGTATGGTGTAAAACCTTTCCCTTTTAATTGTCTGATTGATGTACTGCGCCGAAACGATAACACTGTGTTGATTGAAATGTAAATGATACAATTATAATGAAGCAATCGCGGCACCGCGCATTTAGGTTTGATCTTTCATATAGCCTATAACTTCCTCAAACCCGTTTAAACAAACAAAAAGACTTCAGTTTTATTATATTAGTAAACCATTTTGGTCTTAAAACAATCAAGTTGCAAAATATCTACATCTCAAAACGTTCAAGTTGCAAAATAATTAAGTTTCAAAACATCCATGTCTCATAATATTCATTTTATGTATCAGTGAATGTGTAAGTGTAATATTACATTACAAGTCACAAATATTAATTTGTTAAGTAAATGATTTTCTTCTTCTCTGAGATATAAGTAGTAAACAGAATTATATTAATTTCTTTTAATCCTAACAAGATATGAATTTATAAATCATCTTTAAAGTAATGAATAAGTAAATGATATAATGATAACATTGTTTGTAAACCTAATTCCAAAGAAACCTAATTTTGTGTGATATAAGTTTCACGTCTCTGTGTGTCTTGTCTGTCTCTGGCATCATAGCTCCTAAACGAATGAACCGATTATGATGCGGTTTTTTTTTTGTTTGAAAGGTGATTTGATCATATTCGAGCCAGTAATTTTGTAATATATCTAATCGCCTTCTAAAATAATCTGGAGTCCGCCTTTCCAATCCTGCTTTTTGTAAATTTTTCAAAAATTTCTTAATGGCATCCGTAATTTCCTGTTGGTTTACATATAAATTTTCCATTTCCATGGTGCTTAATAAAATTATGGAAAGATCTTACTTGAATAATGCTGACTGCTGCTCTCTCTCTCTCTGCTCCCCTTACGCTCTGCTTACTGCTCCCTCCAGACCACTGCTAATTTAAAATCACCAAACCACGGCACGTGTCACTTGTGCTTATACGACACCACGCGTTCACTGATTTTTTGCAATATTGCTCGTTACTGTCCTCCGACGCGCGAAGTTCTATGCTTGAAGGACCAATTTTTTTTTTTGAATAGAAAATATATAATAGAAAGTGACACTACGACCGCGGAGCACGTTTGGTGGAGCCCGTGTCTTTACCCGATTCGGTTAGATCGCGAACTGATTATTATGACGCGTGTATACCGCGCTGTATACGAATTTGCTGACGCCGCTGCTTGTACGGGCGTTGCACCGTACAAGAGGGTTTTTAGATATAATTCAAGAAAATCTGTTTAGCCGTTCGAAGATCATCAGCTCTTTTCTAATCGTGGACGGATTTTCAGTCAGGGGGTGTATTTTAAATTTATGATTATTTCTTCTTATTCAAATTGAGAAAAGAAGCTAAGCATTATGACTGCAGAATAAAATATTCACTCTTTGACTCATAGATTTCGACAAATATAAAAGTTACTTAACAAATTTTAATCATAAAAACATATTTTTCTTTAGTTCATTTAAAAAAATTAGAAATGCTAACTTGCTTTTTATAAGCTCTTCAAAATTTGTGACTTTTAATATAATATTTATATATTACACATCCACTCATATAAAAAAATGAATATTAAGAGACATGGATGTTTAGAGACTTGATTATTTTGCAACTTGAACGTTTTGAGATGCAGATATTTTGCAACTTGAATGTTTCGAGATTTGGATCTTCTGAGATATGAACCTTGTGCAACCATATATTATTTCGCAATTTGAATGTTTTGAGACCAAAGGTACCTAGATAATATATGTCTAAGGCTGGTAATATTTTTGTTATTTTAAAAACCGTGCAGTCCATCCAACGTAACGTGCATAGGTCTGGTAATATCTTTATTTTCTTTTTACAGTGATAAATGTTATGCGGAGTTAAAAAACCCGCATCTACCGACATTGCAGAGGAATGAACTAAAAAATCAAATCGAAAATGCTCGTTTACATATCTTTGGTTTATGTATTTCACTAGAAAGGTAAAATATAAAATTTATATTTTCGTTATTAAACTGAACATGATTTTTTAGCCACTTTGAAAATTTGTGCATTGTATTTATTCTGCTTTTAGCATGCTAGATCGAGACCCCAATGCGCCTACCGACAACATAGAGACTGCGTTGAAAAAAGCTGGTATCGAAATATCACATATAGATGAAAACCTTTTATTAGAATACTGGTAAATATGGGTATATTAACTTAAAGAAATGAAATGAAATGAAATGATTTATTTGCCTAAAAGTGTTGGTACAGTAAAGGTCTTTAAATTAGTGACAGATCCAAAATACTTGTCATTGTAGTGACATGCAAATATTAAATATAGAACAATTTTAAATTTAAATTCCACATATTGCTTGGTACATTATACAATAATAATAGTAGCATAGCCTAAACAAGAAAGAAAAAATAAATTCAATTATGTTATTGGATGTCAATTTAACAACATACAATGTTAAAAAGTGATCAAAACCGGCCACTAAGATTAAAAAATTCTTATATAGAGTAGAAGTTATTTTGCAGTAGCCAAGATTTTAGCTCCCTTACAAACTTATTAGTTGGTGAATCTTTAATTTTGTCTGGTATACCATTATATATCCGTCCACACATTACATAGGAATTCTTGTTATATAAACTTGTCTTAGGAATAACAGGTAAAACAATTATCCCAGGCCTCTTGCTATTCCTAGGAAACATATCATGAGCTTTTTTGAATAACTCAGAATTCTCTTTTACAAATTTACCACACTCAAAAATGTACATACATGGCAAAGGTAAAATCTTGAGCTTTTGAAAGATAGGTCTACAGGATTCCCACGGACGTAACCCAGCAATAGCGCGAATACATTTTTTCTGTGCAATAAAAACTCTTTGAATGTCTGTTGAGTTGCCCCAAAGAATAAGACCATATCTCAAAACCGATGCAACATGGCCATAATACGCGGTTAGTACAGTTTTTTGTGTTGATGTTTTAACTAGTTCATATAATACATACACAAATTTATTTACCTTAGAACACACATTATCAACTTGACACTTCCAGTTGCAATTTTTGTCAAGTATGATACCGAGAAATATTGTTTCGTCTACTTCTTTTAGATTGAGTCCTCTGTAATTAATATCTAATGTCACATTTTTATGTTTATATGTACCAAATTGAATAAAATTAGTCTTTGTGAGGTTAACTTGCAAATTATTAGAACTAGCTAACTATTAAACTTAGCCGCAGTATATCAAAATAGGATAATTATACCAAAACTTCCACTTCTTATTTTTACATTACGCGATTGCGGACCCTATAGAAAAAAGCATTTAAGGTATAGGAGATGTAAGATAAAATGTCATATGTCCAGAACTGGGTATTTAGTGGCTAGGTCCTGTGCCAAGTCATCTTATGGAGCTGTGAACACCGCAGGTGACTTATATCGGCCGCGATCTTTTATTCACGGGAGATAATTCCCCGGTATTTATGACTTTCAACTTAAGCGCGCGATCCATAATGACTTAGTTTAAAAGGGTACCCTTTAATCACAAATAAAATGTATATTTCATACGTCTGTCTATCGTCTGTTGATTGTACAGTTTTATATATTTTACGCGGGACCCTAATTCTTTTTCCAAAATAAAAGTAATCAAAGTTACTCCTTATAACACCAGCAATCTGCCGTGGAAATACCCGTGGAAATCTGTCCACCCGTTCCGGAGATTAGCCGGAACAAACAAACAGGTGTACATTTTAAAAATTTATATTTTTAGGGTTCCGTACCTCAAAAGGTAAAAAAAGGAACCCTTATAAGATCACTTTCTTGTCCGTCTGTCTGTCTGTCCGTGTGTCACCAACGATTTTATCAGGAACGGGTGAACCTAGCAAGTTGAAATTTATACCAGATACTGAGGTTTATAGTACCTATTAGGTGTATAAAAATCAAGTCCTGAGTCAACACGATAAAAGATATGGGCAAATTTAGATTGTCACGAGAACTTATAAGTACCAAAATTTACCTTAATTTTCAACTTTTTTTATTTTTCGTAATTTTCCCTTTACTTGTGCAGTAAGACCTTGTTTTTAACCAAAATTGACAATTCTAGGTCAACTGGAAGTACCCTATAGATTTTGGGTCGAAAACGTATAGAGTACTGCCCATTTACCTAGAATCATCATCAAATTTGGTAAGAAGCACCAAGAAAGCAAGGTCTGACAGCATAAGTTAAGGAAAAAATTCGAAAGTCATTAATTTGTTGGTATATCATAAAAAAAAAAAGTTAAAACTTATATTTTGTGGTTGGATTGTTCACTTTGTCGTACATCGCAACCGCAAAGTTAAGTTTGTCTTTCGAACAAGACGGGCAAGTCTTTGAGAATTGATTCCCGAGATGGACGTAAACAAGTTTGTTTGCATACGGAACCGTACGGTGAGCGAGTCAGTCTCGCACTTGTCCGGTTTTTTTGTAAATGTACTGTGTAAACATTCGGATGTACCTATTTAGTAAAATGTTGTTATTATGACATTACAAACACACATTAAAATTTCATTATTTATGTATAGATCTGTATTTATATAGTAATTCATCAAGTAATGACACCGATAATCAGTCTGATGGCTTTGAAACCCAATCATCGATGCACTGTAGAAATGAAGAAAATGAAAATTCTAATTTTGATGAATCGTATTGTAGCATTGGACCTTCTTCGATGCAGAGCGAAAACTTCTTCAAGGCATAGAGGTCCTGCCTGGTATTTTATTAGCTTTGATGGTTTTATTTACTTGATTTCATTGAATGCTTTGACCTAGATAAAATGATATTTATTATTCTGACACATGTACACATGTACATAATGTAAGTTATAAAAAAAATATCGTTGAATTACCTCAAAATTGAAAATGTTTTTGTTTGAATTTACAATAATTCATCATACTTAGTATATATTAATTCATAGGGTTATGTCTTACCTACCATCCTTGCTAATATTTAACCCCCGACGCAAAAAGTAATGTATTATATGTTTAACGTGTGTATACTGTATATCTGCGTGTGGTATCGTAGTTCCTAAACGTTGGCCAATTCACACGGGTACGGTACTTAGTGTTGCAATAAAAAACGCAATTGAGGCACCCATATGCTAGGTGTTTTTATTTTTCTGGTCGGAGTATACATACCTTTGATTTGCCTGACGTTTGGCCAATTGTTTGATAATGACTTGGGTTTTTAAACTTTTACCGAATATTCTATGCCCGATTGAGATAGTCAAAATACATATTGGTGTTGTGTTTGTTTTCGCTAAAAAGTAGTATCCCATTATGTTTTTAAAATTACTAAGCCCTTGTGTGGCTTGGTATTCCAAAACTTTATTCATGAAACTTATAATACCGAAACAAAAAAACAATTTCTTAAGTTGGAATATTGTAAGTTCTTTTACATGGGCTGTAAAAGTTACTTGCTTGGTAATAAAATGGTCGTCGGTTTTAGTTTTATGGATTGAAAATAAAGATAATATGGAGTATATTATCTTTGGTGGAGTCTAAGTGTTTTTACGAAAAGTATGTACTCAGCTAGGTAGCTGAGCTACTAGCTTTCCAAAGCAAAGTAATTATTAAACCCGGCATTTTCGTCAAAATTAACATTCCATGCGCGTCGATGATCGGCTGATGCCTGAGGTCGATGACCTTTACTGATTACCTACTGTATCAAAATGATTCAAAATAGCTTTAAACGACTCCAATTTTCCCTTCCGTCCGGGACTTTTTCTGAATTATAAATAAGTAATTAATAATGTCATTGATGGCTCAAAACAAAAAGTTAATAGGTAGACAGCTTTAAATTGTTATTCAGGCGTATTAAAATCAGCTTTCTTATATACAACGTTTAGATAATCGAATCCCTTACCACGATTATTTTCCTACTTTGACATTTTACTTACGTTACCCGCGGAATTTATGTGAAGGTACATACGCCACGCACTATAATCAACTGATCAACGTAACCCGTTTAGCAATAAATAGCATACTGATCTACTCATAAAGGCGACATTTGGGGAAACAAAAGATATGCGGGGAACGGTGCCGGTGTTGCACGCAGAAGATGTGTTGCGTTCGCGTGGACCACCAATCACAGTTAGTAAAGTTAGCTTCATTATCTTACTTTAAGAGAATACACATCGCACGTAGATATTATTGTTATGCAATGCTATTTTGCAGTCATGTTTGAATCAAAATCATGTGGTGTCGCGAATAATTAAAGTACCTATTTTTTGTTTTGTTTTAAGTGTCTTTTTAATATTTAGTTTATAAAGAAATATTCACGGACTGAGTACATATTTTTTGTAAAAACACTGACTTAGATTTCATCGTGTCGCTAATATGTTGGAGCAATAAATACTTTTTTTTTCAGCAATACCATCTCCAACTGCAAGAAAAACGCAGATGTCTTCCTGTTTTCAATACAAGAAATAGTTGCTGCTTTTAAGTCTCTTAGTGATTAAGTACTTGTAGATATTATATAATAATATTTTTATCGTGTTTCATAATCTTTTCCCTAACACGTAGCAGTAAAAAAAATCTAAATAATTCATATCCCACCGTGTATTTGCCATCTGTAGGAGAAACTTTAAATAGTATGGCAAATGTAAATATTTTTTTATCTCTACTAATTTTATGAAAAGAGTTTTACTCAGCAGCAGTAAAGCATCTCATAACTACAACAGTAGTTATGATATGCTTAACTTGTCTAAACACACATTATAACTACATCTAGCAGTATAAAGCAGTGATTGGCAAGACAGTCAGGCACATGCCTGTCGTATTGGTCACTCTACGTAATCTAAGATAACAAGTAAATCAAAATAAGTTATGAATATCTAAAAATGAACATAAATGAACACTTGCAAAGCCTAGTATACCTACAATATTTTTTCTCAATTATTTCATTGCCATCGGTCGCATCTTTATTTGTTATAGCATTAAAAACATCATTAAATTACATTGGCACATAGTTAATTCACACAAGTAACAATTTCATCTATGAAAATTATTACAGATTAAAACTGCAAATTCGTCATCACGATGGCGGCTCACCTACATACTTTCTGTGATAACTATGATTTAATACTAAGTAAGATTACAACTAAGTACATTGATTGATCATTACTTTTACACTAAGTGCATGGATATTTATTAGCATACACCATCCTGCTTGCCACGATTTACCGATCCGATCCGTAATGTTTGTGGGTGCAAATACCAGAACACTCATATAGTTTTGCGAAAACTAGTTCCTACGTATGGAGCACTGGCAGATTTTTACTTTATTTTAAAAATCTGATAAAATACGATAAAACATACAAAAGTCGTAACTTTAAATTTCCCCTTCACATTTTATTAGGTATGAACTAAATATAATTGAATAATAGATCTATCTCATGGACATTTCGCGCGATTTTTACACTCCTGTGAACCTGTATTTAACGATAACATGCTTGTATGTTCTCAACACTTCAGTTTAGGTACTGGTATTTTGTAAGACTGCATCCGATTTGATATTGATTTTCTTCCAGAAAAATATTGTAATGATAATATGTAAATACTTTATTTTTTTTGTTAGAATGAAAATGTTGTTCTGTAAATAAATTATAAAGTAACATAGGCATTGTGTTAGTTTTTATAAAAAAAATTTATTAATGTTACGGCTGCTAATAAAATATGTAGTTTTTTTTATCTTGTATTTTACTGAACATAACATTTCTGGTGGTTTAGTAAAATCTGACTGAAAAGTTCCGCCAGGCCAACGTTCGCCCAGCGGAATCAGTTTTTAGCGAATTTCTCCACAATGGCTGCATGCACAATTTTTTTTTTACCATACACAATTACACGACGTCATACACTAAATATCTGCATAATTAAAATCTTTAAATTCAATAACATTCCGCTGCGCGAACGCACACTGTCGAGGCTTAGTATTTTTTGAAAGCGCTAAGTATATTTGTATGTACAACCTCTTGTGTTTATGTTCTAAATATAATTGTTCTTACTGGTGTTCGTTTTTAGTGTTTGAAAGTTAATTTTATCGTTACTGTTATGAAATTAGAAGTAAGTTTTAGTGTTATTAATTTTAAAGTAACTAGTGTGTACCAAGCTGTCGTGATGAAGAATATCTGTTTTTACATACGAGTATCTGTTGTACGTACATAATGCAGTAAACAGTGGTAAATATATTATTGTTTTCATACAATCAACTTCACTGGTTTGAGCGACTTTATAGGCTAATTTTAAACTGTACAAGTAACTCTTAGGCCTCGGTCACGAAGTCAGCGGGAGCGGGAGCGGGGCGGCAGCGGCGGCGGCGCGGGGAGCGGCGCATTTCAATGCATACATTTATATGGAACTGGCCTCGAAGGCAGCGGCGAGCGGCGTACGAGCGGTGCGTACCAATCTAGCGGTGTCCGCGCGTCTGCAGTAGTGTTGAGTTGTAGTATTCTTTTTTGATTTTTAACGACTGAAGTTTCAAAATCCCGCCGTCGTGTTGCAGCAAAATATTACAATGATTTTTGATAGAACACCAATATGGAACAGAAAAGACAAAGATACAAATTTCTCGTAACACAACACCACGCCGCTCGGTCTGCCACCTGGCTTCGAGACCGGGTACAGTGTTGCCGCGCCGCTCCAAGCGACGCCGCCGCCGCCGCCCCGCTTCCGCCGACTTCGTGACCGAGGCCTGAGAGAGATGACATAAATGGCACAACATTCCCATTTTCCTGTCATGCGGATTTCGGCCCGCATGCGGATCTCGTTCGCGTACGAGTGATAGCACACATTTCGTTCGCCACTGCCGTGTCCTGTGTGTCGCCAGTGAGTAAACTCGTGCAGAGAGATGAACGTTAAAAAAGTATTTATCTCTTATATAATTTTCAGATCTTTTTGTTCCTTTAGTAAAATTTTCGAAATCTTTAAATATTTATATCGGTTTGTACAAATCTTTCTGTATCAATTTTAATTTTTTTTATGCGATTATCTATGCACTGTGACTATGGGTGTGTACCACGTGACAGTAAGACTATGGTGGTAGTCTATCTCGCGCACTCATGACAAATGAATCGATCGATTTTATTGAGAAAACAGATTATGCATTATATTGACACCTTCCAGATGACCTATAAAATTAAAATTTGGCGTCCAGCTGGGTAATTGTGTGTACACAAGAGAAGAAAATAAAAAAACAGTGTATTTTTACTACTTTTAATTTTAATTAATACCTTGGTGCCTTTCGAAATATAATAGCAAGTTTTTATAATAATTGGTTCCATTATGAAAGGTCGCTTTTATCATTTGGTATATTCAATCCTTATAAAACTTTGACAACTGTTACGACTTCCACATACAGCAGCAAAGTATAGATGTGAAACAACCGATTTAAAACGTTTTAAATAAAATGTTGCCGTTTGAAACCCCAAATAAACCGTTTTAAGCGGTTAAAAACTCGCCGACAAAAATAAATGAA